>CM051237.1:456968538-457568538 GCA_027917425.1 Gastrophryne carolinensis
GCATTCTGATTTAGGGACCTTAGCTAACGAACCAGAAGTCCTTTCAGACATTTGGTTCAGGCTAAGTCAAAGTGGGACCATTGTGACTGCTCCACCTACTCATTTAACACCTTTGTTAAATCCATATGGGCTCTTCCTTGACATTATTGACAGAACCATTTAAGGGTTGGTCTTTCGAGTAGCTAATAGATGAGTGGGATATTCACACCAAATATAGGGAAAAGGGGGCCACGGCTACTGTGGATACTGCTTGTTCTCTGTAGTAGGCGGTGAGCGCTTAGACAGCATAATGGAACCCTGGAGTCCTGTAGCCAGCTGTGTACAGCTCTTTGTGTTGGATATTTCATGTAAAAGAAGGAAATTGCAAATGTTTAACATTATGTGTGGCCATTTAACCAAGACTCCAGGCATCCTATGCCTTGGAAGCTGACTACCACTCTAGTAGGTTAAGACCAAAGGACTTCCTAATAACTTAATCCTAATAAAATATTTTTGTAATAGGGCCGCAGTCTTTACTAATGCTTTTAGTGACTACTATGCATAAATCTAATTTGGCCATGTAAAAGTTTGGCTATTGGGTAGGTCAGCTTATATTATTTATGTTTCAAGCTGTGGCAATTATAACAATCACACAATTGATCTCTTGCAGCTTTTGGTACCATTTAGGGTGGACGTGGTTTAAATGCAGGGCTGCCCAAACAAACAGTTTGGTATATTTGCTGGTATATTTATGGGTAGGTTTAAGCTGTGGATACAAGTTGATTTGGGTTTCTACCTCAAGCCCATTTTTATGGTCAGTTAGAGGGGGTATGCTTTCTCTTATTGAGCTTTTTTTTAAATGTTTTTATTTTTAATACTTCCACATATAATTAGCACAGCTCACTCAGTAAAAACTTCCAAAAGTGAAATGAGGGTTACTTCTTTGAAGTGCAAAAAAGTTCTTCACACTTTATAGAATGACCCTTATTTCACTGGTTATTTTGCAATCCTTCAGATCAGTAAGAATTTTAGGTCCTCCTCGGCATCTCTACTTTATCTACACAAACATCCCATATCTATTGCTTAATGTTTTAAAGGAGGATTTGGGTCAAACTTACATGGCTTCTTGGCTGGCTGGACAAGCTGAGGATTCAGGTACGGGCTGTTTTCTGCATCTATCCTGCGCTTGTACTTCTGTCGGCCTCCGCGCACCCGGTCAAGACGTACACCTGGAAAAAATTTAAATAATATTAAATACACATATCATGGTATAGGCCCTAGAGAAAGATGATCGATTGGGTTTGGCTTGCTTAACAGATTAAATCAGTGCATATACAGTAGATACATGGTATTTTCTACCATTCTGAAACAATATAAGCAATTTATAAATAAATTCATGGTGTGTGCTTAAACATTATTTTGATATAATTTGTTGATTTGGGCCCATGTGCTAATTTGCTAAGGGTGGCCCCATGATATTTCTTTTCCAATGCTAGTTTAGACTATAAATACATTTATATTTAACTGTTTTGCTTGCTTAAATCCATTCTGCTTTTGAAAATGTATTCTTTCACATTATATTATTGGTGGCACCATAAAAGTACCAGTGGCTGCAGTTTAGAATGCAGAAGAACAGCATGGACTGAAGAAGGTTAATTTGGACTAAATTACTATTTCATGGATTGAGGATGCAGACTAACAAGTTCTCTAACCAAAGTAGTCCCAAATCGGTTCAAAGGGGTATTTTTTGGTCAATGTTTTAGGTATAAAAAGGACATTCGTGCAGAGTTGGATGTATTTTGGCCTAGGCGGTCTAATGGAGGGTATTTATTTGGTCTTAAGAAGTATAACTCTAGCCCTGGTTTTGTACAAACAGCAAACAGTGCATAACAGATTTATTCTAAATGTGAACTAGAGCTCAAAAGGTGGATAAATTAAACACAGAGATCAGCATTAGCCAAGAGAAATCAATGAGTAATCTCAGACTCCCCAAAAATATACATCAATATACAAGTAGACATAAAATAATGCTTTGCAGGGAAAGATCCAGTGGGGATTATTTGTAGCAAATCATCAGATGAAAAGCAGAACTATGAAAAAGTGTCCCAGCATTTTAATAGCAATGAGAAGAAAATGAAGTCTGCATAATTCAGGTGCCATCATCCCGCCTATTTTGTGCCTGATTTCATGGATGTAAAAAGATGGATAGCGCGCAAAAGCAGTGTGTTTAATCAAATAGTAATGGGACTGTGGCCCAAATTTAAATAATATAAATCTGTTCTAATCAATCATTTTATTTGCATCTTGCCTCTCTCAGGATTCTGTGCATAAATTGAGTTCCTGAAATAGAGAACGCAAAGGAGCCAGTGATGAATATCACCTGATCCAAACTCCTGCCTCCCAAGTTTTTGCTGAGCAACTACTACATACAGTTGAGAGTAGAGGCTGGTATCAGGGCAGGATTTTCTCTCAGGAACCTGTAGCCAACGTGTCTAGGGCTTTGGAAAAAGCAAAAGAAAACGTTTTAGGGTGACTGCTAGAATTTAACCCAGTCAGGTGAAAAGGATTTTTTTCTTCCATTGAGCTGAATAAATATTCCATACTTTACACGTGTTGGGTAGCTTTTAGCTTCCCTAGGTTATCTTGCAGAACACCTACTGAGTTTGTTTGGTAACTATACATTTTGACTGTGGGTTTAGGACTAGGATGCTTTAGGACCATTTCTCATTTAGCAACAGGCCTAAGGAATTTCCTCTGATGTCCCTGTGAGTGACAGAGGGCTTGAAGTACTTTCCAAGCTACCTCACTCACTGCCTATAAATACCCCACCCTGCGGCATGGAACAAGATGGAAGGAGCCCAGTGTGTGTGAATCTTTGTCCTCGGTCCGGCTGTCTTCAGCATAGAGCACCATGGAAGATCCAAGAATATCACCTGCCACTGGAAAAAGGAAGGAGAGGCCAAGTATTTTGGAGAAATTTGGTTGATTTTGAGTTGTCCGAATCAAAATGTAATGAAATTTGCTTATCTCTACTCTTCCTCATAAAATCTGGTAGGGGGAGCATAATAGGTAGTGGGAGAATTCCCAATGGGCCGCCATGTTTTGGGGGCAGAAGGGCTGGATGTAGCCCCTCATCTAGAGCCCAAATCCTGCTGCTTTTAATGCACCAACACTCTCTGCCTCCTAACTCTCCTCCCACCTCCCACCCAGCTCATGTTCTGGCCCTGCAACGCTATATCCATTGCATCCTGGTTGTGGGGTCCATACTTACCCCTGCCATATTATCTGCCTTTACAATATTGAAGCCTCATTACTTAGCCACATTCACCCCTGCCCATGATCTACCCCTGCAATGTGATGGCGTCATCCTTGGTGCTTTCTCATTGACTGACTAGGAAGCACATTGAGTGGAGGGGGCTCTTGGGGATGCCATGAGCTGGTCTGGCCGGGGGCCAGTAAAATCCCATGCTGATATCTGGTCCCAGTTTAACCTTGGGTAGAGGTGGTTGAAACAAGGTGGATTTCTTCATTGACTGTTTAAAGGGAAATAACTCTCTTTCTTGGTAAATGACCTTGCTAGTTCTTAAATATAATCTTTCATATTATCAAATGTTACTGTTCATCAATGGTGCGATTGCACCTCACCGTACACATCACTGCACTGCCATGTTGTTATTTGAAATAAACTTTACCGTGTATAACAGTCACTGTATATAATGATCACTGTAGCTCCCTGTCCCAGACTAATCCCCGGATATGCTGTGTACAGTATTTGCCTTCAGACCTTCAAATAGACAACTCACTGTCTGTGAGGTTCCTCAGCTGCTAAATTAAGAGGATGGCTTCATTTAAGGCTACTTGTAATTGCACATTGAATTTCTATTTTTAATCTTGCCAGCAAAAAAATAAATAATTTTGTTAAACTGAAGTGGCATCTTTTTATAGTCTCCCATTGACATCATATAAAGTAACTCGTCTAGCTGCTATTTGAGTCAATTTACAGGAGATCAGGGGCAGAAGTGTCAAGCTCAGGGAAAAATAAGAACCTTGAGTGTGCGTATGGTATGGGGGAGATAGTCCATTAGGATCCCACGGTCTCCTGCAAACATGCATTGTCATCAGACAGCGGGATAAAATGACTCAGGGCTGCGCTCTTTTCTACTTATAAACCAACGCAGCACGGCTGTTTTTCTTTTTTTTACATTGGGAATAAAAACAGGCATATTGTTAGCTTATATAAAACCTCAAGGGATTTATTGTCAAAAGCAGAAATCTGTTCTGCTTAGGGTAGCCACAGTGACTATGCAGTGTCTATGCAAACACGACACTTCTACAAAGTTAACAGGCGTTTCCTGCAAACCAAAATGTATTAAAGCACACCTTCAGTCAAAAATGACCTGAAGACCCACATTAACTCCGTACCCTAGAATCCTGATGTGGGATGCTCATTCTCTCCAAAAACTCCTTGAATCCCAAATCAATATAAATACTCCTACATGCCATCAGTGGTGGCCTCCAGATCAGCAGCAAACCCCAATGGCCACCTGAGAGCACAAGGGGCAAGCAAGCAGGACATGAGCTTAGACATAGTACATTTGCACCAAGTTTGGCTTCTGATGCTGCAGTGGTCTGGTCTATCAGCTGCTGGGAAACCCAAATGCGGAAACCCATGGGTGGACAAGCAGCAGCCAAAGAGGCAACTGTGAGAGTTTGATTTAAGCTTACGTTTTGATGGATGGATGCAACTTAAAAATCCTTAAAATATGAGCACCAGTAGCTGTAAGAAGTTATATAAAAGCTAAATGGATTTTTTGTATTATGTTTTTTCAGCCAATTGACTTGCCAGCCCCCAGCTTTGTGAACTAGTATAGGGGTCTCATGGACCCTTTACCAGTTCACAATGGGTTAAATGTAAAAAAAAGCGCACCACACGCACACAGAAAAAAATATTTTATTAGTTTTTTTTTTTTTAATACTTACCTCTCATCCATCCTGGAGCACTGTGTCCCTCGGCAATCACTGGCTTCTGCTCACCTGCTGGAAGCCTTTTATAGCTGCTGGGTGACAGAACATAAGGGGTTAATTAAAAAAAATGACATGGGGTCCTCCTTACCCAAAGTAACCAGCCCGGGACCAGCTATGCAGGGCTTGTAGGAACAGGGCGCAGGTGACCCCTGGCCCTGCAGGCTACAAGCCCGCATAGCCCGTGGCCACGGGCTCTTCTGCCCCCCGCCCCGGGCTTTGGGGAGGCAGGTAATGGCTAGCTAGCCGCAGGTGACTTGCCATCCTCCAGCCTTGTGAACTGGTATAGGGGTCTCATGGACCCCTTACCAGTTCACAAGAGGTTAAATGTAAAAAAATAAAGACACTGACACCGACACAGAGAAAAAAAATCTCTGCTTTCCCGTGCCGCTGTCAGCTGATGACAGATGCCGATAGTGATCGCCTCTCACCCGCCCTGTTCCGATCACCACCGGCATCTGAAAGATCGGAGGGGGTATAGGAGGAGCGGGATGAAGTCATCCTGCTCCTCCCACAAAGGGCGGGGCTAGGGGCGGCGGCCATCGCTGCCATTAGAGAAGGTGAGGACCCGGAAGAGGGTCCTCACCCGAAGCCTGAGGAGCCCGGGGGGGGGGATCCCCCCCTGGTGAAGAGAAGACCTGGACGGAGGGATCGGGCACGGAGGTGAGTGACTGTCATTGTTTTTTTTTTTTTACAGATTACTGTTAGCGGTGAAAATGGGGGGGGGGGCTGGTTTCTGGCCTCCTCCGGACGGAGGACGATGGGGGAGGGATCGGGTGCCCCCCCAAGGAAGTGAGGACCCCCAGCTTCACATTGATACCAGAGGTAAGTGTTTTTTTTTCTATTTTTTAACTAGCAGTGGGGAAAGTCAGGTGCGTAGATTCTACGTGCTTGGCACTTAAGTGGAGTAGAAGCGTAGAATCTACGTGCTTGGCACTGAAAGGGTTAAAGTTCACTGACCATTATTATCTCAGTTTTTGCTGTGGATTACAGTCAGGTAGACTTTGCTTATGAGCACAAAGCGTGTGTACATTTGTACATACAAGCTTTGTACTGCTTTGCATTTTTGCTATTTTTCTAGGATTTATTTAATAAAGATTGTCAATTTTGATCGGCTTCTGTTTATTTGATGTTTTAATCATCCAGAAGTTCTGACTTCCAACTCACATATCTCCTTAATCTCCTTTTCACCCACATATTCACAAAATGTCCCAGGGACTTAAAATACAAATATTACAATGAAAGGCAATTTATTATGCCAAAAAACATATCTTGATAGGCAGCATTATTAATAACACACATGCCATTATGAAGGGAATCATTGAGGGGTTCTATGTGAAGAAAGAGAACATCACACTCAAATATACTGGCTGCCATTTTCTCCGAGTGACATCTTATAATTCAATGTCCTCACTCAATGATTCTGACAAAGGCAGAATAAGAATAAATGAGTCTAGCAAGACAGCCCAGAGCGTTACAATATCCAATAGCTCATTACTTTTTAAGAACTATCTATAAAGTGATGATGACAGGGAGTGAGAATTTTATTACTCCTCCAGATGCAGATGCAAAACACCAGACATGCGTGTTGGGAATTCTCCACATCACATCCAAAGGGGCTTATTGGATGACTGCCCCCAACATAAATGTAGTGATGTTACTAAAGGAAATAAGCCCTGAAAATCTGACAAGCATATCTTCTTTCCTAGCAAATACGTTCCAGCATATGGTGTAATGTCGCTACCTGGCATCAACAAGGTTATTTACTTAAGAGCAATAGTGTCTCCATGCAGTTGGGACTGCAGTGATCCCAGCATGCTTTCTATTGTCTATTGAAAGAGATGGTCTGTTAGAAGTAGGAATGAGGCTTGGCTCATACAGAATAAATACAGAAATATTGATCAGAGACATATACCTCCTACCCCTTTGGAGCATGTCAGCATTGCTGGGCCTGGAAATATAAGGATATTCTGTTTTCCAATGTACAGAGTTTTTTCACAGCACTTGAAATTTATTTTCCTAGGAGTCATTTCAAGTCCATTTTTTAGGCAGATCTATTTTAGAGAAAACTTGAAAAAGGAATAGAACTGGTCCACCCAAGGATCGACGATTTCCAATCACTTGTTCAGGCTGCAGTAACTGTTTCTGTGCTTTCATTGCACTATAAGGGTGAACATGTATGGTAATTATGTGGGATGCGAAGACAGCACTGAAATGTGGACTGCCTTGACTGGGTGTCCATATTAAAGATATATATATATATATATATATATATATATATGTATATATATTTATATATATATATACTGTATATGTATTTAAGCTATGGGGGTGGTGTTGTCATGCTACTTGCATGCTAATCCGGATAGCTCTGCTGAGGAATCCTAAACCTAGATGTCTTCTATACCTATCTACTACACCTAGTCGAGGGTTGCTACCAGTCTTTTCGTGTGCGGCATGCAAATGTGCTTAACATGCAGAAGCCCAACATCAGCACTGATATTAGTGACTGATGAAGGCGTTGGTTGACATTTCTTTAAAATAACCCATAGATGTGCTAAGACTAGAATAAATGTAAATAAAGTTAGGTCTGTAGAATACTGGGAGAAGCGAAACTGAGAAAATTAAAGTGTCGGGTTCGGGTGTTGGTCCCACATAAACACGGCACAGAACCCCCCAAAACACCCAATATACTTACTTTAGCCACAATCCTTGCCCGAAATACAGCATTACTAATGGCCACTGGCACTCACGTGGATGGGGCTTTCTGGTGGCCGGAGCAATGGATACACTCACTACCCACGGCCAATTGCAACACTGTATACCCAGTGAGGATTGAGGCAATAATATCAGGCATTTTTGGGGGTTATATGTGTTCCGGCATTCTGGATGGGTCTCTTATAGGGGCTGGCAACAGGCTGACCGATGGTTGTATGAAACTAACTTTTCTGATACACTTTATGTGTGTGGAACACATTTGTATAAGAGAGCTATCAACATTTTGCTATGAGGCCTGTGATTTGGAATTGCAGGTGCCTAGTAGAATGTTAGACTACTAGGCACCATGTGTAAAAGTTCTTCCCATTTATAATGAAATTAAGTTGTCTGTCTATATAGTGTTCATACCAGAAAGGAGTTAACACTCAGATTACACCTTCAGCAGTTACATAAAACATGACAAATGCAACTCAGCATAAATAATCTTTCGGCACTAAAACACCTTGAGGCATCACAAACCCTTGTTGTGTATAAATAATGATATCACACAACAATAAGTGTGTTTATTCATTGAGTCTCCTTAATTTGTTAATGTATGTGTGATTATTTTTTTTTATCATTCCACTTTGTTAAGAGATCAAGGGGATTTAGACTGCCAGAGAGGCAGAAATCCATATACGCATTGTACGGAGAAACGCCACCGGAGCAAAGACTGAAGAATCTCATGACTTTGCCTTAAACAAGCCCGCATCAGAAAATTGATATCGGTAGTGGGCCCTGCTACAGCCTGAAACGCTCGGTAACATGAGATGCTTTAATAAAGAGGACACTCATCCTACAAATGCAGAAGGAAGCCAAATATGTCAGCAGGGAACATCTCTGTGATACAGTTAATCTCTTCCGAGATGCTAGCCCTTATTCTAGATGTAAGACATCTCTAGGAAGCATGTTACTCCTTGTTCCCCCGCTCCTAAATAGTAATTCTATGTGGCCTCTATATGTCAACAGGGAAGGGGGGTTAGAATGCATGCTGGGAATGAATTTTTAAAGCTGTAGTATAGATAAGATATTTTACATGTCAGCAGGAAAATTGCCTTTTTCCCATTTATTTTTCTCGGCCTTCAAAAAATACTAAAATATTAAACATATCTATGGAGAATCTGTCTGCCTCCCTTTCCTGACTGTCAATACCGGTTTGGGATCTGGTATATATAGGGGGGATATAGAAATATTTGGAGTACTGTATCCTAAAAAAGAAACAATAATAATAACATTACCAACCTTGCTAATGAAGCACTTACAACTGCAAGTGAGCACCTTTCCTTTTTTCTCCTTTCCTTTCTCCTACTCTCAGTGCTGAATAAAACATAGTGTGCCATTATGAACTATTAATCTACTAGCAACCTTTGAGGTGTGGAGTGGCTGCACAGTGAGCCATCGTCCTAGGGGTGCCAGACTTATTTAATTTATTTGGCAAGGCTTTTTCTGCCTCAAATAATCTGGTGCTGTTTGGCCTGGGTGGGGGAAAGGGGGTGGCACTTGTTTATTTCAGGGTCTGGCAGATTGATTCTTGTGGGGTAAGTGGAGTTAATTGGAGGGCAGATGGTGTGTTTTGTCCTGGGACAAGATTTATGATTTAGGAGTGGGGGTTCTAATGGAGGACATGCAGTTAGTTTTGCTCTGGGGGGACACCATCAAGCAGTCCTGAACAACGTAAGCCATGACTACATCTGCTTTTTTTGATGTGGGAATGTGCACCCTATAGTGTTCAGTTCATGCTAATACATATGCTGTGATACTGTGGAGTATGTGGGTAAATATATATATATATATATATATATATATAGGGATTTGGGTTGCTGTGTATGTATAGGTTTACATAAGGAGAGAAGGAAAAAAGAATGGTTATCGGAGGAGTGCTACATAAGAGAACCTTGAAGAAAGAAGAGTGGGTAATGGCGGAGAGAGCCGATATACACACTTGCTTTAGAGAGAATCACAGCTGATCACAATAGAAACAGTTAAGGTAAATTCATTGCTATTTGTCTTAAATTAAGTAACACAATGGATCTCTCAGCAGGGAGCTGGCAGGCTTTCCAAATTGAATAATCTTGTTTTTTATAGTCCCAGGTGGAGATAGCACTTTCCAAGGTTTTACCTCCAATCCCAATAAATGACACCTCTGTACTTCCACTGTGGACTTGACATAGAATTCTTAAGAAATGGAGGGACCTAATAGCATTGCCCTCATTACTAGCTTTACAAGAGCAACATGGGGCTTTTTATGGAGTCCACTGGAAACTAGTTGACTGGGGTAAAACCTAGTGACATTGGCCTTAACCCTAGATTTACAAGAACAAGAAAACCTCACCATCTAGGACTAAATGTACCTAATTAATAATTAATAATTTGGAGGTCCCCTAAAGACTCATGGCTCAAAAGATTTAGCTAAAATTGTTAAAAACACTAGGGACCCAATAGCATCGCATAGTTTTACAAGAGCAAGCAAATCTCCCCATCTATCACTACAGGGGCCTTTTAATAAGTTTATATCCACTGGAAACTCATAGCCCAAATGACTGATCTAGAATGTTTCGGAAAGCTGGGGACCTAGCTCTAGAACAGCAAGTAAACCTTGCTACCCAGCACTAAAGACTCAGTGCTAAAATTGTGGTCCACTGATGGCCCAGAAGATGAAACTATAGTTGTCTAGAAAGACAGGGAGCTCTACAAAAGCAAGCAGACTTTGCCATCCGGCACTGAAGGAGCTTTTGATAATGTTGGGTTCATTGAAGACTCGTGACCTAAGAGATTGAGCTGCAAATTAGCAGGAAGAAAGGAACCTCTGTGGCAGTGCTCCCCAAACCCGCTCTTCGAGAACCACCAACATGTTGTGTTTTATGGATCTCCAAATAGCTGTCTATTTAGCTCTGCTGCACTAATTATTTAACCTGTGCACCTGGCTGGAGATTTGTAAAATATGGCCTGTTGGTGGCTCTTGAGTGAAGGGTTGGGGAACACTGTCCTATGGACTACAGTATTAAGGAGTAAACAAGCAAACATCCCTTTACCCATTACCTTTCTATAAAGCATCCAGAGCTATCCACCTACATCATTTAAACTCCTTCTTGGCTAGTAAATAAAGTGAAGATGTATTCTTATCTTGCTGCTCCCATCATGTTGGTTTATATTTTCTTTTTATTAAATGCCAGTGGTGTTGCGTTATTTATTGTTAAACCACAATGTATTTTAATTCCTCAGGGTGTAGCAGGATCTCTGAGCTGCAGGACATCTCATATGTTGTAAAAGTGATGACCATGTAATATATAACGCACTGATAATCGACACCGGCTTTTCTGTAACTAAATCCGCTCGACAATGCATTTTGAGGCCGCTGAGAGAGGCCTGGCTACTGGGAAACCCCCCATGATTCCACCCTCATTTTCTTTTGTAATGCCATCACAGTCCACCAAAGTGACATTCTATCCGTCTTAGACCTCATGCATCTGTTCCCAAGCTAATAGTTTTTTATGATTAATGGAAGCTTTATTAGCAATATTACGTTACTGATAGCACTGCTCAAATCAAGTTATCTGTGCCCCCGTGCACAGGCTGAGAGAGTGGTCAGCCGGCACGGCACACGTATCTCCCATCAGCCCCAGAGATAAACCATCGATTAGGTATTCATCCTGTGCTATTCTGTCCTCATTGTTCTAAAGAGGCTAATACGTCGCAGGCGCGTTTCAGGTCAATGCAATATTCTGCATTATAATTACTTTCTGAAATTGCGTGATTGTTTCAATATCAATACCTGCCATGAAACACCATCAAATTGTATTTTAATCAGATCCAGGACAATACAATGGTGGAAAGCAGCTATTATGGAATACATCCTGAAGGGTTTTTTTTATCTTTCATGATCTAATCTGAACCTTTGTGTTTTTGTGTTCCTTTTATTTATGTGGCAGCATTGTTTGTTTTTCCAGTTTAAAAAAAATCCTGTTTAATCATTCGTGATTACTTTGACTACGTGTATTGGGTTGTGATTTTTTCTTTCTGCAGATACAATGTAAAAGGTTTGTAATTATATATATACAGTATATATATATATATATATATATATATATATATATATATATATATAATAAGCCCTTTATACCCACAATGAAAATTATGAAATATCAAATACATTTACATGGTTCGTGCCAAAAGTTCTTTGTCCATAGTGCACCTGGGCTGGCTGATGGTAGCAGCTTGGAAACCTACCATGAAGATAAGGAAGTCTTCTCTGTGGCCACCATGATAAATTCCTAAAATGTTACTCTTTCACAACATTTACAATATGTACAACTATTTAAAGTCCCTGTCCATGCACAAAAATCTTTTTCCTTGGGGGCAGTGTATTCTTTTTAAAGCATCTCAAAACCTCTCTGTATGTAAATAACTGAGCTTGGAAGGGCATGTCATGGCACAGCTTTAAAGAGGAACCTCTCCCAAACCTCACCGATCTGCTGCTCCCCTCCGGTTTTACCTTTGGGCAGTATTAACTCACCTCACCAGGGGATCGATCTTCTGGGTTCCTCAGTTTCTGGACAACCTTCCGCCGGGCGGTGCAATATTGCATCCCATCAGGCACTGCGTGTGGCCCCCGATCTCATGCAGTGCCTATGAATGAGATGCAATGGGGCTGCCCGAAATCCCGCAATACTTTACTGAGTTGCAAGATCGCCATAGGACATCGACAAGCATGACTAAGACCCTTGCTTTCAGTTAGGGACGGCTAAGCGGACGGCAGGATGAGGATCGGGACCTGTAGCAGCCGCTGCATCCAAAAGGTAAGTAGGGGCCCACAGAGGGGGATCGGCCCCTTTTTTTTAGGCCCGATGTTCCTCTTTAAGATTCTTGAACATGCTCTGCTTTGGCCAGAGACAGTTGCAGGACCAGTGTGGCTTGCTGTGCTCACTCATGTTGAGAGCACCAAGGGACAGAGTGACTTTTAGAACACTTTTTTGTGTAGTCCCAGACAAATGAAAATGATATTCAAGCCCACCAACAGGTCATGTTTTGCAGATCTCCCACAAATGCAGCGGTGTAATTAGTGCAGCAGCAGCGCTATAGAGATCCACAAAACACGACCTGTTGGCGGCACTTGAATTCAGAATCGGGGACAACTTTGCGTAGCTTTTTTAGGTAATTTTCATATTTGGAAGCCATACCGAATTGAATCCTTGGATTATTTAATATAATATTATTATATTATGGGACAGAATAAACCCAAAATAACTTGTTTGGCAAGTGTGTTAGGAAGTGATCAGAACGTCCTAATGTCTTAAAAAGCACAAACTATTAAACACTATTTGAATTTCGAGTTGATTACCATTACTCATAATAACCCCCGGGGGTACCAATCTTTTACCCCTGGTTACAAAACGCTTGCATCATTGACCACTCCTAGCATCACCAAAGAGTACTTATCATTATGTTTAGTAAGAAGCCCAAATTTCCCATGTGGTGATAGGCCAGTCTTCTCTCTAAGCCAGGCAATCTTATGGACCAGCACACCCAAGGATGGATTCTCATTTGGGGGAGGGGGCAGATTTAGCGAGTGTCAGTCTCTGCAAATGAAACCTACATGAAACTAAAGCTTATAGAGCAGATCAAATTAAATATTTAAAGGGTAATTTTCAAGTATATCCACTCCAAGAAATGTAACCCTCATTTTTTTAAAGGCCACTATTTTTTTGTAAGCAGCTACTAACATCAATGTAGAACCTATCCTCCAGATTCCATGTTCCATGTATAAAATAAATAATAGCAACGCCATCTGTAGTGCATTGATCTCTTCAGGGGGCATAAATTGACTGGTTGTCTCCGCTTCTTACAATCCTCCTAACCTGTGGGGAAGATTCCACTGCTCAGCCGGTCATATATCATGAGATTGTAATGTAATTCAACTATGGTTGTTTTCCAATTCAATGTTCAATATATATACTATGAATCCCCCCGTGAAGGGTGTGTGGCCGTGTGATTTTATAAAAGAGTGTTGTTTCATGGAGCAAACATTCAATAATATACCAAACCAACCTGTTTTCTGTGTAAGAGGGGTTAAGGCAGCCTGCTGTAATAAAGACACTGATAGACTGCAATTTTTCACTGTGTCGAAGATTAGAGTCTCTACAGAATCTGATAGTTTGAATAGAGTATGGAATATATAAGCTCCAATGTTGGCACTGCACATCAGAAGAAAACATTTTTGAAAGGGAACTCCAGAAAGCTTTTATCTGTTATGCGGGTATAACCAGTGGACTAGTGCTAAAAATCAGCCCAGGATCTTACCAGCCCCTGGCCGGCCCAATGCATCTTTTCTGAGGCCTCCCCACCATGATGCCAAGGCTATAGCATTAGGGGATGTGGTTCCTTGGCTTGTGGACCTTGGGGCTGGGTACAGGGGGCAGGAATTGAATGGGAAAGCAGCAGCCCAACTGGCCCCAAAGCAGTGCAGCCCTCCCTGTGGCCAGTTCACCCCTGGGTATAAATGTAAATATTCAAAATTTCAGCAATGGTTTGAAGGTTCATTGCCAACAAAGGTGCTTAAACCATCACTGGTTACTTGGTGCTCCACCACTTAGCACCTGTTCAGGAAACACCTTACATTAGTACAGTGAAATGCACCAGGTTCATAATAACAAACTACAGTTGGAGTAGACTTCAAAATGCTGGTCTGCAAAGTATTTCAGTTTACTTGAGCCCCACAAAGTAACTGAAACTGATCCTAACCTTGCAACAGACAGACTTCCTGACTCTGGCTTGCTAATCATCTGATTGGCTGAAGCACAGACCACACATTTAACCTCACATGATCTAATTCAAACTCTTTAGATAAGGAGATCACAGTCTTGTGTGGAGTATATAACCGCTGTGTGATTTAGCCAAAGCTGCTTATTAGCTCCCCTGTTACAGTGGAGGGATGCTGGGACTTGTAGTTTATATTTCAGGCCAGTAAAGCCGCTTCTACTTTAAGATCACAGACACACAGGGATATAGGATACTTGGAAACAGTGTGCTGATAATAAATCATAGGTCTGGGGGGCACAAATGTTTATTCCAAAAGAGGAAAACAGTTAGGGGGAACACCAAAAACCTGACAAATAAGGAGTTTTCCTTTAATCCTTCCTAATGTGTCATAGTACAATGTTTATCCAAATGTATAAGACTAAATATTCAAGTAAGGAAAGAAGCGGTTGATGGATTTTCAGATTCCTAACCAACAGTCCTGCTAAGACAACGTAGAGTATGACTGACTGCATGAGTCAAATTGAGAGACTAAGCGTCGATGGCTCAATGATTAACATCCTCTTGTTTTCCACTGTAAAAGGCCAGTCTATAATCTGAGGCTCTAACACACACATAGACCTGGGATATATTGAACTGTAATTAACTGCTCCAGTGAACCATAATTAAGGTCTATAACTCAGGTCTTTTCTGCCTCCGTCATTACATCATTGAGGACATCTCTTATGAAGAGTAATAGGGTGGAGTCTGAATCATTTTAGACGTCGCATGTGACGTATAATTTAGCACACACACACACACACTTGCATTAGTTATTCATAAATACCTATTATATTCTATTTCTGCAGACTGTGTGTTTGTCACCAGTTACTCTGATCCGTCAAGGCCCTGCTCATTACCCAATTAAATAAGATCTATTTATAATTTAGAACTATTCCTTCTCAGTGATTCTTCAGAATTGTCTCTATATATATATTGGAGAAAACAAAACAAAACTCTTTAATCTTGAATCTTCTTTTCTCAGTGGTTTTGGCATCTTAAAGTGGACCAACAGTGAAAGAATACATTTGAGTAGAAGTTAATCCAAATCCTCTCCACGGCGCTCATTCCCTGTGCACTGAAACAAAGTATTACCAAGTATTTCAGAAGTTTTGAAAAAGGGGCCGCCATCTTATTGGATCAGGGCACAGCAGCACAACAGCCATCAGAGCGGGGACCAGCACACCCTTCTCGTGACAGCTGCTTTGAGAAACGTGCAGCGGCAGCAGCATATTGTCTATACCCGGCATGTACATAGCAGGAGCAAGCTCGTCCTCTTCATCCCCATCTGCAAAGTGCAAACACACCTACAAGCAGTGGCCGCAACTTCCCTACCTGCAAGTCTCGCGACAGCAGATGCTTGCTGTTACGAGGGGCTTGCAGGGGAAAATGGTTGGCTGTAGGGCTCGCCCCCAAGTGTGGAATCCGCATGCTTGCAAAAACATCCATGGAAGGCCGCTATATTTTAAGAACTCAAGATATTGCCAAGCTTCTTGCCAGTTATTTAAAGGTGTAGGTGGGATTTTTCGAAAATTGTTTTTTTACACTTCTAGTCCACTTTACCATGCAGATGTTCAGGTCTGACATTACCACATTTAACTTGTTTCACTCTATATTTGATTCCCAACCATGAGACATGACTGAAGTGCCCTTGAGCAAGCCACCTAACCCCCAATTGCTCCCCGGGCGCTGAGTTTAGGGCAGTCCACCGCCCCGGGCACGTGTGCACTTCACTGCCCCTTAGTGTATAATTCACTTGTGTAAAGTCACTCACATGGTGTTTATTCACTGGTGTCAAAGAGCTCATTACAAATCCATTGCCCATATGAGCTCAGTGTTGATGACCAGATAGAATGTAACTTTTATCTTAGAATTTTAAAATGCTACCAAATGTATTTGCCTCTTAAACCGACCAATGCCCGTTTTTTCTTTAATGGGTGTTAGTTCTGCAGACAGCTAATCAAAACAAGGGGGGATCCAGAATGCTGGAGAATATCACATTCTCATTTTTTTTCATCTATGAAGCTACTAATATATCTCAATGACTTTGACACAAACATAAGCTAAATATCCCCTCTATAGATGATGGAGACTATAAGATGATATTTTGGGCTTGAACCAGAAACATATGTCAAGCATTATATCGCATTTATTATCATGTGAAATACATGGAGGCAAACACATATGTTAAAAATCATTACCCTAAACACATGGACAACTATCTGAAAAGAGGAGCAAGCAACTGTGCAACAAGCACCATTCATTTGTAAAACCAGCCTTTGGTTACTTACAGAAGCAAGAGAATAACAGTCAGACTGGCGTGCATCTGTGAAAATATTTCCAGAATATTTGAAACAACCAACCACGCAAGTATCTGGAAACAGGTTTCAAGTACTCTAAATTGAACTGCACCTGTGGTACGAAGGCTGGTCCCACCAAATTCATCCATTCACATTGTCTTCATTTTTTTTATTCTTGACTAGTGCCTACAACTTTGGCATGGCCCTAGAGGTTTTTCTTAGGCGAGTTTTGTCAACATACTGTACACAGTATAGACTAGACGTTTAGTCAGTTTGAGGTTTCATTGGGTCCTCCAATAAAGATTATAGTTTTCTAGATTGGCTTTGCTCTTCTGGCCTTTTCAGATCAGCAGTTATTTTTTTAAACCTAATCTTTAATGCTCCCCAATTTTCTCGTATACCATCAATCATCTTTATTCTAAAGCTGTGTTCCTAACAAAGAGTTCTATGTATCAATATTTAACTTTACTAAAGAAGAGCAATCCATTTTTCTCCCATTACAGTATTTATCTAAACAAAATTACAGTATGAATCACAATAATGAGATATTAGAAAAGCTTACAGAGAGCCTTTTGCAAGCGGCAGTATTGAAACATCTCGGTGAAATCAGCCTCCGGAATATAGAAAGGCACGAGGCATTGTTTCTCACACATCGCGTTTGGCAGCCGGCCAAGCCATTAGCAATTTTAACTCTAAACTGAATGTATTTGGATTCCGAGGGATAAGTGTTGCACTTAAGATTGGGTGAAGACTTTGAAATCTTCTGAAGTAGAGCAAGGCATAATTTATCCACTGAGATCCCTGACATGTCAGCGTATGTGTCGAAGTAGACCAGTGGATGTGATGAGCCTTACATAAAATCATAAGAACTGAGGGTGGGGGCAAGTAGGAAAAGGCAGAATACGCCTTTGGGTTGTAAATATTTTACACTGGTGTCAAGGAATGGCAAACAAATCAAGTGCAGGATTCTTAATTTGGGTTAGAGCATCATAGGCTGCTTCTCAAAAAAAATCCACAGGTCTAAGTTCCTGATGAAGCATGGTAAGTAAGGCCGGGGCAAAACTGAAAGGAAAATGAGGTTTGGTCTTGATCTTAAATTCAATTTCTTATACAGGTTGGCTGTACAGGTTAAGTGAAATCTGATTTTATCACAGCAGTCTTTGGTTGTGGTCGAGCTAAATATTTGGTGAAGCCAGTGTGACTTATGGTGTGGATTGCAACCTGCATCTCATGGGGCTTTTTAGTGATAACCCCCAAAAATCGCTTGTACATGTGATGTCACATGTTTAAAGTTTATAGCACCCTATGGGCTATGCTAAGGTTTTCACCATTTGATGCTGCATAGCCCATAAGTTCTGTTGTTTCCAAACTTAAAAAAACAAATATCATTTCCTGAAAAAATGCCCCATCACAGTGCAGGTCATCTTGGGGGGAAAAGGTAGAAAAAACATTATTCTTTGCACTTTTATGTGTCTAAACACTAAAAAGCTCACAGAGATGCAGGTTGCAATCCACACTGCAGGTCACACTGGCTTCACTAAATATTTAGCATGACCGCCCCCAAGTCATTACCTACTGGAAGCTGGGCAACTGGGCATCTCTACATAGAGTGTGCAGCCCACATTTCTCTCAAGCCTCACTTGACCACCATTGTTTTTCAATAGGCCACCATGTACTTCACTACACACAGTACATGCATGTTTGCATTAATGCACGTGGGGAGCCATTACTGCACAGATAGAGCTATAGAGCAAGCTATGTGGAGAGCCACTAAACACTGTCTGTTTGTTTGTGGGTCTTGAGCAGGGTTGAGGAATACTGGTATAGAGATTTTCTACCTGTGTATGTGACCAATAAAACTTGATTTGATTTCAGCTGATACCTAACAGAATCTAGTCTAACCTGATCATAAAATAAAAAAGCCTATACTCACCTTTTCCCTGAGGGTCCAGTGCTGCAAGCCTTACCATTCCGCTACATTCACAGCAATAAAGCAGGCATGTCAAGCCTCAGCCATGCCAGGTCTAGGCACACCCCTTAACATTGCCATGAATGAAGTTGGCATGGCCAAATCACTGTGACTAAAGCATGGGGCATGTGTCTGACATGGAGGTGCAGTTGAGGCCCTAAGGCGCTGGTCTGGATTGAGCAATTCGGTGAGTTTGCAAGTGCCAGAATAGGAACAATCGGTTGCGGGGGCTAAAAGGTGGTTTTTATGCCAGTACATTAAGAGATTGCCTTAGGAACATACTGATTTGGGATGACAAGTTATGTGATACCACTGGTTTCCACATAAACGCACCTCAATATTCAATCACACAACTACAGCTAGGCTTAGCTGCACCCCACAGCAGGGATGATGCCAGAGGCCTGTGCCAGCACAGTGGGATTGAGGATCTAGGTGATTAAACAGGGAAACGAGGGGATTTTACATTGCGGGGCATCTCAAAATAGCATGTCCCAAGGGAGGGCCAGTCATAGCCTAGATGTAAGGAAGCAATGCAACCGGAGGGTTGCAGGTTTGATTCCTGGCCGGGACATGACTGAAGTGCTCTTAAGCAAGGCACCTAACCCTCCAACTGCTCCTTAACTGCAGTAGTTAGGCAGCCCACCACTCTGGGCACGTGTGCACTTTGTCTCACTGCACGGATGGGTTAAATGCAGAGGAAAGATGCCTTGTTTGTGAACAAGCATAAATGCACAAATATGCCCCCCCCCCCCAAAAAAAAAAAAAAAAGAAATCCAATAAAGTTTCTAGTTCAGGTTTTTGTCCAGTTTAATTGCTGTTTTTTCAAAGATTATGGCATCTTCTGCAATGTCCTTGAGGGCTGATCCTTTTAAGAAAATACTTAGTATGGACTGGGACCGAGCTTCGCGTCTACACAACCACACAACCCACACATCTGGATATATGACTGAACAGAAGGGGATTCTTTAACATAACCGTAGTTTCTATTTAGCGGTTGTGGGATGTGTCCTTCGCTATAATTTAATATGAAGGGAGGGACTACTCCATGACACTTTACATTTCATTCTTTATTTGTCTTTGACTCTGTAGGCGAGCAATAGTGTTTTATTATTTTAGTATTTACATTAGTATTGATTTTTTCAGTTGTTTAATGTGCTCAAACCAAGTTTTCTTTCTAGGGAGAGGCGGCGGGGCGGCCGGCTCTGAGACATTTCATTAGAACGAGTACTGCAGTAAGTTAGATATGAATTTCCATTTCCTGGAAAGATTAGGAC
Source organism: Gastrophryne carolinensis (assembly GCA_027917425.1). Lineage (NCBI taxonomy): Eukaryota > Metazoa > Chordata > Amphibia > Anura > Microhylidae > Gastrophryne > Gastrophryne carolinensis. Next base: position 456,988,632 of record CM051237.1, read on the forward strand.
GATTTATGTCAACTATCATTCACTGTAGTGTGTAGTTTAAGACTGACTGGAGCAGATGAGATTCTTTTATAGGAAAGCAAGCGTAGGTTTTTAAAGGGAATAGATCACCTCCGCCCGTTCTTTTGTTTGCAGTTTAATAAGTTAATTTTAAACAATGTGTTTAATGCGGCCGACATTTAAGGTGCCATGCTAATTTATGTCGCCAGCATTGTGGGCTTTGTCTCTAGGTTCATTGTTATTTTGGAGCTCTTTAGTGCACCATGCGCGGCTTTATTGTTAATTTCATTAAAAATGAAATGAGGCAAATCAATTACTGCTCTCTGTGACTCCTGCACATATCTTCAAGACACAGTTTTTTACAGTTTCAATTAAACAGAGAGGTGGGCCTATTGTTCTACCCAAACACTGTTCAGAAGTTGGTGTCAGACCTGTCAGAGATTCAGCATTGGAATTCGATGAATACATTCTGGCTGTCAGACAATTTGTTGATATGGGATGTGGGCTGTACATGTACAATGCCCACTATGAGTGAGAGTTATGTTAAAGAACCAAAAAGGCAAAAAAAAGTCATGAAACTCAGGCTTAATTAAAACAAGCCAGAGACAATGAAATATCTAAAAATATACAGTGAATAGGTGCAGCTATTCTACATGCAGCAACCTACTCGGTATTATATATGCATACTGATTTTAAGGCCCCTCCTATTAGATGAATTTTTGAAAGATTTGCTCCTGCCATTGTTGAGTAACGCTTTGCTGTGCTACGGGAAAACGAAATAGGCAAATTGGAAACACGTGCAAGAACAGTTTTGTTTAACCCTTTCAGCTGTTATTATTTGTGTCACCTCACATGCCTTGTGCTATGCGATAAAAGTAGATCTGTAGGAATAAATCTTGGCAACTGGACATGCTAAAGCAAGTCCAGTTGCTGTTATTCCTACAGATTTACCATAACCTGGATGAATAAGAACCTTCACAGACCTTCAGTATATACAAAAAAAAGACTTTAGGGCTCCTCACATAAAATAGGTATCTTTAGGATGCCACACAAGTGAAAGCCCCAAATCCATTCTTTTGTGGTCCACCTCAGGTTCCTTGTTCCCAGAGCAACCAGTTACCACCATCACATGCATAGTGGAACCAGCACATGAGAAAAAACCCATCATGTTAAATTTCCCCAATCTTGAGCTTGTGGGATCCCATCAGATACATTTGCTAACATTTTACTTGTGGGACATACCAAATAACATGTTTCAGAGCTATGATCAGGATACACCTGAAGGACATTGCTAGTATAGTAATGGTAAATCAAAGCAGATGCCAACTGTCACGGTTACTGTCATGAATGACTTGCCTTCAGCCCGTGCCCGTGGTGTCCCTAGGCAACTGGCCGGGGTCTCTCCTGCCCAGCAGCCACTTCTGCCTCAGATGCCAGCTCCAGCAGTGCGTGTGTCGCTGAGCGCGCCCTCCTCCCTCGTCCACTGTCATTCTACTAGTGCTTGCGCGATTGGTGCACTCCGGATCAGTGTGCTGATTGGTGCACTTCGGATCTGTGGTTTGATTGGTGCACTTAGAGAGCTCTGGGCTGATTGCCCCAGCTGAACTCCAAAGGCGTACTACCCAGAACTGGACCTCCTAGGTTTAGCTCTTTTAAACAGCCTCCAGTGGCCACTCTGTGTATAGCACCACCGGAGGACATAAGCTGACTGTACATGCGCGCAAGCACGAGTAGAATGACAGTGGACGAGGGAGGAGGGCGCGCTCAGTGACACAAGCGCCGCTGGAGCTGGCATCTGAGGCAGAAGCGGTTGCTGGGCCGGAGAAACCCCGGCCCGTTGCCTAGGGACACCACGGGCACGGGCTGAAGGCAAGTCATTCATGACAGTAACCGTGACACTAACTCACCATTGTGCCAGGGAGGGTAATGGTCTACAGAGAATCTAAACTAACCTACTTCTCGCAACATCAGCGAGCCCTGCATTAGAAAGATGCTTGTGTTTTTATAGAGGATCTCCATCTCATAAGAGACCTCCATTAAATTGAAATCCATTTTCTAAATCTGGGGCTCATGGACAGCAGAAGTAGGTGGCTTAGGGTCCTTTTGAAACATGGCTGAGTTTAGGTTTTCTTTAACAGTTAATTAGTCTAGAGGTTACCAACCAGTGCTATGGGTGGTGGTATGCAAGATCTGATCCCAGCCTGATCTGCTGCTATGTAAACTTTACGCAACCCTGAATTGCTTCAAAAGTACAAAATTGCACCAAAAAGCACTGGAAATTATCACATGTATTTTATGACCTGTGTGTTTGTAGCATGGTTTTGGGTGACTGAAAACTCCTACATATGACACAGGTGGTACTTAAGAAAATTAGAAAATAGAAAGGGGTATTTTCTAAAAGAAATGATTGGGAACCCCTGAGTTAGACAAATGCCTCCCTGTTTTGGTTTAAGCAAGGTGGTGCTTAACTCCACCTTTCATCAGGTATTAAGTTGTTGCACTACACAACCATTCATTATTGTTTAAATACATGTTATGCCTCAATATGCAGCTTCTATTAATAAGATCACACCATGGACTGCATGGTTTTCACACAGAGCTTGGAAAATAATCAGATGACTTCCATTGTGCTGCTAAGTCGACTATTGTAACTGCTTGAAATAATTTCCTTAGTGTCTGGGATCGTTATTATATAGTTCCACAGTCTGAAGAAGGTCAGTAATTATTACTTTAGTGTTTGCATAATGTACCGGTTTTATTATGGATGTGCTCCTATAGAAGTGAGCAAGACCAATGACCCAAATACTCAACCACTGGCTCTCACTTTTGGCACACACCCGAGTCTTCTACTGGTCATTGATCTCAAATTGCTTCAGTGCCCAGAAATAAAACTACCTGGCCCAAGTTCTCAGAAAATTACGCCGCTGTTAAACCATGGCATTGGATAGGCATTTAGCCTTTTACAGTCTTTCAATAAATTCTCCTGTTTAACCAGGCAAAGCTGAAAAAACACAACATGAAACATGACTTCTCTTCTACGTCTCGCTAAATGCTCAGTGTAGCTGTCACTTTATCCTGTGTACACCACATTCCGTTACCGACCAACTTAATAAAGGCACTGTCACTGGAATGGCTTTTCATCTTCCGTGATCCTTTCTTTTTCCTAGATAAGGCTGCCAAGCTCAATGTCTGTAAATTAGCTCATAGAAGGCTTTATTCTGAGCTGCTGCAAAGAAGAAGGACCATTTTGTGAGCAAGAAGGGGGGGTGATGTCTAGGGAACAACTGCACACCAAGTCCCCTTCCTGAACCAACATCATTCACAAAAAGGATCAGAAACTTCAAACAATCAGCTCAGTTATCTGCTAATGCTAAAGCAGAGATATTTGTTTGATGGTATGAAAAATCTGATCAATTTTGCTTTAAAACTGGTACCAGCAGGTGCCAGATTCTTACTTGGATCAAGCTGAGAATATTCAGATCTGCTTCTACATATGGAAGACATGACCTGGGCTGAACTGCTGACCTGGGAACCCCTGTTTCCCGAGAACTGAGCTATGGGTTAAAATTGGCCTAATGGATCTTTAATGGTATAATGAAGTGTTCCCCAACCTTCTCCTTGAGAGCCACCAACAGTTCAGTTTTCCAGATTTCCATACAAATTTACAGATGAAGTAATTAGTGACAGCTATGTGAAAATCTACAAAACATGACCTGTTGGTGGCTCTCGGGAAACGGTTGAGGATCACTAATCGAATGAGTCTTATATATTATATATTCTATATATCCAAAAAAGGGTTCTTTTTAACCTCCAAAGGTCTACTAATAAGCTGATGAATTGAAATATTCAGCATGTTAATAAAATCAAGATTGCCACTAACAAGATTGCCACTAACATGTGGGCTCCATGTGGACTAGCACCACTGACCAACCAAAGAGTAAGGTGAAAAAGACCTGCAAACATGGTGGGATTGCGCAACATTAATTTATTGGTGATTTAGTGGTTCCAGTTTCTGCATATTCATATAATTGGTTTTAATTGTTCTGCATGTTAATAATCCAAAATATCTGGACCTACAGAATAACCAATAAGTTACTCATACCAAAGCAGTGTCGGACTGGGATTCTATGGGCCTACTAGTAGAAATGACTCCTGGGGGCCCACCCTAAAGTTATATACAATATTACTGGCTCCAAAAAGGGCCAGTAGATTCTCTTGCTCCCATGTCGCCCAGTCCGAGCCTATGACGGTATTTACTCACACAAGGGGACGAAGCAACTAAAGCAGGAATGTAAAAAAGTGCGGGAAACATTTAACTGATTAATGCTTAAATTAATGGAAACCCATGATGCAGATGCACACAGAGCAGGTTTCCATGTTTTCACAACAATCTGGTGTGGACGTGCTTACACTTAAAATTACTAGTTGTGCATTTGTTATTAGAAAACACAAGCTTCTCCCTAGCTGGATGTTACAAAGTGAAATGTGTTTTTAGGTATACGATCAAGTCTTTCAATAAATTGCTATATCTTTATCTATTTTAGTACATAAAAAGTAATACAAAAGCAATCGTGGGACACTATACAAACCTAAGCATGGGGTTCCCAATTTAATACGATATTACTCTGCCTGTCAGATTGCCCAACTATCTGCCCTCCACGCTGGTATAGAGAGACCACTGTGGGTAGATATCGAACAGACCAGCTGCTCTCCGATAGGGATAGTGAACTTGTTATGGCTACCAGCGTCGACCTATAAAGATATTGACAACCCTGTTTTGAACCACTCCCTCAAAATATGGAAGACAAATAGGTTGAAAGCTAACCTCTCCTCCCCTCAGACCCCCCTGCTCTCCATATTTGGTAATCCTGAATTCCTCCCTGCCCTCCAGGAGCCATCGGCTTTTTCCTGGTGGAGGGCACACAACTTAACGAAATGTAAAGATTTTTTATCGCATAGGGGTATGATAACCTTTTCCGACCTTCAATCACTTAGGGATATATCGAGTAAAGAGTTTCTACGCTTTCTGCAAATTACCCATTATATAGGGGCTAAATCAGAGTTGGGGTCAATGCCAAAACCTCCCTCGCCCTTTGAGTCTATCTGTGAGACGCAGCCCCTCGGTAAAGGGACGGTATCAACGCTATACCAGTTATTGGGTGAGGCGGATGGGAAATCCCTCCCGGCCTACACCACTCGATGGACGGAGGATCTTGGTATAAATCTTTCGGGTGAAGACTGAAAGGCAATATGGAGGAACTCCTTTACTAAATTCCTCCACACAGGCGCCCAAGAGACTAATACCAAAGTTCTACTTCGATGGTACTTGGTCCCAGAGCGAGTTCACAAGTTTTGCCCTACGTACTCTGCAGAATGCTTTAGAAACTGCCGTGAGCAAGGAACCTACATTCATGTTTGGTGGGAGTGTAGGCTGGTGAAACAGTATTGGGCTAAAGTATTCTATCTTATATTTAAGGCAACAGGCCTGCGTTTGACCCCCACACCCCAATTAGCTCTTCTAAATCTTAGACCCCCCGACTGCTCCAGAACACAGTTTGAGCTAGTGAGGCATATCCTAACGGCTGCTAAAATGACTATCGCTCGGTCATGGAAGAGTAGGTCCATTTCCAGTGGCAGTCTCATACCTCGTATTAATGAGGTAATGCTATTTGAAAAGATGGCTGCCTCAATGCAGGGGGATCTTACTCCCTTCCTAGCGAACACTTTGATCGCCACCTATTTGTACCTTAGCTCCCACTTTCCGTAACCTAGTGTTACCTTTTCGACTTAGTAGTAGAATGGACACCCACCCCGTTCCCTCTTTCCCTCTTTTTCATCCCCCGACTATGCTCTTTATTCTTATTATGTTATGTACTTAAATTCTCAGCCGTTGTTGTTTCCAAAATGTGTTGAATGCTTTGTATATCATCTCACTTGGCCTCTAATTTATGTGATAATGATTTCAACTAGATGCGGTTTTTACAAATTGAAATGTAAGCTGTTTTTGGTTGTAACAATTGCCTATCTTCAATAAAAATATTGTGGAAAAAAAAAAAAAAGTAATACAAAAGCATCTGACAATTTGGTAAACAGTAGGGCAGTTTCTAGGCAAAATACCGTGACGGAAGTAAAAAATTTCTGCCCCCTCCTCACCGATCCTATAGTGCTGCTGCTATCCCATACTGGTATGTGTCACACAGTGCCTCTTCCCTGGCAGCACCCCTACCCATGACTGAGCCCAATATAGGTGGGTGGCATTTGGCCAGCACTACTAACAGGGGCCATTACCCATCTGGAGGAAATGGGGTAGCTTTAATATAGGCAACTTTCGCATACGCAATAGCCTTGGCACCCAAGGTGATTGACCTGCTTGCCTGCCCCTTGTAGCAGCCTTAACCCCCCTGAATAAGTGACCAGAATGATAATTCTTCCCTTATCTGTCTACTAGAAAGTCTCAGACAATTCAATTAGAACATATACACTTATGCGCACTTGAAGCCCCTTCCTTCATTTAAGGGCCAGTCAGCTTGACATGTTGCACAACCGCGTCTTTCTTAATAAATTGGGCAACTGATTTAACCATCATTAATTCTTAAAAAGTCCAACTCTATTTCCTCTTTAAAATAAATGACTACAGTTTATTAAAATCATCATTTTGTTCCCTCTCCTCTCCCCTCCAACGTAGTTTTTTTCTACTTCCAGCTATTATCCCTCTGTTACAAAAGGACCCACTTAATAATGTCCCCTCTAACAACCTCATTTATTTTCCACAAAATTAACTCAGTTTCAAACCTGATTAATGATTTCATCTAAATGAATCAAATTAAAAATTGAAAATTATATTTCAAAAGATTGAGGGTAAAAATGACCATTTCCAGCTAACAAATGATCCTTTCAAATGTAAAAAAAAAAGAAATAAAAAAAAAAGATGACCAAGAATTGCATGTTGATAGTAATGAAATCTAGCCAGGGCCTTTTGCTTATCTTAAGGATGGAGAGTTAAAAAATAGGAGGAGAAAAAAAAGAATACACTTCATTGTGGAAAGGGTATTCTCCGGGGAACCAATACTGGCTTCCACTTATACTCTGCCTGTAATCAGCGCTCCAAAATAATACAAGAATTTCAGCGTTAATTAAACTGGTAAGGCTGGAGGTGCGCGCCTGCCGACGAGGGATTAGGAAAGCATATATTAACCGCTTCTGTTAACAAAACCCCGACTGTAAGAGAATATAGAGAGCTACAAAACAGTGACTGACATGCACACTTGCTCGGTCTCTTGGGCATCATCTATCAGACATAACCTTTGTGACGAGAAGATACTGAATACATGCGTATGACATCATGTCGAGTAACCCAAGAATGTTTTATGGGTCCGCTTGTGTTTTCCTAGACTTACTTATAACCTTTGTAATGCTCACTTTCTATGCTACAGCTGTCATAGCTAATGAGTACAAGGATGCTTGCTGGCTTCAATTTGTGCTGGAATTTAAAGTTTACAGTAAGAGAATCTGTCCATATCATAAAGAAAACCAGATTCTGATTTAGGCTCCTTTGACCATAGAGCATGGAAACCAAAGAGCAGAGAGACCTGATGGTTTGAGAGCAGGAGAAGGGCATTTCTCTGAACCTTTCAGTTTTTATTTAGTCAAGTCAAAGTCAAAATGATGTAATTTATAACCTACTGCCAATAAATGTTCATAGGAACATTTACGTAGGAACCCCAACTTTCTTTGTCATTCTTTTTTTCCAGTTCTAATGGATACCATGATAAGCAGTTTCAGTCTCATATTAGAAGAACATGCAGTCCACAGAGGTTATTTGTTAGAATGTGAAGCACTTCTTAAATTTGATCAAAACCTACGTTCGGCGGCCCTGGAGTTTAAAAGAGTCCAAGGCCAACCTCTTGGCTGTCCCCAGGATTTCCTAATTCAGAAGCACGTCTGAGTGAAGTCCCTGGGTTTGCCAGCATAAGCCACCTTTCCCAGGGCTTCTACTGTGTTTTTGCAGCCCACTGTCACATCCTTGGTTTCCCTATAGCTGAGGTGCACCCAGCCATTCATACGAACTGGGGGCAGGATTGCACCTCAGACTAGAGGAAAGCCAGACATGCGGCCAGCGTGCTTGTCATGTGAGTTGGCACATTTGACACCAGCCAAAATGTTTCCATTGAACTTCAATGATCTAAAAAACGAACTATACTTAAGACAAAACTATGATGTATTTCACTTTATAAAGCTTCCTCAGTAAAAGCCAATGATGACTGAGACCTCCTACCAGATTAGAAAATCAAGGTTACTTACTAAAGTGTGGAGCTCTCTCTATATCAGATAGAGAAGTTCTCCACATTCTAGGAAGAACACACGGGTTAAAATTCCCCTCCCCCCGCCACTGAAAAATATTTATATCTGACTGGTGTAACCAATAAGCAGATCCAAAAAGACATCAGTATTTCGGTTTAAAGCCTGGTCATATCTTTTAATATATTTAATGGCATCTAGCCTTGCCTGTTTCAGGCATAGCAAGTTAACCAGTCAGATAAATAACATGAAAGCCTCATAATAAATGTCAGTGGAGCCTCTGTAAAAGGGGTGGGTGAAATGTTTTTTCATACTTAAGGTGAAATAGCTCCTTGTTATCTGTATGCCAGCAGAGCCTCTCTTTTGTAGATTCAATAATGCAAGAGATTTCTTATCAGAGGCCTGGCTAAATGATTGGACCGCTGATATGTTTAGACAATTTTCCATATTTAACTGAATTTGCAGGAACAGTATTAGCCACTGAAGACTAATAGGGAATTAAACAAGTACAATAGATCGACTCCATTTCCTTGCACGCGCTGTAATGTGTTTAGCTAATTTACTCAAAGTCGTAGCACGTCTTCCTTCTTTTGTACGCATTGCCTGGGATGTGTTTCAAATTGATCAAAGATGAAATCTTAGGGAATATGCAATGAGTCTGCATCCTTGCTGCAAAACTGAAGTCGGTTAACATTTTTCTAAGCCTATTAATTGCTTGTCTATGGAATTTCATAAAAACAGTCAATGGGTAATTTTAATGGACTCAGGGACATGCAATTCATTTCATTATTGCTGGAGTGACTGAAAGATTTGCTCTGGGACAATAATGGTTGGTACCAATATGATACCACGCTAAAAATTTTAATAGCGCCTTGTCAGTATGGACACTAAATGGCACCTTAATAATCCCTGATTGCATTGGAAAATGATTACTATACCATCTAATCCCAACTCTGGGATAGTCACAATGGCCCAAATATACATTAGTTTTAGACTGCTCAAAATCAGCTTACTTAAAGAAAATGTGACCCCTGCCGCCGCTATGGACCCCGCAAGTTAGAGTTCGGGAAGGGCTTGCATAGCTTGCAAGGATGGTTACCTCAGGAGTCCCTAGAGTTGGCCTTTGAATTGGGTACAAGAATTAGGACGAGATCTATGTAGGACCATGGTTAAGGGCATCATCACTGAAAAGTGAACTTATAGAACCCTCGTTCTTAAGACCCAAAAACTAGTCATGTTTTGTGGATCTCTACGCAGATGTAAAGTAGTGCAGCAGCAGAGCAATAGAGCCAGCTGTGTGGAGATGCACAAAACATGATCTGTTGGTGGGCCTTGAGGAGCAAGGTTGGGGACCCTGATTTAGAGCTTTTCTCAATGACTTAATAGTTCAAGCTCTGTTATATGCATTGGGTTTCTCACCAACAAGTCCTGGCAATCATTAATCTACCATTGTGATGTTACTGGACAGAATAGAAACATTTGTTTGTGCAGTTAATCTTGATAAAAGGGTGAATGTTTCTTGGTTATGGTCAGCAACGAAAAGGACTAGTAAGGGCCAAAGACCAGCAGGTTTAACCTTGATGAAGATTTCCAGGTCTGGAAAGAGGATGGTTAACACGGTACAATGACTTACTAAAGTCTGGAAGGGCACATTCCCAGGACAAAGACTAGGTCACAACAAAGATGCAAGAACAAGTAAGGGCATAACTTAGGAGTTTAAAGCTGGTGAAGATCAGTAGGGGCATATGTGCCAAACTCAAGGTCCGAGGGCCAGGTGCAGCCCTCCAAGTCTTTTTATGTGGCCCCCTGACAGGTGCCAGATAGTGGCTTCTTGGTGGCACCATCTCTAGTCAGCCTGGTAAAGGCAACCAGAATGCAATGTGGCCCACAGCAAAAATTAGTTTGAAACCCCTGCCTTAGGGTTTAAAGCTGGTGAAGACTTCAAAGGCTGGAAACAATGTTATTGTTATAAGGGGTCAGCAGTGGGATAGGAAAGGGTGGCAAAGATCAGTAGAGGCATAGAGTTCAAAATCATCAGCAAGTCTTGCTGATGTCCAGATATGGGGATATAGCCCAGGGATGGTGATTGATTGGCTGTATAATACTCGGTCCTGCCAATCCTTCTGAAGAGGATACATACAGAAATGCAGCATGGGTGAATCACTATTTAAAACTCTCGGCTTTATATGTGTATTTATGCATGAATAAGGGGGCAAATTATCTCAGAAATGCGTCAAGGCACTTATTTCTGCTATCTTGAACTTTTAAATGTATTTCCTTATACACAGAATATGCAGCAGGACATTGGAAGGGCATGGGTGGTCCTTACTGAACAGTCTGAACACCGACAAGTCTATTTGAGGATAGTGGATTATGATTAGCAATTTTCTGCATGCTTTTATTGACTAAGATGTGGGGCCGGGTTAACAGATCTTTGGATAAAGAAGGAAAGGGGTTTGGCAGGAAACTTGCATCTCAGAACCTTGGTGGCGTATGGGCATTTCGAATTGTCATTTATTCTGGTTAAAATTCCTTTAAACCAATAAAGAAGCACGGGAAAAAAAAGAAAGTTAAAAACAGAGGAAAATGAATATTAATGTAACATGATGGGGACAAATCAGTCACTTATTTAGTAGCAATAGTGTATGTGGCTCATTTGAAATTTAAATGTCTATCCTAATGTGCCTAGTGAGTAAGAGGGGATAAAAAAACACAGCGGACGGGCTGCTAGGTCACCCCAGGAATGATTTTCACTGTCAGTTGCATAGCGCTAGCACTAATGAAAACAGGGGTCAGTGCGTTGTAAATTTTACCGCGCTGGTGGCGGGCTGCTCCACAAGTATCTACTGTCAGGATGGGAAGCAAAGTAATTGACTAAAAGATTAATGCAGAGGCAGATTAATCGGTGACTCTGCTGGGAACTGCTTATTGTCAGATATTTCTTTAAGTACTGTTGTATGGCGCGTGTTGTGTGAAACAGATAATTGTATTGTTAATGATTTCTTGCTTGGAATTGAATGGCCTGTATTGAATAGCCCGGGTGTAAGAAATACTGAAAAATGTAGAAATAAATATGTCTACCTATTGTCTTTCTACCTGTCTAGCGTTTGTCTCTCCTAAACTATCATGCAACTCCCTCCTACCTACCACCCCCACCCCTTTTTACATTCAACAACTGCTCAGTTTGTTTTCCTATTTTTTTAGCTTTTACATAGAGTACAATATGTACAATACAGTACCCTGTATGGTTCTGGGCATAGGTTGTGTCATACATCAACCACGTGTATTGTAATAGCTCTCGATACTCAAGAAAAAGCCAGCACCATTATTGACGTATCACAAGACCAAATTATACCACCTTCTAGGGAATATAAGTCACAGACAATGTTTGGTTCATGCAAATATAATGCAGTGCACATAGCTAGAGGAGTAAATGACTAATGTTTGCTAGGACCAATTTAGGAATAGGACTATTTAAGAAATAGAAACATTTACTTGTCCGTGTACACAAGAGTGCAGGCCTGTTAGCAAACTGCATGTGTATAGGACCCCATAAATCAACTGAGGTTTGCCGCTATGAGTCTATAAATATGATGTTCGCAGTTAGGGGTGGGGGCATTTATATGTACATCATAATGTGGGTGTTCATGCTGCAATCAAAGAAGTCGATTGGACAGTTATGCCTTAGGTGGCTATAGGTTATCTCATCAAAGCTAAAACCTTTAATAAATCACCCCTCACTCTGCTAGTGAGGTTGAGGATAATCACCTTTAATACAATGTGTTTCTTCAGCATCTCAGCTGGCCAGTTTACTCTAAAAGTGTTTCTCAACCCTATCCTCAAGAACCACAACAGACCATGGCAAACAGATGCACAAGTGAAGGAATAAGAGCTGAGGTAGTACTTTAGAATAGCTGTGAGGAGAAAACTAAACTTAACCTGTTGTTGGCCCTTGAGGATAGGGATGGGTAACACTGACCTAAGATTTGCATAGCAGATTGAGTGAGAAGGTTCTCCAAGTGAGATGACATTTTTTTAGTCAGGTAGTGGCATTTTCCAGGAAATAACCTCTATTTGGTTCACTAGACTGTAGAAAGTTACACGAAGTAGTATCCTCACCACAATTTGGTAAATTACCTGCTTAGCCCCCCAACCATCTTTGTTGACACGGAAACCATTTCTAAATGTGTCTACAATGGATCTGTTTATTTTCATTTCCTAAATGATCAGTTTCAGGTCAATTCAACCACCAACCATGTCTTTAATACCAGAGGGCAGATTAGTTGATCGTTGACTAGAATGTGCATATAGAACATGAGAACACACCTACCAACTCTTCTCAATCAGGTATTAAAGTGGTTGTTTAATATATATATTAACTATATACCATTTTTACTCAAATACTAGGAGATGGAGTACCATTCTACCTTGCTGGATTTACCCTTCTTTCTGCCACTTCTCTCACATATATAGTTAATTCAGTCTACTTCCAATTGCTAAGAACACAGATAACTTTTATTAATAAAGATATATTCTTTACATAAACCCAATGTCTCTGTGTCTTATTATACACATACATAGACACATATTATGAGTTATTTTGTAATATATGAAACAGAATATATAACAAAGTCTATATATGTCTTGTGGAAACATAACAAATCTGATCCTCCTCCCCCCCTTATACAAGTAAGATATCTAGGAGCTGCTACTGACAACTGGGAGGCAAACATGTTAAATTACTATGCCCTGACCACCAGTATTAGGTCTTCTCTATTTTCTTCTTCCGCTCTGAACTCTCATGCTGAGTGGAGGCCAATCAGTTTCAGAAGTCCCCCCCCCCGTCTCCGCACACATAACCTGTCATTTCCTCAGACTGCTGGTGGCCCTGCAAATCAGATCACGAGTAAGAAGACCATTGTCTGCCTTACATTTATATATGGAAGATGCTATTTTGATATTTGCTTTTGCTGATCTTCTTCCCTAATGGAAACAATCCTTGAAGCTTTCAAGATAACACAGGCCAGTCTCGATATTACAAAGTCACAGCGTGGCATGGGTTAGGATGATGTGATAGAATTCACCATTGGAGAGGATCGCGCCAGCCTTATACTCCACTGGGCTCCCTATTGTGCCCTACTAACACTCCATGTGAGGCTGGTTGTGTTTTTAGTGTAATCAGGGAATGGTATACTTATTTATCCCTTGCGGTGCTAATCCTATGGTGAAAACAATCCATGCTCAACGATGGAAAATTAACTCTTTATTGGAAGGAAGACTGAATCTGTAGAGTAATGACAGTAAAGACACAGGTAAACTTATCAAGAACGCAAAATGGTCAGTTCCTTGTTAAGACCCACTGCAGAGAACTCTTGTGACTTTACTATAACATATATACTGTGTGCCACAGTAATGTGAACAAGGAGGCCCAGTTGACTAGAATTATGTTCATTAGCCCAAAGAAAAGTAATTCCTACTTAATAAATATTATCCTGGTACTAACTATACTTACAGTTAAGCCATTGCATGTCATTGGCAAAAACTCATCAGCTATGGGGAGGTAACTATAGAGCCCTATAAAATCTTTTCTGAGTTTTGGTGATGACCTTGGCTTTTGTCTTGAAGCCTGGAATTACTCATAACAAGGAGACCTCTTGAGCTCATCTTTGTGCTTGTGCTGAATCTCACAAAGCTAAGTTCAAAGGAATAAATATTGGGACCATATAGTTGGGAGAAAGGAAATACTCTCCTAAAGTCTCCTAAAAAGCTTTAAAGCAAATAGATGATGCAATTACATAATATAGCATTATATTCATTTTAAAGACTTTAAAGTTTAATTCTTATAAGCTATAACATACACGTGTTTTGTGTTCCAGACTCAATATTGGGGAGAGGTTGCAACCTGCATTTATGGCTTTCTTACTTATACAAAGTAACAAGACTCTGCTTCAGGCTCTTTGGCAGCACTGTAACCAATTAGACAGAAGCAGAGCTGAAAGGCCTCCCATTTTCCTCGTTTTACACAGTGAGCATTGACAAATGAGATGATACTGTTCTTGTAAGGCAAGGCTACAATCTGTCAAGACCCAGCACTTGTGACCCTCTGTGACAGGCTCTTTTACATTCTATGTTATTAGTCTTGCTTACATTAGAATACAAGAGATGCACTTAACTCCTCCGATGACAGAGCAGGGAGCACAGCACTGAGCGGCGAACCGCTGAGGACTCCGATGTGGACTAATTATATCTACATACTGCCAATTTACTCACACGGACCCCGCAACATATCCTATACTCATCACACAAACCTTCCCTATTGCATTCAAATCAAGAGGCTCAATTATTTTACTTCTGAATATAACTAATAATATTTGAAATTATAATTTGTCTTACATCTGAACACAAGCACCCAGGTTTTGCTTTTTCATGCCAGCAGGTAAAGTACCAATGTGCCCTAAGTATAAGTTGCTTTAAGTAAAGCAGCAAGACCATCCATGGCCTAGAATCTGCACTCATAGGCCCCCACACTAATCAACCTAACCAACCTAATTCCCCATTCTCCTAGGTGGTCTCTGGAGGTATTTTGAATTACAGACAATGTCTGCAGATATATTCTTGACTACGGTTGTATGTAAATTTGTAAGAGATTCTAATTGTCAAAATTCAAATGAAAGTGTATTATTTGTAGAAAACATAATGCTTCATTTAGCTATTGAGTGCTTCCTAGGGCCTCATTGGCCAAGACCAAGTCTCCACGAGCATTTGAGAATCTCTTACACCATCTTATAGGCTTAACATTTCGTAAAATAGGGAGGTCCAGAAAATGAGTTAAGTGACAGACCAAGTCTACCAACCGACAGGTCAAATAACTGAGGAGGCCCTTTACTACTGCTATTTTTCCTCTACAAGACTCTCAGGGCCACCTTTAGAACCTCCTGTTCCCAATATAACCCTAAACATCTAGACCCAATCCCAGTTACTCTTCTATGTTGGTGTTTTGGCATCAAGGACTCCCTAGGAATCCAACCACGACCCTTCACAAGTTTAGTAACATATCCAGGGCTATCTCAACCTCCAGACTTCTACATTGTATTATTATGTAATGCATTTTTGGCAGGAATTTGGAGCAAGAGTTGGTATAGTTTTTTTTTAATAAAATGTTCATTAATTAATATGTTTTATGATTAGCTGACAGTTCCTAGACAGTTTCTCTTGGTCTGGGTCAATTCTCAACACTATATGAGCAATAACAACACTTTGCAAAGCAGAACATAAAGCAATATTACAAAAACAACTAAATGAATGTATTTTTTCCAGAATAGTTTAACCATCACCAACTACTAAAATGGGTTAAAAACCCAAATCCAGGATTTTCTTTTTTTTTTTTTTTTTTGGGGGGGGGGGGGTAAGGAAAGAGATCAGGCCAATGTTCATGCAATTTGGTACCCTACCCCAAACACTTCTTGTTCGGTCACTGGAAACAGCAGGTTTTTCACCTATTAGTGACACTTTATTGGTTCCTTTTGACATGGCTTTATTGTTTACTCATCATGGACAAATATTTGTCGTATGCAACTCTTCTACACAAAAAATAATTTGTGTTAGGCTTTAAAGTTGTATATTTACTAAACAGACTGTTGTTAATCATCTATTTCCATACAACCAATAAAATCAACTTCAGTTCCCCAGAAAATTTTCAATACAGCAATCAAATTTTATAAAGCATTAAGTAAATAAAACTCCAAATCTGTCTGTATCATTTTGATCTTCAAATTATGTTTAATATGTTACAGTTTTCTTTATTATAAACTATAATAATAGAAAAAAAAAATTCTATAGAAACAGGAGCTCTATGCACTCTCCAGTTATAATTGGACTGGATCCTGCTGGAATTCTTTTACTTGCCATTATAACCCAATGCCATACAATTTGTAATGCAAGATAGGCAAAGGTCAACCTCCAGTCCAGGGTCATCTAACCTTACCCATAAAAGGAAAGCTTTATCTTTCTCCTTCCTCTCTCAAAGGGCCAAAATTCAGTTTATAGCATTGCAGACCTTCTCACTACTTGCAGTGCACAGAGAATCCTAAATTAGACACTACTGGCCACTGGGACTCATTCTGTAACACCTTTCGGTATATTGCTATTTTTACAGGAGCCTACTTACCCTGTAGCTAATATTTAATGTAATATGTTTGAGATAGTAATCTTTTATTACCTTCATGGCTGTAGGGGACAGGAGCACATTCCTGGGTGACCACAAGCTAGAAATGTTATCTGTTTCTGACCCCAGAGAACAATCTGAAGAGTGTCAGCTATTTTTCCATGGAAAGCCACTTAAAGATGTTTATTGCCTTTACATAAGAGCCTGATAACAATGAAGATAATCTGACCCTGTACTTTTATTTAGGAGAATAAGGGATGCCACACTAAGCAGGTAAACATTGCTTGTAATACACGGGTTGCCACGTAATAAGACAAGTATATGTCATAATACCCCGTGTAATAAAAGTATGTTCCGACCCTTCTTGTGTTTTTCAAGATATTTGGCACTGGAATGGCTGTCTGACTTTGGATAAATGCTGATTAGCAAATCAGTTTCTACAGATATGCCATAACCTGAAAAACTGTACTGCTCAAAGTGAGCAATATAAAATTATATCTTGAATAAAAGAAATAGGTGACCAAACATTAGAGTAGTACTACCAGGCAGATCCCTCAGCTTGTTAGGTGTTTTTATCCATACAGTCAAAGCTTGGCTAATCTCGACCATCAGATAAGTATGACTGAGAGTCTGCATTGCCTCACATCAGGATATCTGTCAGTTAAAGGTTAAAATAAAGCACAAAATCAGGCAAAATAATAATTATAGGTCCACTTCCACATTCCACTTGACCAGCGGTGGTCAGTGGAGTTCACCAGGCAGGCTTCATGAACTTGCTCCACGAACCTTATAGGTCACCGTCTGAGTGAGGAAGGTATAAGCAGCATGAGACCTGAGTAGGAGTACAGACCAGCCATGGCTGTAGCCAAAGAAATGATTGCCCAATTTAAATATTTAACTGACAGGGCATTCCTAAATTGGGAGACCCTGGTTGTGTGCTTGAAAGCGAAGCTTCAGTCATTTTTGACTGGATAAGTGCTTTAATATTAACAAATTTGCAGAGCTTTGGCCAACTCTTAACATGGCAAAACCAGGTTGGTCTCTTCATTTTGACTTGAGGTGAGCTTACCTGTTGGGTGCTCACCAGCAATCGAAAAATCAGGACTGAAACAGAGCACTGAATACAGTACTTGGGAATCTGAAAAGATATGTGAACGTACCTGTTCCATGTAGTCCTACTGTAAGTATGGAGGCAGGGGCACAAAGGTACAGAAGGTTAGAGGGGGGCCCAACATTGTTGTTCCTCCACCTTATTTATCAAATTTGTGCTCAATTAGCATCATTTAGAGACAGGAAGTGTTACGCATCTCGGCAGATCCAGTCTTTAGTTATCTAGCTGCATCCAACTAAGTTAAAAGTTAAACGTTTACCGTATGAGCCATGAAAGGTCCCCATCTAATGTTTGCACCAGACCCTTCATATTTAGTAACACCAGTGTCTGGAGGGTATAGGAGGATGGGAGAAACATAAAAATAGTGTGGCTGATTTCGTCTCTCATGGGAGTTAGAACTTTTGGTAAACAATGCACTTTATTACATGTATCCTGCAATCCCAGGCACAGCATGGCGGCACCATGCTCATCATCCACCTGTTCCTCCAGGTCATGTGATGCCAGGGGGGGAGACACATTGCTTGACCCAGACCCCAAAGTCTTTATGAAACTCTACACCAAATGTAAACTCAAGTGCTCTCACACTGCTGGGCATCAACACACAGTCATTTCAAATAAGTAAAAAATCTCCAAAATAACAGAAGATGCCCAAAGCAACAGATTGTAAGTAAGAGTTTCTGGATTATCCATTCAATCCCCTTAAACCCTCATTCCCCAGTTTCCATCTTCTATTTCAGTTTAAATAAAGTGTAAATGGCTTATTCCCACCAAGCTTAAAAGTGCACTTATGTTATATATAACAGATACGATCACACCAAACTTGTGCCAGAAAGCTGCTTTTTCATTACAGGAATTCTAAGCTTCTGGTCTGCGATACATTCAACACTTGTTCCCACTGAAAGATTAATGTTATCTCAGTGTGTAAGGAACCCTCATGTATTTCCAAAATTAGACTCCGTGTAAAATTGTTGCAGTATCAGTTAGTGTGTTCTGTAACTGCCATGTCTCAACTAAACAGAAAGATTTAACAGTATGTATACTGGAGTATTTTGGACATGCCAATCATGCCAGTGGTGTACAGTGTTTAACGTTTAATTGTTAAAAAAAAATTTATGAAGTGTAAAACAGACTTATTTACACACAAAATTATCAAGTTATACTAGTTTATGCAATAATGCATGACATTTTGTACATTTATGGGAAAATCTAATCCAAAGGCCTGTGCTACATCCCCAATTGTTTGAAGTTTTACAAAAATAAATCAGTTTTAAATTGGATAGAAAACATGGAATTCAGCAGGGTCAGATTGAGTGACGAGTTTCGAAATGTTAAGGTTCTTCATCATATTCACTTTACACGAAAATAGTGAAAATTAGCCTTTCAAGCAACACTAGTCTTCTCTCTATTTTATCCATATAAATTAAAAGGTAGATAATAACATACTATTTACATTTAGTTTAGTAACCATTCTCCTACTGTGACATGTTTGGGGCTTAATATCTCAGAAGACAGACAAATATAAATTCCAAATGACCACAAGCGTAAAGCCTAAAGTATGTTTTCTTGTTGAATTTAAATTTTTCAGCAAAAATACATCTTCAAAGCGAATGGCAAATGGGACACCCGAGACTCAATGCGAGCGATCTGCTACATTTAATATTTCCCCCTTAATAATTTTCTTATTAGCGGTAAATACAATCCCGCACGTAAGCTCTGAATCCAACCATAAATTAATCCTGGCGAGAAAGGTGGACTGTTATTATGAAGTCATTGCACTTTTGTTAAAGGCTTTGTGAAGTACTTAGCAAAGCCTCT
This sequence comes from Gastrophryne carolinensis, assembly GCA_027917425.1. NCBI lineage: Eukaryota > Metazoa > Chordata > Amphibia > Anura > Microhylidae > Gastrophryne > Gastrophryne carolinensis. The sequence goes on from CM051237.1 coordinate 457,008,017, forward strand.
GACATTTGTAAAAGAATCCCGCAGACACCTCCCTTTCAGCAATATTCTCTATTATTCGCATTTGCAAGGGCCATTTAAAGTTTCTATAGCTTTTTCCACTATTGATCTCTTAAAGAGTTCCTAAAACAGGCATTACCAGCCTTGCGGTTCCCGGTGAAACTGGATCTGATGAGGGGTTTAAGAGGAAGAAACAGGAAACATTTTTCTAACCTCCAGAGATATGGCATGACATCATCTATCGGCACGCCATCAGTCTTCTGAAGCCTGAAACTCGGCCTCTGCCGTCTCTTTCGGAAAGGGATGTCAGAAAATATTTTTATTGGGTTGGAGGAAATAAATGTGAGCAGTGAAGGAAAACATTAGAACTTAGAGAAGTTACCGACAGGTTGTAAATCTTTAGCATGCAAATGCATAACTATGGCGTAGCCGGGCAGAAACTGTGATGGGGCCTAGCAGAGTTACATTTCAGTAGCGCATGGCTACATACTCATCTATTTTGGATTGTTTTGTGTTAATATATATACAGATCGGACTCCCTATATCATTGACGTATATCAGCATGCCCTTAGATCTGTTGTTTTATAATGCCACAAAGCTGAAAAGTAAAATATCTGTAATGTGGAAAAAGGAAGGGGTTTCCATAATTATATAGCTTCAGCTACAAGTCCTCTGCATAGAATTCTGAGGCATACACCCGCTGCACCCCTCTTTCTTGGAAACCAGGAAGATTCCGAGTGGTGGACCAGGAGAGAAGGTGAGTGCTGTTTTTTGTTTGTTTTGGGTTTAGTAACAGTTTAAATGTGGTAGAGGCCCTCGGCTAGAACATCTGGGGGAGGCCACCCTGGCCCTGGCACTGCCTGTTGTCACATTCAGCTGGGTTGTGGGTGCCCTGCCTACAAGTAGTGTGTCGGCAAGTAGCAAGGAGGCCTAGGGGCCCATCCATAGGTTTTGTATGCTCTGCCACGTATCTCTTGCCTGTGTAGTCCAAGACAAGACAGCCACTTCTGTATTTTATTGCCAGTTTGCTGCACCACCTGATCACATATTAGTGGTGGAGGCCTCTAAGTTGTGGAAGGAGCTCTTTGTACCCAGTGCTTAATTCTGCTCTGTATATGACTAAATATATCTAGTCACTAACAAATGGCATTGTCATTGTACAGACAAGCATTGAGATGCATAGTAAGAGTAGGGGCTTGGAATAGACATGATAACCTTAGCGTGGTTGCCCAGCTTATATATGTATTGCTCCACATAGGGAGGGAGGTGTGGGTTTCCACGTCCACTCCAAATAGAGCTATTGCAATATATGTTAACTAAGAGTCCCTGCTTTTAACAGTTAGTTTCTCTTTACAATATTGTGAATGTTCAGGGGGTTGAACTTTTTTGTGTGTGGTCACACTCCTCTATTACCTATTGCATTATGTTTAACAAGACTTGGTCCCAGCTAGTGTTGGACACCCTTTTGAGTACATAATAAATAGTAGCCTTAATACTGGAGCCTTAATATTTTCTAATTTTCCTGTTACAGCTGAGGCCTCAGCCATTGCTTTCCAGAAGAAATATGTCACTCCCCTCTAGCATCTCATGGATTTAAATAAAAGTTTCTAGGTTTTGTCCCATCAGACAGCCTTTCAAGTGCACACTAATGAAGTAGCCTTAGTTTTTGAGCCCTTGAGCTCTAAATTACATTTGGATGAGCTCAGCCTCTTTTCTTTTCTTTTTCTTTTTCTGTTACAGCTGATGCTCTAGCCATTGCTTTCAGAAAGAGGTATGTCCAACTTGGCATAGTGTCTTGAGAATGTACCACCCTTTCCTATAAGTTCTTTTAGCTGTACCAAAAAACCACAATCTTTGTTTTCTTTATGTTTAATTAAACCCAACTAAAAATTCAATAAAGCAAGCGGAGAAATGTTATAAAGTATCTGTGGTGTTTAAGTGATTGTATTTGAGGTCATTATTGGTTGCTGTGACGTTCGACTCTATCCTGCCGCCCGTGCCCACGGAGGATGCACTGTAATGGTTTAGATGGGAGATAATGCTTGGACCTGAGCCTGTTCTGGCATTACACAAGCCGAGGGACGAGGAGCAGGAAAGGGAGCAGAAGAGACAACAGTGTCTGCGTTTCTTCCATGCCAGGATGTTTGTTTAGAAGAGTCCCTCGATGGCCTATCGATATATTATTAATGCTCTTTCCCAGATGCTGTTCCGCTATCACTGTACGTTAAAATAATGATTGCTTTTAAACACTTCGCCTCATGGCATCTCAACTGTTTAAATGATAATCTGCCGCTTAGCTTTGCTTTGTAGTAACATGATGATATTAAATGGTAAAGGAATGAAAGTGTTTGTGCTGAGCTTATGCTCTGATTGGCCCAATCTGTCTGGACCTTGAGTAGGAGGGTTTAGCTATGCAATGGAAGGTACATTTTCCTTGGTTGGCGAATGCATTGAAGTGGTCAGATTGACCCCTATGAAAAACAAGGAATATTTCAGTTTCTATACACTTGGTTTTAGTTGCAGTACAGATCTATCTGGTTGGACTTGGTTGCTAGTTGTATTTCAGTACAGATAATTGAGGTTATCTTGTCGGACTGTTGTGGTGAACCTGAATTGGGTTGCAGTACAGATAAATGAGGGTCAAGCTGTGTTAAGATGCAAAATTGTGGCTCTGGATTGAATTCTGATTCAAATGAGGTTGTGGTAACATTTGGTATCAATGCCGGACATGCAGACAGAGTGGGCCGGATTTGTCAGTTGTTGTACATATGTACCAGAATGAAGCACTGGACTTAATACATATAAAATGATATATAAGCTGAGTGTCATATTGTGTTTATATTTTTAAAAAATGGCTCTGGGATAAATTGTGGGTTTGGGTACTTTTCTGGTACAAATTAATCAGATTGGGATGTAATAAATGACACTGGGAATTTGGCTGCGAGTTAAGAAAAATGGGGCAATGAGTCAATTAAGCAGACCTCCAGTCAAAAGTTCAAAGTTTAGTAAATTGATCTAGTAAACCCCCTCTCCCGCAATCATTGATGTAATCTATTTGAGTGGGGTTTTCTTCATGCAGATGCTGTGGAATAGCAGGCACATTCTATACTAAAGAGCTGTATGGGGGCGGCCATTTTGCCACAATTTTGACCACCCTGATTCTGAAAAAAACGCAGCCAATGCAGTCAAAATCTCTTTGAAATAATAAACATCATCTGTGAGGAATCGGTACTGCTTGAAAGCTCCTAAAACATTGTATCAACATTGTTAACAACTTTGTGGCAGCTGAGGCCTTTGTCCTATATTGATACATATTTACATTTATCCCCTCCAGCAGCTGGTGATTCAGTGTGCGTAACATGACAGACATGCTGATCCATTTTTTGAGGTAAATCTCTGTTAGTCTCATATATTTTATCTGGGGGTAGTACGAGACATGGCACAGATGGGGAGGCTTCTGCATTTGTCAGTTGACAAAGTGGTGCACAAGAATAGAATGCGATGCCGCAGCTAAACATGCCAACTCTATGAACTTGCAGTTTTCCTTTGGGTAAACCTCTCAGCTGTGTTGCGCTCACAAATACGTAAAAAAACCAGCTGCAGTGGCGCTGTGCTCTACCAAGATTAGGGGGTCCAGACCCCTGGACAACCCCCTTTGGTGCTCCCCTGATGGTGTGTGTTCTGGTGCCGTTTCTGATGGACATTTGTGAAAGAATATATTTTATTTTTTTAGCAATTATTGCGGATGGTGTTCTGGATGAGCGGTTGCCTTTAATGATGCAGTTAAATCTCCACTCTTCTATGTTGTCCATGTAGGAAGACAACAGGAACATAGTATTGTTGAGTATTTCATATTTTAAAATACTCATAGACCTGCTTTTCAATTTCGAGAAAAGATTGGGTTATAAACCAATGTTGGTCTCTTTTTTTATTTATCTGTTTATACCTACTGTATTCTACCGGTGTAGCTCTAATGTCAAAAATGTTCAAAAAGATTTGTTGGAGTAATAGCTATATTGGTCCCATGAAAATATCAATGACTACATTGGTACATTTTTTTTTTACTCTACGTGGCTTTGAAAAAAAATAGAGAAAGAAAATTTAAAAGGGCATGAAATTCAAATGCAAAATAGTTCGCTTTATCCTCTTGTTTATAAAACACAACAAAGGAATGTTAAATCGATGACAACGCACAGACAATAAAGGAGCTGCCTAAACACTAAAATGCTGTCAGCTTCTAATATGGCTGTTCAAACAGGAGAGAAATGTATTTCTTGTACAGCTGATTGGCAATACATGCCATTGTGTGCACACACCATTGTCACTAGCCTTAAACATGATAATAAGCATGTCAGTGTATTCAAATAGGCCGGTGACAGCATATCCTGCCAGCATGACGTGCTGAGCACAGGCAACTGTCACTGTTCTTTTCATCCGGCAAATACGCCTCTGATGATAAAGCTCATTCTCCTGTAGCTGGAGGACAGAGATTAATTCATCAGATATTATTTACTCTTGTGTTCCTGTTTTCTGGTTACCCAGATCTGTTCAGTGACATAAAAAAATAAACAAGCTAATAATAATAATAATAATACTAATAATAATAATAATTACTGAATATCAGTAGGAAAATATTCCTTGATAAAATGTGTGTCATTATATAATTCTGATGTTTTGTATTTATTTATTTTATTATCTATTGGTTTATGGGCAGCTCAGGTTTTGAGAAAAAGAAAAACGAGTAGAAAGAGAAGAAAAAAATAACTGAAGAGAGAGCAACTAAAAGACATACTAATATATAGCGAAAGATAGATAGATAGATAGATAGATAGATAGATAGATAGATAGATAGATAGAAGTATATAGATGATAGATAGATAGAGAGATAGATAGATAGATAGAAACATAGAAGGTTGACGAAGGAGACCATACGGTCCATCTAGTCTGCTCTTATGTGTATACTGTATGTACTCTTTATCTTAGGATAGATGTGTGCTTATCCCAGGCAGGTTTAGATAGATAGATAGAAAGATAGATAAAAAATATGATTTCTCTTAAGACTAAGAGTCTAATTCATTAATTTTTTGTGCTAGTCTCTTCCGAGACGTTTTTGCACCCTCACTGCAGAGCCTTCTGGAGACAGGCACCGTTCTGCGTCCACTCGCCCTCAGCGGGGCGTTGGGCGCTAGCACAGGGCTGTTAACAGCCAATGTGCTAGCGACCCCTAGTGCTGGCTCGGAGTGGTAGAAAACAAGCTAATTCCGTATGGTCGATATGAAAACGGGTTCAGCGCCTGTTGCAATACCCTTTCTATTTTTGGGGGGTGATGGCAGCACAAACTGGAATTGCGTTGGGGACACTTGAAAGACATGACACTGGTTTTGACAAGTTTGCAGCGCATCACAAAAGTGCAAAAAGTGCATACAAAAACAATTCCAAACAGCCAAGTGATTCCGTGGCACATGCACCAGACCAAAATATAAAAATTTAAATAAGAAAAAAAACAAAAATGATAACCAACCCAGCCCACTGAAATGTATGGAATAAGGCCACACAGTGCAGAGTGAGCGTCTGGTCTTATCTGACACTTTGGGTACATCAGCGCCGACACTCATCCCATCACCGGCGCTGTTGATAGATGGACACTACCTGGCATTATCACGGGCGCTCTGGATTTTTGACTTGATAAATACACCTTTTGCACTGGGGACCTGACATTCACCTGTTGCTCATCTGGTACTACGTGACACTAGCACATCTTAAATAAACCCCAAAGAAATGACATAATGATATATAGCTATGGATAGATACATAGATAGATAGATAGTAGAAAAAGAAGACTACAAAAAGACATAGTAATATAAAGCTATGATTAGATAGATAGATAGATAGATAGATAGATAGATAGATAGATAGATAGATGAAAAAGAAGACTACAAAAAGACATACTAATATAAAGCTATGATTAATTAAATAGATAGATAGATAGATAGATAGATAGATAGATAGATAGATAGTAATAACTAGCAGATACTCCATCTCTTCCTGACAGACAACCAAAAGACGCAGCACACACTGCAGCAGTCTGGCCTATTGGAGGAGGTGCAGACCTCTACAATGTGTGATGTGGCTTCCTGTCCCCGACAGATGGACAGAAGGAAAGTATAGCTTTCCCAAATCCTAGAGTGGCACAAAATGTATAATATATATATATATATATATATATATATATATATGTGTGTGCGTGTGTGTGTGTGTGTATTTATATACATATATAGATTTCTCGCTCTCTCTCTCTCTCTCTCTATATATATATATATATATATATATATATATTTATATATATTTACATTTAATTATATTAAGGCTAAATCACAAGCAACATTTTTTTTTATAGTAGACGTAGAGGTGAGTGTCTTAGACATCATGACACATAGCAAACTGAGAAATGTCATATTTTTTGTCCTTATTATATTATTATATTATTCTTTCATTTTTGTCCCCTCCTTATAAATTGTGATGGCCGCAACATATGCCTGCAGATCAAAGCCAGGTGTAGGGAGCCTTTGGTTGTCATCACCTTGATTCCTCATTAGAGCGGGGGAAATGCTATAATAGCATTGAAATGAATGCAGGCCATTTGCAGCAATCTTCTGTTCACACCGTTCTCCAAATGAAGGCAGGCATTGCATAATCCAGGCAGCCGGTGCCCCTGACAGGTGGATGATTTATGCTCTCAGTCAGAAGAATGGGGGAGCTTGCAGAGGAGACAGCAGGAGCAAGGTGCTGGCAAGACAGATGCTCTCAGTGGGCTTGCAGCGGCTGGCAGCCTCCCGTCGGCTCAGGTACACACCACTACTGAAGTCATGTTGCCAGAAGCTGGCACGGCTTGCCGGAAAACTTGCTGCACTAAAACTGACACACACTGCACTGACATAATATGAGGAGGGCTACGGGAAAAACATTCAAGCTTCTCTGTGTTAAATTTGCTGTAAATATTATTTGTTTTACTGTTTTTATATCCTTAAAGTGGACCAACACCCAGGGGGGATCGGCCCGGGAATCTATAAGATTCCCGGACCGATCAGATCCCTCCCCGCGGGGCATCCGAAATCGGGATGTCCCGCGGGGAGGAACCCCCCAGGAGGCCCACAAACCTTACCTCAGCCCCGTTCCATCGGCTGCGTCTCGCGCTTCCCTCTAGCAGGGCACGCACCCGCACCAGCCGTTTATGAATGGCCGGCGCAGGCGCGCTCCCTGTTAGAGGGAAGCGCGAGACGCGGCCTCCAGCGCTCAGAGCCGCTGAGCTGCTATGCGCGTCCAAGCGGCCTTGGACGCTCACTGTGATTGGCTGGAGTGGTCACGTGGGAGCGGGGAGAGGTGAGTTTTTGGGGCATTCTGGGGGGTTTCACACAGCAGGGCTCCCCACCGAAGTGGACCAAAACCCAGGATAGTCAAAATCCTGGGTGTTGGTCCACTTTAAAGGGGTAGAATTCAATATTGATTTTCAACGGACAGCAAGGTGCCCTCTGGGTGTTCTATGATCAGCCCAGTCTGACATCTGTGGGCAGTTCTTGTTTTCCCCAAACTACAGGTCAGACAATTGGATGGGTTACAGTTACATGTGGACTGGCCATAGGGAGCACATGAAAGATTCTCGAGGGGCTGCATTGCTTTGGGGCTCAGTGGACTGGCACCTTACCCAGAATCTGAGCCAAAATGTATTCAGTTCTCTTTTACCACCCCCCTGCCTCCCAAGTCTCCTCCCATACCTGACCTTGTTTTACCCTCCAGACAAGACATCCAACCCCACCCTGAAAAGCTTATAACCTCAGTATCATGGCTGTGGGTGGCAGGAGTGGCATACTATAATATTCAAGATACATTACCATTTAAAGAACCCTGATTGAAAGGCTCTACAGCTCATAGGCTGGTTAGGGCCAGTCGAATCCGGGGCTAAATTCCCAGGGATATTTGGAAATCTGCCTTGAAATTAAATTTATTATAAAACATTTGAGAAGATATTACATTGAAGATAAGGCCTATAGTGTCCATTATAGGACAGCTCTTCTATGTAGTTCTTGAAAGGCATATTTCTAAATATCAATGTAATATGAAAAGGGAAATATATGGAAATTAGAGCAGATTTATTGACTAATAAGAAATTACAAAAATGAGACGGTCCTCTTCAAGCAGGTCTTCACTCAGGAGGAGTTACATTTGCAATGCTAGTTAATTATTTAATATTGATTAGCAGCCTCAATACTGCATGCCAATACTTACAACTCCTTCTTCCTCAGTAGGAAGTTGAAGCTTTTCATTAAAGCAGATGTTCCGCTAAGTAATCTGTCACAGCTCACCGTCTTTGTCTCTATAAGCTGTGTAAAGGGCAGTATTGTATAAAAAATGTCCCTGTTTGTACTAAAACTCACTTTCTTGCCACTCTGTGGGGGTAGTTCTATTTCAGGTGGGTTTGCCCGGACCTGAGTGGGTGGCACTAGACCACATATTGCAGATGTTAAATGTGTGGCGGTGGCTGCTCATCATTGGTGGACATGCCCCAGGGACTGCCAGGAGAGGGGCAGAATAAGGCAGCCTGAATACGGGCAAGGGACTGAACATACATGGATGTTTAAATGGTGCTTGAGGTAGGGAATCACAATTGTCAGTACCTCATAAGAGTATCTAAGAAAGTGCCATGACTGTATATGCCAAACCTTCTCACCGGAGCAGGAAATCGAAGGCCAATACAGCTTCTCATTGGCTATCCACAACCCATAATGGCGCATTATTGGGTAGCTAAGATTTACAGAACCACGCACAGTATTTTTGAGACAAGCAAAAAAATGTCCTAACTGAAAATATCATCTGGTTATTCATAAAAGAGAGCTACACCTCATCCAACTTGAAGCAGACCCAATCCCAAAGCAGTGCACGGGGCCAAGTCCAAGTAAGTGAGTCCGCAGAAGCCATATCGACAATTTTCTATCCCCATCAGCCATTGACAGTCACATGGGACACTTGTGGATTAGACAGGTACTTATAGCTAATTTCAGACATTTCTGGGGGGGACATAGTAGACAGGTATCCCAAATCAGGATGTTTGAGAAGGAGGGGGCACTGCGACCAGGGTGCTCCTTTAGGAACATGCATACAAATAGAAGGTTGACAGCAGAAAGAGACCATAAGGTCCATCTAGGCTGCCCTTAAGTGTGTATGTACTCTTTATGTTAGGATAAATGTATGCTTATCCCAGGCATGTTTCAATTCACTGGTTTTAGTTCCAGAAGTTAGTTAGTTCCAAGTATCTACTACTCTTTCTGAAAAAATATTATTTTCTAACATTGCTCCTGATCTTCGCTAGCTTCAGGTTGTGCCCCCTTGCTCTATCATTACATTTCCACCTAAAAACACTTCCATCCTGAACCTTATTCAATCCGTTCACATATTTAAAGGTTTCAATCATGATTCCGGAAGTGGGAAGCTCTCCCTCTTTTAGTGTATCACTTTTATATGTCTATGCAGTTGCGACATATAAACTTGAAAACAAACAACACAATCAGCTATTGGGTAGTTTTGCTGCTATTGCTCTTATTCGAAGGCTCTTCCTCTCATTCCAAACATCAGACGAGCTCAACCACACTAGAGTTAAACTTGTTTAATAGCAAGTCCGAGACTGTGCCTGGCTGCCTTATATCTGATTTCATAAAGATATCATAACTCTTAACCCACCCATCCATGCCGGCTCCATTGTAAAGTCTGACGCAGGCACTTTCCAAGCATATTAGATAACCGATAATCATTTGTCTTTGGAGAACCCTGTTTCATCTCTAAGCAGCGACACTGCAGAAACTTAAATCTACTGCCCAAAACTAAGGATTTTATAGCATCCTTGCACAGAACCTGGAGGAAAGATGTAATGTGTGCGCAAGGGGCATATTATTACCAACATGAAGTCCCAGATATGATATAGTCTTGCTTAGAATGTATATGTTGCTGTGTGTGTACTATACACCTCATTGAGTGTTGGAAAATGGCTGGAAAGTTCCCAATTAAGCCATGGAAATTTGTCCACAAAATTGGTACCGGATAGGTTTTTGTGATAGAGACATTTTTCAAATAAATGGAAACATTATCTATGTGGAGAAGTTCTCCACAGTTTAGTCAACTTCAGAAATTGGACTTTAGACCAGGCCATACACTATACAAGTATGTGAAGCAGTGGCTGGACGATCTATGTAACACATACATTTATCCGACTTAGTCAAATGACCCCAGTTTTTACGTAATGTTGCCTAGATTTTCAAAGTTGCTTTAACTAAGGTGGTGTATGTATATGCAGCAGGCACAAAGGCAATGTGTTTTATATAATGAATTTAAAGGTATTGCTACTTTGAGTATATAGTAATATCATATAAGTAACGCTATCTATTGTAAAAATAATGTAATATTGAAACATCACACACACATGCTAGATGACAAGAGTTGCTTACAAATGCTAAATGAAACAAAGACCCAACATTTTACATTTGATGGGTAAAACCAGCTAAACACGTCAACAGAACTACAAGAGCGATAAGACAAATCCGTGCTTATTATGTAAATGGACATCCAAAAATGTGCCCAATTTTGCTTACATTACTTCCAATAAAAGATAAAAAAGCTTGATGATTTACTTTAATCAATGCTTACAGATTTAAATTTTACACCTGTTGTACATTAAATACCTTTGAATTTATAACCGAGAGCTTCCCCAATAAAGGCAAAAAAACTGAAGTTTAGGTTAAGAAAAAGGAAATGAAATGTCTCCTATCAGAATGCAGCCCCCTAGAGAGGAATTAATGCCTGTGAAGGATCCCCCATCTTACCCACTGTCTGTTTGCTTCATTAGCCAGCTGTGTTTCACATTGCCTCATAATAATTATTTTAATTGCTCTTTGATCACGGATAAGTGCTGAAAACAGGCAGGAGAAATATTTACACTTGTTGTGAAGCGTTAGGTCTGTAGATCAAGGCTGTGCTCTAAACACGGCATGGCCCTGGAATCTAAAAGACTCGAAGGCTGGCAGCTAGCCTGCCACCGGGACATATAACAAAATGCCCTTCTGTGTGACACCCCCGAGGTCACCGGTAAACTCACCTTTTCCGGCAGGTCCCATGATGCTGTGATCGCCGGCTTCCCCATGCCGGCTTCCCAGTAGTCCAGAGAGACAGGGATATGGCTAGTCAACTAGTGTGCATTGCTGGGGTGCCTTTGAGATCAGCCAATTGGCGCAGGGGGGAGGCAGGGGATGAGTGGAAGAAGATACGTGTAAATTACTAGTATGAGCTGTTCAGCAATTTCTACCAGCCTAACGGCGACAAAGCCAAGTGTCTTCAGTTCGATTGATACAGGCTCACCCAAGATGTGGACACACCTGGTTTTCACCAGTACATCTGAATGTATGAGGACGTGGGTGACTTCTGTTTCCATGTCATGGTCTCAACATTACCCTGCTGAGGCTTAGAGTACATAGCTGTTTATACTGAAAATATGGAAGTCTGTGTGAAATGCCAGGCAAAATTGGATAGAAAGTGTGGTCTGAGGGTAGTGTAAGCAACAAGACAAGTTGAGGCCAGTGCAGACCAAGTAGAAGGATAAGCCAAAGTCAGTGTGCGTGCGCAGCGAAGATTATCAGTCAGTAACAATTAGTTCTTACACAATCAGACCGAGGCCAAGGGTCTAGGTGCAGGCCTGGGGTAAAGACGATCCAATATTTAACATGAATCAAATCGTTCTTTAAAAAAAACTGTCACATCCATGTACTTTACTTTATGTTCACCACTGGGCCGTTTAGTGAGTGGCACCTAGTACACCTAAAACAAAGTTTACCTGCCTCCAAACCCATAAAGATCACCTGGTGTTTAGAACTTGGTGGAATGCCCTGACCCACATGTCATCTAGTCCTTTCTGCTTGCTTGAGGTATGATAAGCCACCAGGGCCTAAAAATGCTTCCTGCACTAGAAAGGTAGGTATTCCTTTAGTCAATAAGGAAAAAAAAACATCCAAAGAATTATAACCCAGATCCAAGCTGTACCCGGTTGTGCCATCTAGTTCTATAACAAATGATTCATTCCTTAAACAAAGATAGGAGTTCCAGAAGGAATGAATGTGGTTTCTGGCATGGCTCTCATGTTTCAGAGCTGCGGCAGATGATGTACACATGTCTGCCTATTGATCAGCCTGACCTCTGCATACAGTAATAGCCGAGCAGCTCATCAATACGGAACGTACGAGGATAAGGTCTCTGTGCCATCAAGCGCTGACACGCCGCAAATCAGATCATCACCTGGCATCCAGGACGCTGTACAGGAACAGATGCTATGGCATGCTGGGTAGACATTTGGAATGCGGGCAGAGTCCCATGTTTTCTAACTTCATGCTAATTGATCAATTTTATTTAATGTTTTAAAAAATAGATAAAATGGTACACATCCGATGCCTCTAAACAATATGTCGTTCTTAAAGTAGTTAATTGCAAAAATCTTATCTTACCCTTGAGTACAGTCCTAAGTCTGATCTATAAAGGGTGTTCATTCTGCCACTGTCTCAGTAAGGTCACATAGCATAGACATTCCTAAAGGTAGGTAAGCTCCTGATTAGTATTGGTGCACTTATCTGTGGCATTAATTCAGAATCTGCCATTAGGACAGCTGCTGATTGGTTGCTTTCTATGGCAACCGATACATGACTGTCCTTGTTATGGGCTTGCATTTGAAGTACTATCAAGTTGACTATATCTAAAATACAGAATAAGTGTATTGATGACACATTGGGGGTCATGCTAATTATTTGGTGAAGCCAGTGTGACTTGCAGTGTGGATTGCTGTGTGGATTGCAACCTGCATCTCGGTGAGCTTTTTAGCGTTAACACATTAAAAAGTGCCCCACCTTTTTTCCCCAACAAATCACCTGTACCTGTGATGGGGCATTTTACAGATGAGGGAGATCATATAGTCATTAAGGTAAGGATATTTTTTTTTAAGTTTGAGAATATTAGAACCCTATGGGCTAATGCCTTTTTTTCCTGCATAGTTCATAGGGTGCTGTTGTTCCCAGACTTAAACAGAATATCCTTACCCCATAGAAAAGTGGTGTACCTCACCTGTTAAAATGCCTCAACACAGAAACAGGTAATGTTTGGGGAAAAAAGATAGAACTTTTTTTTGCACTTTTTTGTGTCTAAACGCTAAAAAGCTCACTGGGATGCAGGTTGCAATCCATACCCAAATGCACAGCGGAAGTCACACTTCACCAAATAATTAGCATGACCCCATCATATGGAGGCATAATGGCCTGCCGTCTACATTAAACGCATCCAAGAATGTTTTGAAAGCAGCCCAAAGCAGCAATCTGAAGAGATCTTCTTTCTTATTTAAGTAAGATTTTATAGAGCTTCTCCTTGGAAATGTTTGGCACCCTTAAAATCTAATCAGTTAGAGAGGTGTGAAAAAAATAGACTTTTAGTTTGAACCTGCATTGGTGGCGTTATACTGTAAATGGATCCTTCATACTTAAAGGGGACCAAAACCCACATTTTTATCTAGCATCCCCTGAATTGTTCCCCCCATGAGGAGTTCGCCAACTTTCACTGCTCCTGCTTCACTCTAATCCCAGATAATGCAGTCTGTTTTAGCTGTAAAGCTCCGCCTCCTCCATGCATTGCCACTGTTGTGTGTGGCAATGATGTCAATGCCACATCTATGCAATGGCTTATCGCCTGCCATCCTACAGAGAGGAACAGCACAAAAAACAGTGTTTCAGTGCGAATCGCAAAAATATAAATTTCTAGTTCTACACCCCAAGAAGGAAGTATTGGCAGGGGTTTTGGACAAATGTATGTTTTTAATTTTAGAAGCTCCCCAAGTGGTGAAGAAACTCTCAACATTTTAGTAAAAAACACATACAGTAGGTATAGTAGTGTAGTAGTTCCCCAACTATAATTTAGACGGTTATATGCGCGTTAAGGTGAAGTAGGTCTCCAATTGAGGTGGAAGTTTGTTCTTAGGGGAAAACTTTTCTTAAGCTCCCCAAAACTATGCACCTTCAGCGCTCAGCTTCCCTTCTGTTCTGCAAATTAACTTTGCTTTTAGATTGGAAGCTTCAGCACGCTACTGGAAAAGCCATTTGAGGAGAACAGGTGCGCTTTAATAACTATGTGGGTGTGTAGAAAGAGGTGTTCTACAAGTACTGTGCTTTTCCAAGAGTGTCGTAGGATAGTTCTTCAAGTATGTTGGAGAAGCTATTTACACTTTATATTGAAAAACTTCCATAACCTCAATGCATCCAAATTAACCAGCTCTTCCTACAATCCTCGACTTTCTTTCACTCTTGCTTCAGTTGCCTTCTACCAAGTTTGGTCTTCTACATGAAGCCAACATGCAAATAAGAATAGTGTTATGTTTCGTGAAAATAAAAGAATTCTGCATGTGTTTCAGATTCACAGTATCTGCTGTCAGGATTTTCCTATTAATTAACTAAAGTACAGAGCCTCAAGTTTATACCATGTGGCATTTATAATACACGAGCAGTCAGCATCGGAATATAAATTATCCACCGGCAGCTCATCAGTCAGTACAGGGGAGGCATGGCTTCTCCTTTCATTGAATCTGCACCTTGGGTGAATTATGGCCCCTACAGGCTGTCACTGGATACATATGGATACAAATAAAGCGTGAAATTCTCGGATTCTCGGCTAAAGCTAGCTCAGGTTACAAAGGATGTTGGCTCCACACAACAATTTTGCTCTGATTAGAGTAGTTGATTCTATTTAGAAGTATTTTCTTTGCCTATGTTATGAATTACAGCCATGCAGCTCAGGCTGGTTAATGGATGTATTGATTGTATCTCATCTAAAAAACTGGAGCAAGACCGAATCCTAACATGACCATCCAACATGTGGTATTTCTCATTCATCGTCATACTCACGGCCAAACTGTACATTTGAAAGATCCTCATGTTTACTAAAGCTCTCTTTAGACCTTAGCTGACCTGAGGCTCTCGGTGTGTATATAGAGGAATGCAGGAGCTGGTAGCAGTTATTAAAGTAAGATTTTACCCCCCCCCCCGCCCCATCAATCCAAACTGGCAAACCAGATGGGTCTCTACAAGGAAATTATGAGTAATCACCCATTGAGAGTTGATAAATATCCTAATACATAGTTAGTATAGTTAGTATACCTTCCCTCCCTCCCTTCCTTCCCTCCAGTGTATCTGAAAAGATCTGCCCAGCCTATTGATTCCAATGGTAGTCTACCTGTTACTACATGCATAGAAATGTGTACCTGTCATCCTGAACCCACCTGGTGACAAATGAACCTTTGACCTAGTTGGTAGAGTTAGTAGGATACCTAGGTGTCATACTGATTTGGGATGCCCCACAGAAATAATCACTGCTTAGTTCCCCTCACCTAACCTAAGCTACATACTCAGCTACCCGAGTGGAGCAGAAGGGTATGCCACATGCACATCAGGTGCCAATTTTGTCTACAGTGGTGGATTTCAGCTAGGAGGGTATGGAACTCAAGTGGGGGTTAGGCAGTGATTCCTAAATTGGAATGCCCCCTAGTAATCCCATTGAACCCAATCAATTACCACCTTAGGGAATGTAACCTTTCTCAGGTGACTAAATACAGCACAAAGCATGTGTAAGGCCTCATTTGATGTTTAGAGAAATCATTTCTAGAGTCTGTATTATTGATGTCCATATTTTTTCCTCTTCCACATTGTGCTGGTAGCTATGGGCAACGCAGCTGACATGAGCCATTTTCCTCTTACTCATAAGAGGTCTCATTCTTCTGTATCAAAGAGGTCCTATACCCCGATGCTTACCACTTCTTTATTCATATATGGCTGACAATCATATGACTGCCGTTACCAACCGGGATTGCCGTGTGAGCTTGCCCATCAAACTTTGTTTACCGGTGGTCACATGATTGACTCCAATTTGCTTCCATAAAGGTGAATGAGGAAGTGGTGACTTGACTATAGTGCCTTTTTAACTTTGCCTTGGGTTTTTTAAAATGAAAATTGGTTGCTCCTCCACATTGTGTTTGTTTCTATGGGCAACAGTTTTCAGGAGGTAATCTTTTTTTCTCACAGTTTAGTAAAAGAGGTCTGCTGATGCTTAATTCTGTCATGTTTGCTAGGCCCCAGTATCAGTAAAATGGCTGCTATGAACCTCTGTGGTAACAAGGGGGCCCTGTCACAGTGAGAAGGGCATTAGTTTTACAGCCCGTAAAAAAAAAAATAAATGAGCTCATTTATAATAGTTTTTCCTGAGCCTCCACATTTATTTACCCTTACATGCAACCTGAGCGTGCTGATACACACCGAGCACACAGACAGGCAGACCCCCTGAAGCACTTTAGAAAATGACCCTTATTTAAATGGACCACCAGGCCTTATTTATATTAAATTCAAGCACTTTGCAACAAATGGTGGTGCCATATTGATATATGGGCTAATGGGTGGCAGAGTGCTGGAACAAAGCACCACCATTTATCTATATGCTCCGGGAGGGAAAGATGCCACACCAGTCTCGGCCTTCCATCTTTCAGGCCTGTTCCCACCTCCCCTTATCAATTACGCCGCTGTCACCGAAGCTTCAGCAAATACACAAATATTTCTGCATTTTCACTCAAAGGAGGTCCTCTTCCCTATCATATCATATTTTTTTGCAGCATATTAACAGCCACATAATAATAATAATAATCCGAAGAGGAAGAAGAAGCTGGCTTTAAATAAGACCAAGGCAGTCTCCAGCCTAGGAAACTGGAAAGGAGGTGACAAATGAAGATCTTCAAGGAAGGCTTTCAACTGGGCTCAAATTATATTTTTCCATCATAAAACATGATTAACTTTTAATGGAATCCTTGTGTAAGCAGGGTTATGTATCCACAGAAGCCGCGTCTTCTAATCCTTGGGAAAATTAGTTTTAGTAACATGACCAGGAGGAATGGCCTATCGCTGTACAGGAGGCCATTTTCATTTCATTTGTGTTGTCTTTGTACATATTAATTCATCAATCAGTAAATCCCCACTCTACCATCTACTCAGCTATCTATCTGTCTCATACCTTTTATAGTTCTAAAATATTTGTCATTTCTTTTTATTTAGCACTAGGGAAAACCTATGTGCAAAAATACAGTATATATATATATATATATATATATATATATATATATATATATATATTACACATTCATCATCATAGTTACATAATACATTCGGTGGAGCTGCCCATAGGGGCAGTGCATGCATGTTACACCGGGCCCGGGGAACAAGGGGGCCCAATGCATCCTACATCCACCACCTCTGCAATATACTTACCCAGAAATGCCTCCTCTATTCCTCCTTCTTCCCACTGCAGGATGCGGGACCACAACTCTGTTGTCACACCCAGTCCTCATGTCTCCATCAGCACCCTGTGCTGCTGCTGTGGGGCCCCATCAGGGATATGTATGCCCCTGGGTAGAGCCATTTATAAGGGACCAGATAGAAGCCAGGTTACATTTGACATCCATTACAATTTTTTAAAATAAATATATATATATATACATATATATACACACACACGGGCAGGCTAGCAAGGCATTCACCATGGGTATATGCCCATAAAGCATAAAAAAAATATATATAATATATATATATATATATATATATATATATATATATATACAGAGACAGGCTAGCAGATTCTGGCTAGTACCCCACTAGTGGTCGCTTGCAAAAAATATATGATTTCTTAAAGTGTCCAAAATCCAGGATTTGGACTATCCTGGATTTTGGCCCTTGCCCCCGGGGCACCCCGATCGGGTATGTGTGAAACCCCCCAGGTCACCCAATCTGACTCACCCTTCACCGGTCCTCTCGTCCAATCAGCACGCTCGGATAAGGCGAGTGGATCTGAATGGCGGCCACATCCCCCAATACCCTCTAATAGGGGGGGTGCCCTGCTAAAGGGATGGTGGGGATGCACATGTGTTGTTCGACCTCAAAAGATGGTGAGTTTCCAGGCAGCCTGGGGGGTTTCACACAGGCATTATGGATGCCCCAGGGGGGGAATCTAGTGGCCTTGGAATACTATATTACTTAGTAGAGAGGTCTCCTGAAACCCTAGTTCCTGATTTCAATGGATTCCCTCCCTTCTCGAAACTGGATTTATGTTTGGTCACTCCAAATTAGACAGTAAATTATGACGGGCCCACCCCCTTCCCAATAAGCATTGGCAACTTCATCAGGACCCGCAATGATCTTTACAAGATGAATATCTATGGTTCTTCTTTTATGGGACGGGTCCTAGTACCTTGTATACACAACACACACATTTGATCTAGCCAGCCATGTTTTAATCACTAGAAGCTCATGTGGGTGGAATAGACAAAGGAAATATCAGTAGTGGTTACTCCCAAAAATATTATAAGCTTTATCTGCAAAGTTTTGAACCAGAACAAAGCCAATTGTGTTTAAGAAGGCATCTCAATTGCCAGCATTAACCAGGAGAAAACGTATCTTTCTCCTCAGTCCCCTGGAGAAATCCAGCATTGTTATTGACCGACATGGTCATACGTGTGCAGGCCACAAACCAACCCTGACCCCCCGGAATGCCATCAGGTTAGTACAGGCATGAGTCTCACCTACAGCATACATACTCTTCCACTGGGGGATACCAAGGGAAAGAAGCATAGGAAGGATACACTAGATCACTGTTTCTCAACCTGTGGTGGTACCTACACTAGGGGGTATGTGCCAAAGCTTGAAGAGGTATGAAGAGATGCTCAGGAGTGCACTAGCATGGTGAGTGTGATTTTTGGTATATAATTTTATTAGTTATTCATTATTTATTCTTTCTTTAAAAAGCTTACTAGGCCTGAGACCAACTTGCTTGGTTTGAATTGTTTGTTGCTAGGGGGTACTTGGTGTAAAACAGTTGAGAACCACTGCTCTATATCATGATGCATCATCATTACTAGAACTTAGTATATGTGATAGAGGAGAAATGAGGCCATTTCATTGAGTAGTTATGGGGCCCAGAAATTTCTGATGGTCATTCTACACTTGCTGATGTGTAGCAGACAACCCTGACCCTATATAAACCCAATTAAATAGGCACCTCAGACCTTAGAAGAATATTTGCTTCACAGGAAGGCAGGAAATGCTAAAATAGAAGAAAATCTAAGACTACAATGCTAATTAAGCAAAACACCTGACCTCCCCCCGTGGCATTATTGATATTTATAAAACATGAACCACAAACACAAAATATTACCAGGAAACCATGTGAACCATAAAAACCCAAGTAATGAAACACTCCTTGCGTTGCTGTATAAACAGGACAAATTTTGTGTACAGTCATCACAGAGAGCGATAAACAAGTCTGGCTTAGATTTACGAGGGGCCTTTCTTGGCTTTACATCAAGTCTTAATTTGTACAGCCTCTTTAAAACACATTAAAAACACATAAAAGGCTTAGCTTTAAGAAGAGTCGTGCTAAAATGCAATGTGTTATCCCTTGATATTACAGAGCAAGTGCTTTGTTTAATATCTCGCATTAATGAAGGAGCTCCTTAAGAGTATTATTAAATGATGGAGCGCAGTGAAAGAAAAAAACAAAACCGGGGCCAGGAAGGTGCTGCTATCTGCATGTTCGCTAAGAATATTCTCTTTGAATACTGAAGATTTATTGTTACACTTGTTTTTGCACTAAGTGTATGTGAAATAACATAACCAAATATAAACTGAAGTGCACCTATCATGTATGAAGGGCTTATTGCAGATCCAGAGGCTTTCTGTTGGGTACCCCATAAAAATATTCCCTGGGAAAGTGTGGCTATACATCACTGAAACTCCCGTCCAAGCTTAGGTAACATATATACTTTTCTACCACTCTTTAATTCGAAGAGGTTCCCCTAAACCCCAGACAGGTGCAAGTTCTTGAAGCATAAGCAAGTGATCATCTACCAGTTTGTCTGAGGAAATGGTCTAGTGCTCCACAAACTTGCATTGCAGCTTTTAGTCAGCTACTAAAAGGTATAACTTTGAAAATTCTGCCTGCAATTTATGATTGACCTATTACTTTATAGTACAGTTTTAGTAGGCTTAGATTTTGGGAAAGGCCACAAAGCATTGGTATCCTAAAACAGACTGGGGCTGCATTACAAAAAACCTTAGCTCAACCTTCAAAAGATCTAAAAGAAAAGTTGCTTGGTTGAGCCGCATTTTATTCAACCAATCATCTGGCATGATAATTTTTGTGAATTTTTTTCTTAGTGAGAGTTGACTGGTCATCACTGTTAAATGGGTTTGCCAAAATGTAACATCCGTCCTAACGTTTATAACAAAAGCAGAGTGAGTTTAGTGGCCATCTAAAGTGTAGAATGTTTGTAGTTTTGTTTTTGAACTGGATGATTGCTCAGTTAACACCTGGGTTCTGGTGGATCTCTGTGGCTTAACCCAGGTAAGGAAGACTAACAATATTATATAAAATAACATGTTTTACAGTTTTGAAAAATCTGTAGACAGTAGCTTTCAGAACCATTCAAGGTACCTTTTGGTGGTTGCATATAAATCTTACAATGCAAGCTTGAGGACAGTTAGGTTCCTTTCTTAGACATATTGGCTTGCATTGCTAAATTTTTATTTCACCCCTAAAAGGTATAATCAAATATAGTTCTCACAAACTCAGAATGGTCTCTGGAAAGGTAACAGCAAATAGGTAGCTTACGTTTAAAGTAGCAGTAGTAGTGCTGGAGTCTAAAAGACTAGACAGCTGTATCGCACGAGATGTAAAAAAAAGTAGCATGGATATTTTCATTTTTATGACCTTATTGCTTGTTTTCCATATGGGTGTCAGCATACAATAAAAAGGAGGTCAATAAGAACCATAGTTACATTGTATCTACTATTCCATAGCAAGAAATGCTGGTAGTTACTCATAGTGGCATAGCCTATGAAGTGCCTAAACATACATAGGGCTGTAGCTATTGACATTCAAGAAACTACCCACTTAGACACGTCTAGCTCATATACATATATATTGTCTAGTCACTGCATGTACTGTAACCCCCAAAATAAAATAATTTAGAAAAATGACTTGATGATGAGGTCACTTCCTCTCCAAGCAAGAGCACACCTCCCATTAGGAACGTTGAGCTCAACCATCCATTTCTTTGGAATATTATTTATGAGATACACGTGTATTGATTTGCTTTTCAGATTTTTGTCTCAGTCAGATATATACTTCTGTGAGTAAAACCGAGAGACGGTAAATAAGTCTACAGATCAGACATATGTATGGGCCGCCGTTTCTCCAGCAGCAGGGTATTTGCACAGTAAATCATTTTCATTATGTGAGTTGTACACGTAATCCTCTTAAGGCCTCTGTGCACTTCACCTTCACTTTATTTTACAGACGAGCACCAGAGAGCTAATGAATTCTGAAATGTTTTAGCTCTCAACACCATTTAACTAGTCAGTATAACTTAATCAATGACCGGGGAAGTGGGGAGGGAGCAGACAATATGCATCTTGTGCCTGTGTAGAAAGTAAACATTAAAAAATACATGGTTCAAGTTTATTATAAATGAGGTTATTATTATTCATATGATATTAGTAGGACTTCGTTGTGAGAAACAACAGAAGCACATGTTGCCTTGATCATTTAGGATTCGGGCAAAATCTTTTTTTTTAGATGCTCTGAGCAGCTTTTCCTCATTTCAGTCCATGCACATCATGATACATTGTGGCATGTTTAAAATGGGTGCTTGAGTGCTTATCGGTATAATGGGACCATGATAAATAACTAGCCTGGATGGGAAACAGTTAATCAAGATAAATATTCTGTCATAAACTAGAGGGAGGTTCAAGTAAGCGAGTCAGTAGCTAGTGCATTCTAGTCATGTGCCATTCTATGTGCAGATGTTACCAAGAATGTTGTAGTTAGCATTAGCCGGGTGGAGAACAGAGGTTACATAAGATAAAACCCATGTAGCCAGAGTCAGTTTTGTAGTTCTGATTTTGCAAGCAGGCCTGCAGGCGACCAAGGCTAAAGGAAGTATGAGACCAGTGACAGAGTAAGGAATCATCTCTGATGACAGACAGATCTGCAAGTGGACTTTAACTGGACACCAGTGCAACCGAGGAACTAGTATGAGACTACAGTCCTCGCAGAGGCACTGAAGTGTACCATAAGTATGCGAAGGTGACCGATGCTGATAGAAACTTAATGCCATGTGTCAACTCTACTGCCCAAGCTCAACTGAATAAATATGACTGGGAATGTGCAACTACTATGCTTTCTTGATCTTTGCTAAAGAATCTGGCCTAGGAGAGATATCCCTATCCTACATAGGGGTCCAAAGAAACACACTCCCTGAACTGACCACATTCTAGCAAGTTCAGGTGGGTAACAACAATTCCAGCATAATTCGTCACAGTAATATCTACTCCCATCCACATTAGCCATACATATATGTAAGTGAGAGTAGATGTAAGAACTGTTGAGCCTCCTGTCTCCTATGGGTCCAAATTTGAACTTCTTCATCTCAAACGTTAGAGAGTACAAGACAACAAAGGCTATAAGCTCAAAAACATAAGGTAGTGAACTAAAAAACTAAGGTAGTAACCTAATTAAAAGGAAAGATGTCACCTCTGAAGTTTCAGGATAACACAGTAGACAATCAAAACCATGTTTCCCAAGACCAATAAGTCATGCACTGGCAAAATGGGCCACTGCTATAAAGCAGTGTGGAGTCCAACAAGACATGACATGTTGTTGATACTTGAAGACAAGGTTAAGAAACATGGAGTAAAAAATGTTTATAAGGCCCAGAATTCTGATGGTATTCTGACTCTTTGTGGCCGATTCAGAGCCAGGTGAGAAAACTCACTTTTTTTTTTAAAACTCACATTGTCTACCTTGCGGCTGATTCAATGCCAGGTCAAAATTGACATTCGGATGTTGAATCAGTCCCAAAGTACAATGAAAGTAAATGGCAGTTTTCTCCCCTAACAAGTGCTTTTTTTCACCTGGCACTGAATTGAACCTAATACCTTTAGTGACCCCCATATGTACTAATAGGTGAATTGGCATCTGACTCTACTGTATGTATTTACATTTACCACTGTGCTAGAGACAACAGACTTTGGGGTCCACTAGGGCCCTGGCTACCGCTATGATGGGCTTCTGTTGGGTCTTTTTTGACAGTTATGACACATAGTTGAAAGATTTAGGCTGTCACCTGGTCCTTAATATATGGCTATGGGTTTTTCTGGAGTCCTTATGAAAATAGGAGGTGCTATCTTCTTGAAATTAGTCAGTAACTGCTTGATAGTATAGATGTATTTACTCTACTCTACTACATGAAGTGCTATATAAAAATAAATACAATAAAAATGTAATATTTGAAAGTTTTAGACTTTACTATTACCATAGTAAATAACGGTAAAACTAGGGAAGCCTCCTGTACCTCCAGGGCCTTTTCGTATATCTGAGCTTGGGTTCTGGTGTTCAATAAACCTCAACATGTACTAAGTTGTCTGCTTAAAAAGTTTAAATTTCATGCAGTATCTGCTCCTAGGCAGCAGTCTGTTTTTCCCTGTCCAAACCCAGAGTATTTCACAGTGCACATCTCTATTTTTTCCCTCTAAATAGATTTCAACTGTCAATTTGGAGGCCCGCTGAGCCACCAGCATGTACAGAATACTGTGACCAACATGAAGTTTGAAGCAGCAAATTTTATTACAGGCTGGTAATTGAATTGAACAGGTTTACATTTGAATAGATTTGCAGCACAGTAATCTCAGCCACAGGGGCTGGGGATGACTGTCTGCGATGTAAAAAGGTGCATTGGAAGATTTCAGAATTCTCTTCCAGCTCGATGCAGGTTAACTTTCAGCCGGGAGAACATATTTATATCATAGAGAGAAGAAAACAGCAACTTGATGTCATTCCAAATGCGGCTGATTCAGCAAAGCTTTCAAAGTGCATTTTTTTTTTTAGCTCGCAGACAGTTATTATATATGCATGGCTTGATATTACTTATATAGACCCGGCTGGCTTCTCTGAGTAAATATAGCAACAGAAATATATGCGTACTTTTGTGTCTAAAAATGGAGAAAGCTGAATAAATTCTAAGCACTTCTATTCAGTAATGTGAAATTGACTCAAATAAAACGTATCCTTGTAGCCTGAGAAAAATGGGTAATATTCCAAGTCCCAAGATATTCCGAAAATTATGATTCCTTTTCATTTTTCTTGCGCTATTCTGATGTGGCATTGGGTAGACAATGATATTATGGACAATACTCCTATTCAAAGCTGTCCAAAATGTCCTGAACTGGTTTGACTAAATAAGAAGAGAGCTATTGGAGGTATTTTGAGGGCATGAATTAAAAACCACAGGCAGGTTCTATGGCCACCATTCAGATGGATGTTTACCCAATTTGGCTAAAATCTGACAGTGATTGGCTGCGGATCCAAGCCAGAGATAGACTCGACCCGCATCTTGTTTAATAGTTCTAGTTAGCCCCATTCTGGTTCAAATCATCCAGCATGCCACTACCTCTGTGGTACAAAAGGTTCCTTTCCTAGCCATTATCCTTGGATACTGGGAACTATCCGGCTAGAGGGCTTCTGATCTGTGTTGACCCTGCTGTGGCTCATCACTACTAACAAATGATACCTTCAAACTTTCAAATCAGTTTGAAATTTAGCATCAAGATCTACCCCGCCATTCTTGCCCCGCACTCATTTCCAAAGCTTTCCTCCATCACTTGACACATATAGAGCATTTCTGTTGCATAAGGGGGCTATATGGTTTGAAGGTTTCAATGACAGGGTCCATTTGCATTAATCTCATATGTATGAGAACTTGTTGTCTTTGTTTGGTGAGCTCCCTGTCTCTTATGGGTGGTTATCTACTAGTACTAATTCTACTTCCTTCGAAAAATGTCTTTGTCATATAACCTGAACCTAAAAGTATTTCTCAAAACCCAACTGTTTACTTTACAGCACAGCTCATGCATCCCATGTGACGGCCAGCGGTCAATGGGGTTTGGTTTGATTTTGGGCTTCAGAAATGTATTTATAAGGATTGGCACCCAAAATCTAGATCCCTGGGAATGGGGCCCAATGTAATGTTTTGCCTTTTAGATTGCTTTCCACCAACAAGTTATGCTTTATAACTCTACTCAAATACCCTGGTAA
The DNA here is from genome assembly GCA_027917425.1 of Gastrophryne carolinensis. Taxonomy (NCBI): domain Eukaryota; kingdom Metazoa; phylum Chordata; class Amphibia; order Anura; family Microhylidae; genus Gastrophryne; species Gastrophryne carolinensis. Next base: position 457,033,262 of record CM051237.1, read on the forward strand.
AATAATGGGCACTGTACGGAGCCACACAGAACACGACCTGTTAGTGGAACTTGAGGACAGTTCTGAGAGACACTACATTACATTATTCTCTATTCAGCATCTGGATGGACCGACCTCTGAAGATTTCATCATTTTTAAGATCTTTTGGCAATATAATAGATGTGCCTTTGCCAAACAATGTCATGTATTACACCTCCTCCCACGCAACTCATTTTCCTTCTTTACCCGCAGCACATTTTATTCCCTCTTACTTGTTAGAACAGGTCTTTAAACTAGAAAATTAAGGCAATATTAAATGCATTTATTTTGCATTTTTATTATGCTGTGTAGAGTTTATTGTTGTATTAGTCTTGGATCCTAAACAAGGAGGGGGGGGGGACTATTTGTTCCCTTGCCTATATCAATAACCCTTCATGTCTCTATTGCAGCACGCACAAGTGTTTCAGCATTTAAAGCAAGTTTAGAAGTACCTGGCACACTCGCCCATGCTGAGACTTTAATCTCTGTATTACCAGCTGCGCCTTCATCACTTCACATCCAAACTCAGATCAGATTTTTTTTTTTTTTTTTTTTATTTTAAGCATTTTGTAAATTTGGCAGCCATCCTTGAAATTTCCACTCACTTTCCTTCAACACAGCTGTAAAGAATAAGAGGGCTTCCCGGGGATATAATCTAATAGATTATACTTGTAAGCAATTAATATGACTAGTTTTGAAATCTGTAGGCTCTGTGACTTTCTCCAATATAATATTCACATGGTGAATGATCCTAATTATGAATAGGGATGAGCAAACCCGTAAATGTTCATATTCGTCGGGTTCAAGCCCTGAACTTAACCCCGGACACTGAACCCCATAGAAGTCAACAAAGACCCCAATGTCGGTGGTGTAAAATGGCCGTTGTAAGGGCTAGGGGGCTGCTGTGAGAGTGGAGGGGTGCAGAGACCCCTTTAGGAGGCTGTGACTGGGGGGGGGGGGTTATTTGGTGAAAATGTTTTTTAAATTCAGGCCCCCTTTCCAAGGCACTAACCAGCCTGGCACACCAAGCATTAGGGCTGGTAAACCCAGAGACAAGGGGCCCAGTGGCCCTCCCCCAGACCTGTTGTATTACCAGTCCCTATGTCCTTTGACAGGGCCCCGGTGCTCTTCCAGGAAGAGCACTAAGCCCATGCCTACAGGTGCCAAGCTCTTCTGCACCCCCCTGGCTGGTGGAAGGATACCCTCAGTGCCAGGAGAGGGAGGCAGAAAGGGGGGTTACATTTGCCTGGACATTCACATAAGGAGAAAAGTAGAGTTTAAGTACAAAAAATACACCTACCTGCTAGCCAGTCCTACGCTGGCATCAGTCCAGTTTCTATGGTGCTGATAGAACATTTCCTGACTGTCCTGAGTGCATGCATCCTGCTGCCAGTCACAAGGAAGCAGGTTCATTGCTTCTACAGGGCACATCAAGTGAGCGCCCACTGCAATATACTGTCTGCGATAGATGCTTGTATGCAGGGCCGGCCCTGGGGCAAGTGTTGCCCTGTGCAAGATTTCAGGATAGCACCCCCCACCCACAGTATTTAATAAGAAGAGAAGATGAAAAGAGGGAGTATGGAGGGAATGTGGAAAAGCGAAAAGGAAAGAAAAGAAAAAATATGGGATGACATATAAATTGAGAGAGATGGAGATTGAAGGAATTGGACAAGATGGGAGTACTGTGGGAAAATAAGATAGAGAGAATACATTAATGAATAAAATTCATATGGGAGAAGTGTAGAAAAACAAGAGAGTGGGGGAGAAAGAGAGATAGAGAGAACAAGAGAGTTGAATAGAGAGTAAAGAATAGGAATGCGGAGAAAGAAAAAAAAGTAAAATGAAAGAAAAGGAAAGGAAATGAGAGAGAGAGAGAGAGAGAGAGAGAGAGAGAGAAAGAAAGAGAGAAAGAAATAAAGAAAGAAACTGGAAAAGAGAGATTAAGGGAAGAAAAGAAAGAAAGAAAGAAAGAAAGAAAGAAAGAAAGAAAGGGAAAGAAAGAAAGAAAGAAAGAAAGAAAGAAAGAAAGAAAGAAAGAAAGAAAGAAAGAAAGAAAGAAACTGGAAAAGAGAGATTAAGGGAAGAAAGAAAGAAAGAAAGAAAGAAAGAAAGAAAGAAAGAAAGAAAGAAAGAAAGAAAAAAAAGGAAAGAAAGAAAGAAAGAAAGAAAGAAAGAAAGAAAGAAAGAAAGAAAGAAACTGGAAAAGAGAGATTAAGGGAAGAAAGAAAGAAAGAAAGAAAGAAAGAAAGAAAAAAGGAAAGAAAGAAAGAAAGAAAGATAAAGAAAGAAAGAAAAAGCAAAGGGGAATGAGGGAGAGTAGGAGAAAGAAAGAATGAATGAGAGAAAAAGAAAGGTGAAAAGAAAGAAAAGGGAAGGTAAAAAAGAAGGAAGATGTAAAGAAGCTGAAAAGAGAGGCAGTCGGAAGGAAGGTAACTAGAGAAAAGTGAAAGGAGGAAATGTGTAAATGATGTGAAAAAGTTGAGGAGGGTACGGAAAGAGGGGTAAATGGAGGGCTCATGATATAAAAGAGAAAGAGGGAAAAAAGGGAAATTGGAAAAGAAAGGGATAGAATTAAAAAATAAATTAGAGACATGGAGGTATTTTGGAGAAGAGAAGCCTGTTGGTAAAATTAAGATCTACTGGCGCCCTATTTCAGAGAGGTTGGAATGGCGTTCTGTGCGACCGCACACCTCGCACACCCGAAATGCTGGCTATGCTTGTATGCGCCACGGGGCCCAATCAGCTGATAGCCCTGAAACGGCACCGCTGCAGCTCCAAGGACTCAAGTTTGAGGGCTGGCAGTTAAGTGTAACTTGTTAATAAACATTTGAGTTTGCATATATAATAAAGCCTATAATAATTTACATTTTTTTTCAGCACACCTTGCAAGCTGAAGGATAGAAAACATTTCTCTTCAATGTAGCACAGTTTCAGTTTCAAGATCTGTTTCTTTAGTTTTTTTTGTCTGCCCTTTACTTGGTCACCCCCCATTCCTCCCAACTTACAGACATCTTTCAATATCATTGAGTTGTATTTTATCCCTCTTTACTACTAATAATCCTGCTGTATGTCGGTGCTGCGTTCACAATCTGTCTCTGTCAGTCTCGTTCACATACTCTGCCATTGTCTGTGTCTGACACTATTGGATTTCCCTGACCATCTCTGGTCTCTCAGCAGCGACTTAGCTCCAATTAAAAAGCAGCTGTTGGGACTGTGTCTGTGTGACAGCCATAAAACCCGAGAAACCTGTTTAATGTGAGCCAATGAAATAAACAGATTTTCATCCAGTCCAATGAAAAAATCTATAAAACATGCACGCTTGCTTTGGATTGATATTCATCTAGGAGATTTTCTTTCCTTAATTTTATCATCCTCATGCTTTAAAAATAGACTGTTGCCTGTTATGTAGCAAATGTAAAAGTAGATATATTATATAATTGTTTTAAAGTTAAAGAGAAACAACACCCAGAAAATTGACTTGCTTGGGCTTTGTACCTCATTGGCGGGGCATTCCAAATCGGTATATCTTCTGTGAGTATCCCCCCCTGGAACACCCGTAAACCCACCTTTTCCCTGCTCCCAGCAGGAATCGTTTCATTCAAATTTCCTTTTTTTGATGTCAGTGCTGTAAGGAAATCTGTATGGAGCGAGCACCGCCAGCGATGTCCCCACCTCTAGCTGTAGACATGCCCACACTGGCCATTTTGGAAGGTCTCTGAAAAGAGACAGCATGGCCTTATGGGAGAGAGACGAGTAGATTTGGTGATTTGGGGGTTTCCCACAGTGAGGCATCCCAATCCAGGGTGCCCCATAAAGAGGTAGACCAACCTCACCTAGAGACTTATAGACTTGTTGCTCCCCTTTAAAATGACCCATCCGGTTATATTATATAAGTTATTAGCTTATATAGTACCTTGAGAAAGTGCCAGGTGGGCACGGAACGCGTGGGTGAGAATCCGTCCAGCAGGGGTGAGCAGGTTGATCACACTGAGGTGCAGGTCGGTTTGGCGGCCTGGCATTACAATTGCACGTATTGTGCACATATTTACCCAGCACTCAGCACTTTATCCTTTCATTTGCACTGCAAATTTCTTTGGTCTTAGGACATGTCTAAAAAATCTTTTAGGGATTTTCTTTTATCATGTGTATATATATATATATATTGTTTAGGTAGGTAGTATTTCTATAGGGTCACTCCTGCTGGATGTTACATGTTTGTAGATTTTAAATGTAGGTGATTGTCTTTGTATGTTGTATGTGGATGTTTTTTACAGCTTTGGATCAATAAATTCATAATTTATTTTTGATGAATTATTAGTGTCTTTTATGGTTAGCAGATAGCTGGTGCCCTCAAGTACCTGTTCCCTTTGGGTGGTTTACTGGTACCACCGACTTTTGTTTGCTTATTGGTACATATTGGGGGTATTTTTGTGGCACAGCAGGTCTGCTTTAATATCATTTTTTTTGGGTGGTGCTGGACAAATAGCACTTTGTTTGTGCAAGTGTTTGTAGCTTATATAGTATTAACGCCCCTGCCTGGCCCCCTCCCCTGGTGGTGAGGCAGGATGGGGAAAGGGTTAAAAGGTTAAAAAGACTTATTATCTTTTTCCAGAGCCAGCACTGAAACTGACGCTGTCACTGACGCTTTGAGTCCTTCAATTGGTGCAGAGCAAATTGAAGGACTGGAGAAAAATCACCCTAAAGGAATGGGTCAGGCCGACATCCTTGCATGTAGTTTTACCCTTGTCTCTCCAGCATTACCTGCTGGACCCTGCTGATGCTGTAGCAGGTCTCCAAAGCTTGCCCCTCCTTTCCATTGCATGCCAGCGGGAGCGAGCATGAGAAGCACGACCATTGTGGCTTGATGGACTCTCTCACGTTGGGAGCGTTAAGGGGTATGGGGGATACGTGCAACCACATTTGGAGAGTGGTCATAGAAACATAGAAGGTTGGCAGCAGAAAGAGTCCATATGGTCCATCTAGTTGGTCCTCATTTGTATATGTTTTATTTATCTTAGGATGGATATATGCTTATCCCAGACGTGTTTAAATTCACTTACTGTTGATTTTTCAACTACCTATAGTTTGTTCCAAGCATCTACTACTCTTTCAGTAAAAAGAGTTGTGGAAAAATAGAACTGAGAGAAGGGGCAAAGTACGGAGACTGGTTGCAGAATCTACAGCACTCTGCAAGAAAAGGGAGGAGAGGCACATGTAACAGGATTAAGGTTAGCTCATTGCTGCCCTATTATGGCCAATGCCTGGAATGTCCCTTTGAAGCAGTGTTCCCAAACCCTCTCCTCGAGGGCCGCCAACAGGCCTTTTCACCTAAAGTGCATTTTTTAATTGATCTTTATAGTGATGTCTCCAACTACCTTCAGTGGTACCACTGGTAGCACAGCAGAATAGCTTAAAGTGGTTGTATCGTTCATGGCAGTGATACTGCCCTTCCCCCCTCCGTTTATTTACAACCTCTAGAATCTATCATGCACCAGTCCGAATCTATCCAAAACCCAAAAAGCTGCTCCAAAGGTGATTCAATGTTGTGCGCAACCCCTTTCTCATGTAATAGAAACTAAAACGCAGGGATTCCCCTATTCTCCATTTACTACTGGTGTGCCCTACTACCTACCTATTGATAGCACAGCAGAATTGATTGCTTAGATTGTTCATGACAAGTAGATAATACTGGTCTACACCCATGAGTTCAATATAAAGAAAAGTAAGTCCGTACCTTCTTTCAGCATTCCGACTTTCAAACACTTCATGAAACGACAAGCTTGGCATGACTTGCGCCTGCGCTTTGTAATTTCACATTCATTCGTAGCCGGGCAACTGTATTCTATGTTTCCTAATTGAGATACAAAAGAGAGAATTCGAATCATATTGGTTACAATAATCTGACCATAGTATTATCTAAAATGCTAATGCTTATTTTTTATTGGTTTAACAATGGTTTATTAGATGTCTTATTAGATGTCTTAAACACATTTTCAAACTTTTTTAAATTGCACAATTAAAAAAATGCAAAGGTATCACTGAATTATTCAAAACGGTCATTGCTTTGACAATTGGCAATACTCGAGCAATCGGTGACTGTCATGAAACGATTGCATTTTAACTATTTTGTTACATTTATCTCCAACATATATCACTCCTTTATCTGGCATTTGTTTAGTAATATCCGATGTGCTCCTAGCTTTAAGATTACCACTATGGGTGAGAACATTGATTCAGATATGAACCAAATCCCAAAGTTTAGGAATTAGTTTGAGGCTTAGCCAGTTAATAGGTTTTAAAGTGAGTTGTCCAATATAACAAAAAACAAATTTTGCTGTCAGATTCTGATACTTTTGGCTGTTTTGGGCCTAAAACAAATCACTATGGATGTCAAAATAGATTTTGGTAGACTTAAATATGTCCCTTTTATTCAAACCAAGGAAACCAAACTTAAACTTTAGGGATTTTTATTGGGCTTAGCTTCCTTTTTAAACTTAGTTGTCCAAATTAAATGTTTTGGACCTGAAACAAATCTTGTGGTACAATTCATATGAATCTGTATTATAAGTATTTTGGACAATTTGCTCATCTATCACTAAATTTAAAGTGTTACTCTGTCCTGCCCCCCCCCCCCCAAAAAAAAAACAGGCGCTGTAGGACTGTAAATACTTACCTCCCTCCAATGATACTTCAGTAAATCAAATCATCATGAATCAATGTCTTACTGGTGAGGCTTAAATAGCCAACAAAGAGGGATACATGGCCAGAGACTGGGAAAACAGCACTTTAAGCACCATCCTAACCCAAAGGAACTGCAGTGAAAATGCCATGGTAGTCTAGGCTGTATGCCTATTAGACATTGACGGGCCTTTGTCTAGGGATGCACAACCAAGAGGGAGTAACCCATTGGCATCTTACTTTTTGGGGGGGAGGGGGGATCTTCTTTGCCTACTGCATATTTGTGCTTAAATCTACTGTCAAAGCTAGGGAAGGGGGAACAGGGTTGATGGTCACCAATGAATGCACCCAAAGCAGCCTGTTTTTTTCAGTATGAAAAATACGTATAGAATTGTGTCTTATGAGACACCCTTTATGGCTTGTGTTTCATTGTGGGTGGAAATGAAAAGATGTATGGTTAATAATGGGTGTGGTTTGGCATTCAGGGGATGTCATTAAGGGTGGCAAATCCCTAAATATATCCCTGATGGTAGTTACATATTAGATGTATAGAAAACAATTGCATTTGGGCAAGATTTAAAAAATATAAAAATGAATATATGTCTAATTATGCTTATTTGATTTGTCTGCTGCCTGCATGACTGGGTAGAGGGTAGTTTGTGCTTAAGGGAAGAGTTGGTAAAACCCAACTCCAGGAAGCCAACTAAACAACTCACTCCAATCCACTCTAATTTGAACATATGCTCTGATTTGGTGTAACCCTGCTCCAAACTAGCAGATGATGTGACCACCAACCAAAATACTCTTCAAAACTCCCGTTCCTATGACCCATATGAGTGCAATGCAGCTCCCATTTAAACAAATGAGGATGCCGATAGGAGTGTGGAGTGTAACCCCTAGTAAGCAACAGCAACAGCCAACATGACCCAACAGCTTCCGTTCCATTTTACCAACAGTGTCCGTTAAAAAAAATACTGATGTTTCTGTCCGTGAGTTGTAAGGCTCTCATTAGAAATAAAATATTTTTCAGAGGATCTGTATTCAAACAATACTTTTCTTTGATACCCCATTGTTGGTAGCCAGATACTCACAAATTCACCTGAACACCTGACTGACCCCCACCATCCAGGCCACATTTCCAGTTTCTTCCTAAGACACCTCCATGGTCTCATTATTATAAACATTGCAATGAAAGCGGTGTGCCGAGCTGATATGATGATCAGATGAGTTTAAGTAGCCTTAACTGCAACCAGCTGTGGGGAACCAAGATGAGAATCGCTATTTTTTTTTTTGGGGGGGGGGCTTTTACAATACAATTTCTATTGAATAGGTAAAATAATTGACCCCACTTATTTTACCTATAAACAGAACTTGTATTGTAAAAGTATGTATTGTTGTTTCAGAAGATCAGATTTGGTGATATATGTTATTTAAAGTGGATCTACACCCCCCTACTCTCCCCAGGTATGCCAAAAACTTATGATTAACTGTCTAGTAGAGCCTAAAATACAGGTACTATTTTCACCCCTCTGTACTTCTGTGCACAGCCACAGCTGATAGGTCACATGGCAGGGAACCCAGCACGGGAACATAGAGGGGCCTTTATACAGTCCATATTTTGGGCTTTTGTATGGGTTAAGATATGGGAGGTCATCCCTATTTGGGATTCCCAGGAAGGGGAATAGGCCTTCTGTATCCCTAAAAGCACCTCAGGATTGGCAGTAGGGATGAATCAGCCCTTGATATTTCAGAATGAAATATCATGTTTTTAATCAAATATATTAATTTGTGATATCTAGACAAAATCAAAGCGTAACTTAAAGTGAAATTCTGAAATAGATTTATGTTTTGCATTGACTGCCATATTGAAATTAGCACTTGTGTTGTTTTTTCCTGTTTCTGAAAGTCATTGTTTCAGCGGCCAGGCTACTGTAGTCTATTGTCTGAAGCCTGTGCAGGACAGCTGGTGTCCTCTTTGGATAATACATGGAAGAAGCTTGCTGGGGGCGTAGGTCAAGCTGTTGGTCCAGACGTCTTGTAATAAACAGCATCCATCCCTCTCCTCCCTTCCTTTGCATATTCCTTGCATATGTCCTTCTCTATACGCCCCTGTCAATGGTTAACGGCTGAGAGTTAAAAGGTTAATCAAGCCAAGGCTGTGATTTATTAAAACGTGGACATCTTGTTGTTTAAGAGCGAGGTGGTGAGTAATGCATAGCTCATTTACAATAGTAACAGAAAGTCTATTTCACAAGGCCTTGTCTTTCAGCACAACTCTCCTTAGTTTTGCAACCCTTCCCCCCAACTCATGATTAAGTGCATTAGTATCTTAATGAAAATGCATTTTGTTTATTGGTCTCTCGGGAAGGGGGAGGTCAGCTCAGCAAATGCATAAATTGTCAGGAGAGCCAGTCAGTGCATAATTGCAATCTTACATCTCCTTGTTTTAAACTCCCAGGGTCCATCAGTTGCCCCCCAGAAACTTGTGCCCATTTTAGTAATTAGCATAGAGTCTGCCGGGGACCTGAGAATTGCTGAAATATTTCAGACTTAATCACACTTTGTAAACACTGATTCATATTGACTTCCTTTCTGCGGACTGATGGCTCCTCATTAAATATCACATTAGCGGATTGCAGAACGGCATAGAGAGTCAAATGCTCGGATAGTGCTAATTCGACGGGAAGAAATGGAGACGTGCGTTTCTTGAAAATGTGTTAAGTGGCCATGATAAAGAAGTCTGTTGACAGTAAAGAATTATTAATAGTACTGCCACCATTTCCTAAATGTTAGTAACTGGGTATCAGAGGAGGTCACATAGGCCATATGACCATACATGACATAAAATATGAAATCCAAATTTGGCCTCCAGTTTTGACTAATGAATCAATATATTTGAAGTGTAAAATGTAGATATAGCTGTGACATTTATGACTCAATTATAAGGAAAGCGTCAAACAAGTTTATTGTATCAAAGTTTATTGGATGGATAAACTCAAGGCATGGATTGCCCCGAGAACCCTCTAATTCCCCAAAATCCCTGCAACTCATAAATGAGGGATCCCAACTAGGTCTGGATTAGTCTCTTATGAAAGGTAAAGATTAGAAACATTCTGCACTTGCTTTTGCTTCCTATTGTTACAGAACACAGGCAGCTCTGTCACATGTATTTTTTTATATTCGGTTAGTTTATGGTAGCCGCTGTTTTTTAGGTGCCTTATCTATCTGAATCAAATAGTGACACTGAAGGGAAACTATATACAATTCATCACTTCCCAATTCACAGCAAATGGCAGCCAGTCACGTGACCACCAGCAACCATTCAGAAAGCCCGGCTATCACATGATTGGCAACAATACAATGAGGAAATTGGCCAACTTGACTAGAGTGCAGCTTTCATAATCCAAGCAGGAAATACCAGAAGAAGTGTTGACTCGCTTTTAGTTGCTGATGCATTTAAGAATAGAGCACAGTGTGTGCTAACACATGAAAAACTGGACCTGTTGCATTTGCTAGTCATCTGTCTAGTTTCTCAGCAAGTTTATTTGCTGTGCCATTTTACTACAGACATAGCATGACCTGGATAAATATTCACCAAAGATTTTACAGTGAGCATAATAAGTGATATGGATAATTCTTAAAATTAAAGTTTATATATAGGCTCTATGGCTTTTTCTTGTCCCTGGCTTAGCTTAAACTCCAATACAGGGCCTACTCCAACCTTTTTAAGGGCCTACATCTGGTCTTAGACTTCTTAGTAGAAAGTTATTGCCAGCAACTCCTGAAGCAGTAGTATAAATGTTTTATACCACTATTCGGGGGTTGCTGCCAATTACTTTCTACTGGCATATTTAGGATTGGCGTCTCCTTGCCTGGCACCTCGCTTATCTCAACAGTTTGTGTGACCTATTCCTTGTTTGGTGCTTATGACTTTATCTTAGCATTTACCTTTATTCCAGACTGTTACAGGAAAACATAGCAATGTTTTTAGGTTAGGGAGCATCGGGGAGGCCGATTCATCAATAGCGCCAGGTAGCGACAGATGAGCGACTGTAGCGTGATTTTTTCAGCGCCAGCCAGTATTCGCTGTGCTTGGCCGGCATTAGCTTGATGACAGCGACTCAGTCGGTGTGCGGTAATGTTGAATACGGGCTGGGGAGTCGCTGTTTCACAGGTCCAGCGTTGTATGTGAGCGCCTGACAACGAATGGCCAGAGCGAACGGCTAGCTTCATATTCATCAAAAAATCACGCTCCGAATGTGCTGTCGCTGTCCATTCCTTGTTTAAACCCCAGAGCGCTGGCGGCGATCTGTATTAACTAGTTTTTAACCCCTAAACAACCATATTTTTTGAATGTAACATTATACATGTTTTTAGAATCATTTTGTTATATGAATACATTAATCTCAGACCTGTTAGATCAATTCTGCACATAATTTTTTTTTATTTTTTTTGACTTAAAAATAAATCCTAACATTGCAGAAGTGTTCTCCGTTTTTTGGACATTAAAAAAATTAAAAAAAAAATTATTACCAATTAATCATGAATTATTATAGATTGCTCCATTGAAATGCATTGGACATCGCCAGGGAGCGACAGCTCATACCTGGCGCTGTGAGGGAATTTGCAGCGGCGCTGTTCGGTCCAGGCGGCTTCATGATGAATGCCGCGCTAGCCGTCGCTCTCACCGGCGCTAGCCTCATTTTGCTTGATAAATGCGTCATTGTGACCGCCGCCGGGCGTACTTGAGTCGGTAGTCGCCGTTAGCTCCCGCTACCTGGCGCTCGTCAGACACTACCTGGCGCTATCGCTTGATGAATAAGGGCATCAGTGATCTGGGTGGAATTGCCCTTATTATAAGAACCAACACCTCACCCCTTGAGCTCCAGAAAGGACATTAACATCTAAAAAGGCACATCAGTGTAGCATAGTTAGAATACTGTCCTCGAGCTAATAGTAATTTCCAGACTTATCTATTAAGAGTAAATTATTCTGGGATTCTGGTATTTCATAGGTCTCGTAGGTTCCATAAGAAAACATCATTTGAATACCAACATAAATACAATATATACAATTGTATTAGCAGTATTAAAGATTGAAGGCACAGTGTCCTTTTTGAGATTAGTGACTCCTGTGGGATATTTTAGTCTTATTTCCTTTTGTTCATGTTTTTGGAGATAGAGAGCTTGGGTTTCAAGGGGTCAAAAGATGATGATGACCAGTGCAAATGATGGAGTTCACCTCTCATTCCACTTGCTGCTTATGAAGATCAACTTTTTGTATTAACAGTAGTGAAGTTTTAAAGACACAATGTCCTTTTTTTAAGCATAGTGACTCCAGTGGGAATATTTCATCTTCATTTCCTTTTCTTTCATCTTTGGAGACAGGGAGCTACTTCTGTGCATCTATGGGTTTCAAGGGATTAAATGAGGTTGACCAGTACAAATTATGGGTTCACCTCTCATTTCACTTAGAAAATATCCCTTGCTATTTATGAAGATCAACTTCTTGATTGTTTTTAAGACCAAAGAAATACACAGCTTGACTTTCGGAAAGTAACATTGGCAGCTGAGGGTCACAGTATGAAGCACAGGCTGTCTGCTGCCTTCAAACTGGTTGAGAAAATGAAGTCCCAGCATGTTATGTCAGTAACAGAGTATTTTGGGAGTTTTAAGGTTATCATCAAGGGTTAAGCTTTACTAGAAGGCTAACTACCTAACAGGACTAAGGACCTACCGTAACTGGAATTATCGTTACACATGCTAGAAAAACAGGCCTTTCCCCAACATATTGTAATCCGGTGACATAGAAAAAAATATATTTCTGGCCTTTCCATCCTCCAGATGAGGTTGGGTAGGGACAGATGGTTAACTGGGCACATAGTATGAGCTTGCTTTATGCCTGTTTCCCTCTGTGGTTGCAGATGTATTTGTGCTTTGAAGTGAACAAAACCAACATGGTAGCAGTGATGTCTATGCCGGGCATGACAGAATCGATAAAACACTTCAGAATAAACCTTGGCTGGTTCTGCATTCAAATCAAAACAATTCCTGGCCCTCATTCCAAGATGAAATTGTAATAGCAATAATCTTTTTCACAATTAGTTTGCAGGCGGTATCATTTCCTCACCCGCCTGTTAATAGGATCTTGCAGCTCTCTGGCTTCTGGAGTTGGGGGCTAGGCAGCACTCCTCTGTCAAGTGCCAGAGGATAATTTGTCTGTCCCTGGTAGAAAACTAATGTGGTTTTGCGGCTGACAGAGCAAGGCTGGATGATGTCTACTAGCAAAATGTTTCCGAGTAAAAATCTGGACATTTGATCATTCACAGCATATGTCATTAGTAGCCACATCTGAAGATGGTTAAATGCATTCTGCCGCTGATTTAAAATAGTATATGTATGATGACCATCTGGATGCTGCTTATAGGGATGTTTTAATGATATAGTAAAGCTATCTTCATGTAAATAATGCATTAAATACATTTTATTTATGACTTATTACTTATTGGAAAACTTACTAATTCAATTTTTATTTTTATTATATATTTTATTGCTTATTTAGTTTGGTATGTTTTAAATCAGTGTTTGTCTGTCTACCACTGGTGGTGCACAAGATCCTATCATGTGGCACATGACAAGGCTGCAAACTGATCTGTATCCCAACCTCATCTGCTGTTATTTAAACTGTAGCCAATCCCAATTAGCTCCATAAATACATATCACCTCTAGAAGGTGTTGAAAACTAGGGGGCACTTCTCTACACCTGGTGGCTCCCCCAGACCAGCAATGCTGATAGAAACACTTAGCTTAGCTGGCTTTGATATGCTCTACTGCTCCAAATCAGTGGTAGATCCTGCTCCTTGAGTGCAGCAGAGCATTCCAGAACATGCCGGTATTGACAGTAGAAGAAGGAGATGTCTTCTGCTGTCAGCTCAGCACAAATCCAGCTGCTCTGGGGTGGAGGTGAAAATCGGTTGCTTATTGTATTGTAGCTTAAATGAATAATCAATAAAATATAGGCTCTCTCTATAACAGAAATACCCTCCCTGGCAACTCAGCATCATGTGGTGGGATTCTGGGGACCCCGACCACTTATAATTTCCTTGCACTGCTGCAGCCAACAGTAATGGTGCACTGCCTTGAATTGCAGCTGTGAGCTGATTGGAGTGGTTTAAGGTGGGAGAGCTGAATCTGTGTACCTGCTCCCTCCCTGGCACTATGTTGTCAGGAAAGATTTAGGTCTATAATCACAGACTACATTATGTATGCACCAAAGAGCTAAAATATTTGACATAGTCATAGGTGCAGTCAGCATCCATACAGTTGAACCTTCTTTCTGCTAGACTAAAGCCACACACCTTACAACCAAGGTATATAACTCTTGAACAATCTAGCCAATTAGGTGAGTCCCTCAACTAGGTATGGTGGGGTTGTACAGCTAAGTTGTAAGATATGTGGTTAGCTCAAGTAGGATCTTGTGGGCACTATAGGCATGACTAATTTGCAAATGGTCAGGATATGCGCTATGTTTTGATTGGTGGATTTGTGAAACCTAAGGAAGGAACTCAGTTGTTTGGTCATTTATTCACTAAAATCTTACATTAAATATCTTAAAACTAGGCTATACTAAGTTCTATGACTTCTAATGGACTAGCTCTATCACGAAAAGTGGCCCAACGATAAAAACCCATAAAAACATGCTGGATGGCGGGAGGAGGGGTCACTTTTACACTGGCATCAAGAAATTTCCAGCCCGGCTTTGTTTTTCTTTATTTTAATGGAAGGAAGGGTAAATCAGGGGGGACAGGTTCTGTAACCCCTGATACACTAAACCTGTCACCCCTGGATGTAAGTCCTAGCATAAGAGAATAAACCACAAGCTAGGAGGGAGTTTTATTCAGCTTCGGTGTATAAGTGACTCCTCCCCTTATTAGCTGATGTGTTGATATAGATTTTTAATATTACACAATTTTGTGCTCCTTTAAGTCCTATAAACAGTACTGGATTCCAGAAGAGGTGCTTGATCACTTTTTCATTTGATTCACTACTTTGTCCTTATTATTAATATCCTCAAAAATGGTCTCCACTATTAGCATTGGGCATAAATAGTTAGCCACTGAAAAGCAGGATGGATACAACACTCATGCTCATGTAAAAGTTCTTACATTTATAAGCCTATATATCATTTTAAATATTAATGCAGGAAAAATTGTCCAAACTTTGCACATTGAAGCAACTCCTATGCTAATCTTAAGGTTGGTATCTGTAACAAAACACTTGTTTGAAGGACAGCAAGATTGACCTCTAACGGAGTGACGCCATAAGCATGTACTAGCGGATCTTATCGTGACTTCAGATAAAAAAATAAAATCCTATCACACAGCAAAAAAGCCGCAAAGCTCAGTCTTATTGACTTTGCATTCTAATGGAAAAGTGGCGCATGTAAGCTGTATGCTGACCTGGGCCTGGTACATGTAAACAAAAGTGTACGCCGCGGCCAATCTGGTCGCGTGGAGTGTCCATTAAGTATTTTATCTTCTATTTGAAAATGTACTTATCTCTTTTAAATCAGCTTGCTTTATATACTAATGGCTATGTGAAACCACTATGTGTACACTACAAGTTTCCACAGATTATGTACAGTAGCTACTGCATAAAAATTTCATAAACAAGATAAAAGACTGGAACAAGTCTAGGTATGACAAATCGACAAATCTTGTCTGTGTTGGAGGAACCAAACTTATAGTGTAATATGTATACATCTGACCAGATGTTGTTATTATAATCTTAAATAACCCACTGGAAGTTCTCTTATAGTCATATTGTGATGCATGCCTTGATAAAAATTCAATATGTATAGCGGCACAACTACCAGAAGCAACCACCCCGAAATGTAGTTTACTATATGTTTTCCACAAATAGATGCTCTCTGGTTTGAATGGGTGAAACAGATTTCTAATAAGTTTGCTGTTGTGGTTGGCAGTATTTTGAGGCTCCTCAGGTTCTTTACATAGGAATATTATAAATAAGGCATATGAAATACAGCAAGACATTACTAATTACCAATAATCATTCAAAACATTTTTTTATGTACTAAAGTGTTTAATAATGAACCATATAAATCACCCTCCTACTTCATAGTTAGTTGTTTATAAGGTTAGACCTGAACAATATTCCAAAATCTATTTTATTTCCAACTCGTTCAAATCTGACTGTTTGGGTTCGACCAAAAGTCCGACTTTTCAGATTGTTCAGATTTGTCAGAATATGATTTTGAGATTTGATTCAGGCCTTGATCTATCTGGGTAACTTAGTTTTCAGAAAAACATTAATCCCTAAAGTTTCAGATTCTTTTGGACCCACATTTTAGGAAATTTGGAACTAATTAAAATGTATTCAATTCAATTTGCCCAACCTTATATGTAATGGTAGGTAAAATAAACTTTATTTAAAAAAGGGCTACACCCAAATAAACAAACTCTCTTCAACCAACTAAAAAGTGACCCAAAGCTTGATACAATTTCATTAAAAATAAAGGCAGTCACAAGTCATGAGAGTGAATCTAGCTGATGGCTTATTGGCTGACAGTGTAAAGTGGAATTGGTTATCTAATATATTGATTTCCCTTTCCCTATCAGTGTAAGCTACTGTAGCACCCTAGTCAGATGGCCAACAGGTTCTGGCTTTTTAAAAATAAAAAGACAAAAGATTCACTCTCTGAATCAGCTTCAGACAGATGGAGAATGGTTTGGGGATCTGGGCAAAAATCTGGGAAAACCCTTTCCAGCCCCTGCAGTGCTCCAGTGATACATTTATGTTTCTGTGTATCTTACCTGTGGAATAATATGAAAATCTCATTCTTCAAAATATCTACCTGGAAGCCTCTGCAACTTAGAAGACCAATTTATGGTGTTTCCTGTTGTATGTGTAACTGATAACTGACACTGGCATGAAAATATTTGGAAATGGTGAGCCCTAAACTTGGCCAAGACAACTATTCTGGGATGATGTAGGGAAATCTAATCTAAGTTAACCAGATGTCCCACTTTTAGTGGGACAGTCCCGATTTGAGGTCCCCTGTCTCTCCAAAAACTCTGGAAAAATCTAAATGTCTCACTTTGCTGGCATGGGGAAGATTGGCCCACCAAATGCAGAATGCTGGATGTCTGGGTGGTTTAAAACTGCCTTGACTCTTTGGTTAAATGGTGGCCGTGGAATACATAGACTTCTGAGCATTGGTTCAATCCCCAACATCTTTTAGGGACCAAATATTGCTAGAGCATTTAACTCATCATTAAGTCACTTTAACCACACCCCTACCAGGACCATCACACACACACTGGTTTAAACTGTCTCATGTTGAGGACCCCTAAAATGGTCAGTTTAATGTAGACAATACTAATCAATTTATTCAAATTATTATAGTAGGGGAGTCTAGACTACCAAGGTTGCAAAGTTTATGGACAAAAGAAAATTGTGGGGACAGTGGGATAAAACCCTTGCCTTATTGGCTATGCCCTACTTGAGTGATTGGTGACTGATTAAACAAAGATGACTGAAGTTTAAACATAGAAAGCATATTCATTTTAAGGCAACTTCTTGATCATTGCTGTATATTAGCCTGCTAAGAAAAATAAGCACCAACCTTGAATTGTCCTTTTGAAAAAAGCCTTGCAGGCCTCACATGAAGCCACCCCATAGTGATAACCTGATGCTATGTCACCACACACCAGGCAAAGTCTTTTGGGCATTGCATTAAGCATGTATTCACATTTGGTTTGTGAATCTTCAGCAATGGTGCTGGAGCAATCATCATATCGTTTCCTGACAGGTCCATTGCTCCCAAGACCCGGAGCAGAAGGGTACAAAGGTGGTGAGTCCAGTCCATTCTGGTGCCCGTTCATGGTGGAACTGTAGCTCCCACTGGCGTCTGAGGAGCCACCTGGGCTGTGGTGGTTGATACTGTCCGTCAGGGAAGCTGGGCTTGAGGGTTCCGTCTTGATGTAGGACGAGCAACTTGAATCAATGTGTTGATCTTTGCTTGACATTCTGCAGAGAAGCCTGCATGGTAATAAGGAGGCAAGAAAAAAATAGAAGACTCTGTTTAATAAAAGCTTTCTTTTCTTTAAGATTGCTCTGTAGGGGCTAAAGACTGCACATCATTCATCTATCAGTCAATAACGCTTGTTGTACATGAAGGTAATCAGCATAAGGCCATGACAGAGATTTAGCAATGTTACAGACAGACAGTCAACAAAAACTTTAAAAAGACCAAATCTTCTTTCCCAAAGGTGAAGATAACTTGTCAATAGGCAAAACTACACATATAAAATGCACCATAACACAAGCAGCTCAACCAAAAATAAATAAATATAAAAATAGAGCTAATAAAGAATGGCAACCTTAATTCACAACAAAATATTTGACTATCCTGCAGTCCCGATCGATCATTCCCTGAATGTGTTCTTACATTGGAATATTGCTAAAAACCAACTAACATAGAGATAATTACCATAGAATTAGCCTTTGGTTTTCTATTTTAGTTGATATCATATAGAGCTGTAGATTCCTCACCCGTTTGACCAATTCATTTGAATAATTTAGCTTTTTCAGACCAAATTAATGGGAAAACAATTGTTTTTCCACCATGTCGATAATGTTTCTCATATCATCAAAATGATCGACCAGCCAAAATTGTTATCTAATAAAGGTGGTACATGGTTGCCTATCAGTTATTTCCAGTTACATGCATCTATGGCTGGACGGTACTGCCATTATTTGATTTATTTATTATTGCTTATTTAAATAGCACCATCATCTTCGGTAGCACTTTGCAAGGTATAATTACTGACAAGGTAATACATATAGTACAGGGAACAATACAAACTAGATGCTATGAGGTTCAAACCAAATGTTGTGAGCACAGGAGACAATAGGAAAGAGAGCCCTGCCCCCTTGTGAGCTTACAGTCTAAAGGATGGGGCCGGAGACAGAAGGGGACGGGCTTGAGTTTGATGGCATGTGCCCGGTGAAGGTTATAGGAGTCGCTTAATCCAGGTTATATGCTTTTCTGAAGAGGTGGGTTTTGACTGAAAGATCTCATAACTGAAAGACAGCAACACTTTTACTACAAATATTACATTGCATCCTCGGTATGCCAAGCTGAGTATTTATTAAATTGGAATTCCAAGCATTATCCGGCACCCAATCCAAGCCCAATTTAGGCAATAACATAAAAACTCACTGGAGGTGGGCACTGTGCACATAATCTGAAGCTAGGACCTTGAGTGACAGGTCAGTTATTTATCCGGGGAGCAGTGTGACCATAGCTCTGGGGAAGGGGGGGTTACTGGCCTGTCCCTCAAGTCTAAAGGTCATAGTCCACAACTGCCACACAGAGCCCCAACCCCTATTGGCATCGGAGGATTGCAGCGATCAGGTGAGTGGTTTTATTATATGTATCTTTATTCACTTTTTATAGCTGAACCTTTTTTCCAGCATGACATCCTTTTTTCCCAGTCCAGATGGTAGCTGGAACTCCACGCCTCCTGCATCATACTGTTTAAGACATACGATTTACTGGGGGGGGGGGGGGGGGGGGGTGCTTGCATTCTTTAATTTAGTTCAAAAATCTGTACATTTTGCTGGCCATGTTATACATTAACCTCCCTGGCGGTGTTCCCGAGCGTGACTCGGGGTTAATTTTCGCTGCAAGTAGCGGTAACCCCGAGTCACGCTCGGGGTAGATTAGGCAGAGGAGCAGTCTCCTTACCTTTTCCCTGCGATCCAGTTATGTCCCCGCTGTGATCGCCGGTGAGAGCCCCGGCAGATGCGTCCGTCTGACTTCCTGGTTCCGTCTCTGTGAGCCGCAGAGGCTCATGGGGGCGGAACTGGGCGGCAGATTTAAACGTAATAGTAACGCTTAAAGGGACTCTAAACCCAACAGCAATAATTGGCTAGCAAAGCAGCTCAACTAATGCCTGTCCCATCTGCCTCTTCTCCATTCCCTGCAGTGCACATATAATCATAACGCCAGGGAGGTTAAAGTAAAGCTGAGAGACCGAAGCCAGCCTCCCTTGCAGGTTGAAAATGTAACATTCACTTGATCACCATCAAACATGTTTACTCCTCTATGGCTAGTTTAAATAATAAGGTTATATAAGGGTTCTGGTAAGACTTAAAGTCCCTCACCAGGGAAACACTAACGTTTTCTTATGTTATCCACCTTGGGAACAATACATAATAAACCATTTCAAAGCACGGAAGATATCTGATTGTATGTAAATGCCTCATGTATTCTAGACGAAACCTGGTTTCTTTGCTTTAATTTCTGGGTCATGGCTGAGTTGGGAAGGGCGTGACATGGTGCAGCTTTAGTGAGTCATAAGCTGTGGTCAGACACAGTTGTGGGATCACTGTGGCTTGCTGGGCTCCCTCACACTAAGAGAACCAAGGGATGATCTGGCTGTAGGACCAATTTATTGCGTGGTCCTGGAGTAATTAAACTGAATAAACAAGCCCTTCTGCTGCTTCTACCCTGTGTGCAGGGACATGGGACAGGCATTAGTTGAGCTGCTTTGCTAGCCAATTATTGCTGTTGGGTTTAGAGTCCCTTTAAAATGTCACACCTCACTTTATCGATCATATGGAATTTAAAAAATGAGAATGTTGTGATTTTATCTTGTCATTTTTTCGAGTCTCACTAATGTTACCAGGTTGATCAGTAGTCATTTTACTTACCATCATTTCATGAATGTGGAAGGACCATACAGTAATTATTAACCACCTCAAGCATACTAAGAACATAAAGTCTATTGGGTTGATTCAAAGAAACATGTAACAGCTTGGATTTGGCTCACGATCATCCTATTTTTTACGTCCGCTCGTGCGTTCGTATGAACTTGCGAGTGATTCAATAAGCAAATACGTTTCTATCCTAAAATATACGTCCGTTCGTATGGCAGTTCGGGAATCAGACCTATGTCAGTTTCCATCCTGAATTTTCCGTTTCATTTCTCAGGTTGCAACATTGGTTTTGCCCTTTTTCCTTTTTTGTCTGGACGTAAATCCTTCTGATCTTGCGGCTCCGCACTACAAACTTACCTCATTAAAGTGCATTCTAAATATTTGGTCTTTTTCTTTATTTCATTCATTTTGTAGTAACCAACATGAATGCATTTGCATAAGTAAATCTTACTTTGTTTAATTTTTAGTTAACTTGCATTTTTTACTTGTGGATTTAATTTTAATATTTATGCTTCAAATGGTACAACTTTAAAATTTTTGTGTGGTTACCCACACCCTCTACATACAGATTGCTCACAATTATTAAAAAACACCCAGCAACTTCTGCATGTTATGAGCCTAGAAACAGCCAAGATGGCGGCTCAGGTATTATCGGGCAGCCTGCAAACAGAAAGGGCCTTGTGACTGTGTTGCTCTGGATTCTTTGATTTCTGACCTTTCCATGCCCCCAGCTCTGCTGTGTCTGTGCAAAATACAGCAGTAACCCACATCCTGCACTTTATCCCGCTCTCCTCTCCTCAGTAAGTGTGATGCATCTGCCCAAAGATGTGCTTAAATAATTAAACAAAGCAAAGGTAAACAACTACACAAATAAATGCAATCTAAAAATATTATTCTAGTACCTCAATTTTAAAATAAATAACAAAGGACATAAGTTTCTTTAATTAACGCAAATATATTGCAAAATAAAGGTTTACATGCAAAGGACTAATTAAGGTCCACATTAAAATGCTTTTATAAGGCATACATGAATCAGGTATGCATTGCCATACAATTTATGGCCTCGGCCATGCTGATACATGCAGTTCATTGGAGCACAAGACGCGCAGACTCCTCCACATAGCCAAAAAACCTGTTCACGAACAGCAATCCGGCTGCTAAAAGGTGTCGGCTGTGGCTTTCTTTTAAAACGCGTTTAGAGGTTTCTCTGAATCACACCTAAACACATCCAATTAACCTAAGTTTTACGTTTTGATCCTAAGTTTTAGGATTTGATCCTAAGTTTTAGGTTTTGATCCTAAGTTTTACGTTTTGATCCTAAAATTTAGGAACGGACTTCCGCTGATCGTAAGAGCGTATACGCATTCGTACGTAGGCTCGTGCGAGTCGGAAATGGCCAAAAAAACAGGAAAAAATGACTAACACCCACCCAAACTTACGATTCTCGATACGAAATCAATTAACTTTTGCTCTTTGAATCGAGGGGTATGTGTATACTATATTTAAGAGGCATTGCAACTGAGATCAAAGTAGAGCTCGAGATGAGTGCAAGCCACATAGACAGCTTAAAGAAAATCCAAACTCTGTTCAGCGATTTCCTTTTTTCTACAATGGCGTCCAAGCTTTAATCCATACACTAATTAGGGCCAAACAAGTGGCTTGTCTTCGCTTGCTCGCGTGTCTTAGGCCAACATATGAAAGAAAGTGGGTAAGCTCTGACTTACAGCAGCTCTGCGAATTCCTTTTAATTTAGA
The DNA here is from genome assembly GCA_027917425.1 of Gastrophryne carolinensis. NCBI lineage: Eukaryota > Metazoa > Chordata > Amphibia > Anura > Microhylidae > Gastrophryne > Gastrophryne carolinensis. Next base: position 457,055,457 of record CM051237.1, read on the forward strand.
GCACTTACAAAACCACTTATTACCTTATAATTACTGGACTGCTCTCTCATACATTATGATCTTAGGCTACAGTTAGGAGTTATTAGGGTACTAAAATACGCTCCTATCTTAGTCTCTCTCTCCCTGGCTGTGAATTTTATGCGGCCGTGATTAAAACATTCATTCGCATTCAACTCTCGCAAGCGGCCTTACACCAGATATTGCAAAATCCACTTTTTGTAATCATGTCTAGAGATTTCTCCTGCCATGGTTTCCTGTCTGTTTAGAGATGATGATGTGCCAATGGTAAATTCTTTAACTGGGCCAAATGGGTTCTGGTCTAATTCAAACTAAGCTGAGGCATCCCGATACAGTGCGTAGTTTATATTCTGCCAGCTGCTGGCTGATAACCAGCCACATGATTAAAGGTGGCCAAACATTGGGCTTGGTTTCAACGGGCGAGTGAGGAGAAAGGGTTTAATACATGTGGGGGCCCTGGCAATTGGGATTACCCCCACACTGATTACAGTCCAGATGATAAATGGGTGCAAAATTCAGTCCTAAGCCAATCAATGTTGGACAGGCTCACCTGTCCAACACCAGGTGCCCAGTCCTCCAGGAAGGAATGATGTACAGGCATGCTTCCACCATCCAAGCTGCCACACTGACCATTTTTTAACTAGCTGCGCAGTGATTGGTTGACTAAATAGCCAATCATAGTCAGCGCACCAGGAACCCTGGCAGCAGCCGTGGCCAATGCAGAGAGAAGCAGGGCTCCATATGCCCTGTATCTACTATAGAAATGGGTGACAGGAGCCTAACAGGTGCGTTTTTAATATCCCCCCATAAGGAGCTTAGAACTTGGGGAGGGGTTGGGGTGGATGAGATTTTGACAAGCTGTTAGTTCAAGCCGATCATATGTCATTTAAAACATTTACAACGTTTGGGGTTCACTTTTTAGTGTTGTTACCTTACAACCTATGCAGTGGTCTCATCCTGCTGTGCTGCTGAATAAAGCTGTTGTTTCAATAAACCTTTTCTATAGACAAAGCTCAGCTCTTTTTCTAGCAGGACCACCTGTTTTCCCAGACCGGGACATGGACTAACCTCCACCATTCCTCAACCTTACTGTGTGAGACACAACATTTACTGTGCAAACCCTGTTTTCTTAATTGTTATTGCAAAGCATACTTCCAGAAATCATGCATTTTGTGCTGCCCTTATTCTGATCGAGTGGCTAATGGAGACATAAACAGAGACAAGAGGCATGGCCCTCACTCTAATGTCCTTCATTATCAACTTAAATTGGCTGCACCTCTGTCACATCTGACCCATAATTAAACTGACCAGATGGCCCACTTTCCGTGGGACAATTCCACTTTGAGGCCCACTGTCCCTCTAAAAACTCTGGGTACACCTAAATGTCCCACTTTGCTGACATAGGGAAGACTGTGCCACCATATGCAGGATGCTGGATGTCTGGTCAATTTACAACTTCTCTAACATGGCTGAAATGGTGGTGGAATACATGGCTTTGGCTGAGCATCGGCTCAATCACCAATGTGGAATACATAGATTGGTTGAGCATTGGCTCACCAACATCTTTTATGGACCAAAGATCATTAGAGCATGTGACCAGTGGTGGGGCTACATCTATTTATACACATAAGTAGCACAGAACATTGTTGTTATTTGTTCCTAAAAAGCTTAATTAAGCTGTCCCACTTTGATGCCTCCCAAAAATGGTCAGTTTACCTATAATACCCTGTGTATTTTGAGTATATTTGTTTCACCCTGTTTGTAATTTCTGCCTGGTAACCGTGACATGTAAGATGGTGGTGCTGCTCTTAAACTACATAGTTATAATGGTAATGAAGGATCATGTGTGTGTATCAGTCCTATGAAATCCTATTTAGGGGTTTTAATAATATTGCCAGGCCACCAATCATATTGTTGGCTTCTTCAGCCACCATTTTTTTTTAATTTACAAAGTTTAAGTGTCCTCAAAATACAATGTTTAGCATCAGCCAATTATTTTTATAATCCTTTATAATAGAAAAGAGAATAATTGACATTTAACTTTTACGTCTAGGCAAGGGTTCTGCGAATGCCATATTTAATCTAACCATCGTGTCCTACAGCATCTGTTAGATGACAGAACATTTGCAATTGTTTATGTAAATCAGTAAAATAACCCTTTTGTTCCCCATTGATGGTCAGAGTATCATTTTGACCCGATTTCACTAATTCTGCCTTGCAGATGAAACTTGTTTGAACATCAGCTGTAGGACGGCCATTGTTATGCTGTGCTCTATTTGGAGCCATGGCGGGAATAAGCTCTGAAAGAGGGGGCGGGAGGGGGGTAGACCTGCTAATTACAGAGGAGTTCATTACACTAAAGACACTGCAGACATCATTCCATTATACTAAGCTGCTAACATCAAGCCTAATTCACATCCCTGGTTCTCTCTCTCTCTCTCTCTCTAAAAAAAATAAAAATCCAGAATTTTTATTATTAAAGAGCAGAAATAGTCACAATTATCTATAAATTCAACTGTCACACGGTGGGTTTTTATCCGGTTCCTTCTTCAATCTAAAATTGAAGGCACTAAAATCCACATTAACTCAAGCACGAATACAGTGACTACAGCTTTATTTCAAAGAGCTCGTTTCTGTCAGAATGAAACCACTTCCAAGATGATGACTTTATCTGCGTTTTATTAGAGAAAAAAGGGAATTCTGCTTTGTGGTACAACGGCAGAAATTCACATTATCGGGATTGAAAGAGATTGAGGTTAACTAAGGGCCTATAATCACCTTAGGGTATTGATGTGGTTTCTATAAAACATTGAAACACAGGCATTTGCTAGAAGTGTTTACAATGTGCAGGAGTTGAAAAAAGTAATATATATATATATATATATATATATATATATACACACACACACACACACACACACACACACACACACACACACACACACACAATTTCAACAATAAAATACACGTTTGCAAAAAACGCTACACCAAGCCCAAAGCAAAATATTCTCCACAGTACACACTGATATAGCTTATTCTGAACAGTACACCGTGATTGCTGTTTACGTAGTACAAGTGATAAGAATTAGATCAATCGTTCGTTAAGTACAACATACACATAAGATATTAGATACATCTGGTAATTGAGAATATGTTGAGTAGGCGAAGTATGTAGGGTAGGGTTATGTTATGTTAGTAGGGAAAGAACATCTTCCAGTATCAGCTAGTCATCCACTTCCACAGCCATAGCACCACTTGGCAGAGTTCCAATCGGAAGAGTAGGGCCTGTTGCATAGAATGTTAGAGTTATGGGGCCTGGTGTACAAGGTACCCCAACCTAGGTTGCAATTTCAAGGCATCCCTTGGTAGAGTTTCTGTCATGGAACACAGTAGAGCTAGGGTTTATAGCCAGATAGAGCCTATGAAATTCTGCTTAAGGAGGAGGGAAAGTAGGGTACATGAAGGTTCATGGAGAAAATAGGCCTTTATAACTGAGAGAAGGTTAGGGTTTAGAGACAGGGTTTTAGGGTACAAATGGCCTTTCTTAGATCTGTACTCCCTAAAACCACCTCCCTACTTTCAGGCACCAATTTAGGGCAGCCCACATGTGCACATCACTGTCCCTGTCTGTAGTGTGTTATTCATCTGTATGAAGTCTGATATGGTGTTTATTCACTAGTGTGTCCAGTGTGTATAATTCACTTGTGTGTAGTTACTAATATAGTTTTTACTCACTGGTATGTTCACCATAGTGTGTTTAATTGTGTTCACAAGTCCATGGAAGGAAAAAATGTGGAGGTAGAATTCCATGTGTGCCTAAACATACAATGGCCACTATTAGCACTATTACTATTACTTTGCCAGTAGAGCCTTATGCACCACAATGGACTGTGACCAATACACTTTGGGAAGAGGGAGGTTTTATAGGTCAAAATATAGAAAGACAATCTATTCTGAATCAGAATCTGGTCTTTTATAGATTGATGTTGGTTATTTTTTTACTAAAGAGCAAGAAGGCCTGAAGCATTTTGTACTAAAGTTACTTTTTGCATAATGCTCCAGCTGGGTGAAGTTCAATACTTCAAAGACCCAAGTAGATGCAAAAAGGAACTCCAGATTTCTTTGGCTCACATGGATGCCTGGATACCTCATCAGGGATTTTGAGAAAACTGGTGTTTCTTTTGTACCTCAGAAATCTCCAAATGGTTAGAAGCTCTTGCTGTTGAGGTGACAAAGTTTTCCAAGCACATGTAGAAGTTTTCGAAGTGGAGCTTGTCGGCCTATCTAGCACCAAATTCACAATCCTCACCCATGGCTTCCCCATCATGTCCATTCCAGGAACCCTAATTTGAGCATCAGTTGATCAAGAGCAAATTCTGTCTCAGTCAAATCAATGTCAGCATTTTTGTCTTATTTGGCAGTTTCATAATCTTTAAGTCAGGAGTTAAATGTGGCTAAATGTTCCCTTTATAAACAGTTTTTGCTCATGATGTTTCCACTTTAACGTTTTGTTTGTGACTTTCTGAAGGTGTATCTTTCCTAGACAATGATTCCCAAACCTCCTTAAAAAAACATTTTTTTCCTCCTGGTAAAATCTGCTCCGCAAGCACCGCTGGAAGGCATTTCAAACCTGACTTCTTTCAACCTCGCAATGTTCCTTTACAATGAGCTTGTTTTCAGCTTCAATTAATCGCACTCTAGCAAAGTGGCCAAAACACAAATCACTTAGTAAATAAATGGGCACCAGCTGCTCTTTTGTAAGATCGGAAAAAGGAAGAGGAAAGAGACGGAATGAAGTGTCATGTCAAAAAATCATCGGTGCAACGTGCCATTTGGCAAAACAGGACAACTTTAGGGCGACAGGGTGTCATTATGCCATCACTGTAATACTGATGCTTTGACAAGTTTTCCTCTAACATATCATCACTGCATTAAGGTGCACTGGCTAAACTGAAGCAAGGTGCACAAAAACATTTATGGTTTCCATTTTTAATAAAACTCTGCCCTGTTATGTAGACAGAAATGTCAAAATTAGACATCAACCAAAGAGACTTCAGTTTCGTTACAAAAAAAAAATAAAAAAGCTTGTTGAACATAAAAAAACTTGATACAAATAAAGAGACAAAATACAAAGACAATGAACAAGGTCTGTTAAAACAATAGAGTAGAGGGATTTACCGAGAAAGATTGCTGGGAAATAATGGTGAATAAAATGGGCAAGCCTTGTAGTACCTGTCATTAGTATGAGACTAGAAAAAACGATGTCCCGGAGTTCAGGTGAGTAAAATTAAGACCAAGAAGAAACTTATTTTGTGGTTTTATGGGTGAAAAGGGGCAATTTTAGTCAGGTTAAAGCAGCATAAAAGGAGTGCAGTCCTGGAGTCTAAAAGACGCTAGCCTGGGTGAAACCCCCCGCGGTTACCAGTAAACTCACATGTCCTGGTGGCTACCAAAATGCTGTCTTTGCTGGTGGCCATATTTCACTGGCTTCCCTGTAGTTGTGGTGCGCTCCCATTCATTGAGATGGGCTCCAGTCTACATGGAAACTGGGGATGCGGCCAGTGGACTGCATCATGTCAGCCAGCATTCTTGAGATCAGCCAGTTGGCGATCTCAAAAATGACATGTGGGTGTGGCCTCAGCAGTGGGGAACACAGCTTTTTTTAATGGGTCCACAGCTTAGCCGGACAAGTAAGCTGGTATTTTAGAGATTTGCTTGCACATAAGGTGATATTTATGTGATGTTAGTAATAGTGGTGATTATGTAGGTGGGTGTGGAGGTATTTCAGTGAGATAACAGTGTTGGGCCAGAACGTTGTGCTTGCCCAACAGAGGTGTGAAAGAGGATGAAGTATCATCCATGCAAATGTTATAGGATGTGTGCTAGATACAACGAGGACCAACAATGTGGAATCATTGGCTTCTTTTGGTGACACAGTCTTTTCCAGTGTGCTGGATGGAAACCCATAAGGGACTTTTATTTCTCAGGTCATGAGGAAGTTATTTTTCCTGTTGTAGAACATGTGATTATAGAATTTGAAAATGAAAAAAGAACAGAGAGGAGACAATAGCAAGAGAGGAGAGATGGGTCCAGAGATGGCTTCCTTAGTATCATTTGTTTGAAGGATTCTGGAAATTGTTGGGCGTTGTCGTAGGGAAGCTCTTGAAATCTTCAGACAGTTAATAACTCAAATGGAAAGCACATTCCTCAATCCCACACCAAATTTGTCCATTCTATTTAAACTATACATATTCCAATTTTTAAACTAAAGTTAAATAGCGCAGAACTTTCATAATTATGGTAGAAAGCCTTCTCAATATTTAGTGTATAGATTCATTATATTCTAATTCAAGATATGTAAGGAAAAAACGAGAAAAAATCCAGTCTTTTCCTCGTCTGTGTAGTCCCAATAGCCCCCTGACTATAGCAAGAAACAGTTAACAAGTAAGCTGGCCATAGAGTTTATTCAATCCTCATTATTCAATCTCCACCGCAGCTACAGATAAGTATGCCTTGTTTATGGTCTATAGCTTGTCATACTGAATGCAATGAAAAACATCAAATCAATACCGCGTTTAAATGAGTGATAACGCTGTGCAAATACAGATATGCCATTGTGCATATTTTACTTTCACCAGCCTGTCGAGAGACCCACCCTCACATTGTCTCAGACTGCTAAGTAGGAATCGACGCCTGAAGGAAATTACAATCGCAGTTTAAAATTGCTAATTTCAAGTATATATCACCATCCCAAATAAGATAAACATTCAAAACAATCATACTGCGATGCTGTTGTCTTCAGGGCCATTAGCCTATCTCAATAAAGTTTGCCAGTTCACCTTGACATGACTGCTCCTTCTACAGTGCCTTGCTGGGTTGGGCAAACTATGGATGCATTTTTTGCTTTGGAGACCTTGTCTTATGTTATTGAACCTTTTTTGCATTCAAATTAAAGCTCTTGAAGTTGATGGGTGCAGGAGTATGTGGCCACCGGTTGATCTATTCAGCTCGAATCGGTTTAGGTTTTAAATACATATAGAAGCCAGGATTACCTTTCTTCTTTTCTATCTGTGCATCAGTCCCAAGTCGTTGCCCAACAGTAGCCCTATTGTTGTATTTATGGTCCGCCATTTATAGCCTGTGGGTTTTCTTCAGCTGCAGTAATATCATGGAAGGTGAGAATTGAAGAGGAGCTCCAATCTTTTTAAAACCCTGTATTGACCTTATCCTTTCCCTGTTCTAAGCCCAATTCGGGCATTAGATTAATAAAACAACTCACCTGATCACCACAATTTTCCCTGATTATAGAGGGGGGCGGGATTCTAAATGTCTAAATGGCAGCTGTAGACCTGAGTGACGGTTGGACTTGAGTGAATGACCAGTACTGTCACACTGCTGCATGGGATTGGGTAACAGACCTGCCACTCTGTGCTTGCTCAGCCTGGACGGAGTGGACCTTCACTTTAAATGTGGTTTGGTCAACAATGGTTATAGCTTGGCAAGCAGGGAGAGTGTACCTATACCCAGAAGCATGGGTGTCAGGGTGTCAGTGTACCAGTGTACAGTGTACCTATACCCAGAAGCATGGGTGTCAGGGTGTCAGTGTACCAGTGTACAGTGTACCTATACCCAGAAGCATGGGTGTCAGGGTGTCAGTGTACCAGTGTACAGTGTACCTATACCCAGAAGGAAAGTTTATGTCGTCACCTTCTATCCTCAATCCAGTGCCCCAAAACAGCCTGTGCTTCTTTTTTTCTGTAAATAATCTTACAATAACTGCAACTCCTCAAGCTCGATGCCTGGGCGTCATTCTGGATTCCTCTCTCTCCTTCAGACCTCACATTCACTCCCTGGCCACCTCCTGTCGCCTCCAACTCAAAAATATATCTCGCATCCGTCCCTTCCTCTCACCTGTCACCACTAAAATGCTAGTACATGCCCTGGTCATATCCCGACTGGACTACTGCAGCACCCTCCTCTGTGGTTTGCCAACAAACAGACTGGCTCCCCTCCAATCTATCCTAAACTCTGCTGCTCGCCTCATCCATCTCTCCTCTCGCTTCTCCAGTGCTACTCCCCTCTGTCAATCCCTCCACTGGTTACCTGCCTCCCATAGAGTCCAGTTCAAACTTCTAGTGCTAACCTACAAAGCTCTCTCTAACCAGGCCCCTTCCTACATTTCATCTCTGATCCAACATTACTAACCAAAGCGCAACCTCCGCTCCGCCTCTGACATTCTCCTGTCCTCTTCCTTGGTTACCTCCTCGCACTCCTGCCTTCAAGACTTCTCCCGTGCCTCCCCACTTCTTTGGAATGCACTCCCCCTCTCGATCCGCCACTCTCCATCAATCCAAGCCTTTAAAAGCGCCCTCAAAACTCACTTCTTCAGACAAGCATATGACCTGGCTTAAGCAACTACTATAACCTTCAATGGCACATGCAGCCATACTCAAGCTCTACCACTTGTGACCCCACCCCCTTCGTCTCCACCCCCATCCTTTAGACTGTAAGCTCGCAAGGGCAGGGCTCTCCTCCCTATTGTCTCCTGTGCTCACAACACTTGGTTTTAACCTGTGGCATCTAATTTTGTATTGTTCTCTGTGCTATATGTTTTACATTGTCTGTATTCTTAACTTGTAAAGCGCTACGGGAGTTGATGGCGCTATATAAATAAACATTAATAATAATAATAATAATAATACTAAAGGCCTTTTCCCAATACTTATAAAAACAGGAACCCGATGCTGTATGATGTCCGAATGGCATGCCATATGCTAACTAATTGTCATATAATGGCAGGTAGGTTGAGGTGCTTTCAGATTTATTGCAGTTATTATAAATTATAAGGCTGACCCCCCTTAATGGTTAGCTGTGTGTAACGGAATATCATCACTGTAAAGCTCCAGGGAGCACTATAGCCGACTGCATCCAGTTTGTGTTGATATGAATATTGGGCAAGGGCTTTAGTAAAAAAAGGTAACAACATAAACGTCCTTTTTGGGTATACAGTAGGCTCATTTTAAAGCGTATCTAGAGTGACAGGGGCCCTAAATCTAGGCCTTATAGTTTAGGTTCCTCTGTAGGGGCCATGAAAAACAGGTCCCTAGTTTTCATTACATTTAGTAAAGAATAACAGCAGCTCATTTAAATTGTAGTTTAGTTATTCTAGTAAATTACATTGAATTCAAACACTTCTCTTGCTCTCCAAATTGCCTTGATTAAAACTGATTCTTAGTTAGGTTGGAACAGAATTAAATGCCAGTACTTATGTGGTTTACCATAAACATGATAAGCAGAGTAAACAAAACTTCAAAGAGGCCCTCAAATTCCCAAGACCACCCATGGACCGGGGAATTGATATTTCAAATGATCTACAAGAAATACCCATTCTAGTACTCCCTCTTTAGTTTTTCTGTGAAAGTTCATTAGCTTCTAGCTTGTAATTAAACAGATGTCCATTTGCTATAACAGTATTGATATACATTTGTTCTAATGTTACAATTAGCCTACAAAGATCTTTACTGTATTGAAATCCCAATTTGGTTCATTCGGCAGGCAGGCTCAACGCGTCTCCAGCGCACTCCCAAGCTCTTATCTGCTCTACAGCTACTAGCGTGTGTTCTATTGTGAGATAATCTCTTCTATATTATTTTAAGTGATTTTACTCTGGCATCAGGAGGGGCCCAGCTGGTGCCAACTGTTTTGTGGCTATGAGACAAAATGATGTGAACTTGCCAGAGTGCGTCATTTGGAATTCAAGCTCGTTTATTTTTTAAAGCAATACAGATAAAAATGGAAATGCACAATAAAAGTAAAATGTGTGCCGCTGATGACTTTCTAACAAATAGCTAGACAATAGACATACTGTAAACATAAATCGGATGACACGCTGCTTAATAACTGTTTGGGTTCAAGGAAGTAGACAGAAAAAATGGCAACTGAAGAGCATAAGTGTAGTAGACACAAAAAAAACTCAAGAGCATGGGTTTAGAACCACTTTTAAAACCATACACCTACCAGAACGGTTATATGTGTGTTGTGTTGTCCTAGACATGTTGTATAAATACATATTAATACATGCACTTTGAGGGCTAAGATTTCCATCAGAACTTAATTTGCCCAATACCATGACCGTCACAAAAGTAAAGGACAGTGGTAATCTCTGTTTATAGATCCTAAATTATAATCCAACACCTCCTCTAAAGGCCATATTAGATTAGGCCCAAATAATTCCATGGAATTCAAAGTGCGTTGTACAGTATAAAGAACCCCATGGTCTCCAAACGTATTGATTGAGCTCAGATTACTTTAAAGTGCCCACTGTGAAACTTTTGGAGGTAAGCTTTTACCAAATAGACTAATATAGTAGATTGCAATGGTTAAAAAGTTTTTAAAACTTGACTGAATTGTTTTAAAAATTAATGATGGCACCTCAATAAGCAATGTTTTAGAAATACTTTTTCAGTATAATAATAAAAATTCAGAACTGCTTGGAAGTTTCACAACATTGCAAGGATTCAATTAAATATTGCATGTTACTTTAAAAGCGATCCAACAACCAAAATGGATGTTAGATGCTGTTGTGACAATGGCGGAGGGGGGGGGGACCTGATTACTGGCACACATAAACGCCCATCAAACACCACTTCCCCTTACATCCACCTTGATACCCTGGCAAAATACAGCCACACAAGTGGCCGTTGGCGGAGCTGCTTTTCCTTCCCTCAGCAGACACACAGACCATGTGACTGGATGACACACTGGCCTGTTACTTTGCAGTCTAGCTCCCATTTTGTACATTTTGTACTGCTCTACAGTATTACTGGAAATTCTAGATAATTTCTCAGTTTTGGGCTTTACTGTTGCTATTTATATCTGTAATTTGGATGAACACAATCTATAGGAATTATTACTCAACACCACTTCTTGTTTTTCATGGTAACAGACATAAACAGACATGCTCCAGTTCATTTTTGTCTCCAAACTACAACTGGGCTCCATCCACCTGGTGATGGACCTAGTGTGTAACATTAGATATTGGATGGTGTTTGTAAAGTTTGTCAGTGCGAGAAACTGGATGCCTTGACTTTTCATTACAAATAGTGATGGGCGAAACCAAACCACAAAGTGCGAGTTCGGGTTCCCAAACCCAAACATGGACTTCAGTCAGAAGTCCAAGGTCAGGTTGTGTGTTCGGCCTGAACACAGTTAGGCTGGTCGATCGGCTGTTTAGCAGACTATGAACCAGCTTACCTATGCAGAGAGGCAGCTGAAAGCAGCTCTAAGTAATATACCTCAGCCCCATGATCCGTTCCCTCCTTTTGTCCCAGCCTCTCTGAATGGGGCCACAGAAATGTGGCCAGCAGGGGCGGAAGGAGGAACCAGATCGAGGGGCTGAGGTACGTCACTTCCAGCTGCCACTCTGTGCCCTCCACCACACCCGCCATCACTAGTTTGGGTCCCCAGTGACTTCATTAAGGACCCGTGTTCGGGTCCAGCAAGTTCGACCACCCGAACCAAACTTTTGTTTAAAGTTTGGCCGAATTTGCCGAACCCGAACTATAGGGGGTTCGCTCAACCCTAATTACAAATACAACGCATGTGCTTGTCTCTGCATATGCATCTTGTTGTTGTCTTCTTGCTACAGACACTGACAAAGTGGTCCTCATGTTCCCGGATAGCCAAATATTTTATCACCAGGGACGGATTGTCCATAGGCAGAACTGGGAGCTTCACTGCATTTGGGCTGGTTGGGCTGATGCTTCTTACACCTCCATCTAATAACTACTTCACTAGATTGCCTGCTAGATTCCCTGTACATGCCTCTGCCAGAAAGAGAATAAGGATCATACTCACCACTGCCAAAATATCTGTTCCTACAATACTAAAGCTGCAGTATCTTCAAATAGGTCATATCCAGCCTGGCTATTACCTAAAGTCCCAGCCTTGGCGTGCACTCATTGACTGGTTATGGAGTACATTTAGGGGAGGAGTGCAACAAGACTGCCGTAGGCTCTTCGTGGGCTAGCTGAACCAGGTTTATTTTTGGCCACTGTGTATCACTGAGACATTTTTTCTTTGAATAGATTTTTTTAATGACATCTCTATAAACTGAGAGTATTTATATATATATTAAATGTAAGGTTTTATGCAAGTACAAAAGATTTTTACCAACTTGTACTGGTTTTGCAAGAACACAATAAACAGGTTGTACCATCCAACTTCCAAACAAAACCATCCAACAAAACCGAAACACGGCCTATGAATGTGATCAGAAAATAAAAAAGGTCACATTTGCAAAAGTTCCGGGGGAAATAATAGGGAGCACTATAATTTTTATCTCCCTCTCCTTCATCTGTGTAAGTCACAGAATGACGTTCTTCTGCAATCAGTGTTTAAGTGAATGTTTGTCCCAGCGTGTTTCGGCGTGCTGTCAGCTAGCAGCAGGGAGTTGGCGAGTTGTTACTACATTTGATTTGATTGTCAGTAGGAAACATCATTTTCCCCAACTGTTTGTTGCCTCTTTCAAGAGATCTGTTCTCCTCCGCGACAGACTCCTCTCCTATTTGGTGGCAGGATCTCGACATATGTTAGATGTGGGGCTCTAGTTGACAAAGTGACTGCATAATTGTTTATGAATTCACTGGAGTAGGCTGTCATTTTTAAAATTTCCCATGTTTGGGAGTAGTAGCTTAGTTTGATGTCTGTTTCAAAGACTTAAGCTGCGTTTAACAGGACATGTCAACTACCCGTAGAGGCATTTTTATTTATGCTCCAAAAAGAATCAGCATTTTGTTTGTTTTGTTTTTGTTCATTCTAGATCAAATTGATGTACATGTGTGCGAAGATTTGCTTCAATGGGTAATAAAATGGAGTAGCTGCAGGACCTGAAGGGAGAAGCAACCGCACCAAGGCCTTAGGATGCTGATGTTGAAGCCTTTACTAAATTAAAGGTATAATACAGACCATGGCAAAAATTAGGCAGCAAGGAGCTTGACTGTAGCTTGTTATATTTGCTTCTCCCCTTTTTCCACCAGCATGCTGTAGATTCTGTAGCAGGGTCCCCACATTTGCTTATCCAGTCTTTTCCTTTTTTCAGTGACCATGCTCCGAATGTGGTTGGCCAGGTGCCACGTTCCTCAGAGTTCCCAGTGGAAGCAAGCCCAGCAAGCATGGCCATTGTGACCTGCTAGGATTGCTCATTCTGGGAGCACTGAGCTTCGTCGAACATGGCCAAGTAACCACATTTAGGGTGTGGTCATGGAGGAATGGAATTGAAAAAAAGGTGCATTTTGGAGACTGCTACAACTAAAGCATCTGCAATATGCTGTGAAAAATTATAGAAGTAAGTGGGATATGGTTCAGATGGGCTACTTGCTGCATTATAGTTGTAACTGCCTGTACTGTCCCTTTAAAGCTCCCCATCATCAGGTGTCCCTTTTGATGCCTGGTCTGCAGGTGGCAAATGGGGGTTTCTGAGAAAGTATGCAGGTAATTTGGACTGGTATTTTTGGGTCTGGGTTGGGGTTTTATTTAGCCAGGCATCCCAAGCAGAATGGTTGGGGGTGAGGTTAGAGAGGGGTCTATGGTCATTTTTGACCTCGAGTTTGCTTTAACTAAAACTTAAAAGTAAACTGCTATTTGTTAAGCAAAATAAAACATGAAGTTAATAGGGGTAAATTAAAGGGACATCCCGTCTTAATAACTCTTGTGGTTCATGGGAGCTGCCATGATGGGATTACCTGCGGCTGCCACCCTATTTTCTTCAATTGATATGTAGGAGACAAAGCACTCCCACCTTCCTATATCCTCTCAATAGAAGTCAGTGGGGTGCCATGCTGGAGTTTTTTTAGGCTGGACTGTCCCTTTAAGGTGCAAGAAGCCATGGACATTGGCAGGGGGTGCAAGCAAGGTGCGGACCACCCCACTTAGGCAGTGGTCTCCACCGGTACTCTCCTCATCACCCACCTCGACCACAAGATCCTCCTTCTGAGCCCACGTTAACTGGACCTTCCGGTGCTGCAGCAATCAAGCTCACCCGTCGGTCTGTCTTTCTAAGACCAATTTTCCCTCCAGTATGGGGACCCCTTGGCTTCTGGTGGGGCCTACATCGATGGGCCCAGTGTGAGCACCACCACTTTCTGGGCCCGTGTTAGCTGGACCTCCCATCATGGCAGTGAACATGCTCACCTGTCGGGGCATCTGTCCCAGACCAATCCTCCCTCCAGTATGGGGATCCCTTGGCTTCCGGCGGGGCCTACATCAATGGGCCCAGTGTCAGAAACATGACCCCACACTCTGAATCAGCTCTCTCTTCCCTCCCTAGCTTCCTGCCTGGACTTAAATAGCCCTCCCCCCTCTCGACCCACGTAATCTTTAATTGAGCACCACTCGCCAGAAGCCTACCAACAATTTTACACCTGTAACACACCCAATAAATAGAACTACAAGCTCTATGCACCTTGACCTTGGCTGGGAAAAGAGTTCCGGCCATGGCTCTGCTCTCACAGAGCTGGACCCCCTCAGTATTTGAGTAGTGAAATGCTGGACCTGGATAAATTTGCTGTGGGGCAGTAAAGGAAAGTAGTCTCCTTTTCATTTTTCCTTTAAGGATAATGCTATTTTAACACAAGAACTTTATAAATAACCTCTTGTTACTTCTAAGAACAGAAATCCTCCAAAGATTGAGTTCAAAATAATTACTGAACTGCAGAGATGGTACATTTAGCTCCGAGCACACATATTTACCGAGACGTCTCTAAAAATGACAGCGAGGGCCATATAAAAAGACAAAAAAAATAGAAAACACTGCAATGAGACAGCTGGAAATATATGTCTATGTAGCAAAGTAATTACACTAAAGAGCTAAAATTGTAATTAGAGGAAATGCCATTAGGGAGAGGCAGGTGACTGAGCTTCTATAAGGATGACAAGGTACCGCGCTGAGGAGAAAAATCGAGAGAACGGGCTGCCGAGATGCCGCGTCTTTAACCAGATCAAATTCTTGAAATTGGCTGTCAAGACGGGATTGTTGTGATTTATACCCATCTATCAAGCGCATGAAAGAAAGACAGAGAGAGAAGCAGGGCCGCTGTCTCTTCCATTCGCAAAGCACCTTTAATTTCCACCGCGCCATCTGTTAGCAAATCTAATTCACATTCGCCCTAATCTGGTTTAGTTCTATAATACTAATACTCCCACTACCTTTAGAAAGGAGCGTTGTATTGGCTTTACGTAAAATGCGGTGCTGCATGGATGCTTTTCTGAGATGTATCCTAGATAGAGGAAAAATACAAAATACAGGCTTTGAGATAAGGGGACAAGGATTGGCTAGAGCTGTGCCCCCGATTTGGAATCTTCCATTACATTTCCAGTAAACATCTGTATGTCCTATACGACTAGCAAGATATATATATATATATATATATATATATATATTTTTTTTTTTTTTTTTTTTTTTAAATATGACAAACATAATGCAAAGAGAATAAAAAGAAAATGCCGAATCTAAAAAGGGTACCTAATTCTTATGTAATACTGAACAATAAAGCTTCTTATACAAAATGTATTACATATATATATATATATATATATATATAATCATTATTATGCTAAAATGTATGCTTCGATTCAGAATAAGTATATATGCTATGTACATACATACATACATACATGCATTTACTAAAAGTTGTAACTGAAATAAAATAGTAGAGGTTGGGTCATAGAAAGTTCGGTTTGGGGGAATTTGTGTTACTTGAGACTCTTGCCTGAAACAAGACATGAACACAAGATGTGACTTATGATGAGCCCAGACAAAAAAAGACATGGATTGCAAATTCTAAATGGCAGATGGCCTTTAGGTGCACAAAATCGCACATTAGGAAGTGAAAGTGTTATAGCCTGGCTTCGTTTGTGGCCCATTAAGTCCCATGTCGGTGCTGTCAGACACCTTCTCCGATGCCAAGTTCTGATGAGTGAACCTTAGCTGCTCTTATGGAAGTCCGGTGGCAGCTTTAATATGTAATAAAAAATGAAAAGCCAACTGTACTGGACAAGAATGGGTACAACCAGCAGTAAAGAGTTGATTTAACATACAAATAATCATGTGTAATACATTATGTATACAAAAAGGCTAGGACCTAGATGCCTCTGTATTACAAGAATTAGGTACCTTTTTCTCTCTGCATCCTGTTGGCCCACACCCACTGCCATGTACCGTGGCATCATTCTAAGGCAGGTCCTGGCACCCGTCTTTACAGTGAATGGAGTGGCAGAAGCATAAGTGGGTGGCCTGTCCATCTGTTTGCTGCAAATGGTGGACAGCCTCTGAAAAAATAGACATATGCAAATTGACAAAGTGGAGTAAGCAAGCAGAGCTAGCTCAAAGGTTTTTTTCTAACCCTCTCCATGTATTCCCACAGGCAGAGCTTTAGACTAAGGGAATGGAACCCAAAACCTAAATTAAACTCTCTGTGTAACCCAGTTTTGGTGAGACCGCAACTCGTCCTGAAAATGTTTTACCTGTGACCAGTGTCAGAGTAGTCCATCAGAGCACCGGAGACACCTTAGGATACACTCAGGGTACCTCCACATTGTGGTTCCGGTATTGCGCAAGTGGGTTTCTGGTTGGCTTTCAGCTCTAGTGTACAGGAGTCATGAGTTGGAGATTGACATACAGTTGATCAGAAGTGGGTTTTACATGGGGCCACAAGAAGCATTGACAGACTGGAACACCTGGGCCTCCCTAGAGGAGCCTCTGGTGGGCTAGTCTGACACTAGTTTGAGTTGCTGTTTCACCAAAGCCTGGTTAAACAAAGAGTTTAATATAGGTTTCGGGTTGCATTTCCTTAGCTTGAAGCTCTGTCTGTGGGACTAAATAGGGAAGATTAGGAACAAAACCTTTCAAGGTAGCTTTGTTTGCTTACTCTAACTTCTTCCACTTGCACATGTCCATTCTTTTAGAGGCTGTCCACCATTTGAAAGCTAACAGATGGACAGGATTTCCCCCACTGCTTCTGCCACACCATTTACTATAAAGCACCTGGGGAACACCTGGAACTGCCTTAGTACAACCCCACTGTACATTGTGGTGTGTGTGTGTGCCAGCAGGATGCAGAGACCAATCACCAACCAACCAACCAACATGGAAACATCTTAAGGAACCAGAGAGGGTGACCAGAGCTAGAGATGGTGGACAAAGGTGCTTTTAAGCCAGAAATGCCCAATTAAACAGTATTTACAGTTTAATTTAGTCTAATTTCAGATAGGCAAGAGTGAAAAACATCAAGACCATCTAAGAGAACATCTCCAACTTAACACCCAAGCAGATGTTTACTTTGCACTTGTTTTGAGTGTTGGTAGTGTTGTTTTTCCCTCTTTAGTAAATAACTCTGAAAGGATGGAATATAAGTTCTCTGTATTTAACAGTTTTTATTTGCTTATGGTAGCATGGCATTTGTCTCATAATGTATATGGGTGTCTCTGGAGTGTCTGGGGTGTTTGGGAAGCCTCCAAAATAATAAATCATGTGAAAATGGTTTTATTAGTTGTTTCTCCAATACTAGTTATCTATCTGACCTTCATGCTTGATGTATTAGTGACAGATGTAAAAAATTAAATTAACAGGCATTCTTGCCAAAAATAACATTGATTCCTATGGGGTTCACCACTAAAAGCTGGCTCAATAAAAAGCTGTTAACCAGCATTCGCCCCGCGAAAATGAAGGATCTCAAATATGGCAGACACAGCTTTTGCTTGGTGAATAGGCCACTTTTAGCATAGTAAATGCGACAAACTAGCGAAAGCATGGTGAATGGTCAGCAAGCTTAGTAAATCACCCCCTTAATGTCTTGTTCTCTAAGAACATTAGATAATGAAGGTTAACAGAATGAGGGCTAGCAGAGCAAGTTTTAAGAGCTAATCAAAAAGATCCCTCATTCTGCAGCCAATATTTGTTTGCCTTGTTTTGTATGGCCATCGTTACGACTACACATTTAATATTCATAAAAGGTCCATGATTAAAAAGGAGAAAAATGTTGTTACTTAGGTGAAACTTATGATCCTGCTTACTCTAAACTACCTTTCAAAATGTCAGCTGCAGGTACAGCGTAAAGGCAAAAGATTAGTGAAGTGCAGCGTACCCGGAAAATGTTATTTCGAAGATTTTATTTAATAAGAAGACTTGAGATTTATGTTGCAGGTTATAAGGCTGAGAATGGTGCTTCGGAAAGAATATATAGCAACGGCGCACAGTATATCAGCGATAGGATAATTATTTATATAAAGATGGCATTCTCCGCTTTCTTACCATGCAGCCGATGGGATTCATATATTCTAAAGAGACGTATAACAACCTGTCTACGCCGGCTTCTGATGGATATGTCTCTAATCCAAATGGCTACAATATTCTCCCCGCCTGTCAAGGTGGACAGGAAGAGACTGAGTCTCATAATTCTTTCCAAGTTGAAGATGAAAGGGGAGGAAGAGTATGGTGCCATGATAAGTGCCCTCATTCGAAGCCTCAACGAGACGGCCTATGTTATGAGAGGCCCATATAAAAAGCAGTGTTGCCCAACGAATGAGATTCTACTTGCTACGTTAAAATGATAGACAATACTGCTTCTAAAAAGGCAAACAAGCAAGAGAAAAACAATGCGGGATCAAAACTGCACCCAAGCAGCAAAACACATGCTACAATATGAAGAAAAAAAGGATCCTAACATTCTTCCCTGCTTCATGTTTGTCTTGAGTCAGTAGCAAGATGACAATCCCTTAATTAAATTACTGCCTTGCAAAGTGTCTGTGATTTCACTGGTGTTAGGCGCTATCATGGCTATGCACATTTGATTGGACTTATGAAAGTGATCTCAATCTCATTCTGCAGCTGAGTGCAGGCGCCCGGAACCGGTGACCGGGGACTAATGGCTACTGGGGGGGCAGCAGTTTTCGCTAAGTTGTAAGATGTGCGTCCCAAGGGAGGGACATGGGCTCAGGTGTAGCCAGGATAAATATGATTAAAGTGTAGGATCTCAGAGCGAGGATTGCAAAGACTTATCCATACTCTGATAGGCTTTGGGAAAATATAGAAACACATTTATATAAATGCTTTTTATTAGGGCTATTTTATTTGGAGTTGGATTTTATATGTGTTATTAAAACACTGAGCATACTTTAAGAAGCAGTAATATTCAATTACAATCATAAAACATCCACCATTTTTTCTCAGATCCACGGCTGTAATTCTAAGGCTTATACTGGTCCTCCAGGATAAGCAACGTAATGTAAAGTAAATGAAAGCATTCTTTTTTTACCTACCATGCGGCTGATCCACCCCACTGTGGTGCTGAAAAAAACATTGCTGATGATTTAATGCCCCTTTTCTATAACCCTAAAACTCAAGAGTTTTTGGCTTGTCTGCCTATTGCTTGATCAAGAGGTTGACTGAGCACCACCACCTCCAGCATCACACTGTGTGAGATACATCATTTACCATGTGTTCAAGGGATAACTGCTTCTTCCTCTGCTTGTTTGTTGGCCTTCAAACAGATATTGTTAATGCCAAGTTGAAATTACATAGCATTGCTTTGGACAGAGTGATAAGACCAATAACACTGAAAGAGCAGCAATCTTCTACCTAGGAGGGGAAACAACTGTGATTTGATTTTCTTTAAGAGTTTCTTTAAAGGACTATTGTACATAGAAAATGCTCACCCTACCCTACTAACATCAGATCCAAGACAAGATGACTTCTCCGGCTCCCACTGATCGATCTTCTGCAGATGATTCTCAGAGAGTGCCTTCTGGATTTTAGGATTAAGATAACTCACGGATAGGGATGACCAAACCCCTCAAAGTTTGGGACGAACTTTGATTAAAAGTTCGGGTTCAGGGACAGATCAGCAGCCCATCAACCAGCTTTTCCACGCTCAGACAAAACGCCAAACTCGAACACTGACTTACACTGGCTGAAGTCTGTGTTCAGGTTTGGGAACCCAAACTCGCAAAGTTTGGTAAAAACCTGAACTTTGCAGTTCAGGTTCGTCCATCACTACTCACGAGGTTTCCCATAAATACAAAGCAGTTGTTTGACATTTACACATCTGTACTTACATTCTCTTCAAGTAAGAACAAATTGAAAATTTTCAAATACATACAACCTTGCCACCTCTTCTACTTCTGGTGTTACAGCTACAGCTTACAGCTTAAAGAAAAGGTCTACTTGTTCTGCAGTAATCCCAAAGGCCTTTAGATGGTCAACTAGGAGGGGGGAGCCTGTATTTGTACAGTACAAGTACAAAAGATGTGGCCAAATCATTGTCAGGACCTTCCAAACACAATCTCGACATCTCATTTTTGCCGTTACAAGTCTCCTCCTTCTGTACGCCTAAACTGTTTGAATTTCCGCATGCCTAGGAAGTACGGAGGCAAGTTGGGATTCTTAGTATGTTCACTGACTGCAATTCTTTATATGGCACAAACTAGACCTTTTCCTTCAGGGGACAAATGGGTTGTAAACACACACGTCAGTGACTGTAGACCCAGAAAATAGAAGAAGAGTTTTTGGATACAATAAGTATCTATATTGCCCAGCGGATACTAATAGAACAAATAGCCGGCCATTCCTACACAGCCGATAGCAGCCAATATTTCTACCACAGACAAGGGTTTTTACTTTTTGACCGGAGCTGCTATTTAAACTGAATTAGAATGTTATTGATTGAAAGCAAACTATTTCCACTGCTCAGCAAATAGGCTAATAATTTACCCAGATACCAGGCCTTTATGGTAAGCCCTTTTGTATTTATCGATTACATGCAGCAAAGCAAGAAATGACTCTTCCTATAAAATGTAACCAGTTATTTTTCTTTTTGAATCATTTGAAACAGATGTGATGTGACCCTAATGGTTTCATTATGGAGGGGACAGGCTTTGTTTAAGTCAGGAAAGATGGGCTGATAATTTATTAGGAAAAGACCATTAGCCATTCTGAGTAGTTTTATGTGTAGACCGCATTGGCCTAGAACTGGGCATCAAATCGATGAAGTTTGCACATAATTAGTAATCTGATGATTATTCCTGTGGCCCCTTTATGGGCAGTATGATAAAAGCATCATTAATCAGATGGACAGACTCATAAACAAATCACCAACAAACCCACAAAACCAGCGTTACAAAGTTTCAGCTTATCACCCTTGCTTCTTGCCAGCCATGGATCACTTTGTAATATAAACATGAAGGCAAGCTCCAGAACCAACTTAGTTTTGAATAAAGAAGCTTCTCTTCTGTCTGTTTTTCAAGCTAGAAGGTGGGTGACCATGGTATAGAGCAACCCATAAGGTGTCTTTGTGTCCTGAAGAACTGTAATGAGCACGCCAATTGAACATTTGATCTACCAGTCTGCCAGGTGAACCAAAACAAAATGATTGATGGTGCATCAGCAGACCCAACTTCTAATGGTTTGCTTATCTCCAATTCTAAACCCAATTGATTCTTATGCCTGCCTTGGCTCTTCCATTTACCTCAGTTAACCCCTGGGTTTTCCTATCTTTGTTCAGATATCATACCCCTATTTTAAGGATCTGGGGACATACATGTTCCAGTATGTACATTGTACAAAACAGGGATAACTTTAGGTGTAGACAGCAAATAGACTGAATAGAGAGTAGTCTTTTTCTGAACTAAGGACCAGAACCCTTAACATCAAGCTGACCGCATGCCAGGATCCTTTAATTCTCCTCCTGCCATGTCTATAGACTTCTCCATCTACAACACCATTGAACATTGGGTCCACCAGGAGAACCAAACCAGTAACCCATGGATATCCCTTCAGCAGACTCAATAGACTAATGTACTTTAAGAAGACAGGGCTAATTTTTCGGTGTAAAGAGCAAATTGAATGGACAGAAAGGTGCCCTTTCACCTGAATTGAGACCAGTACTCTTAAAGTGTGTTTTTAAATTAAAGAAGAAATGGTCGAAATATCAAGGTTTACTGTTTCACCTTATAATTTATCTTTTGAAATATTTGGGCATGGGCCTTGGCTCTATGATGCTTCATAATAATCAGAAATTCAGACGGATCTGTGAGACAGGCATTCGCATCACCCTGACTATTCTCCCTCCCTCGCAGTGTCCACAGATTGATGAAGCTTTAGACCACCAGCTTAGCCCTATTATTGGTGGTCTATGGCAAAGGTATTCAGCCCCTGTCATCGGTGCCTGTGAAAGCAAACACTTTGGGTTTGTGCATTGAAATCTCTTCCTTCTTGTGTTTGACCTGGTTTGACCTTGACCTCACCTTCTCTGTATCCCCATTACTGACCTTGGAATTCTTGACAGTGCCTCTGCCAGCTCTCTTCGGTACCTTGGTCCAGCTACGGTTTTGACCTCCGGCCTGCCCTCTGGCCTGGACTCAGGATATCCCTCTGCATTGACGCCTGTTGGACTGACTTCCCGTGTATGACCCTTGCTTTGTCTGACCTCCCGTGAACCCCAGTTACGCTCACCCACCTGCAAGTCCAGCCCTTAGTTGATATCGTTTGCGCACTGTAAGACCTTGGGGAAACCTTGTCCGCTTAGGCCTGCTTGCGTGCCGGCACATTATCTAGAGGCGAAGATAGCTGCAGAGATTGGATCAACTAACCTGGACCTGCTAACTTGTGAGCCTTACAATTTCTAATAGTAATCAGACCTGGACAAGCAAAGTAGAGCTCTTGTTTTTTTCCTCTGCCTGACATACAGACCATTGTACGCCTTTCGCAGTTTAACATCATCAGATGCTTTGGATAAGGACATCATTCACACTATAACTCTCCTTTCATGCGGTACATTTCCTGCTCTGTCATTTGCCTTGAATGGCACTAAAATGTAAAGAGATGATTTGCATGGCTCTGCCCACTGCAAGAAGTGATGGGTAAATCTAATATTCCTAGCGTTGTATAAATATTTTTCCTTCTACGGACGCACCTCTTTTCCTTTACCTTTGAGTAGAGAGCTTTTTGGTCTCTTTAGTCCCCAATATTAAGCCTAACATGGGTCTCTCCACATGGTGGCTTGTGACTGCGTTTTCTTCTCACCAAGTCTCACTCACCAGAAAAATTCTTTCAGCTGTGTGCTGATGAGAGCCGCATGCCTGAAACACGTGTTCCCAAGTGGAAGGGGTTTGGCTGTGTAAATTTAAGCTAACCCTTGGCATCATACACTTTCTTTTTTTTCTATCATACACATCATACACTTTCTGAGTGCCTTGGATGGTACCTAAAACGAAGAATAACCAGCACTCCAAGACGATCTTCAAAGATCAAATAAGTGTATTCAACTCAGACCTAGTAAAGCACACTTTTGATACACTTATTTGATTTTTGAAGATCGTCTTGGAGTGCTGGTTATTCTTCATTTTGGATTTGCGGCCTCTCCGCTATATCTGTGTTAGGAGTGCGGCGGCCATCGACCCTCTTGGATGGTACCTAGACCTAAAAAGATGAATGCATGGCTCCACCCACTGCAAGGATGGTAGATCTATTATTCCTTGTGTTGGCCACTGTGTAAATCATTTCCATTCTAGGAATGCCCTGATTTTCCTTTGAATTTGAGTAGGGGACATTTTGGTCCCTTTTTGGTCCTTCTATATTAGGCCCAGCATGGGTCTCCCCACATGGTGGCTTGTGACTGTGTTCTATTGCGAACTCTATAAACAGACACTTAGCTTGTCCCTTTTCACAGAAGCCTTTTTAAATTCTATTTGCAGAACTCTGTATCCCATTATGTATTTTTTAAATAATTGTAACAGAAATCAGACCGATTCACGCAGCTCGGAGCTCTCGTCGCTTGTCTGCCTGGAGTTTGTATGGTGAAATAAGCCGCTACCCTTTATCGCTTTCTTATGTCATCAGGGGTTTTTTATAAGGACATCACTTACGCTATAACGCCCTGAGCCCTCTGCACAGTGCGTATTATACACCTTTACAATGTACACAAAGTGCCATTGTTATCAGTGCCATTTGAGCACTTAATATCTTACCTGACATTATTATTTATGGCTTCAGCACAATCTATCGCGCACATATTGTATCTAAATATTCCACCTGCCTGGTTATAATTCTCCAGCTCTTCATTCCAGCTTAAGAAAAGAAATGAGGGAAGAAAAGAAAAAAAAGGGGAGGTGGGGAGAGGAACATAAAAGGGATTTTGCATGTGAATTGTACTTAATAGGTTTGACACGGGCTAACCTTAAAAAATCTAATTCGCTCAAATCCCTTCTGAAGGCGGCAGCTGAAATTTGTGCAAATCTCCTGCGAGTCGCCGGGCGCCTGCGTGCTCGAGATGTCTCTTCCGCCCGAGCACCCCTTAACCGAGCCTGACAACGGCAGCACACCCACCCCAGAATCTCATCAGAACAGACAGCTTCAAGGAAAAAGTTTTGCTTTTTCCTTTTATTTTTGTTTTGTTTTTGGGAGCTAGATGTAATCCTTGGAAAACCAGATTTCTTTGTGTGTGGATTACGACCTGCCGCTCCCTTCCATTGCAGGGGGTGCACGCTGCAATTACGGGTTCACTGATGCAACAGAAATTGCAGAATGACTGTCTGGGCTCTTTAATTAGAATGTGTGAGTCTGGGCGCCTGGTGGCCGCTGTTGTGTTCATGGGGAAGGGACAACATAAATAACATTATGTGAGCAGAGATGTTATTAGATTTAAGGGCATCTATGGGTTATACAATAATAAAGGAATACTCAACATACCTCCCCTGCAGCACATTCCTATCCAGAAAAATCGGAACTCTTTCTTCAACAAACAAGATGTGCGCAGAGAGTGCGCCTTGGCCCTGCTCCTAAACCAGACCTGATCACCCCCATAGTCGAAGGGGAGGGGGGGTCAGCATCCTGAATAGGATGGCAGAGATTATGCATCCCTTCTTAAAGCGGAACAAAACTCAGAGCTGCCGGCCCTCAAATCAAAAATTTTCCAGAGTCAGCTGCCCGTTTTTGGGATGCCTCACTGTGTGAAACCCCCCAGATCGTCCAAAACAACTCACCTCTTCCTGGTCCAGTGGCGCATGTGTGGGGTCTTGTCCAATCACAGCCATTTGCTGTGACAATGTCATTCGGTAAAAGGCTACGATTGTTTTAAATGGGAAGCACAAGCGGGCACATCCCCTGCATCTTCGGGCTGTGTGCGCACCCCCCCAAATGGCTCTGATTGGGCGAGAATTTGTGCATGCATCATTGTACCAGGAAGGAGGTTAGTTCTCATGGGCAACTTGGGGGGTTTTACACAGTGTGGCATCCCAAAACTGGATGCCCTTGTGGCACAGAACAAAACCTGGGTTTTGTTCCATTTAAAGCGGACCAACACCCATCTTACACCTAATAAATGCCGGTCTATGCACAGGGTTCAGTCCGCTGGCTGATTCTCTGCAAGCCATACGCCTCTACAATGCCGGCTATCCTTTCCTGCTTCCCAGCAGGACAGGTCCGATTTCCCCTTGGGGAAGGCATTGCAGGTAAAGAGAACTGGTGCTGTGTGCACAGGCAATCAGAATCCCCCACCCTCGGGGTATGGACCAACACCCATTTAGTGTTAAGTGGGGGTTGGTACACTTTAACTGCTTGCAAATTTCCTTGCTTTTACACCACACTGCTTCTAGCGGAATTGACATGTCATGTGGATGGCGAGGAAGCAGGTGAGTAGTGATACCTGGTCTCTGGCATCCTAGTGCAAGCCCAGTGGGGTATCCCAAATCAGAATGTCCCAAGCCAGAGAGGCAGACCGGATCAGCAATTTATAACTGAAGATCTGCTTTACCAGACCAGGTTGGGCTCCAGGAGCAAGTTGGTCCATGACTGATGGGCTGGATCTCTTAAATGGACAGTCCAGTCTAAATGATTCTTGCGGTTCATTGGAGCAGTCATGATGGGATTACCTGTGTAATTGTCTTCCATTGAGACAAACCATTGAGGCCCCCCCCCCTTCTGCTCTCAATAGAAGTCAATGGGGCAGCTGCACTACTCCCACCATGGCTGCTCCCATGAACCACAAAAGTTATTTAGACTGGAATTATGTATCATACCTCCCAAGTGTCCCTGATTTGGAGGGACTGTCCCTCTTTTGAGTCCATGTCCCCCTGTCCCTCGTTGTTCTCCTTTGTCCCTCTTTGAGGTGTAACATGCAGATCTGCACCAATAAATGATTGATTTGCCTATTTAAAGAGTTTCTATTGTAACGGTTACACCCTATCTCCTATCCATCAGTCAATGAGGGGGTGTGGCCTAATTTAACAAATGTCCCTCTTTCCCACCCTGAAAAGTTGATAAGTATGTATGTATTGCAGAACAGATGTGCTGCAGGGGAGGTGAAGTGAGTTTTACCCTATTTGTTACACATTGAATGAAGCTATATACAATATATGGCTACATTGTGGCACAGGCAGGGGGTAGAGCCCAGACTATGGCACTTCTCTAAACAAAGAGCATGTATCAAAAGCCAAGTGCAAAATCTCCCAAATTATTATTGCACTGTTAGACCCGGAGCAGAGGGGGGTAAGGTAAGTATTACGGTTCTACACAGTGAATAAAGCTGCATGAGTCCACACTGTGATCTAGGCTGGGAACAGAATTGCCCAGGACTCAGTGGAGGCACCGGATGCACACCTGATAACCAGGCCTAGATGCCCTAAATAAATAGGTATCGCAGCACCAATCCAATCAGAAACTTTTAAAATAATCCAGGGTGGCTCCCTACTGAACAGCATGCTGTGTTTTCTCATGAAAAGGGCAGGATGATTCATCACTAACGCCAGGTAGCGACAGATGAGCGTCTGTAGCAAGCATTTTCAGAGCGCCGCTAGTAGTCACTGTGCTCAGCCGTGGGTCGCTAGTTCTTAGCGACTCAGTCGCTGTGCAGCAATGATGAATACATTGTGATGTGTCGCTATTTGACCAGTACAGCACTGTATGGGAGCGCATGTTAGCGAATGCTCATAGCGACCGACTCACACCATATTCAGCAAAAAAACAGCCTCACAAATCTCTGCCGCTGAAAAATGCTTGTTTGGAGCCCAGAGCGCCGGAGGCGGTGTGTTTAAAGTCTGTTTTTCAGCATCTATCAACTAGTAACAAAGCAAAAACATATGGAATTACATTGTAACAACATTGTAACATGAACACTTTAATGGCAGACCTGAAATGTCATTTCTGAAGAAATATATAAAAAATATAAAAATTGTGAAAAAACAGCTTTTTCAATGCCAGAAGAGGTCACAGAATTATTTGTGATTTTTTTTGGGAAAAAATAAACAAAAACCCCGTTTAAAGAGAAGAAAAGTATCTCTATTGAAATGTATGGGAGAGCGACAGGTAGCGAGAGGTCATACCTGGCGCTGTGCAAGGCTGAACGCTGGCGTTGTTCGCTGAGGCTGTGAAAATGATGAATCAGACGCTACATGGCGCTATCCCAGTCGCTAAACAGATTCTGCTTGATAAATGTGTAATTGCGTGCCGTGCACGGCTTTCACTAGTCGCTACCTGTCGCTATCCCTTCTTAAATAAGGGCCTAGGTCCTAGGTCTTTACGGGTAAGTCACAGTTGTATCGATCTTGTGTCTCTGTACGCCACCTGCTGGCTTCTGGTGGTAAGTTGGAAACACAAAAATGCATATATATATATACATTCACCTGTAAACAAACATTTAAAAGGTGTATACAGATTGTTTTTTCCACAATAAAAAAATGTATCTATAAAAAATTATTATTCAACATAACAATATGTTTCCCTTAAAGTTCAAAGAGTCCCCCGCTGGTGGTGGAGAGGCTTCTGTATGTTGCGGCGTGGGCTGCTAATTTACCGCACACATCTCAGCGCTATTAGATGTCATCACTTCCTGAGTTTTTTACTGCTGCTGTAAAGTCTAATGACAGCGCCGGCGTCACTTGGCAGCATGCGCTACTGATTTACATGAAGGCGGCTATTTATTTGTCCACACAGCGCAGATGCTGATCTCCAAAAACCAAGATGGAAAGAACTCACTTATGCTGCAAAGAGAAGCGCAGGACAGAGAGGTCCCAATTACTAAATGGCCTTAATATGCTGCAGGGTCCTCCTCCACTGAGATCTATCTATCTATCTATCTATCTATCTATCTATCTATCTATGCCTCTATCTGTCTATTATCCATCTATTATCTATCTATCTATCTATCTATCTATCTATCTATCTATCTATCTATCCATCCATCTATTATCTATCTATGCCTCTATCTGTCTATTATCCATCTATTATCTATCTATCTATCTATCTATCTATCTATCTATCTATCTATGCCTCTATCTGTCTATTATCTATCTATCTATCTATCTATCTATCTATCTATCTATCTATCATCTATCTATCTCTCTATCCACCTTTTATCTATCTATCTACTATCTATCTATCTATCTATCTATCTATCTATCTATCTATCTATGCCTCTATCTGTCTATTATCCATCTATTATCTATCTATCTATCTATCTATCTATCTATCTATCTATCTATGCCTCTATCTGTCTATTATCTATCTATCTATCTATCTATCTATCTATCTATCTATCATCTATCTATCTCTCTATCCACCTTTTATCTATCTATCTATCTATCTATCTATCTATCTATCTATCTAACCATATTTTATCTATCTATCTATCTATCTATCTATCTATCTATCTATCTATCTATACATAGTTACATAGTTACATAGTTACATAGTTAATACGGTTGAAAAAAGACATATGTCCATCAAGTTCAACCAAGGGTGTTGGGGTAGGGGGAAGTTATTTTTTATTTCATAGGGGAAGCTATTTATTTTATTTTTTTGTCTTTATTTTTTTTTTTTATTGATAACCACTAGTAGTAACTGTTAATGTTATTTTCTTCAAAATAAGCATCTAATCCTTTTTTGAAGCTGTCAGCGGTTGATGCTGTAACAAGCTTCTGTGGGAGGCTATTCCATAGATTTATAGTTCTTATGGTAAAAAACGATTGTCGCCTCCGGAGACTAAATTTCTTTTTTTCCAATCGAAGGCCGTGCCCCCTTGTCCTTAGAGAGGATTTTACGTGAAATAGTTTTCCCCCATATTTTTTGTATGGTCCATTTATATATTTATACAAGTTAATCATGTCCCCCCGCAATCGCCTCCTCTCAAGACTAAACAGATTTAATTCTCGTAATCTTTCCTCATAACTAAGATCTTTCATTCCCTTTATTAGTTTGGTGGCTCTCCTTTGCACCCTTTCCAGAGTCAGGGCGTCCTTTCTATGAACGGGTGCCCAGAACTGGACGGCATATTCCAGGTGAGGGCGCACCAGTGCCTTGTAAAGAGGCAAAATTACATCTCTATCCCGTGATTCCATGCCTCTTTTAATGCACGATAGTATCTTGGTGGCCTTGGAAGCAGCTGCTTGGCATTGCATGCTGTTATTTAGTCTGTGATCTACTAGTACCCCCAGATCCTTCTCAACAAGTGACTCTCCCAGTTTTACTCCCCCGAGGACATATGTTGCCTTAGGGTTATTAGACCCCAAGTGCATGACTTTACATTTTTCCACATTGAACTTCATTTGCCAAGTGGATGCCCAGACACTCAATGTGTCCAAGTCAGCCTGAAGCTTGTGAACATCTTCAATAGACTGCACTGTGCTACATATCTTTGTGTCATCTGCAAAAATAGAGACAGTGCTTTTAATTCCATCTTCTATGTCGTTTATAAACAAGTTGAATAATAGTGGGCCCAGCACTGAACCCTGGGGGACACCGCTTACAACTGGTAACCATTCAGAGTAGGTGTCATTAACCACAACTCTCTGCACACGATCCTTCAGCCAGTTTTCAATCCAGTTACAAACTGCGTTTTCTAATCCTGAAGATCTCAATTTCCCCAATAAGCGTCTATGGGGGACAGTGTCAAATGCTTTTGCAAAATCCAGAAAAACTATATCCACAGCCGCCCTTCTGTCCAGGCTTCTACTCACCTCCTCATAGAAGCCAATCAGGTTAGTTTGGCAGCTTCTGTCCTTAGTAAAACCGTGTTGGTTGTCACTTATAATATTATGGATAGTTACATATTCATGTATGTCGTCCCTTAATAGTCCCTCAAACAATTTCCCCACAATGGATGTTAAGCTAACAGGTCTGTAATTGCCCGGAGAAGACCTAGAGCCCTTTTTAAAAATGGGCACCACATTTGCCCTGCGCCAGTCCCTTGGCACCATACCAGTTGCTAGTGAGTCTTTAAAGATCAACAACAGAGGTGACGAGATAACGGAACTGAGTTCTTTGAGAACTCTTGGGTGAAGTCCATCTGGTCCTCCAGTCTTATTCACATTTAAATTATTGAGTTTTTCTTGGATGATATCCACGTTTAGCTTGTTAATTATTATACTTGGGCTAGTACTATCAGTGTCATCTCCTGTGTTGGCTCCTTGCGCTTCTCTTGTGTACACAGAGCTAAAGAATCCATTTAACAGCTCTGCCTTATCCTCATCCCCAGTGACCATTTCCCCATTATCATTAATTAGGGCACCTACCTGTTCTGATTTAGTTTTCTTCGAATTAATATATTTGAAAAATCGTTTAGGGTTTGTTTTGCTTTCTTTGGCCACATCTCGTTCATTTTGTGCTTTTGCCAACCTTATTTCTTTCTTACACACTTTATTTACTAGTTTATACTGTTCAAGTGTTACAGCTGAGAGTTCAGCCTTGTAATGTTTAAATGCCCTTTTTTTGTTCTTTATTGCCCTTTTAACCGCAGGTGTCAGCCATGAGGGGTTTAACTTTAGCCGCTTATATTTGTTACCCGTAGGAATACATTTTGCAACGTTGCTACTCACAATTGATTTAAAGCACTCCCATTTGGCATCTGTATCCTTATTCCTGAACAGATGCTCCCAGTCTATGTCCTTGAGTGCAGCTCTGAGCCTGGGGAAGTTGGCCTTTCTAAAATTTAATGTTTTTGCCTTCCCAGGAAGAAAATCTTTCTTACAGTTTATGTTAAATACAATTATATTGTGGTCACTGTTACCAAGATTTTCACGGACTGTTACTGCCCCCATCAGGTCATCATTATTTGATATTACAAGATCTAGAATAGCATCACCCCTAGTTGGTGCCTCCACAAACTGATTCATATAATTATCTTGTAGCAAGCTGAGGAATGCTCTCCCCCTTGTAGTGGAAGCAGAACCATGTCTCCAGTCGATTCCTGGATAGTTGAAGTCCCCCATCACCACCACTGTACCAGCCTGTGATGCCCGCTCTATCTGTTTATGCAGTTGACCCTCTATTTCCTCAGTTATATTTGGGGGCCTATAGATTACACCAAACTGTATTTTAGCATTGTTTATATCGCCCCCTACTTCTACCCACAAGGATTCTACATCCTCACAATCTTCTGCTAGTATCCCCTCATTAATATATGCTTTGAGTTCTTGCTTTACATAAAGACACACGCCACCCCCTTTCCTTTTTGCTCTGTCTTTCCGAAAAAGAGCAAAACCTTGTAGATTGACAGTCCAGTCATGTGTGGAATCCAGCCATGTCTCAGCCACACCAACAACATCAATATTCTCTGCCAGCACCAGAGCCTCAAGCTCCCCCACTTTACTTGCCAGACTTCTGGCATTTGTGAACATACACTTTATGTTCCTATCTAGTTTGACACATTGGGGTATAGTATTAGTTCCTGCAGTAATGCATCCGTCTAATTTTTTACTGCTATTATCTATCTATCTATCTATCTATCTATCTATTATCTATCTATCTATCTATCTATCTATCTATCTATCTATCTATCAATCTACCCATCCATCTATTATCTATCTATGCCTCTATCTGTCTATTATCTATCTATCTATCTATCTATCTATCTATCTATCTATCTACCTAACCATATTTTATCTATCTATCTATCTATCTATCTATCTATCTATCTATCTATCTTTCTATCTATTCAATATCTATCTATCTACCCATCCATCTATTATCTATCTATGCCTCTATCTGTCTACTATCTATCTATCTATCTACCCATCTTTTATCTATCTATCTATCTACCTACCTACCCATCTTTTATCTATCTATCTATCTATCTATCTCTCTATCCACCTTTTATCTATCTATCTAGCTATCTATCTATCTACCCATTATCTATCTATCTATCTATCTATCTATCTATCTATCTATCTCTCTATCCACCTTTTATCTATCTATCTATCTATCTATCTATCTATCTATCTATCTATCCACCTTCTATCTATCTATCTATCTATCTATCTATCTATCTATCTATCTATCTACCGTTTATCTATCTATCTATCTATCTATCTATCTATCTATCTATCTACCTACCCATCTTTTATCTATCTATCTACCCATCCATCTATTATCTATCTATGCCTCTATCTGTCTATTATCTATCTATCTATCTATCTATCTATCTATCTATCTACCCATCTTCTATCTATCTATCTATCTATCCACCATCTATCTATCTATCTATCTATCTATCTATCTATCTATCTATCTATCTACCTTTTATCTATCTATCTATCTACCCATCTTTTATCTATCTATCTATCTATCTATCTATCTATCTATCTATCTATCTATCTTTCAATCTATCTGTTTATCCTTTGCTCCCTCTAACTACAGTCTAGCTGCCTGTCGGAATATTGTTCCATCTGCCCCTTCATCCACATATCTTCGACCATTGCTCCCTCAGTTCCTTTCCTCCGTCCATCTCTCTATCTACCTAACATCCATCTTTGCATTTAATTGTCTTTATTGTCTTTATATCTGACTCTATATCTCTGGAAGCTAGAGCGCCGGCGCTATACACTGAGCCACCTGTAATGATGAATCGGACGCTACATGGCACTGTTAGAGTCGCTCACCAGATTCACTTTCATAAATGTGGTTTTGCGTACAACGCCCGGCGTTCACCAGACGCTGCCTGCCGTTACTGGGCACTACCTGGCGTTATCCCTTCTTAAATAACCCCCAGAAAGTCATTTTTGATTCCTGGTCCCCTTCAGGTGCTTGATTCCAATGCTAGGCTTATGTGCATATCAGCGTTGTTACTCTTGTTAGGACCCACCTACGCTCAGCCCATTAAAGAGGAACTATAGGTAAAACACCACCTCCTCATCCACTTGTATGGCAGCAAATAGCAGCCAGTCATGTGACTGCTAGCAGGTTTGATGTGCAAGTGCACTCTGCAATCCAGATTGGTCATTGGCTGTCATGTGGTTGGCAGCCATACAATGAATGAGGAAGTGGTAAGCATACAGTTATAGAACCACTTTAGGCCATGTTCTAATGAGTTAAGTTCTAGGTGAAATCAGGAATCCTATGAGGGCTAAATACAGGAGGAGAGAAACATCACACTGATAAAATGGCTCAGGTAGACGTCTCAGCGCGTGTCCCTGGATTCCTCTCCTGCGAGCTGCAGGCGGCGTCACGCGCTGGACAAGTTGCCTAAACACGTCCGTCAATAGGCGTCTGTATACATGTATACAGCGACTGCCCGGCCCGCGCCTTTCCTCATTCCTCTCTGCTGGCCTCTCCCCTCTTCTGTATTTACACAGCAACTTCAGTCACTCACACCGCCTGTTTATCCAGAGCGGAGGGCGAGCTTGCTCGGGTGGCAGATGGACGCACGAATGCAGCAGGTGGAACAGATGGCCGATTGCCCCGTCTGACGCTCGCCGCCCAGGCTTGGAGGGCTGTGTCTTCCAGGTACGGCGCGCGTCACAGCGTGTGGCCCGCACAGCTCCCATTCCTGCAAAGGCCGCTGTATCCTGGCGTACACACACACAGCGACTTTCCTGACGGGGATCTCACTTCAGCCAATCAGGACCAGGAGTCTGGGCCTTTATTTATGTATTTATATTTGTCTCTTCAAACATTTTTCTTTGTCAACCTAATCACACACAATAAAATAATCTGAACACACAATCAAATAATTGGATCATACAAATACTCCCATCACACAATCAAATAATCTGATCACACAAATACCTACCACCATCACACAATCAAATAATCTGATCACACAAGTGCCCCATCACACAATCAAATAATCTGATCACACAAATGCCCCATCACACAATCAAATAATCTGATCACACAAATACCACCATCACACAATCAAATAATCTGATCACACAAATATCACCATCACACAATCAAATAATCTGATCACACAAATATCACCATCACACAATCAAATAATCTGATCACGCAAATACCACCATCACACAATCAAATAATCTGATCACACAAATGCCCCATCACACAATCAAATAATTGGATCATACAAATACTCCCATCACACAATCAAATAATCTGATCACACAAATGCCCCATCACACAATCAAATAATCTGATCACGCAAATACCACCATTACACAATCAAATAATCTGATCACGCAAATACCACCATCACACAATCAAATAATCTGATCACGCAAATACCACCATCACACAATCAAATAATCTGATCACACAAATACCATCATCACACAATCGAATAATCTGATCACACAAATATCACCATCACACAATAAAAAATCTTATCACACAAATATCACCATCACAAAATCAAATAATCTGATCACACAAATACCACCATCACACAATCAAATAATCTGATCACACAAATGCCACCATCACACAATCAAATAATCTGATCACACAAATATCACCATCACACAATAAAAAATCTTATCACACAAATACCCCATCACACAATCAAATAATCTGATCACACAAATGCCCCATCACACAATCAAATAATCTGATCACACAAATACCACCATCACATAATCAAATAATCTGATCACACAAATACCACCATCACATAATCAAATAATCTGATCACACAAATATCACCATCACATAATCAAATAATCTTATCACACAAATATCACCATCACAAAATCAAATAATCTGATCACACAAATGCCCCATCACACAATCAAATAATCTGATCACACAAATGCCGCATCACAAAATCAAATAATCTGATCACACAAATACCACCCTCACACAATCAAATAATCTGATCAGACAAATGCCCCTATCTCACATGCGAATAACATAATTACACAATCAAATAATCACAATATACAGTCATATAGTCTGATTAATCAGATAATCAGAACAGACAAATAATTAGATCACACAATCAAATAATCTGATCACACAATCAAATAATCTGATCACACAATCAAATAATCTGAGCACACAATCTGATAATCTGATCACACAATCAAATAATATGATCACACAATCAAATCATCCATCCATCCTTCATTCACCCATATATCCATCCATCTACCCATCATCCACCCATCCATCCATCCATCCATCATTTATCCATCCATCCATCATCCACCCATCATTCATCCATCCATCCATCCCACCCATCCATCTCTATGTACCTGTTAATGGTCTCCCTCCCTATATCTCTATGCAGCAGTTAACTAATCTATCTGCCTCCATTCATCCCTCCATTCATCCCCCCATCCATCCCCCCATCCATCCATCCTCATGTACCTCTTAACAGTCTCCCTCTCTATATCTCTATGCAGCAGTTAACTAATCTGCCTCCATCCATCCATCCATTCCTCCATCTGTCCATCTCTATGTACCTGTTAATGGTCTCCCTCCCTATATTTCTATGCAGCAGTTACTAATCTATATGCCTCCATCCATCCCCCATCCATCTATCCATCGCTATGTATCTGTTAACGGTCTTACTCCCAATATCTCTATGCATCAGTTAACTAATTTATCTGCCTCCATAAATCTATTCATCCATCTACCCATCTATCCCCCAATCCATCCATATAACCCTCCATCCATATAACCCTCCATCCATCCATCCATCCATCCATCCATCCACCTATCTCAATGTACCTGTTAATATATCTATCTATCTTGCATTGACTTGCTCAGTGCAGTGAGTGTATATGGGGGACAGGAGCAGAGCATTAATTTAACAACCCCCAGACCACAGTATGCACTTCGGATATCACATGACCGGTCTGTGCCGCATCCGGCTGGCGTACGCCGCTCTCAGCTTGCGGCCCGTTCATAAAAAGCCGGCGCGGAATATTACACCAAGCAGAGACATTACAGCAATGATTCACATCCCTCCTGTCTGCCAGAACAATACTGTACAGAGGTCA
This sequence comes from Gastrophryne carolinensis, assembly GCA_027917425.1. Lineage (NCBI taxonomy): Eukaryota > Metazoa > Chordata > Amphibia > Anura > Microhylidae > Gastrophryne > Gastrophryne carolinensis. The sequence continues at coordinate 457,091,694 of CM051237.1, forward strand.
GGCTCTATCTTAAAGGGGGGATCTGGATTAAAAAAAAACCTGGATTCCTAAAAATTAAATAGCAGTTCTGAAAAATGCTTGTTGCCCAGCTGTCACGCTGCTAATTTATATACAATACTTAGTAAGACAGTGACTAGTACACATTCAAGCGTTTCAGCCACCTTCTTTAATATGCTTCACTACGGAATTCAGCTATGCCCAGACAACAGAGCTTTATGCCCAATTTTGGCCTCCTATAGATCTTTTACTGTAGGGGCACCCCAAATGAGGATGCCCTGGTGGCAACAGTTCAGAGGGGCCTAAATTCCTTTTTTTAATTTAGGTCCACTTTAATGTTGAAGTCCATTCTGTCTGCTGAGGTGGAGAAGCTCTATAAACTGAGACCAGCTGTGGGAGACAGCAGCACATCACATACCCCCTTTTGGATGTATTGGGGGGGGGGGGGTGTTGGGTGGAATCCAGCAGATGGCTGGAAGAAACTGAAATTAGAAATCCTAGAAAAACAATCCTCATGTGTCGGCTCGGGTTACTGTTGTCTCTTGTGGAGTGTTGTTTCTATATTTAGCATCCAAATTCGCTCTTTATTTAGCTGCACTATGGCACCCCAGTGACAGATGCACTTGTGACTCTTGACAGTCAGGATGACATCAGTCATATGACATCACCGGAAGCCGACAGCTACCTCCTATCAGCTGCTGTGCTGAGGGTGTCATACTGAGGCCTACTGTACAGAAGCTATACATCATACAGGCAAATGTAAAAGGGGAAGGAAGGAAGGAAGAAAGAGAGAAAGAAAGAAAGAAAGAAAGAAAGAAAGAAAGAAAGAAAGAAAGAAAGAAAGGAAGGAAAGGACACATACAATGGGAAATTACATAAATAGATTGAAAATAGATCATAGATAGGACACTGATAAAGAGTAGAAGGAGAAAATCAATAGGAAAAAAGAAAGACAGGAAGAATGAAGAATAGAAGGGAGGAAGGAGGAAGTGAGACAAACGAAGGAGGAAAGAAAGACAAAAGACATTTGACATATATAGATATGGGATAGATAGATGATAGATAGATAGATAGATAGATAGATAGATAGATAGATAAGGTAGGAATCAAAGAAGGAAAAGAAGAAGGAAGGAAAAAAAGAAGTAAAAAATTAGAAAAAAATTGGAAAATAAAGGAGGAAACATTTGCAATAGACAGATAAATAGGCAGCTATACGATAGATAGATAGATAGATAGATAGATAGATAGATAGATAGATAGATAGATGGAAGGGAGGGAGGGAGAAAGAATTGGCAATCAGACAAAATCATAGACAGGTAATTGTATAAATAGATCAATATTATAGAAAAAGGAAGAAGTTATGGGAGGACAGAAGACAGACAGGGAGGACAAAGAGAAGATTATATAAATAGACAGACAATTGTATAAATGGATAGCTATAACAAGAAAAAAGGAGAAAAAGGAAGGAAGAAAGAAAGAAAGAAAAAGAAAGAAAGAAAGAAAGAAAGAAAGAAAGAAAGAAATTACCATCAGACACACATATAGAGATGCAATTGGATAGACAGATAGATACAGACAGATATGAGATAGAAAGATAGATAGATGATAGATAGATAGATAGATAGATAGATAGATAGATAGATAGATAGATAGATGATAGATAGATGATAGATAGATAGATAGATAGATGATAGATAGATAGATAGATAGATAGATAGATAGATAGATAGATGATAGATAGATAGATAGATAGATCGATAGATGATAGATAGATAGATAGATAGATAGATAGATGATAGATAGATAGATAGATAGATAGATAGATAGATGATAGATAGATAGATAGATAGATAGATGATAGATAGATAGATAGATAGATAGATAGATAGATGATAGATAGATAGATAGATAGATAGATAGATGATAGATAGATAGATAGATAGATAGATGATAGATAGATAGATAGATAGATAGATAGATAGATAGATGATAGATAGATAGATAGATAGATAGATAGATAGATGATAGATAGATAGATAGATAGATAGATAGATAGATAGATGATAGATAGATAGATAGATAGATGATAGATAGATAGATATATAGATAGATAGATAGATAGATAGATGATAGATAGATAGATGATAGATAGATAGATAGATAGATAGATAGATAGATAGATAGATATGTTCAATGAAGGAAGGAAGGAGGAAAGAATGTAAGTAAGTAAGAACGTAAAAGATGCATAAGTAAGGCTCTGATCACATAAATGATCAGTTTCTGTCCACTAGCAATTCACTTCATTTGACAATATAGAGATAGATTTAATCATTGGGATTAACAAAAAAATTAAAAGCAAACTGGAAAGTTAGTCAGTCAAATGTTTAGGGTGCCATTTTTTAAACCCACCGGCCCTTGAGTAAAGAGAAATGTTATCTTTGGCTCTTCTCCAACAAGCCGTTATCGCTGTGAAAGTGGACACCGAGCGCCGGGTAACACTAGCCAGTCCGGTGCCCCATTGAGGGACATTATTTGGGCTATTTAGCGAAGGGTTAAGCTGATCGCAGCTGCGCAGATCAGTCAGCGCAGGGGCAAGCGCAGCAGCGCTGTTTAGAAAACAGGGAATGCAGGCCGCCGCTGACTTCAGGCTTCTGTCTCTTTGAAGATGGGGCAATTGGGGCGTGTGGTTTCTGTTTTTAGTGTACACTCTGCCGCTCTCCTAATCCTGTTTTATGTAGTTCACACCTGCTGCCTGCTGCCCGTCCCGTCTCGGGACTCACCCTGCTCGCAGCACTGCCGTCTGTCCGTCATGGAATCACTTCCAGGCCACACAATGTAAACTAACCTACCCGAGTCCGACAACCCCTGACCAACACCATGCTGATTTCATGTACACAAGACCTTTTCGGTGCAGGTTACAGCCATTACTAAGGCAACAGGCATAACATGACGCAGCAGCTTTCCATTCATACACGACGGATGACTTTCTAGGACCTTTGATGGTCCAAAATATTTTGAAAAAAGTCACAAAAATTGTCACAAAATTTTGTAGGCTGGAGTTGCAACTATGCATGAGGAGGTCCCACAGAAAAACACTTAAAGGAAGGTCTGGGTTAACGTTTTTAAAAAAAGAACTCTACATAGAATGTGTCTTTAATTTTAAGGGCTACTGTAGCTGTGGACCAGCGGTTTGGATACTTGCACATTTAGGTTGAGGTATCATGTGGGTTAAAGAGAAACATTGGACCTAACCGGCTCCAACTTACCTTTTGGATGTTGCCGCTGCCTGCTGCAGCGACATCTGGCTGCTTTAGAGCACGATCCTCACCCCACAGTCTGCTTAGCTGCCTCTAACTGACAAGCTCAGACTTAGCCGTGCTCGTCAAAGTCCCACAGCAATCTCACAGCCTCACAGAATTTTAGGCAGCTCTGTTGCATCCCAAGATTCACCGCCCATCGGAAGGTCACCCGGGAACCGAGGGACCAAGAAGATAGAACCCCCGGCGAGAAGAGTAAATACTTCCCAAAGGTAAAACTGGAGGGGGGGGGCAGCAGATCATTGATGTTTGGGGGAGGTTTTAACCTCCCCCGATGTTCCTCTTTAAGTAATATAATCTGAAATGAGTATTGGGAAGAGCATCCCGATTCTGGATGGTTAATACACTTAGTTAAAGTGTATTGGTTGAGTTATGGCTATTTGCCCCCATTGCCGGGGCACCACCAGGAAAAGGCAAGTCTTAATTGTGTGGCTTGCCAATCATAAGAGTGAGTCCAGTGAGCAGTCCTCCCTTGTGTCAGCTATTTGCCCCCATTGCCGGGGCACCACCAGGAAAAGGCAAGTCTTAATTGTGTGGCTTGCCAATCACAAGAGTGAGTCCAGTGTGCAGTCTTCCCTTGTGTCAGCCATTGCCAAATCCTCCATCATTTGGGGCTCCACCATAGAAAGGTAAGTCTTAATTGTGGAGCTTGCCTATAAGATTTCAGGGCTGCTTGATTCCCTAACCCCTGGGGCATCCAGAATCGGGATGTCCCACTGCGTGAAACTCCCCAGGTCGCCAGCTATATTCACTTTCACTCCCGGTCCAACAGCGCATGTGTGAACCGCAGAGCATCCTCGCTATCCCATTATCCGGGCATGTACCCACAAGAGGCTCTCTGTTAGATGGTAGCAGGGATGTGGCGCTGGTTCGGTGGAGTCCGGCTAGATTCGGCACCTTAGACGCGCCAAGCCATGTTCGTGTCAGGGAAGTCGAGTTTGCTGATTGGACGGGAGGCCGCACATGTGCTATAGGACTGGGCAAGGGTGAGTCAGATCGGGGGACCTGGGGGGTTTCACGCAGTGGGGCATCCCGATTCTGGATGCCCCAGGGGCAAGGACCAAAGCCCAGGATAGTCAAAATCCTGGGTTTTGGTCCACTTTAAGGATGACTTAGTTGAAAAACAAATTCTGAAGGTCATATAGGCCACTGCATCCTCACCCCCTGAGCTTCCCAATTTGGGATGACAATCTGTTTAAGGAAATTGCAAACAATTCAATATTACTCATCCCCTCTGCACCTCTTTATTGGCCCATGTGACTGCCACGGTGAGGCGATGTGCTGTCATATGGGCAGACACACAAAATGCGACAGGAGTGCAGAAAGCTGAGTTTCCAGCTCATTCCTGAGGGGTTAACAGCAAAAGGGTATGGCAAATGGGGCTAACCTGGGGGTGGGGGATTTTTTTAGCCCCGCTGTGAGGTTTTCACAACACCCTTTTTCTGGTAACACCTATGGCTCAGCAGTAACCTCAGCCTTCTGCTTTAAACCTGTTTTAAACCATTATTAAGCAACAGCAAGCAGCAATATCTCAACATGGTTAAGAAAACATTTAAACACCCTTTCCTGACTTCCGATAAAAATGAAATCATAAAGTAATACAATCTGTGTAAAAGTTACATTGCCGCAAATGTACAGATTTAGGATCGGAATTGTGTGGTTGGTGTTATGGGTTAGCACATGGGTTGGGTTATGACTATTCTCCAGTTAAAGGCAAAAACCCGACGATAGGCATTGCAAGGCGAGGTTTCACTTTCAGTACACGCGTATGTGGCTAAAGGTCATCGGGACCTCAGGGGCAGTGGCTAGATTTTGGGGGTACCTTATATATCAAGGGGTTATTCATATGGACTACGTATTATAGACCATGCATTTATATGGGTTTTGGGGAGCCAAAGTTGATAGCTCAAAGGGGCCGAACATTCAAAGCTCTTACTGGTAATGGCATGACCTCTGCTAGCAAGACAAGAAATAGGAGATGCCACTACACCAATACACATCATTCAGACTAGCTCATCCACTTTGGCTGGTGTTTGACCATAATCATTAAAGATACTCAGGGCACAATATTTCACATAGGCTGTAAATAAATGGGGCTGTCTGGGGTTTAGCTGTAGAAGGGTTGGATGGCTTTGACATAGAGTGGGTGATAATGAAATAACTGTACCATAAATCTTGGCCGTTGGGCCATGGTACTAATAACGACTCAAAAAATGCCTTATTCTTTCTTAATATAAAAATGTTGATTTCCATTCTGAAGAGGTACGTTTTTTCTCACGCTCTTAAAAACAGTGTGTTAATGGCCATCTAAATCGACACAGGTGCCGGCCTCCTAATGGCACGCTGAAATATAGTAAGCTTTACACCCAATGCGACATCCTAGACTGGACATTTAACACTTATATAAATGTTGGGTAAGCATGTGTGAGCACAAATTAATTAGGAGCATTACTTCTCAAGTATAATATGACAACCAGCAACAGTGATTAAACTTTCTAAGGCTAACTCAAGTTTAAACAAATTTAAATATTCCCCACAATTCTAGAAATATTGCAATTTCTCTTAACTTGATAGAATATAATTCCAAAAATTTTACATACTAATGATATCAATTATTTGGGGTGGATACGCTTAAAATTAGGTGTTTAACTTATGTTGAAACTACATAGGCCAGTCGGAAAAAAGGTTTATGGATGGTATGGCTAGTTGAAGTTATCAAACAACCGGAAACAGCAATACGAAACTATGAGATCAACGAAACATGAACAATGACTTTTAATTAATTAAGACACGTATAGAAAGAAAATATCTTTGTGCAACCAAGTCAGTCCGTTCTTTTGTAATAGGGAGGCATCTAATGGCTGTAGAATGCCAACGCCACTGGTTGTCAACAGTTAAAACAGCGCCATGCAGTCAGGCGGCCTAGTTCAAATTATTCCGCACCACGTATAATTTGTACTAGTTGCACTAATAAAGCTGGATTAATCATCTCCAAAGCAGGTGAAAGAAAAACATTACGGTGCACTATGGCGAGTCAGGAGTAGAATCGGAATGCCAAACTGCTGGTCGGTAATTGGCAGAAACCAAATTAAGGAAAATAAATAACTATATCCTGGAACCCCCCCCCCCCCCACATACAAGTAGGCTGAAAAAAATTGTTCCAGGCCTAAGCTTAAAGTTACACAAACAATCAGATGTACAGTACCCTCTCTTTTCTTTATACCACACCTCTCATATATTATGACGCTCATTATAGGGGATATCCACAAGCATAACAATTTTATACATACAATTTTTCCTTCCCTATTTTCAAATGCGTTATTCAATCAATTTGAGTTTTACAAGTGCCCAGAAGCAGGTAACTCATCCTAGGCACCATTTTATTTTAAGCACCAGAATAAAATGTAATTTTTTTGCACAGATTCATAACGACCAACAATTTTCATTTGTTTCACTGTAATGATAAACTACCCTCTAGCGTCTTGAATTTCAGAGAATGTATTTTGGACTGAATGGCTTGGCTACTGGGCACACTATGGTAAGTCTTAAACTATTGTGATAAGCTGTTATGTACTAAACATACAAACTGAGCTGATGATGTTAGTGGTAAAACCTCACTGGACATTTAGTTGCTTTTGACCTATTACGAACAGATTTACCATGACTTGAATGAATGAAACCTTTAAGGGACCGTTATTGGGCAGAGCTGAAGAAGTCATAAAATACCTAACAATTAGATTAGAATATTAAGAATTTTTTTATTATATTTAAAGCATTAAAACTCAGCCAAGGTCAAGGCTCTAGGTTGCAACTGAGAGTTTAAAACAGAGAGCCCAAAAACAAATCCAGTAAGTAAAGCCAAAGTGCACATACTATTAATTAAATGCTTCATAGGTTCAAATGGTGGCTGACCAATATCTGGTTTGTTGGGGGGTTTGATGCTCTAACAAATAAAGGATTTTCGAAGCTATGCAATCGGTCAATTTATCATCTTTGACTGTTCACTTTTATGTATTCCCACTGATCGGCTGAAGAGGGATGGAATGGAGGCGCTGTGCTTTATCGAAACCTATTGATTCCATGGTGTCAGTGATCTAATCAAGAGCAATCAATACTAATCCAAAATCAATCAAAACACTTTTTACACTATCATTTATCAAATCAGAATGCAACAGCCACTTCCAAGCATAAAATGAAGAAAAATGAGAAAAGCGACAGAGAGGAACGGGGACAAAAAGTAAGTAAGGGAAAAAGGGAATACAAAATGGCTATGAGTTGAAGAAAAAAGAAAAACTCACTAAATGATAGTTAACCCTTTTAGAATAGATCAGACTTCACTGAAACCACAAAATAACAATAGTGCGCCTAAGCCTGATTTTCTGTTTTTATGTTTTACATGTTTAACTGAATTACATGTAAAATGTGGCTCCCAAGTTAAACAAATATAACTTTTAATTGAGAATCAAAATTAAGTCATAAGGAATGCGTACTGATGTCATAGACTCAGAATCTCCTTTAATAGGCCAGAATCTTTCACTATCCCTATTTTAAATGCATGGTAAGATCTCACTGACCAGTGTTACTTTTATTTGTTACATCATTTGCATAATGTCTTTGTCCAAACAAAAGCAACATCATCACAATCCAAAAGGTCGACTTCTGGGTGGAAGACCCAGAAGTAGGAACAGCCTCTGAAAGCCCAAACCACCCATAATGGTATTCTTGAAGAAAGTTTAGGTTGGCTGAAGGACGAGGCAAAAATGTCCGACACTACAGTGTTTAGCCATACAGCTATGAACAAGGCTCTGATGATCACTCACTACTGATTTCGTGACATAAACCCTCTACTTGAAGTTAAAATGGATGTCCAGTACTGACTGCGAATTTGGGTAAGGAGTCAAAACTGCTTTCAATAAAGGCAGGTGGCTACTGCAATGAAAATGGCTGACCTAAAACCCCGCACTGCAGCAGATTAGGCTGCAGCGGGAATAGAGCACCCAAAGTAACTGACACAGCAAGTGGTCTTTGAGGCTACATCGCAGCGATCACTGCCAAATTTTACAATTGCACTTTGCAAATGCTGAATTGTTGAAACCTTTGGCTGAGACGTATATGCAAACTGGTTATATCTTGGTAAGCACTGTCTAGATGGACATTTCTTCCTCTTATTGCATTCAAAGGTCTGTCAATATTTTTACCCACCTTAGTTTTTTGTCTACGAGACATTTATCAAATACTTTGTAAAAGATGAGCAGCTTCCAGCGTCTGTTGGTTTTAAATGGTGTCTACCCCTTGGCATCTCATAAAGGATGACGACAAACTAATTCCATATCCTTTCATATTTCAGGAAGCCATTGAAGTTGTGTTCATTAAACTTCTGGTGTTCTTTCCAATAACACCCCCCCCCCCCACCACACTAAATCAAGTGCCATTGACCACATCTCGAAAAGTTTCTTTCCTACATTGTCAGGGCATCAACTTGTTCTTTCAAATCAGGTAATCTATCTTGCAATTCATAATTGAGCTCCACAAAAGATTATTTGCCTTTAACTTCAGAAAAAGACCTGCAGCACCTGAAACATTCCCTTCTGTTAATATAAAAGCATTGGCATTTAACTGCCTGCCTGATAAGACGGTGCCAGTAAAACTGATTATTCCTTTCTTATTCAAAGCATATCAGCGTTTCGAAAAGCTCTTTCAATCTTATCAGGTGTATGAACAGTAAATTTACTGAAAAACAGTTTGGCTTCCCTCTCTCCGGTCTAGGCTATCAGATAAACCAGACTAACTAACTGTATTTATACACAATGATACTTATAATGTAATCAGCACTATAAACTAGTGATAAAGTCGCTACCTGCTTGGCATTGGATGGTGTTGGACTTGATTTGGAGTTCAAAACAACCTGTGAAAAAAAGTGGCTGATACAGGATGTTAAAAAAAATGGGATTACATACTGGGCCCATTAAATATGAACGTATACATTTATGTCTTTCCTCTTTCCTTTACTAAGCAGAGTTTTCTCTTTCAATGAGCGCTTTTACTTTGAACTTCCAATCCTGTTCATGCCTGATTGAATTTTTCTTCATACCTAATTGGGTGTTGAAATGGTATAGCTTATCGAGTCAGATCTCCTCCCATACATTACATATCGATCATTACATTTAGTTTCTGGATTAGGGAGATTTTAAACCAAACAGATACAGATATTATTTAAAAATTTACATTTCAGTATATAAAACTTAGTTGTCTAGTGGCCAAGTGTTTCTTATGGGTGATGGAATATTAATTATTTCAAGAATTCTTAATTCTTTAATTAGAAAGCATATGCGTGCCTGCGTGTGTTTATCAGTTAACCTCTAGATTGTCTTCTGTGCTAATTGAATGTATCTATATAACTTCAGGTACCTGCATTTCCTTTTTAACACTTCATACGTTGCTATATTTTACAAACAAATTGCGTTATCGGTTTTCAGGAAATCTTTTCACTTGTATGGAACCATGATTCTATTTATTCTTAGGAATACATTATATCAATAAACAAGGTTGGTGGTGCGTGAGATCGCTGTATCAGGATGTCATAATATGGGTGAGGCTACCAGTAATGTTAAAAGGAGCTGCGTATATTATTTCGGTATAAAATGGTAGGAAGTTTGATGGCTATAAATATGAAAAAAATATCCCCTCGCAATGGCTTATGTTTTTCCGAGCAGCCTTATGAAGATCCCTTGTTATTGTCAGTTAGATTACAGAATGTGACATGTTTTCACATTTTTTTCACAGCTACGCTCCTGGAACGAAACAACAAAACTGCTAAATAACCCCGGTCTTTTATGTTTCATGTGCGCAGCAGAGAGATGACTTTTTAGTTGATGTTATTGTGTCCGATTCCCAATATTATTGCAGAGACAAAGCTCTGTATAAATCTAACTCTGTAAAACTGTAGGTGGGTCTTTACCACTGTTTTCATACTGAAAACTGAATACAAAATGTGGCCAATTTAAAAAAATTAAAAAATATATATTTCTTGCCTAATTTTAAAATTGTTAAGCACCTATAGCGCTAGCTTTCAAGCATCATAACATCCAAAAATATGACACCAGTGAAGACATTTAGAGAGGGACCTACCCTACTACCATACTGCTTCATTATTGTTACAGGTTAAAGGTCGACAGCCAAGAGCTCATATTTTCAGTTTGCCATGTGTTACTCAGAAGATTGCTTAAAGTCAACATTGACGTGACAATAAACTAAAAAAATGGAATCATAAAACATATCTCACACGGCATTGTTTTACCTAATTATTTATCAGGTTTGCAAGGTTCACGTTTAAAATATATTTATATTTCATATGCGCGTGATAAATAATTTATAGTGAATCCCATTTTTTAAAATAATTTACTGCCAAGTCTTGATGTGAATTGATATATCATATTTATTTCTTTATTATGAAATTGACATGTTAATTACTTGGGGCAATTCATACTAAAATTATATAACTAAATATGATCATAACTCAAATTTAACACAAATGTAAAATTACGTATAATAATTCTAACAATGTTTAAATGTTGTAAGATACACTGGGTGGTAAACCTTAAAAGTTATTTGAAAAAAAAAAGATAGTTGAGCTTTTAAAAGATAAAGCCATCAATTTGTAAAGATTAATTAGTAAGGGTTTGCATTTATAAAAAAAAAAAAAAACACCACCAACTTGGGCATAGTGAGTCTGGAATAGCTTGAAGCATATTTCTGTTAATGGATCTCCTTGCTTAGGCAAATAAACTAGGAATCTCACTCAGGTAGTGCACAAGCCCAGTGAATGAGAATTGGCAGTCACGTGCCCTATCCATGACCTCAAGACAAATGTTTTCAACGTGAGACTAATGAATTGGTTTTACAGTAAATGTTATGCATTGCACGCACCTCTGGCACTGAAGGGGTTATTGTATTTTCAAGCTCGAAATGCACGACTGCTTTGCTCTGACCTTCTGACAGCAAAGTTAATGCTGTGATTTTTTTCTAATTTGCTTGGCTATGCAATGTATTCTGGGCCTCGTCTGCTTGTTTAGAGTTGTGGACTACCTTGCTTTTGTTTTTTTATTTGTTTTTTGGGTTTTTTACTCCACCCATGAGAGTCTTTATATTTTATCCTGCTGGCTTACTACATATACTGTACGTTTGGCCTAAAAAAAAAAGGTCTATAATAACCAGTTCTTTGTTGATGGAATGGGGGCAACAATGGTAAGCGACATTTCAGCCTTTACATCTTGGTCAGTCCTTGACATGTGTGACATAGTGGCTCTATGATGCATGGGACAGGTGTCATTCGAACTAATGTTATCCACTGATAGGCTCTCTAATATGACCAGGCGCCACCTGAGCTCAATCCCTTTTTGATTTCTGAACTGGTATTCCCAAATCTTTATTCAGTTTTTTAGCGAAAAATCTAAAGTTAAGGGGATATACGGTTTATTGGCCAGCTCAACAGATAATAGAGACAAGCTATCAAAACCACATGGTTTCTTATTCAGACATAATATTAGTTTTTATATTTAGCTATTTGGGAATTTAACTTAACCTACCAAATTCAAGATGGTTGACATGTCCCAATAAGGAGAGATAGTTTAAATAATGCTACTGTGTTAAAAAAATTAAAATGTGTTAAAATTGTGATAAAGTTATGGCTATTTCAGACAAAGCAGCCTGTCTGTTTGATATCTGACTAAACTGCCAATAGAACATGAGTGTGGTATTGACACCGTTAAACACCTTTGCAGGACTGGGTCTCATGGGGTACACTGTACCCCGCAACGGTCCTTTAAATAGGTCGCAGCTATAGAAAAATCAATAGTTTACATATAAAAAACAAAAGTATAATATATATATATATGTGTGTGTGTGTGTGTGTTTCACTGACCTATTTAACTGATACTAAACTGACGATGCTACCACAATGCCTATGAACATGCTATGCACACTAGGTGCACCTCTGCAGGATGGGGACTGATAAGATTGCCTGTGCGCTGCAACGGCCTGTATACTATATTGTTTGCTATTGATGTGAAAAAAAAACACGAATGTGAGAAGGAGAATATAAAATTACTTTCTTTTATATACTGTCAATTAATCCTATACCCATTGAGCCTTAGCAGAATTTACATAATAAAAAGGCCTTCTCCTGTAATTGCTAATTAGCATAATTATGAACATTCTGCATTTAGTTTACATATTAACGCACATCTTAAATGCCTTGTGTTTATAGTAAACCTTTGACTTCGCAATGGTATGTGCTTACAAGTGCATAGGTAATACACTGTAACGTGGCAAAACTCCTGGGACGTCGATGCCAAGGAAGTAGTATGGCGTTCATTTTACAGATTTTTTTTAAGAATTAATAAACTGGGTTTTAACCAATGGATATGAAATTATATTGTTTTTACATTATATCAATATAATTCATTATATTATGCTTTAGATTGTAAGCTCGCAAGGGCAGGATCCTCACTCCCAGCATAAGCATGTGCCAATGTTCACAAATAATACCCTATGTATTATAAACATTCATCGCTATATCTCTGTTATATACAATGAAATTCTGTCATCCTGTCCTGTGTATATATATATATATATATATATATATATATATATATATATATATGTTACTTGTCCCCTCCTGTAATTAATACATTGTACTGCACCGCTGAATATAATGGTGCTATATATATATATATATATATATATATATATATATATATATATTCCATTAATAATTATATTATTAGAATTAAAAGTTAGTCATCTATGCACTATAAATTGCAAAATATGCAATAAAACTTTCTCAGGCAGAACTTCTTTTGCTTTTGATCTCGCCTTTATTTCAAAAAATTTCATCGACTACAAAAGAAATTGTAAATACTTCGCATTATGTAAATATCTCCTTACTGACAATCATTTTTTTCAGTCATCACCCACTTTTTTTGAATGCTACAGCACTAGGGTGAGACCCTAAAACTTTCTTTATTTCCATCTGACAATTTGAAAAAGAGTCCTGTCTAGTTTACATTTTCACACTTCATTACATGGGAAACACAAGTGCTGCTAACAGATGGGCACCCTCTTTTGAAGGGCTGACAGGGGAAAATATAACAGGCCTATTTAGTGTGCAGACAATTCTCTTTTTCGTAATTGAGCTGGTATCTTTTTTTTATTCTTTCTTATAAATTGCTGTAGAAAAACAGTCGCTCTAGACTTTAGAAGTGTGAATATCAAAGTCGTTTGCGATAAAAGGGATTACTTAATCTTTACCCAACAGAAGATGAGCAATTGTCTTCAGTTTTATATCATTTGTTTAAATGTAATTAATAGGTAAAGGATTTTGATCTGTGCTAGCACATAGCGAATGTCGATTACCTACAACTTAAAAGATCAAACTATGTTCCTAATACATAATACAAAAAAAAAAGATGACTAAATAAAAAATCAAGGGGGTCATGACTTGCCTTTGAATCAAGGCCGAACTGTAAACTATTTTAGTATTAAATACATTTTAGGTGTTGCCTTACTTTTATGTTGATTACATTTTTGATGTGTAAAAAATGATTATATTTTTTCTAGACTACTAAGAGTGCTGTAACTAACATGTACCCCCCCATTATTGCTCAGCCCTGATATTCTGGACCCATCAAGAAGTGAGATGTCAACTAAATGTATTCATGAGATTCTCTTGAAACCTTCAGAATGATAACATTATCTACTTTTAAAAACGTGATCTACTGTTAAAAAAGTATTTTCTTATAACAGATAAAAAATAAACTGATTTTTAAAATTTATGTTGTATGCTTTCTGTTTCAGAAACTCCCATTGGCTTTATAAGAAGCCATGCTGTGAAAGGGAGGAATAGTTATGAAAAAAAGTTTAAGAAAAACAAGGTATGGCCATCTAACTAACTTAATTTTTGGAAAAAATAATTCTCTATTTAATAAAAGGCCAAAACTCATGTTGTATCTGGGCTTCTTTTCCAAGTAATATACACCTTTTCTGATAACTGAATTTGTGCACAGGTAAATTAATAGCAATACAAAAACACATACATACAAATATTAGACATCAAGATTATATAATAATAAACATGCATTAAATAAAATATTATTAATACTATGTAATTACTATGTAATTTCTTCTTATCTTCAGACAATTTTCAGATTAAAAAAAAAATCAACTGCTCTACTACAGCACGTATCTGCTTTGTAATTGGCGATGTGCTGTACGTAACACAACCTAAGGCTCTAGCTGTTTTAGGCTATATACTCTGCCACCAGATCACGCAGAAGATACAAGCATTGATGACAGATCCTGACAATACAAACTAGCGGCAGCCAAATACCTAAAATAATTATTTGACATTTTTGTAAAAAAAAAAAAGTTTTAAAAATCAAGAACGGTAAATATTAACAAATATTCACATTTGAAATTGAAATTTATTTTTTTTCTCAGTCTTTTGTTAAAAATATATAATTTAATGAAGCAAAAGCAGAATAGGTAAAAAAAAAAGGTACTTAAGAATATACGTAATACAGTAAGTATGCAATGAAAACTAAAGTCTTGTTAAAAATGGTGATGGTGATGAGAATGATCATAACAAATAATAATATTAATATTAATAATGATGATAATAAAACAAAAAAAAACACATTAAAATTGTAAAGGCATCACATATAGAAAAAAAAGGGAAAAAAATAACGTTCCTACCATGAAGGTAAGGTTTTATTTTCAGAAAAAGAGTTCGTCCTCACATTTACAGCATGTCTGTGTACATATACCATTTCCCTAAGATAAAGATAAAAGAATTTATCAGTTGTCTGGGGGAAATGTCTTTTTTAAATCACAGAAAACAAAACATTTCCACCATTGATTAGTGAGAAAAGAAACATAATCGCATAGCATATATATATCATATGCGCTATTCATTCAGCATGCATATAAATGTATAGGCATATTTAATATTAAGGTGTATAAATTAATATATATGAAAATTTGCATATGTTGTTAAAGAAAATTCAATAGTAAGTCAATCATAAAATAGATATCACAAGGTGCGTGGTCACAAATAGAGCCTACATTTTTATAGCACTCATACAGGCATGTACACAACGACATGTAGTAACTGCATGCTAGTCCCCATATAGTCCCACAAACATATAGAATATATATACCTATGATAACGAGTCAACTTCTTTTAGGGAAAAAAACATATATATACTGGGGTGTGTATATATGTTGACAGGGGAAAGAGCTAGGAGTAAGATTTGTGGGTAGCACGCACGCAGAAGAAGTTGAACATCCTTGGCAGAAAGAGAGAGGGGAAGAAGATGTAATGATAAGTTCTATGTGTCAGGCTGGCTGGGACCAAGGGTGTCACTCCTGTGCTATCAAACACACACATCAACCATCACTGGAGGCAGAGAGGCTAAATATTTTACTGTCAGAGCTGATCCGGTACAGAAATTCATCTCTCTCATGTACTTTGGGACAAAGACAATAGAGTACAAGGCTATAGGATGCGCAATATGCTCTTGAAGATTGACCAAAGGGCTCTTTAGGTAGAAGTGTTAGTAGTGGTAATAATAATAATGTAAAAATAGTGTTTTAATTCATATGCTTACTAATACACAAATTGTGTGCATATATTCAATGTGTTTGGGTATGCATAGTAAATAAGTAGTAGTAATCTGGCTACCTAGCTATCTTTTCACCAAATATAGTGCCTAGAAAGGTACAGTACGATGAAAACACTGTTATGGCTACAAGGTATTCTATCCCACATTTGTTCATCATTCAATCAGGTTCCTTTTTTTTTCTTTAATTAAAATTAATTTGATCCACTAGAGCTTTTTAAAATACCACTACGAGGGGTACGGGCATAGGCACTATTTTCTATTTCACTTTGAAGCTACCTTTACTTCAACCCAATGTTTACCAGCTTTGAATACTGGGTGGTTTGCCCAAAATCAAAACTTCATATGCATTGCCTTAATTCCGGGGATATCTATTTAGATATTGAGTGGGTCACCAAGTCAAATAACAGTGCTGCATTCCTTTACTGAGTACTAAATGCAGGTAGTGTTAACTAAGTTTGAGGAGGGTGAACCAGGATTGATCAACCCTGATTCAATCTGAAGGGACTGAAATACCTATCGGGTCTTTCGTGGAAATCCAGCGCAAGCCAATGAGAGAAAGTTAAACTGCCAGTACAATTTGCTCTTAACAGATTGAATATTTAGATTTGTTTCAAAATTAGGTCATCAAAAAAAAATAGATCTACTGTGTCACAGAGGCTTCAAGCTATGACATGTGCCGTTAGACTTTGAACCTAGTTATGAGCTAAGGATCATTTTTTTTTTAAAAAAATCATAGCGTAAGTTAACATACAGTAAATTGGTGCCATCCTGCCCAGTTTTTGAAGTTCTTAAAATAATGTAATGTTCCTTGTAGAGTCAATTGTAAATGACCAACACTGGATATGGGTAGTCACAAGGGCTTTCCTAATAACATTGGTTAATTACAGCTGCAACGCATTGGGCTCAGTAAATAAAAGAGCACAACCATAAACACATTCAAATGAGCCTTCAGCTCTATAAAATAGGCCAGCTCCCCCTCCGGAAAATACTGGAGCTGTCAAGATGAGATGAAAATATTGAGGGTAGACAAGGTATTTTTTTTCCTCAACAATCAAAAATAATCAGCATGAGAAGAAAAGCAACTTCTAGTCCGGCCTTAGGCCGTGCAGGTACTAATCTTAACTTGGCTACAAGTCATGAAACTGCTTAAGCATATGTGTTTCTACCTTACAAGTACCTAAGACCTTTTCACAATCCTAGTTGACATTACGGTAAAAGGCAGCTTAGAAAAACGTTTGCTTTCTCACTAACTTACACCATTCTATTCCCTGAAGCTCATACTCAGCAAGCATCATAGATGCTTTATTGACAGAAGCTCTCTAGGGATGAAACTTTGGGATATAAAATGTGAAGAGAGGGAAAGGAAATCAGAGTGAGAGGGAAGCATGATCCTGAGATCCCAGCTGGAAACCTGATCACTTAAAAGCAATCATTTAAGATTGTGTGTACTCACTTATTGTTGCACTAATGACATCTTATCTTGGAGTCCTGACAAGCAGTAGCTCTTTCTTATTAACACTATACTGGCTACAATTAAAGCCTTTCTGGTGCTTTCACTCTCTCTAAAAAAAAAATAAAAATAAAAGCAAGAAAAGACTTTAGGCCACAACTCAGGCAATTTGTTTCTATGAAAAAAGCTTCAGCTGGTGTCGCACACATTTACATCTTTTCTACCCTATTGTTCTACCAAACTGTGACCATCAACACCAGCTCCTGCTCTTTTGGGCTGTTTCATTTGCCTTTTTTTCCGCTTTCCAACAGCTGTGACAACTGTTAAAACAGTCAGGAAAATTAAGTCTGCTCTGTAATCCTTTCGTCAATGAAACATTTTAATCAGAGGTGGAAGGAGTTTTATGTATGGAGCCTACTGTTTGCAGAGATTGACACATATGTTGGAACAGGCCGATACATTATTGCATCTGTCGTCCTAATAACAATTATTGTAGAGGAAAAAGGCGCTCACACAACTCATGTGGGCTTTAGTTAATAACACTGATGGTGTGACACCAGAGCATCACTTGACAGTTGCTTAGGATTTCCAAAAAGATTATTATCATTATTATTATTGGAAAATCATGAAGCATGGCCAAGGCATTTCATGCCTGACAACAGCAGTTCAAAGTTTTGGTGCTAAACAAAGTACGAAGCGATTGCTCCAAAGTCACGATAATGAACTCACACATTCATTTATATTTGGATCATTTCCGAGGCCAAAGTCGTGATAATTCAATCTTACGTTCATTTTAATTTGGATCGTTTCTGTGGCTAGCGATGGTCTCACAGTGACCACCCGGTGAAACTATAATGCTTCTTCCTAGGTAGGACAAGCTTTGGAATACAGTCCCTGCATTTGACATCTGCACGCAGATCATTTCCATGCATCTTCCCTAAGAAGCTTATCTAAACTAATCATTCAAATTAGCTATAAGAAGGTAAATTTAAGAAAGCTTCTATAGCCAAGGCACACTTTAAAGGCTGCCTTTTATATATCAGATGCCAAAATGTATAAAGTCCAGGATGAGGCAATGCTTGAAAGAATTTATGACAGTTGACAACAAACATTAATTGCTTAATATAAGCCATCCAAACCTCCATCCTAAGACATTTTAGAAATGTTTCCATTAGTTATTGGCTTCCCCATTTAACTTCAAAGTTGGATCCCTTTTCAAAAACATGAAGAGACTAGATATGGAGTAATAAATCCAGACAACTGGACCCGCTGTATTTTTCTGAAAGATGTTTCACCAGTCATTTGCCACCATCAGAAAGACATGCTGACTAGTTTAAGAAATTACAGCTTGATTTTTTTTAAAATTAAATTTAGGCCACAACCCAGATGGAAAAGAACCTTCAAAAACATGAGAGTTGTATTTTATATAGATTGTCAATGAAAATACTGTGACGCTAGGGTGGGCTTGTGTTGCAGCCTGAGTTACACTCTGCTCTGACACATGCACACATGGTCTTGTGTTCAATACCGGAGACTATTCCTCCCCACCCGCCTCTCCAAACCACTCCAGATGCCTGCTTGCATTGTTAGAGCCTAGCAGCGAGACCAGCCCCACATGACACAAATATATCAGTGACAGATGCCAATAAAGAACTTATTTGAATGACATTATACAATACAAAGTTATCCCTTCTGCAAAAGTGCCAAACCACTCTAAGACATTTTTTTTTTCTCATGGAATTTTTGAAATTATAAATTAGAAGCGAAAAAAAATGTCAGTGCAATTTATTTCCTGCAGTTGAATATCATTTCTAACTAGCCTGGCTACTTATTGACCCATGCATATGTTATAGTTAGTTAATGCTTACCCACCTAGAGTTCTTAGTGGAGACACAGAAGACTGCTTCACAAATAGTTCTCCGAACATGCTCTAGCATTTTTTTCGAGGCATTATCCCACAGCAGGCGGCAAGTCACTTGCTCAGGCTACACACACACACACACACACACACAGGCACGCGTGTTGCTGCTCTCAATGGCATGCAGGTTGTGGCTCTGTCCGGAGAAACAGAAGGGGGGGTGGTTGGGTGTTCTAGGAAAAAAATGTGCTTGCATGCTAGCTAAATGACACATTTTAACACTTTGCTAAGCTTTTGTGCCAAGTGCCTATTCTTAGTCCTTGAATACAGAGAAGAGAGAGAGCGAGAGAGAGAGAGACAGAGACAGCCTGACATACAGCTGGTGACAGGACTCACGGAGAGGTAACAGAACAATTCGACACTCGCACAATTAAAAGAAAAAATAGCCACGACCGCCGGGCACAATAGAGACACACCACATCACAACAGAGAGCACTCATGCACAGAAATCCCCCGAGCTGCTACCTGCTTTTCTTGTTAGAATGTAAAAGCATTGTGTATCATAACAGACAAGATAAAAGAACAAGCAAAAGCGGTACCTACTCTTCTTCGTAGTGCAGGGAAAAAGATTCAGGAATGCAAAGTTCTACCGAATCCATGTGCGCCCGGCCACCATAATTTGAGGACCCCAGCTATAAATTAAAGTTTTCCTTGTCAGAGGACAGTGCAATTAACACAAATGTTCTCCCGGTGACAAGCCTTACAGGCACAGCCAGTTGGGACCAAAAGCTCTCACACTCTCCTAATCAAGGACTTAAAGCCCCGATTGCAGCTTATTAATATGAAGTAGAGCTTTACATATGCAGTCCCTCTTGCCCACTTGGCTACTGGATTGGTGGGAGGGGAGCCAATGAGAGCCGGAGAGGGCAGGAGCTCTCTGCACATTGTGACAGCTAGGCAGGTACTGAGGGAGGGGAGGAGGAGGAAGAGAGGGGGGGGTGGACGGTGGCGGTTGCTCAGACTGAAAACTGACAGAGATAGAGAGGGAGATTTCTCTTGAGCTACAAATGTTTCCTTTGGGCTACAGTACAAAGAGGGAATAAAAGGTTTCTCTGTTTGGGCATTAAACGTTTGTTACAACATTAAACACAACTCACTAGAGCCAAATAAAAAGAAAGATTTCATGTATCGTAACTCCAATTTTTTTTCAGGGGCATTACGTTTTTTTTTTTTTGTTTTTTTTTATGCTGCTCTTCTGCATCACAATTAATTTTGAATTGGACAATTTTTTTCCCGTTGACAAATAATTTTTATTATTACTTAATAGAGCCAATGTGCACTTCTTTGTGTGACACGCTAACGAAGTGATATCACGGAGTTCAGATTGTGGTTGGCAAAAGTCATTTATCTCCAGGTGTTTCTCGCATTATCTTATATTATTATTATCATGGCGCTCTTCAGTTAAACCCAGAAAGGAATTTGTGTGGTCAATTTGGTCGCTTCTTAGCCATTCTGGGACACAGGACAGATGTCCCCAAGGAAAGGGTTAATGTCATCAGCGCTTATAAGTGTGTTTGGTAATGTGGTAGAAAAGTGATAAGTGATATTGGGGGGGGGGGGGTCCATACTGGGGCATTCATCTGTAGATGTTTCCCGCATCATACGTTCGCTTTTCAGTTAAACCCATATTGCTCCATATTGGGGGCATTTATCGTCAGATGTTTCCCGCATCATACGTCCGCTCATCAGTTAAAAACATATTGCTCCATATTGGGGGCATTTATCTTCAGATGTTTCCCGCATCATATGTCCGCTCATCAGATAAAACCAAAAAGGGAATTCTTGTGATCGATTCGGAACAAAAGGGCTGCTACCGGCCACGAAAGGGTTAATGCCATTTCTGCGATGGCTCTCTAGGGTGACAGTGTTCTGCACCAGGCTTCTTTTTTTCTTTGCTTGTTTTGGTTCCTGAGGATAAGGAAAACAAACTTGGGGAGGAGGGGATCCTCTTCAGCCTTCCATCATTAACCCTTTGCTGGCTAGGGTGGCTCCGAATGGGTTAAAATGGCTAGTTCATCGAATTCTACAAGACCGGGTCTGTCACACGGAAACATTTTTTCGCCACAATTTTTTTTTTTTGCAGAATTTTCATTGTGGTTCCTCTGAAGGTTCCTCTGAAGGTTCACCATCTTCTGGTTGTTAACCATTTGAGACAATGCCTGCAGGGAACCACCTTTCTCCCTGGATGGGTTTATGAGACATGACAAGTGGCTACTGCAGGTGAAATCCTTTAGCCTGAAGTCAATATGGTAACCAGATTTTTCTTACAAAAATTTCGTCATGGTCCCAATAAAGGTGATACAATAATATATCTGTGCGCACTGCGTTGTTAAGCGATGTGTGATGCTGTCTGCAGTAAGCCTTCTTTCATCTATGAAGGGGTTAATTTAAAACATATATTTTTTTTGTTTGTTATTTTATTTCTTGCAACGGATATTTGCATTTTTGAGGTGAAATGAAGGCTGGTGTGCCTTTTGTCTTCCAAACTTTTAACCATTTGTTATATTTACCACTCTTCCATGAAAGGGTTAAAGCTAAATGGCAAGCAGCTGCTAAAAGAAAACCCTGATAGGTGATGTAAGGTGGATTTTTGCACTCGTTTTTTCCCTGCAAGAATTTTATTCTGACCCGTGTTTATGACAAAAAAAGGGCCTGCAACCGCCTTTCTTTTGGGACTACAGTTGAAAATCTTTCTCCCTCTACAGGGTTAATGTTCAATGACAAACGGCTTCTGAAGGAAAAATTCTGAACCAGATATCCCTACAAAATTTTCATTAGGATCATATAATGTAAATCAGAGTGTAAGTGTGCGCGGTCTTCTGAAACCTTGTGCCATTGTTTGTCGTTAGCCATGTAAATTGCACCTCCAGGGCTATTAAGGATATCACCCCCACAGCTAAAGGGTTAATCATATGTCACATGGTGGGTATCAATTTTTATTATGCAAGAACAATGTTCCTCCTCCTTGTGGTCCTCATTTCATTTAGAATATGAAGGCTTGCATTCTCATCTATTTAACCGCTGGAGACAATGCCTGCAGTGAAACGCCGTCCGTTCATGATAGGGTTAAGGTAAATAGCAAATAGTGAAATTTTTAGCAGCTAGAAAATTTAGCGGCATATTTACCGAACTAAATTTTTATTGTGATCTTCGTTTATTTGGAATACGAGAATTTACAATTAAACAATCTTTCTGGGCCCTTAACCCTTTAGGACCATGCTTGCAGTCAGTATCCGTTCTCCTGTGATAGGGTTAAGCCTAAATTAAGAGCGACTACTGAAGGTAAAAGCCCTTAGCGCAAGGAACATTTTGCATCCGAATTTCCATACATGTCATTGAAATGTAGTTAGAGGTGTAGACATGAGTGGTCTTTAGGGTTCCCGTGCCGTCTACTGCCATTAACCGAGGCTATCAAGGATATCGCCACCAGGGGCAATATTAAGGGTTAATCATATGTCACATTTTTATTACGCAAGGACGATTTCTTTTTCTCTTTTCCGATTTTCCATTGTCATCCTTATTTTATTAGGGATATGAAGGCTTGGAATTAGTATGCTTCCTAAACCTTTAACCCTTCAAAATGCTGACACATTTTCTTTACTAAGTTGATGTTAAATATGTGTTAAGTGACATTTTATAACAGTTTTTTTCTTAATATTGTGATTATGTTATATTTTGTATTTTCTTCTTTTTTTGGCTGTTGGGTGTACCCAGACTTTAAATGGGCATTTCCTCCAGAAAGAAATCAGGGCATTATCCCCATTGCTTCAAGGGGTATTATCCTGTGTATCAGGGGTGTTCCTTGAAGGCCTGTCAGTGGTATTACCTCCAGAGTTATCAAGCTATTACCTCCAGTGCTATATCATCCATAGGGTTATAGGAGTATCGCATCTAGGACGAATAATAAACTGCCTAATTAACTGACATTTTATAACAGTTTTTTTCTAATATTGTGATTATGTTATATTTTGTATTTTCTTCTGGATTCTTTTGGCTGTTGGGTGTACCCAGATTTTAAATGGGCATTTCCTTCAGAAAGAAATCAGGGCATTATCCCCAAGGGGTATTATCCTGTGTATCAGGGGTGTTCCTTGAAGGCCTGTCAGTGGTATTACCTCCAGAGTTTTCAAACTATTACCTCCAGTGCTATATCATCCATAGGGTTATAGGAGTATCACATCCAGGACGAATAATGAACTTGCACAATGCAACTTGGTAATTTGATGTACTGCCTAACTCAATATAAAATAATGTCTTCTTAACTCATTAATCTTTTACCCAAAAGGGTTGAAATACCCCGCAGCTGTTTGACAGGTTAAGATAGCTTTTCTGTATGCTAAAATGTTGTTGGGCATTAAGTGATTAAGTGTCTTTTAAGAAGTACTTATGGGGCAAAGGCCCTTAGGGCTATCAGGGGTGTCATGCTAAGGCAGTGGTGGCGAACTTATGGCACCAGTGCCAGAGACGGCACTCAGAGCCCTCTCTGTGGGCTCTCGTCATCTTTCTGGTATACACATTTTATTTCCCCCCTCCCCCCGGCACAAGAACTATCAGGTTGGCACTTACATAAAGTTTTGAATTGCAGTTTGGGCACTTGGTCCCTAAACGGTTTGCCATCACTGTCCTAAGGGCTTGAAAGTTATTCTTTAGCACTACTAAGTATCACCTACAGGGATATAACCATCAGATTTATAACCCTCTAGGACAACAAGAGGGTATCATATCCAAGGCTATCAGATGTACCTATTTCCTCCAAACTATAAGGAGTATTTTGGGGATTTTTAGACATTTATGGCCATTGTTTGCTAGCGCACGTTTTTTTTCTCTGCATTTAACTCATCCATGCAGTGAGACAAACACAAGCAGCGAGTGCTGACCACATGACCGGAGTCGTAGTCTGCCCTAGTAACGGCAAAGTTGGGGGGTTAGGTTCCTTGCTCAAGGGCACTTCAGTCATGTCCTGTCCGGGAATCGAACCGTCACAAGCCATTTCCTTAGCCACTAGCCCATTACTTCCAAGGGTATTACGGGTACAATCTAATAGATTGATAAAGAATACCACTGCGGAGCTATCCTGGGTATTACTTCCTAGACTATATGACTTTTAGAGGGTAATTACCTTAAGGGTTATTAAGGGTATGACCTCTGGAGCTATCGGCCTACCACTGCCAGTGCTATCTCTAGGGCTATCAGGATTATAATCTCCAGGAAAAGCAGGGTTTTTAACTCCCAAATGCTTACAACTGCGCAACCCCTTATGGCTACCACATTATCATGTTCAGTTGTATCTGGTCTATCAGCTTCCAGTCTATCCTTGGAGATTTTGGGGTGTCATCTACAGGTTTTTTGGGGTGTCACTACAATCGGGGTTTAAGGGGGTATTTCCTCCAATGATATCAAGGGTAGCCCCTTAAAGCAGATGAAAACCCCGGATTTTGACTATCCCGGTTCTATTCTGTGTCCCGAGGACATCCCAGATTGGGATGCTGTGTGAAAACCCCCAGATCGCCCGGTACAACTCACCTTTTTGCTGTTTACTTATTACCATTTACTTATTGTGCAAAAAAGTTTTACTTTTAAAAAACACAATGCAAAGGCATTGCTAATGCATCATAGGCGCAGTGTGTATTTTAATATAATGCTCCTGTGGCATACTTATAAAACACTTGCTAAGGGCTTTAGAGCAGACCAACACTTGTGCAGGCACTACTACTATAAGATAGTCTGGGGGAGACATGCAGAATGCTGGAGGACGCCCTGCACATAACTCCCCAGACCGCCTGTAATCCTTACTTTATCCCTGATTCTCCACCGGGAATCCAGCCCTGCCATTGGCTGCCCAGGGCTCACGTGAGTAGCGAGTGCCGCCATTGTTCAAGTGAGTGCCGGCAGTCAATCGAGGTGCTGGATTCCCGGCGGAGGATCTGGGGGGCCTATGTGCATGCCCCCTCAACTCTCTTATAGTGGTGGTGCCAACGCCCCGGGTCAAACAGGTGATGGTCCGCTTTAAGGTATCCCCACAAAAATCAGGTGTTCTACTTCCAGAGATATCGTAGGTGTCACCTCCAGGTCTTTTAGGGGTATCACCAGCAGGACTATCATGAGTACCACCAAAATTTCTATAGGAGTCAGGGCCAGTCTTCGGGGGTTTGCAGATGGAGTGTTCGCACAGGGTGCTGCCATAGAAGGAGTGCCGTTGGGTCACCAGACTGGATGCTCTCCACTCCACATTCCCTGCTTCTTTCTCCCTTTTGACATTCCCTCCATCTCTCTCTCTCTCTCTCCATTGTTCTGTCATTTTCCTATTCCCCTTCCCTCATTATCTTTTTCACATTTTTCTAATCTTTCTCTTTTTTTCCCATCACCTATATTTTCAATTCTTCTACAATCCCTCCATCTTTCTCTTTCTATCCATATTACTCTCTTTTTCACGTTTACTCTATATTTCTCTCATTTTCACGTTCACTCTCTTTCACAATCCCACTACCCTACTGCTTCTTCCCACTTTTCTTTGATCTTTCTCCATTTTTTTAACATTCAATTTGTCTCCCTCTTTTTTCCATATTTCCTCCTCCTCCCTCTGCACTCCCTTCACCTCTCATGTTTCTGCATTTTACACCATTATCTCTCTCCCTCTCTATGAAAAGATCTCAATCTCTCATTTACTTTTTATACGCTCTCTCTATCCCTCTTTGTTGTTGTCTGAGAGTGGGTAAATGTGTGAATCATCTGTAAATGTTCTCATTTATCCCGGTCAGAGCACGTCTGTAGGGATTAATCAAGGCAACTGGACTTGATGTTTAATTTTCTGGAGGATGTTTTGCTAGTCATCCCACTGGCTTTTTCGGTTCGGTAATTGAGAAAGCCAATAGGCTAATGGGCAAACGTCTTCAAGAAACTAAAATAGCAAGTCCAGTTGCCTTGATGTACTCCTATAGATTTACCATCCTGCAGGGTTGTTTGTAGGGGAGGACCAGCAGGGTGATCACCCTGGTGTGGCATTGTGGGTGCCTTTGGCCTAGCCATCCTGTTTTCTTCAGATAGGTTACTGTTAGTGGTACTTGCAACAGAGAGTTCAGTTCAAACTTCTAACATTAGCCTACAAAGCTCCCCCAACCAGGCCTCTCCCCATATTTCATCTCTGATTCAGCAATACCAACCCAGGTGCTACCTCTGCTCTGCCTCTGACATCCTCCTGTACTCTCGCCTTCAAGACTTCTCCCCTGCTTCTCCTCTTCTCTGGGATGCCCTCCCCCACTCAATCCAATTCTCCAAGACACACCTCCTCAGACAAGCACCTGGCTTAAAGCGGAACAAAGCCCAGGACTTTGGCAGTAAAGTTTATATGTCCCCAAAGTTTTTGGGGATACAGTGGGACAAGATTCCTCAAAGTGAAACATCAGATCAGTTTACTCTACCCACATCTGCTCACCTCTGTCCATCACACATCCATTTATCTCTGTCCACTGCTTCACCCCCTTATCATCTCACCTCTTCCTGCCTCACTACTTCTGACCTTGCCACAACCCAAATTAACTTTTCATGCCTCACCCCTGCCCACTGCTTCCCACCACTTCCTTTGGTCACCTCAGCCCCCTTTTTCCCCACCTCACTCAGCTTACCTTACACCCCCCACACCTGCCCATTTCTTTCCATCTCACCTCTTGCTGCCTCACCTCAGCCAACCTCAGCTCTCCCCAGCTCACCTCTTCGTTACTCTACCTACCTCCACTCACGTCTATCCACCTTGTCTTCTCTCACCTTATACCACTTCTGCTCATTTCACCTTTTCCCACCTCATCCCTGCCAAATTCTTCCCACCTAAACTCTCCTCACCTCTTTCCACCTCTCAACCGACCTCACATCTTTTTTTTAATTCTTTATTTATTGGACTTTTGTATACAACATAGAAACAGAGAACACAGTAAAATGTAGAAGAAAAACAATTTTGTGCATCGTCTGACATTCTTAAATCACATTCAATAAAACAGTGAAGAGAATCGCACAGATATATAAGCCAACTGGTATAAGAAGGTAAAACAATAAAGAAAGAAGGGAAGGGGAGGGGGAAGGGCGAGGGTAAGCACATCTACTCAAGCTTCCTGAAGCAGTGCCTTACATTCATCTGAGTCTGAGAAGACCATCCAACTGTACCAGGTCCTTGTGTATTTCTCGAACCCTCCCTCCTGGTTTAGCACTAGATCCTCGAAACGCATGGTTTCATTGATCTTCAGAACCCAGCTGGCCAGGGAGGGGGGGAGGTCTTTTTCCACATCACAGGAATGCAGGTTTTTGCAGCATTGAGAAGGTGACACACAAGGGATCTCCTATAGTCTCTCAGTGGGGTCTTTTCTAAGTGGAGCAAGCATATTCCTGGATCAGACGGTACTGTTTCCCCAGTGACTGCCCCTATCACTCTCCTCACAGAATCCCAATAGTGCCGAAGTTTAGGGCAGGACCAGAATATATGAAGAAGGTCACCCCCCGCAGCACCACACCTCCAGCAGTTGTCCGGTTCGCAAGGGAACCATTTGTGCAGGGTTGCCGGAACTCTGTACCAACCGGTAAGAATTTTGTAACTACATTCTTGAGTCCGGGTACAAATGGAGGTCCTATGCGGCGCTGCGAGAAGTCTCCTTCGCTGCTCCGGCGTAAATGAGACCCCCAAGCTTCTTTCCCAATGTGTGACAAAATGGAGTTCCTCTGCTTCCTGAGGGGTAATCAACATTCTGTAAATATATGAGAGCACGTGCCTCTCCACATTGGGACTGGAACAGAGCTCCTCAAACTGGGTCACTGGGCGCAAACCCCCCGAGAAACCCTGTAAGGACTGAAGGAAATGTGTTAGCTGTGTTTGTTCCCATTTAGACCATCTCTGAACGGAGCTCTTCAGTGCCAAGTCATCGGTCTTAGCCCAACCTGCCTGCGCCCAGAAGTGCCTAGCTCTACACAATCCTGCCCTGCGCCACTCTCTCACCTTAGGGCCGCTACACCCGGGGGGGGGGAATTGTGGGTTTCCCAACACTGGGAGCATTGGGGAGGGGGATGGGGAGATCCCAGAGAACTCATTAAACCTCCAAAAAATGCGTAAGGTGGCCCCAACCGTGGGGTGCTCTAGCGCCCCGGAAATGTCCTTCCCCTCTAGCCAAGGTAGGTTGGCCAACGGAAGCTCCCCAGAGCCCTGCTCCAGCCCAACCCACTGCTTGTGTCCTGAGTGTATGCACCAATCCAGCACTCTACCCAGATGAGTGGCAGCATGGTACAACACTGGGTCTGGAAATCCCAGCCCTCCCTCCTCTTTGGGTCTGGCCAAAATAGCCCTGCTTAATCTGGGTTTTTCTCCCTTCCATATGAATCTGGTAAATAAGGCTCTGACCTTCTGGAGGAAGGCCTGCGGAACCGCAACTGGCAGAGCTTGGAGTAAATAAAGAAGGCGGGGGAGAAGGTTCATCTTGACCGCATTTGTACGCCCAAACCAGGAGATCCTTCCCAAAGACCATCTAGCGATGTCGTCAGAGAATTTTTTCAAAAGGGGGGGGGAGTTCATATTGAAGATCTTAGACAGATCATTCCCAATCTTGGTTCCGAGGTAAGTGACCCCCTCCTTAGCCCATCTGAAGGGGAATGCCTACCTGACTCTCGCAAAGCGCTGTTCGGGGATATTAATGTTCAGGATTTCGGATTTGGAACAATTAATTTTGTATCCTAATAGATCCCTGTATCTTTTAAGTTCTGCATCAAATTGGGCAGCGAGACCTCTGGGGCGGACAGACAGAAGATTAAATCATCAGCGTAAGCTGCAACTTTGTAGTGGGTTTTGGGGCCCTCCAACCCTTTAATATCAGGGTTCTTGCGGATGGAGCACAACAGCGGCTCAAGGGTCAGGATAAAAACCAAGGGGGAGAGCGGACAACCCTGTCTCGTCCCGTTATTGATCATGAAGGGATCGGAGATTACTCCATTGACTTGCACTGATGCCGAGGGAGTTCTATAGAGGCTCGTAATCCAATTCATAAGGTTCAAACCGAGTCCAATATGGCTAAGAGTGGCGTACATAAATTGCCAACTGACTCTGTCAAAAGCCTTCTCGGCATCGGTTGCGAGCAAGAGGGAGGGTTTATTGACTGTTTGGGCTAAATGCACTAGGTTCAACACTTTGACAGTGTTGTTCCTAGCTTCCCTATGGGGCATGAACCCCACTTGGTCCAGGGCGATTACATGATGGAGTTGGGGGGCGATGCTTGACGCCAGGATCTTTGCAAATATCTTGACATCGGTATTCAAAAGTGAAATGGCCCGGTAGCTAGCACACTGAACGGGGTCTTTTCCTTCTTTGGGCAGAACTGTGATGTACGCTCTGAGAGAATCAGGGGGGAGGGCCTCACCATCTTTGAGCGAGTTAAGGACCTTGAGCAGGTTAGGAGCCAGGAGGGGGAACATTTTCTTATAATATTGGGAGGGGAAACCATCCGGTCCCGGAGCCTTTCCGCTAGCTGTCTCTGCTACTGCCTTCTGCAGCTCCGACGAGGAGATGGGGTCTTCCAAGATCTCCACCACCTCTGCCGGCAACCTTGGGAGCCCCGAGTCCTTTATATACTCTGAGATACGAGAGTCTATATCAAGCCTCCCTGTTCCCTGAATGTTGTAAAGGGATTCATAAAATTTGTGGAAGGTTTCCGCTATTCTCTCTGTTAAGTGCTCACTACGACCCTCTTGATTTACTATCTTTGGGACATAAGATTTCACCCTTTTCACTCTAAGTGCCCTTGCCAGCAATTTCCCGCATTTGTCCCCCGCTTCACAGAACCTTTTCCTACATTTGGCACAATGTGCCTTCACTCTATCACAGCACAATGACTTGAGTTTCTCTCTCAGAGACGTTAAAGTGGACCAACACCCAGGATTTTGACTATCCTGGGTATTGGTCCACTTCCCCGGGGCACCCCGATCGGGGGTGCCCCGCTGTGTGAAACCCCCCAGAAAGCCCCAAAAAACTTACCTCACCGCCGACGGACAAGCTGATTAACAGCGACGGACAAGCAGCTTGCCCGTCGGCGCCTCCCGCACGTCACTCTTGACGTGTGCGCGCCCGCGCCGGCCATTCAGAGACGGCCAGCGCGGGCGCGCGCACGTCTAGAGGAGCGCGAGTGAGGCGGCGGCGGCGGAAGCAGCGGCTGGAGAGGTAAGGTTTTTCGGGGGTTTTGGGGGGTTTACACCCCGCGGGACATCCCGATCTCGGATGTCCCGCGGTGTGTGAGGTGATCGGCCCGGGAATCTTATAGATTCCCGGGCCGATCACCTCAGGGTGTTGGTCCACTTTAAGGTCGCCAAGTGGGCCATGGCAAGGGACATCTTATGTAACTTTTCTATTTTCCCTATCTCAGCAAGGAGGTCCTTGATTAGTTTTGCTTTTGCTTCTTAATTCTAGATCCAATGCTGATTAGGGAACCTCTGATTATGCACTTATGCGTTTCCCAGAGGACCCCGGGGCTAATCTCCGGCGATGAGTTACAATCAAAGAATTTTTTAATTTCCTCTTGGAGCTCAGTTACAATTAGTTGGTCATCCAGGAGAGAGGAGTTTAGGCGCCAGGACCAGCTTCTAGGGATGGAGCGGGGGAGGGAAACTGACAAAGAGACAGGGGTGTGATCTGATAATGTAATATTCCCAATGGAGGAGTCCACCACTCTAGAAAGTGAGGCGTGAGGCACAAGAAATAGGTCGATTCTCGAATATGACCTATGCGGGGAGAGAAAAAAGTATAGTCCCTCTCAGACGGGTGCTGAATACGCCAGGGATCTATCAACTGGTATTGGGCTAGCACCCTTTTAAGCCGCCTCAAGTTGGCATATGACTTGTGTGGGGACCCCTTAGAGGTATCCATAAGTGGGTCCAATGCCATATTGAAGTCACCGCCGATCAAAAGTTCACCCTCCTTAAACATGTCCAAAAGTTCAAGGACTCCCTCCAAGAAGGTTGACTGACCCACATTCGGCACATATACATTTGCAAAGGTCAAGAGATGAGATGCAATCCTCCCTTTGAGGAAGATCCACCTCCCCTCTTGGTCCGTCTGGTAGTCAATCAGTTCCCATGGGAGGGCAGCATCTATCACAATGCTTACCCCCCTGGATCTTGAGTCTGGAGAGAGGCTATGATAACCTCTAAGGTAGTACTTGTTGCCGAGTGAGGGGGAGCCGCCTGCCCTAAAGTGGGTCTACTGAAGGAAGGGAACCTGTGCCCTCAGCCCTTTGAGGTTCCTCAGAATTAGAGCTCTCTTTTCCGGGCTATTTAAGCCCTTTACGTTGAGGGAGACCACAGTGATCTCGGAAATGGGTTTTCCCTGCATTATTGTGGTTTTCTAAGCTGTACAGGGGATAGTAGTTTAGAGGGATCCGCCCCAGGAGAGGGGGGGGGAAGTGGGCGGGTGCGGAAGGGATATTGGGTGTGAGACCAATCAAGCAGCGATCTGGGAAAACGTAAAAACCAGGGATAACTAAATTAACTCTTGTAATTCCAATTAAGGAAACCACGGATCCAGTGGGCTAGAGACCCCCTGTAGGCCCAACCTATTGGAGGGAGCGTGTCTGAGCGAAGAAGGAGGGGACCAACACTCGAAGGAGTCCGTCTCCCCCCGACCCCCACCGAGACACAGACTCTAACTGCAGCGGCAGGTGAGGACCGAGCCCGGCCCACATCGCGGGTTAAGGACATACCGCATTGGGCCAGGTCCCGCCCCCCCCCCACCGCAGCCCGTGCAACTGACATTCAGGGGTATGCGCCCCCCAAACGTAACATGAAACTTAAGCTACTGCAAAAACCTAGAGAGATATCAAGCAAAGCTAAAACAGAACAGGTTAATCACAACGCAGGCACCATGTAGAACCAGCAAGTATTGTCAAGCACATTCTAGGCCGCCGAGCCTCCCCCGCCCCCAGCCGGCAGAACCGGTGGGGAGCAGGAGCGGCGGGACAACCCACTCCGTGATCCTCTCCTGGGTCCCGCAGAGCCCCCGAAGGGACCCAGTCGCTCCGGACCCACGCCAGGGGGCCCGGGTCCTCCGAGATGACCAAGGTCTCTAAAACTCCTCCGTCCATGACGCTGACCATCATAGTATCGCTGTGCGGGTAGAGGAGCCTCCAGAGACGACCAACCTGGCACTTGAATCGGCTTGCATTGAAGGAACGAAAATAGGCCCTCCAAGTCCCGGCTAGATTTCAAGAAATAACTTTTTTGGGCCTTTCTGACCACTAGATGGAACGGGAAGCCCCATCTATACGAGCCGCCTTGGTTGATTATTAGATCCAGTAGGGGCCTTAGAACTCTCCTCATCTGCAGGGTGCGAGAAGACAGGTCTTGGAGAATCTTAACAGACGATCCCTTGTATGCAACGGCTCCTTTGTCCCAGGCCTTCCAAAGAATTTCCTCCTTCAAGGTGAACAGGTGAATCCGGCAAACAATGTCCCTGGGAAATTCGCGGTCCGAGTTTCTAGCACCGAAGGCCCTATGAGCTCTGTCCAGTTCGATTTTTGCGCTAGATTCTCTGTCCAGCACCAAATTGAAAACTTCTGTCGCGATACCCCTAACATCTTCCTTATCCGTCGCTTATCCATCAGGGGCATCCCGGATCCTCAGATTGTTCCTTCGACTGGTTTTCCAGGTCATCCAGGTGGAAATAACAGGCCCGCAGCTGCGCCTCTTGCCAATCGCATCTGGACTCCAGGGCAAGGATGCGTCTGGACGTTTGCACCCCTTCCGTCTCCAAAGAATCCACTCTCTCCTCGACCCCCGAAATTTGCTGCTTGACTACCGCTAGATCACGCCTGTGGGTGGCCTCATACCTGGTGATCAGGCTTTCCATATCTGCTCTCATTGGGAGGCCCCTCAAGAGGGAGAGAGTTTCCTGGTGGATCTCTTTTTCAGCTCCGGCGTTTTCTGCAGTTATCTCTGCTATGGGCAAGGAATCCGGCTCCTCAGGCCACGACGGCTGACACGGCGGAGAGGATATTCGACTCGCGGGGGACATCAGCACGGGACTATCTCCCGCTGGGCTGGCCAGTCTGTCAGGTGTCAGCTGCAGAGAATAAGGAGGGGACCCCACGGCCGGGCGTGAATCAAGCATTAAGTCTCGGATCAGGGGTCGCGCCAAGCGCTGTCTTGTGTCACGCTGCGGTAGAGCCAACAAACTGTTGAGTCCTGTATTTTGTGTGGCGGCGTTGGTTGATAGTGGGGGATCAGCCCCCCTAGGTTCAAAGGCGAATCTGCGCAGCCCCAGGACATTTGCTGCCCTTGTTATGGGGTTATGGGCTCCCCTTCTGTAATCCCCCTCATGTGGCTGTGACATTGTGGCTGGATCTGTGAGGGGCCCTCCTGTGATCTCCCCGGGCTGGGAATGTGATTGCCCATCTTCTACACCTTGCTCTTCAACAGCTGCCAGGACCACGTGAGATCCTGCAGCTGTCACTGTGTGCCCCGTGCCCGGGCCCCCAGCAAGGCACAGCTCCCCGCGTCCTCCGCTGCCTCTGCCCTCCTCAGACACTGAGGTAGGGCCGGGCGCGGCACCCGCAGCCTCGCCGCGCAAGCCGGCCTCTGTACGAGGCCCCGCGTGAGTGAGTGTCGGCTCCGCCCGCCATGCTGCACCGCCCCCCGTCCTTGCTGCTCCCCGGGAGCTCCAGCGGTGCCGCCGCGCACACCCGCTTCGGATCACCCCGGCGACGGGCCGCTGCCCGCTCCGGCCAGTCCTCAGACTCCTTCTGAGATGCCCCACTCCACGGCGATGTTGAGCGTGAGCGCGCCTCCAGGCTCTCCTCATCTCCTCGTTCCGCCATCTTGCTATCAGCGCACCTCCCTCCAGGAATCCACCTCCCGAGCTCCAGTCTTTTCTTCCCTTCCACCTCTCCTCTTGCTCTTGCGCTTAGACATCTCTCTGGTCGGGCACTTTGCAGGCTGATGATGGCACTACACAGGGTCGAGGGATCAGGAGCCAAGTCAGCAGCGTCCTCTCCCCGCCATGTCCAGGACACGCCCCCAACCGACCTCACTTCTGTTCACCTCACCTATACCACTTCTTCTTCTCGCCTCATGTCTACCTATCTCACTTCTACCAACCTCTCCTAAGCAGAAATTGAGGCACCCATGAACTTCTCTGTAGAGGTGCATGACACACATGTGCTACTGGTGTGTTGTTGTGCATGTCCGGGCTGCCTATGTACTGTAGAATCTTCCCACCTCCCCTCAGCTTACCTCTTCCCACCTTACCTTTGTTCACTTCACCACTGTATATCTCAGCCTGCCTCTACTCACTTCTTTCCCCCTTGTCCCATTACCTTACCTCCGTTCACCTCACCACCACCTCTACCGCCAACCACCACTTTCCACCTCACCTCTGTTCATCCCTTCTCACCACTGCTTACTTCACCTCACCTTGGCTTAACTCACCTCCACTCACCTCTGCTCAACTCTTCGTGTTAGAAAAATATTGAAGCTGAGGCTTGGATTTGATCGAAGCATAGTAGGTTTATTTTCAAGCACTTAGAGACATGCTTCCGCTAAGTGATGAGCTGGGCTATGTCTGCCCTCACATCATGTTTTATACTTCAAATACAATCACCAAATAAATGTTGGTTAGTGGTTATTACAATACAGCTTCTTCCATCCTATTGGTTAATAAAAATATATGTAAGATGAAAAACAAGAGTCAATTAAAAATATATATTGCCTATTCTTTGACAGTAATATCTCATTAGTAACTTGTTATGACACTTGAAACAGTATACAGGATGCTTTATTTGGTTTCTCATAGATATAATTTAAGATACTCTGACTAGCAATCTTAAATAAGGCTAAAAAGAACATTTCTGGTGTTATCAACAGCTGTTTCTAAATTTCTTAATACAGAAGAGCAAATATGATATATTTCAGGATTACATTTTAGGTCAAAATTCAAAACCAAGAGGAATATATTTCAACGTGAAATATAATTCTAACACTTCCCATCTCAGCCCTGCCCACCTCACCTCTGCTCAGCTTTATAAGATCAATTTGAATCACTGTTAGAAACAAATTGATATGTATTATTGTAACTATTAAACAGCTCTAGGCACATAGCAGCATAACTGATTAGTAGATATGCACTACCATGATAAAATAAATGTTGAAACATATTGCATTTTGTCCTGAAGTTTGCACTGATGTACGTTTCGTGAATGGGTGGCGATGTCATCAGATTCCTCATTTAGCATGTTTGTTTATTTATTTCATTTAAAGAGAAGTGAGTGGCTATTATCTACACATACGCTGTGGGATGGCTGGAAAGGTGTTTTCATGGGCTATCTTGGGGAATACACATAGCAGGGCATCCCAAATCAGTATGCAAAATATAAGGGTTTTGTACCTCTTTAAAACGGTCATATACATTTATACATAAATATATGTATTTTTATAAAATTATAAACATTTCTGACTATCAATTTCCAGGAGGGGAGGGTGCCAAAGCATTCTGTGTGTTCAAACGAAGGATCCATATTATGGGATTATTTATTAAAAGGTGGAGAGCTTCTTATTTGTATCACTAAGCCCCTATATAGTGAATACAATACAGGGGGTTTCTATTTACTAATTGGCAGAATACTAAGTGTTTTGAGCCGATTGAAGAAAAATACCATTTTGTGAATACTCACCTGTAAAATGGGTATTATAAATATGTCACACACCCCGCTTCAGAATAGTCATTACACTTGGGTTATACCGACCTGTAGAGGGCGATCTTGCAGAGATGTCATGAAAAAAAGGAAGCCCCTCCCGTTCCATAAATACCTGGGACCTCCCACTCATTACCCAGTATTAAGACAGCAGTAAATGGACCAGGAAGAGCCAATTATAAACAGTAACATTAAAAAAGGTTCACCATATAAAGTATCCAGAATACCAAAGGGCGAGGTGAAGCGGGGTGTGTGACATACCCATTTTACAGATGAGTAATCACAAAATGGTATTATTCTAAGTATGTCACACACCCCACTTCAGAATAGTCATTACACTTGGGACATCCAATAGCAGTGTCCATAAAGGGCGGGGATCCAAAACAAGGCAATAATGCACAAACTTAAACCACTGCAGCTTGCAGAACTTTGCGGCCAAAAACAGCATCCGCTGAGGCCCGCACATCAACCTCATAAAACCTGGAAAAAGTGTGAACAGAAGACCAAGTAGCAGCCTTACAAACAGAGGCATGGTGCTGGAAAGCCCAGGACGCCCCAACAGCATGAGTAGAATGAGCAGTAACACGAAAATCTTCCCCTTGGCAGAATAGGCCCCAACAATGGCCTGGCGAAAAGGCGTCAGTCTTATGAAAGGAAGAAGTAATCACCAAATAATACTTCACACAGCGAACCACATCCAAGGAATGCAAAACCCTCTCCTTGTCATTGCTGGGCTTAGGACACAAGGAGGGAAGAACAACATCCGTATTAAGATGAAAAGCAGAAACCACTTTAGGAAGAAAATCTGGCTTGAAGCGGAAAACAACCTTGTCCTGATGCCTCTCAAAGTAAGGGGCCTGAATGGACAAAGCCGCCAACTCTGAGACACGCCGAACTGAGGTGATAGCAACCAAAAAGGCAACCTTTTGAGTGAGCATAGAAAGAGCAATATCCTGCAATGGCTCAAAAGGAGGACCCTGAAGAGCAGAAAGCACCAAATTCAAATCCCAAACAGGGAGCAGAGGCTTCCTAGGAGGCCGCACATGCGTAACCACCTGGAAAAAAGTCTTAACCAGAGGATGAAGAGCAAAAGACCTTTGAAAGAAAACCGAAGGGCAGAAACCTGCCCTTTTAACGTACTAAGCTGGAACCCCAAGTCCAGACCATGTTGCAGAAAATCCAAAATCCTAGGGATAGAAAACACCCTGCAAGGCAAGGCACCGACCTCACACCAATCAATATAAGACCTCCAAGTCCTATAGTAGATGGTAGAGGAAGACCTCTTCCTAGAGCTAACAAGAGTCTGAATCACAGCATCAGAAAGACCTTCTTCCTTTAAAATGGAGGTTTCAGCTGGCACGCCGTCAAAGCCAGCGTTGGTAAATTGGGGTAAAGTAGTTGACCCTGAGTGAGCAGATCCGGCAGAAGGGGCAGATCGAACTGATCCACTGCCAGCCGAACAACATCTGCGAACCAAACCTGCCTTGGCCATCTTGGAGCCACCAGGATTGCTGGAGCCCCTTCTAGAGCCAGCTTGCACACCACCTTGCCCACCATAGGGAACGGAGGGAACAGGTACAGGAACCCCAGATCCCTCCAGCTCAGAGACATGGCACTGCCAAAGCCAGAGGATCCCGCGAGAGAGACACAAATGCCGGAAGCTTGTGATTGTGAGGAGAGGCAAAGAGATCCACCTCCGGAGTCCCCCACTTGTGGCAAAGTGACCGAAAAACCTTGGGATTGAGAGACCATTCCCCCCGGCGAGATGAGCACCTGCTCAGGGAGTCTGCCTCCGTGTTCTCCACTCCCGGAATGTACACCGCCGAGATGCATGGGACATTGCTCTCCGCTTAGGCAAGAATCAAGGACACTTCTCTGAGGGCACTCCTGCTGCGAGTCCCTCCCTGGTGATTGATGTAGGCGACCGCCGTCCGATTGTCCGACCGAACTTGAACCGGTAAGCCCTGTAACTGAAGAGTCAAGTGAAACAGAGCCAACCTGATGGGTCTCAGCTCCAAAACATTGATGGGGTCGTGAGCCTCCTGAGGCCCCCACAGTCCCTGAAACTGAAGATCCTTCCAGAAACCCCCCCAACCTGAAAGGCTGGCATCCGTGGTGACTGTCTCCCAACGAGGGGTCAGAAAAGATCTGCCCCTCATCAGATTGCTTGGTTCCATCCACCACCGAAGGGAATGCCGAACCAGGGGGGACATCAGAAAAGACTGATCCAACGACAGCGGACACCTGTCCCAAACCGCCAAAAGATGGAGCTGGAGCGTCCTTGTGTGAAACTGAGCAAAGGGAACCGTCTCGAAGGAAGCCACCATCAATCCCACCAGTCTCATCCCCAGCCGGATTGACAAACGAGGGTGGGACAGAAGAAGCTGAATCAATTCCTGAAGCAACAGAACCTTGGGACGAGGAAGGAACACCCTGGCCTGAGAAGTATCCAGAGACATTCCCAGAAATGACACCACCCTGGACGGGGAGAGGGAAGACTTGGGATAGTTGATCATCCAGCCAAATCTCTCCAGAGTGGATACCACAGCTCTGGTGTCTAGCTCCGCTTGGCTGAGAGAAGATGCCAAAATGAGAAGGTCGTCCAGATATGCCACGATGCGAATACCCTGGGCTCTGAAAAGGGCCATCACCCCTGCCAGCACCTTGGTGAAAACCCTTGAGCCGAGGTGAGGCCGAACGGAAGGGCCACAAACTGAAAATGCCGATTTTCCACCACGAACCTGAGAAATCTCTGGTGTGCTGGGAATATAGGAACATGCAGATAAGCATCATTGATGTCTATGGACGTCATGAAGTCCCCCTGACGAAGTGAATTTATGGCTGAACACAGAGTTTCCATGCGGAACTTCCTGGGACGGATAAACCTGTTGAGGAGCTTCAGATCCAGGATGGGACGAACGGAGCCATCCTTCTTAGGCACCGTGAACAGATTGGAATAGTAGCCCAGGCCCCTTTCCGAGGAAGGCACCGGGCAAATGACAGCCATGTCCAGAAGATTCCTTACTGCCGTTTGGAGCCCTTGCGCGGCCAGAGGATCCGAAGACACCCGAGACCTGAAGAATCTGGGAGGGGACCGGATCTCGAACTCCAGCTTGTAACCGGAAGACACCACTTCCAGAATCCATCTGTTTGAGATCTCCTGGTCCCAGACCTGGAAGAAGTGTCACAGCCGTCCCCCCACCCGCAAGGGTGAGGGCGCCCCCTCATTGCTGAGGTGGCTTGGCAGCGGGCTTGGGTTTAGAACCCCAGGTGTGACCTGGACGGGCACGTCCTCTGCCCCTGTTTCAGGAATCACGTCTGGAGGAAGAGAAGGCCAGTCCCCTGCCCGCTCTGGCCCCGCGAAAGGAAGGGTTAAAGGAGGCCACCCCCCGAAAGGGACGACGCTGCTTCTTTCGTTGAGGTATCTTGCCGCCTTTCGCGACCAAATCCAATTTTTCTCCAAAAAGCCGCAACCCCCACAAAGGGAAGACCCGTAAGCGACTTCTTAGCCACAAAATCAGCTGCCCTCTGGCGCAACCAAACCGACCGACGAATAGCCACCAGCAAAGCCGAAGTTCTACTACACATCACCATGATGTCATCCAGGGCGGCTAGCACAAAGGACATGAACAATTCGCACCGCTTAAGGGCAGTGAACTCATCACTAACCGGGTCAAGCCTGGAAGTAGTCAACAGGTCCCTAACAACCGACCTGGTAGCTACCGCCAAAAGTGCCGAAGCACAAACAAGCCGCAAGGCCGAACCGACACTGGCAAAACCGTGACAAGCCATCTGATCAATGCGCTTGTCCTCACCATCTTTTAGGGTGGTGGAGTCAGGAGAATGCAAAAACAGAAGAATTAGACAACCCCAACACGGGGGCATCAACCTCGGGAGGGAACGACCAGCGCTTCACCACGTCCACTGGGAAAGGATATTTCTTATCCCAGCCCTGAGGAACACCCGGAAGCCGAGTAGGCCTCTCCCATTCCTTAAGAATGATGCCATCAAAATGCTTTTGATTTGGGAATTCCAAGCGCCAAGTCCCAAAGAACTCCCCCTTCTGTGGAGGAGCCTCCTCTGGAGGAGAAATAGCCAGAACCTCGAAAAGATGAGCCAGGACCTTAGGGGTATCCACGGCATCCCCCTGTCCCTGCTCGGTATCAGCACCAACAAATTGCTGATCGTCAGAACCATCAGATTCCTCAAATAATTCCCCTTCCTCTAGCGGGGAATAATCAGACCAGTCAAGTGAATCAAACTCATCAAAATCAAAGGCCGGCGCGGCTGAAGACAAGTGTTTTCTCTTAGCCGTGGCCTTTCTGGCCACAGCGCTAGAAAATAATTTCTCAAGATTGGCCAATCTGGCACACACATCAGATTGCGACTCCCCACCCGTGACGACATCACTCGGGGTACGGATCAGACTGGGTGGGGTAGGCGATGAGGCCAGCGGCACTGACCCAGACGCCTGGGCCCCCGACTGCCGCGTTATAGCCTGCTGCGCACATGGTATGCAAAGTAATACATTATCCCCCGAAAGAGATGCCCCACACCCATACACTGCCGGGATTGCCCCAAGGGGAGCCCAAGCCCGGTATCCTGGGGAGCCTCCATATGGTGATTTTAATGGTAGTCGCAATGACCAAGGGAATTACGCTAATAAGCAACCCGGGATGCCCCTTTAAGTCCAACGTGGGAGGATTTATTGGGAGCCCTAATCTAACCCAGGGACCCTAGGACCGGGAGGACCCCTTAAAAATCCAATAAGAGTCCACCTGGAAGACATAAGGAAAAGGGCTAATCACACACACACACACACACACACACACACACACACACACACAACATGGCCCACACATAAACTGAGCAGTGTGACATTTTAAAAATATATAAATATATATAAATGCATAATAATAAAAAGCCATTCTGCAGATAATAGGATCAAGAACAGCATGGAGCCCACAGGGTGCTTACAAGAATGGCGCCGTCCACAGACCGAGATGCAGCGCACGAGGCGAGACAGAGAGCGAGATGAGGAAGGAGGAGGGCGGGCCGGCGCGGTTCGCGCATCGCGCCCGGCCCCGCCCCTCCCCCGACATAACGCGGCTCCCGACCAGTGGCCGGGCTCCGCAGTGGCGCCAGCAGCGCGGGAGGCGGGCCGTCCCCCACATCCGCCCCCCACATCACCGCACCTGAGGGGAAGAAGCTCCCCCAACGAAAGAAAAAAACGCATGTCCATGGCCAGCGCCGCAGCAACAGCCGGCGCCGGCCAAGGTGTAACATAAAGACACACACACTAATAAAACACAGTTTCAGTAAAAACAATCAAACAATCAATCCTCAAGGGAAAAGCCCCCTCCCCTCGTTTAGGGAGCAATGGGTGACCGGGAGAGGGTAAATCACACCAAAGGTGGAAGGGCAAGGGACGGGGCATCCCACTCCGGGATCACCAACCGGGGCAACCGCCTACCCCTTAGTATGGGGTCTCACGGTGGAGCATAGCTCCTAAGCAACGTAAGGTGCCGTCTACCCTTGCCCGGACCAGCAGCCTAGGCTGGGAGGCAAGGGGAATTTTAATTAAAGTGGGTCCAGGCAGAAATAGACCAACAAGAGGGCCGGGGGTTACCCCGGCTACCTTCAAGG
Organism: Gastrophryne carolinensis; assembly: GCA_027917425.1. Lineage (NCBI taxonomy): Eukaryota > Metazoa > Chordata > Amphibia > Anura > Microhylidae > Gastrophryne > Gastrophryne carolinensis. Next base: position 457,133,402 of record CM051237.1, read on the forward strand.
AGGAGACATCCATCTTCTGACTTGCTCGCCGACTGCAGAGATGAAAGACTGGGGTAATGAGTGGGAGGTCCCAGGTATTTATGGACCGGGAGGGGCTTCCTTTTTTTCATGACATCTCTGCAAGATCGCCCTCTACAGGTCGGTATAACCCAAGTGTAATGACTATTCTGAAGCGGGGGGTGTGTGACATACTTAGAATATACGGAGACCTCCTTCACCTTTAATGTAGCTAATTAATAATGTGATTTATCGTATATGCTGAGGTTGAGAAGATCTCCGATCTTTATTAAATTGTTGAGGTGGGGAAGCTCTTCTATAAGATATTTCAGTAGAGAACAGCAGCAGGGAGGATGAGAGCCAGGGCAAGAGCAGTGGCAGCAACAGTGATGACAGCTTGGCTGATAGAAGCGATGACAGCGGGGTAGCAGCTAATTGGTGGAAAGCAGTAAAGATGAGAGTCCAGCAGAAAGCAATGGCAACAGCAGAGATGGCAGCTCATTGGGGTAAAGCAACAATGTGAAGGATAGCCAAGGAGACAATTGCAGCAGCATGAATGATAGCTTGGTAGAGAACGGCATCACTGAGGATGACAGCCTGGAAGAGAGCAGTGGCAGCAAGGATGACAGATTAGCAGAGAGCAGTGAGATCAGCATGGATGACAGCTGAATAGGGAGCAGCAGCAGCATGGATGACAGGCTTGAAGGAAGCAGTGGAAGCAGCATAGATGGCAGCTGAATGGAGAGAAGCAGCAGTAAGGATGACAGCCTAGGAGAGAGAAGGGGGTCAGAATGGATGACAGCTGAATAGGGAGCAGCAGCAGCATGGATGACAGGCTTGAAGGAAGCAGTGGAAGCAGCATAGATGGCAGCTGAATGGGGAGAAGCAGCAGTAAGGATGACAGCCTAGGAGAGAGAAGGGGGTCAGCATGGATGACAGCTGAATGGGGAGCAGCAGCAGCATGGATGACAGGCTTGAAGGAAGCAGTGGAAGCACCATAGATGGCAGCTGAATGGGGAGCAGCAGCAGCAGGGATGACAGCCTAGCAGAGAGCAGGGGGTCAGCATGGATGACAGCTTATTGGGGAGCAGCATCTGCATGGATGACAGCCTAGCAGAGAGCAGGTGAATCACCATGGATGACAGCTGAATGGGGAGCAGCAGCAGCAGCAGCAAGGATAACAGCCTAGCAGAGAGCAGGGGAATCACCATGGATGACAGCTTAATGGGGAGCAGCAGCAGCAGCAAGGATAACAGCCTAGCAGAGAGCAGGGGAATCACCATGGATGGCAGCTTAATGGGGAGCAGCAATGGAACGGATAACAGCCTGTCAGACAGCAGTGGAAGCAGCATGGATGACAGTGTACTGGAGAGCAGCAGCGAGGATGACAGCAGACACACTGGTGAGGGTGATAGCCTGCCGCCTGCTGCTGGGTTTTGTTCTGCTTTAAAGTGGAACAAAACCAGGCCTAGAGTCTAAAAGACTTCATTTGGTATTCCCTGCTGTGTGAAACTTGAACAGTCATTCAAAACCCAGGTTTTGACTTTTCTGGAATATGTTCCTTGTTTGGGTTCTCATTTAGGATGCCCCACTGTGTGAGACCCCCAGATCATCCATACAAACTCATCTTTTCTCAGTCCTATGAAGCATGCGAGGGCTCCAATCCGAGCCGTTTGCCATTCATATGGCTCTGGTTGCTGCATCCCTAGCATTGTGTGCACTCCCCCCCCCCCCATCTGAATTGCTGGGGGGGATATGGCAGCCTAATGTTTATATCGATGAAGAAGCGAGGAAGCCGGTGAATTTTTCCCTGCCCTGAGGTGGGGGGGGGGGGCATCCCCTGGGGTCCATCCCCTGGGGAAGGCCAATGTTGAGTTCCGGGGGAGGGGGCACATTTAGTCATAATGTTCTATGACTAAGGGCGCCTAGCCCGAAACGCGTTACAGGAAACTAGGATTGCTCTGATGCTTTTACCGCTGTTCTCCATTTGATTATTTTACTGGAGGGCAATAAAAGCTAAGTTTTAGGAGTGCGGACCCTTTACCTTTCTTTCCAATTGGTCGTTTGGGACTGGAGGACCCAGGTCATCGCACCCACGGTATTTGCCACACACAGTGTGCATTTGTTTCTTTGATAATTTCATCCCTTATATAAGCCTTTAAAGAGGAACTTCTGAGGTTCTGTCCAAGTTCTATTCCTTGGGGCAGCCCTGTTGTGTAAATTCTCCCCCCCCCCGGATCCCCAGATCCACTCACCTGATCCCAGAGTCCTCACCACACAAGCATGCCACAGCTGGAATCTGAGCGGGGGATGTGGCCGGCATCTTATGTTCCTGCTCAGCTGCTTAACCGCCCAGGTAGCTTAGCCGTAAGCAGAGATGAAGGAAGCCGACTGAAATAGAGAATGATGATTGGCTGAGGGGGATGCTCAGCCACTCAGCATGCTCGTACTCGGTTCCGGCCAAGCCTGCACAATGGGAACGTCAGGAAGGTGTGTAAATTGGGTGACCTGTGGGATACAAACAGTGGGCCATCCCAATTCAGCATGCCGCCCTGTTGGAATAGTTTTAATGTAACGATCACATCCTGTATATGGCTGTCTGCTTGTTATGTTATTGATAAATTTAGTTTAAAAGAAAAGCAGGAAGTCTTAGGCAGACCATGTGACTGTATGCATAGTGTGTTTAACCTTTTAACAAAAAGGAGCTGTTTCCTTTGCTTCATGTTGAGACATTGTGCTGATGTATCCTGTTCATGATTATGTTCCTGATTGTTGCTGAATAAACAGTCACTGTTCCAGCACACAAGAAGTGTGTCCTGTACAATCCGCTGCCAACAGGTTATGGGCCCTAGAGCAGGAATAGCCCAGAGCAGGATTTTCCCAGAGCAACAGTGAATCACAAAAGCGTGAGAAGATGTCTACTAACAGCAATCCTGCCAAATTCACAGTGCCATGCCGGACTAACCAGAACTACCAGTCCTGCAAATTTAAGGTCATGATGCTACTGAAAAGAGAAGGTACGTGGACATTTATTCAGGAACCTATGTAAATCCATTACCAGATAAATGGATATAAAAGGATCAGAAAACACAGAGCACTATTTCCCTCAGCATAGGTGATAATTAGATTGTGCATATATGCAAGCGTGCAACTGCAAAGGAGATGTGGGATGAGTTATGGAAAGTACATGAAAGATCAAACCTCAGCAATAAGCTTTATCTCATGAGAAAACTGTAATGTTCTGTGTGTAAAAAGCCAGGTTACCTAAAGAAAAACTGCAGAGTTTGGAAAACTAAAATGAGTCATCTTCAGAAGCAAAACGTTCAGCAAAGGGCTGTCTGCTGTGGAGGAAGCTGATGCTCCTGAATGTATCTGCACCTGAATGCACCCCAGTCATTGAGGTTCACGAGACTTGCTCTCTGCTGGAAGAGCTGTATACTTGTCTTGCCTATACTCCATAGTCAGTCAGTTAAAGAGGACCAACCACCTTTGTTACTGGCCCTGGAAACAAAAAAACTCCAGGGCCATCCATCCAAGTCCCCGAGGCATGCCGATTTAGGATGCCCTTCTTTGTCAACCCCTGTGATCGCCCTAGCAATCAATTACTTTACTGACACATTCCCATGCCGGGTTCGCATTTTCAGCCTCCCAGCAGATGAGGTGTGCAAATACAGAGTTTTGGTCCACTTTACGAATAAATGCTGCATCCCCTGCTTCATAAATCCTGTGCACTCCTGCAGCAAGGCTTCAATGTTGATCTCTTAAACTGGACCAATACCCTTATCGTTTGGCCCTGCTGTGTGAAAGCCCCTGGGATAAGCATGGTCTACAGCTGATGTACTCTCTAGTGCCCAGCCTTACAGATGGCCTGGCTTGGGGACACGTGCTTCAGCTGTAAAGAGACCGGGGATGTGCCACACCCAGTTCTCCAGAGTGCTGATTGGATGAGAGCATGCAAATGTGCCATGGGATTCAATAACAAAAATATTTAACAGGTTTGGAGGACATGATCCCTCTTATGTTTTATGTTAGTTAACAAATCTGTCCCTCTTTGTAAGTTGTATACCTGCCCCCACTCTCTGCTGTAAGGTCATTTAGAACACAGAGAGTGACACAGCTCCTTCTAATTACAAACATTGCCTTCCTTTAGCCCCTGTGAAAATGCTTAATTCCCTGTTGCCCAGGCTAAGTGTAAAATGAAGGCAATGTCTCCTCACCTCTCTCTCTCTACTCTCCAGTGCCCAGCCTTACAGATGGCCTGGCTTGGGGACACGTGCTTCAGCTGTAAAGAGACCGGGGATGTGCCACACCCAGTTCTCCAGAGTGCTGATTGGATGAGAGCATGCAAATGTGCCATGGGATTGCTGGCAAGGTGAGTCTATTGGCGATTCCAGAAGGTTTCAGACAGTGGGACATCCCTAATTGGGAATTAACCAAAATCCGGGAAGGTCCACTTTAATGGAACTGTTCTGAACAGCTGTAAAAATAAAGCTGATATGTCAGCCTTCCACAGTTGGCTAATTTCTGACAGTCTGTGGTGCTGTTAAGAGTTTTGTTGCTGTATTAGCATCTTGTGAGTCAGCCAGAGTGTTACATTTCAGTTTCTGAAGCAAGGGGAGTTTCTGTCTCTCTCTTTCTGTCTGCTTTAGTTTTAGTTTCTGTTTTTCATACAGGCATCAAAAGTCAAATATCTGCCATATGATTTATTATATGGCTGGTAGTTTATTTTACAAGAAACCCAAAAGCATTGTAATAATTTTATCTCCCTATCTGCAGACACAGGCAGTGGCATGTCCCACACAGTAGAGGGTGGAGATAGTGCTAAAAAAAGAAGGGTGGTCATACATGAATAAAATCCAGGGTCTGGGCTACAGATCAAGGGTGGAATCTGGGCTTCAGCAACTTTATAAACCAGGATGAATTCGCTGCATACTAGGTGAGCAGACATTGCCTTCATTTTACACTTAGCCTGGGCAACAGGGAATTAAGCATTTCCACAGGGGCCAAAGGAAGGCAATGTTTGTAATTAGAAGGAGCTGTGTCACTCTCTGTGTTCTAAATGACCTTACAGCAGAGAGTGGGGGCAGGTATACAACTTACAAAGAGGGACAGATTTGTTAACTAACATAAAACATAAGAGGGATCATGTCCTCCAAACCTGTTAAATATTTTTTTTATTGAAACTGTAGGGGCAGTGTAAGTATTGAATCTCCAAAGTTCTGTTTGTAGGAATGACCATGGTCAGCTCTTCTCTGGTAACTGAGCTTCTCATTTATTTGATAGTTATCCCTAGTAGCCAGTAGGTGGTGGGCTGGAGCATAAAGCAACTCTCCTACTAATAATCTCTTTCTCAGCCTCCTGCTGAAACAGTTGAGACCAATTAATTAAATGGATCTATTGATTTATCTGATGAGAGGGCCTAGTGTCTCACATTCTGTGTTCCCTGTCCTGCACTCTCCTCTGGTGTGTCTTACTCCCTCACCCTAAAAGGGACAGTCCAGTCTAAATAATCCTTGTGGCTCATGGGAGCAGCCATGATGGGATTACTGTGTCTGCTGCCCCATCGGCTTCTATTGAGAAGAGAAGGGAGCGGGGGTGCTTTCATACATTTCATGGCTGGCCTCAGCAACAGGGGATGATCAGCAACAATGGAGAAGGTGGCAAGGAATGAAGGGCAAGTGATGGAAGCTCAGAAGGTGGCGAGGATCAGGTGACAACTGAAAAGGACTGGAGGGTGATCAGCAGCAGGAGATGACCCATTTGTGGCAATCATGTGACTCTTCTTTGGGGCCCACTAAGACTCTATTTCCCAAAGGCCCCCAAAAACCTGGAGCCGGCCCTGCCATCATGAGCCACAAGAGTTTTTTAGACTGGATTAAGTTTGACATATACAGGTTTTTTTACTTGCCCGATACTGCGTTTCCTGGCTCTGATGTTGGCTTAGAATTTTGCCGGCCTGATTGCAGTGTTGACCTGGAGGGGCTGACAGATGTGACTGGACGATTTAGAAGTTCTTCTGACCACTGCTGTTACCTTTTAAATAAAATGAAAAAAAAGAGAAAGTTATAGACATTAATAACTAGATCAAAGTGTTCACATGCCTGAATTTAACTAATTAAATGTAACAGCGTAACAGAAACAAATACAAGCGTAAGAAACATTGTTTTATTTTTCCAGTGAACGTTACAAAAACAGACTTGCAACTTAAAGGGGACCAAAAGCCAGCGATTGCCTGCCCTAGAGGAATCCTGATTTGGGATACCACGCATTGTGAGAACTCCAAGTATGCATGGCATCTCATTCCATTCATCACTAAGTCTAACTCGAAGTACGTTCTATCCAAAATTTATCCAAATCTAATCTATCTATCTATTTATCTATCTATCTATCTATCTATCTAATATATATATATATATATATATATATATATATATATATATATATATATATTGTTATTTGTATTATTATTTATTTAAAAAGCACCATCATAGTCCTTGGCACTTCTATCTATTTATCTATCTATCTATCTCATATCTATCTGTCTATCTTTCATCCAGTCTATCTTTATCTGTCTATCTTTAATCTAGAAGAACCTAGAGGAATCCTGATATGGGATACCACGCATTGTGAGAACTCCAAGTATGCATGGCATCTCATTCCATTCATCACTAAGTCTAACTCAAAGTACGTTCTATCCCAAATTTATCCAAATCTATCTATCTATCTATCTATCTATCTATCTATCTATCTATCTATCTATCTTTCTATCATTCCCATATCTATCTACCTATCGTCAATCTACCTCTCTATCTGTTCCATATCTATCTATCTATCTATCTATCTATCTATCTATCTATCTCTATCCCAAAGCAAAAGAGAATAACAAATGGTGGGGTGATGTGGAAATTAAAGGGGGTGGGATTAAGGGACCTATCTATCTATCTATCTATCTATCTATCTATCCAGGGGCGTACATAGCCCTGATTCCCCCCCCCCCCTTCCCGGGCAGACACTCAACGGGCCAGGTCCATTTGACTCAGGTGCACGGCAATGAGGGCGAGGTGCCAACGGAGGCGGCAAAGGTACGGGGTGTGTCACATGCTGCGGTACAGCCAGTGGGAAGTAGGCAGCATGGCTGGGTAGGTATGTGCAGGAACATACTACAGAGAGGTGGTGGAGGCGGTGTGCGCTGGACCCCCTTGTTCCTTGTGCCCAGGGGCATGTGCATATGCTGCCTCTATGGTATGTATGCACATCTATCTATCTATCTATCTATCTATCTATCTATCTATCTATCTCATATCTATCTGTCTATCTTTCATCTAGTCTATCTTTCATCTAGTTTTCCATCCTATATCTAAAAATATCTATCTATGTATCTACCTATCCTCTATCTATTTATCTCTCTATCCATCCCATATCTATCTATCTATCTATCTATCTTCTATCTATCTATCTATCTATCTATCTATCTATCTATCTTCTATCTATCTATCTATCTATCTATCTATCTTATACCTATCTATCATCTATCTATCTATCTATCTATCTATCTATCTATCTATCCATCTATGTATCCCATATCTATCTATCTACAGCTGAAATGCCCAGACAATGCGCTCTGGTCCTACCTGGACATTTTGTAGAACTTTCTTCAGAAACTTTTTCCCAGGAGTCATAGGGAGCTAAACTGTGTCACCGCGTGGTGTGTGGGAGGCAGGTACTAAAAGCTTAATTACTGGTAGCATTATGCCGTCTATATTGTTAAATGTGAAGCCAGCAATTAAGATGTAAATTTGGCAGTGAGCAGTGAATAAAAAGAGCTCTGGGACAAGAAGTAAATTGGCAGCATTCTGGAGACACTCTACAACAAGAAAGATCAGTCTCAAACCCTAACAGGGGAGACATTCCATCATTTTACGGCATTCTAATGCTACGTTTTTGATGGAAACCTGAATTTCAAATACCGTAAAAGGATACAGCCGGCGTTCCTCGTCAGCATTTAAGAGGAGCCTCCACTTTGCTGCTAATCATTACCTCTGCAATATTGATGCCACTAATTAGTCCCCTACTCCTTCTCCACATCACCCCCCCCCCCCATTACCAGGCTGTAGAATGAAATGGACCATACATTCTGGGAAAAGTTAGAGATCTATCCATTATCTATCTATCTATCTATCTATCTATCTATCTATCTATCTATCTTTCTATCTCATATCTATCTATCTATCTATCTATCTTTCTATCTCATATCTATCTATCTATCTATCTATCTATCTATCTATCTCATATCTATCTATCTATCTATCTATCTATCTATCTATCTATCTATCTCATATCTATCTATCTATCTATCTATCTATCTATCTATCTATCTATCTCATATCTATCTATCTCATATCTATCTATCTATCTATCTATCTATCTATCTATCTATCTATCTATCTATCTATCTATCCCATATCTATCTCTTTATATGTATCTGTCTATGTATCTATCTATTTATCCTTCTACTATCTATCTATTTATCTATCTACTATCTATCTCATATATATATATATATATATATATATATATATATATATATATATATCACAAACCTATCTATCTATCTATCTATCTATCTATCTATCTATCTATCTATCTCTATTCAAAAAAGCTTTATTGGCAGGTCTAAAAAACATTTAACATTGCCAAAGCAGAAGATAATAAGCAATGAGGTGGTGGTGGTGGTGGTGGGGGGGGGAGTAGAAGGGCTGGGTGTGGGGTATCTATCACATATCTATCTATCTATCTATCTATCTATCTATCTATCTATCTATCTATCCCCTCTGTCTGTCTATCTATATTAATAATCAATGAGGTGGTGGAGGGTTCTTGTGGAATATAAGGGGTGATTGTATCTATCTATCTATCTATCTATCTATCTATCTACCTACCACCTATCTATCTATCTATCTATCTATCTATTTATAATCCTTATCTTTGCATTATTGATGCCACTTATTATTCCCCACCTCCACATTACTGTGATGTACCATTTAGTGGAGTGGGTCTTGTGCGTTAGAATGACAGACCTGGGGCAGTGTGGGATTAGCGATGCTCATTTCCCCAAGTCTAGAATAATAGCATCTCAGCATCTTCCAGAGCCAGGTCCTTTTTCATGTTTTCACATCTAGTGAAAGAAAAAAAAAAGGCGCATCTGATTGCCCCCTCCCCTACTGTTACACCATCAACCAAAGCAAAACTCCCTCCACCCTGCCAAACGCCTGTCCTCCGTCATCAGCGGCTCCTTGATGGACTCCACAGAGACACAAAGCAATCCATTCCTCGGGCACATTGGAGAGGAACCTCCAGCGTATGAGCCGGGGGCCTCCTAGAGTCATGGAAATAAAATCCCATGGCCTTCACCATCTCCCTCATGATCAGCAGTCATGCTTGCACTTGGAATAGGTTCTGGAAAGAGTTGTATATCAATCATATAGGTGCAGATGTTTCTACACATAGACAAGGGTAACACAATCTGCTGTCTGGAGACCAAGGCTGGAATGAAGCGGCACGAGGAGCGGAGAGACTGACGCCTGTGCTGGCCATGGCTGCTGTGCACCCCACTCCCGGTATTTAGGAATAAATCTCACCGAGGACTCCTCATAATCTGCTGTGACGTGATTTCATTTCACTGTGTCATAGCAAATGAGCAGGACGAGGAAGAGGGAGATAGAGCCAGACCCACAGAAATATAGATACACTCTGCACCATAGATAGAGAGATAGATAGATAGATAGATAGATAGATAGATATGGGATAGATAGATAGATAGATATGAGATAGATAGATAGATAGATAGATAGATAGATAGATAGATAGATATGAGATAGATAGATAGATAGATAGATAGATAGATAGATAGATAGATATGGGATAGATAGATAGATAGATAGATAGATAGATATGAGATAGATAGATAGATAGATAGATAGATAGATAGATAGATATGGGATAGATAGATAGATAGATAGATAGATAGATAGATAGATAGATATGGGATAGATAGATAGATAGATAGATAGATAGATATGAGATAGATAGATAGATAGATAGATAGATAGATAGATAGATAGATATGAGATAGATAGATAGATAGATATGAGATAGATAGATAGATAGATAGATAGATATGAGATAGATAGATAGATAGATAGATAGATAGATAGATAGATAGATATGAGATAGATAGATAGATAGATAGATAGATAGATAGATATGAGATAGATAGATAGATAGATAGATAGATAGATAGATAGATAGATATGAGATAGATAGATAGATAGATAGATAGATAGATATGAGATAGATAGATAGATAGATATGAGATAGATAGATAGATAGATAGATAGATAGATAGATAGATAGATAGATAGATTAAAAAGGATAGACAGTATCTGTCTCCAAATACCACAAACTGAGAAGAGAACAAGACACTGGACTATTATACCCCTAATCCTGCCCTTATAACCCCCTCCCCTACCCCTGTATATTCCATGTGAACCCCCAACCGACTCATTTGTTATTCACTTTGGCAATGCTAAATGTTTTTTTTTTTTTGACCTGCCAATAAAGCTTTTCTGGATTGTATTGAATTGAGTTGATAACTATCTAATTGGGTAGATATATACTATATAGATAATATATATATATATATATATATATATATATATATATATATATATAGATAGATAGATAGATAGATAGATAGATAGATAGATAGATAGGGATTAGTCATGAGATGATAGAGAGATAGGGATTAGTCATGAGATGATAGATAGATAGATAGATAGATAGATAGATAGATAGATAGATAGATAGATATTAGTCATGAGATAGAGAGATATGATAGATAGATAGATAGATAGATAGATAGATAGATAGATACAAAGATTTATAAATTAAACAGGATAGACAGTATGATACATAGATAGATAGATAGATAGATAGATAGATAGATAGATAGATAGATAGAAAGATTGGGAACCTTAGACAGAGATTTATAAATTAAACATGATAGATTGAATAATAGATAGATAGATAATCCAGGCACACATATATATGCAGTATATAAAGAGATATAAAAAAAAGATATATACAAGACAAGGCTAGACAGAGATAGATAAAAGACAAGGAACATTAGAACAACAGAAGAAAAAAAGATAGAAAGGTAGAAGAACTGACTTTTGTTCTCCCTCTATGCAGCTTACTATGCCGCTCCATAATATGCACTACATAGCAAGCTGATCAGGGGAAACGTTGCACATGCGCCATGGTATAGCCTGCAAGGTAAGGATACTGGTGTTCCCAGGCATTTGGATGAGCTGGAAAATTAAGTCCAGCAGAGAGAGAATCCTGGGCGTTGTTCCTCTTTAATTCCTGTGAAACATCTTTATATAGAGCTAGCCAATACCTTTAACAGAATAATGAACATTTAGATTGGAAGAAGAATCCCTCTCTCCTTAAAATAGCTGTACATATTGCTAAAGAAGGATTATTCTTTCACTCTAAAAATACATTATTCTACCAATTCTTGGTGTTAAAGCAGATCAAACCCCATGTTTTTTATTTACCTGGGTTTTGATCCGCAATGCAGGAGCATCCCTTTTGGATTAGCTGCGTGCTAAAATAGATGCATGCTCCCATGGTGCATGTGCAGCCTCTCATCCAATCAGAACTGAGCGCAGTACATAATTATGCCAAACGCATCCCAAACCGGGATGCCCCATGGAGAAGCTGTAACCTGGCCCAGGCTGTAGAACCAGGGAATGGGTAATCTGGGGGGGTTTCACTTAGCGGGACATCCCAGATCAGGATGCCCCTGGGGGTAAGGGTGAAATCCCGGTATAGTGAAAAGCAAGGGTTTTGTTCCACTTTAACACTACCAGAGAAGCTTTAGGTCAACTTTAAGGCATGCTGGGAAAGTTTGCTTGGGGGCATTAACTTGATAAAGGACGAATCCTCTCCCAAAGTGCTTATGCTACATCCAGGGCCGTTTCTAGACCTGGGCGAGTAGTGCAGTCGCCCCGGATGCTAGAAAGACAAGGGGCGATTGCTGACTCTTGCTTCCTGGCTTTGAAAGCCCCCTGCATTGTACTGGAGTGCCCCAGGGTAATTTAAATAACCCTGCCAAGTCCTGGGGCAGGTGTATGGAGAAGGGCAATGACAGGAGCAAAGTGTTTCTGGGACTTTACATCATACTTAGGGGCAGGTTTCATTTCTGGGGCCCCATGCAAAGTTGTGTTTGGGGGTCCTAATCAAAGACAATTTTTTTATAGTAAAATACAATATTAATACACCTTGTTGTGGATGAAGCCACGGCTTGCTCATGCGTTGTCGTTTCACAAGCAAACCCAGGGAGTTTCACACAGAGGGGCATCCTGGCATTGTCCGTCCATGGCATAGGGTAAATGGTCCGGATTTGCCCATGTGGCCTCCCATTTCCACTCCCTGTAGCATCCCAAACTAGGATGCCCCACTATGTGAAACCCCATTATCTGCTGTACACTCTACATTGTGTTAAAGAAGAATTTCTGTGCAGGTTAAAACCTCCCCCAAACCTCACCGATCTGCTGTCCCCCCCCCCCCCTGGTTTCACCTTTGGGCACCTTTTACTAACCTCGCCAGGGCATCCATCTTCTGGGTCCCTCAGATTTCGAGCAACCTGGGATGCACTGGAGCCGCCTGAAGAGCAGGACTTTGAAGAGCATGGCTAAAGCTGTGCTGTCAGGGTCGGGCCCTGAAGATGCCGCATGTCACCTAAGCAGGCAGCAGCAACATCCAAAAGGTAAGTAGGGGCCAACGAAGGGGAGGGGGTTGGCCCCCTTTTTATTTTAAATCCAACGTTCCTCTTTAAATAGCACCCCTCACCTCACCGCAGGCCACCACTGATTGCTGTTTATTTTTTTAAACAAAAAGTTGTCACTGATCTGACCCTGCCTCTGGGGCCCTTCGGCAAGTGGGGAGGTATGATATGGATGGTGGATAAGCACGCCACTGGTCATACTCACCCCGGCTCCTTCAGTTTGCTTCCTGTCCTCCACAGCCCATACTAGTGACAGCTTATGTCACTAGTTTGGGCTATGGAAGACAGGAAGCAAACTGCAAACCATCATGTGTCACTTGTGCCGTTTGCTGGAGATCTCGATGTTGGGGAGCAGCATGCTGGAGCCAGAGTATAACAGCACGTTTCCCATACAGGTCAGTGCCACACCTCCTTTAGGAAGCAAACTGCAAACCATCATGTGTCACCTGTGCCGTCTGCTGGAGATCTCGATGTTGGGGAGCAGCATGCTGGAGCCAGTGTATAACAGCACATTTCCCATACAGGTCAGTGCCACACCTCCTTTAGGAAGCAAACTGCAAACCATCATGTGTCACCTGTGCCGTCTTCTGGAGATCTCGATGTTGGGGAGCAGCATGCTGGAGCCAGAGTATAACAGCACGTTTCCCATACAGGTCAGTGCCACACCTCCTTTAGGAAGCAAACTGCAAACCATCATGTGTCACTTGTGCCGTCTGCTGGAGATCTCGATGTTGGGGAGCAGCATGCTGGAGCCAGTGTATAACAGCACATTTCCCATACAGGTCAGTGCCACACCTCCTTTAGGAAGCAAACTGCAAACCATCATGTGTCACCTGTGCCGTCTTCTGGAGATCTCGATGTTGGGGAGCAGCATGCTGGAGACAGAGTATAACAGCACGTTTCCCATACAGGTCAGTGCCACACCTCCTTTAGGAAGCAAACTGCAAACCATCATGTGTCACCTGTGCCGTCTTCTGGAGATCTCGATGTTGGGGAGCAGCATGCTGGAGACAGAGTATAACAGCATGTTTCCCATACAGGTCAGTGCTGCACCTCCCTCAGAATGCATTGATTGATATTTTAGAGGGGCCCACTTGTACATGTGTATATAAATAATTGGGTCTGAGAGGACCGCTGAAAATCTGCATAATAATTATTGGATTTGTGGTATGGCACAGGGGGGATATTTAATTTTCCCGTCCCAAGTGCTATTTTGCCTAAAAAGTGCCCCGGATAAATCCCTTTGGACATAGGGACAGGTGTCCCCCTCCCCCGCAGCACTGCATCTCGGAGCAGCCCTTCTCAGACAATGGTCCTTGCCACCTAATTGAAATGACACGGCGCCATTACTCCCTATTAGGGGGATGAAGCACCTCACTAGCACTCTAACAAATAAACTAACACAGGCGGGCGACCCCTCCGGAGAGCAATCCTGCCAAATAGAAAGCGGAATTATCTCTGCGGGAAACATCAAAATTCCTTTTAATAGGCGACATCAACAAGACAGATTCGGTGTTATAATCCCCCCATTTACCAACGCCGCCGCCATAAATATCCCCCGGTGCTGAACGCTCACTTTCGCCTGATAGATTCCTCCGTGTTTAGGAAAGGCGGTTTGGCGGTTAATGGCGGCCGCACAAAACACACACATGCAATTAATTAGGCATTAATGAATCCATGAATCTTAGAGACAAAGCCCAGAGACGGGTTCTGTCATGTGACATGTATGTGACAGTGACCTGAGCTATCCCGCTTATGGGGAATCAGGAGAATGCGCTAACTTTAAAGTGGACCAAAACCGAGCACGGTCGGTCCCAGAATCTCTAAGATTCCCGGGCCGACCGATTCCCTCCACCCGGGGCATCCAAAATCGGGATGCCCCACTGTGTAAAACCCCTAGGTCACCCCGTTCACTTAGCTTCGTTCCCGGTCCAACAGCGCATGCGCGAGCCGCAGCCGTATCCCGCTATCCCTCTAGCAGGGTGGTTGCCCGTGCCAGCTATTTGTGAATGGCTGGCGTGGGCACGCTCTCTGTTGAAGAGAGGCAGGGGATGCGGCCGCTAGCGCACTCGGAGCTGCTGGCCTTAGACTCCATCTTAGCTGGGGGCCCCTGGGGAAAGGACCGAAACCCAATATAGTCAAAATCCTGGGTTTTGGTCCACTTTAAAGAGGGAAAAAAGCCAGGATTTTGCCCCCATTCGAGATGCCCCAGTTTGTGAGTCCTCCCAGTTAGCCCATACAAATTCACCTTTCTCCGGTCCTACAGTGCATGTGCAGGCTCTTGTCCAATCTGAGCCATTTGCCATGGCTACCCATCTTTTTAACGCTGAGGAAGGTGCTGAAAGAGGTGAGTTTTGCACTGCCGTGGGGGGAAGGGTCATACAATGGGGAAGGCCAGCAGCATCTTTTAGATTCCAGGGCTGGCTGCATTGAGTTGTGTTCCTCTTTAAGAGCACCAAAAGCAGGCCTACAGTATATAAGACTCTAGGGCTAGTCTATTCCCTACCAGCGGGGCATCAGATTGTGGACCCCGCTTTGCCCATATTTTTACTGCACTGGCGTTCCTACAGTGCATACATGAGCTGCCAATGGCATCCTCTGATTCCCTTAATATCTAAATGGCTACGAGTATGCACCTCTCCCCCCCCCCCCCTACAGTGTGCTTCCCCGACAGTGCCCTGCATAGCTAAGGCCTCAGCATTGCAGGGACACATTATGCATCCCTCAATGAAGGTGGCGTGGCTTTATTTAAAACTGGTCTCTCTTTCCCACCCTGAAAAGTTGTAAGGTATTCCTTAATTCAAGATAAGGGAAGGGGTGGGTAAATTGACTAAGGGGAGTTTTGGCATTTATTTAGTTTGATTGGTAACTTTGGGCTAAGGGGAGTCTCTTACAGATTGTGGGGGTATCTTGGTGGTGCTGGATGCCAGACGAGGTTAGGAGTTTTTTTTTGTAAACCCCCGTCCTGTCTCAGCATCAGGGGAAGAGGTTACTCTTAAAGCGGACCAAATATGAAAAAAGAAAGTTTAGTGCTGTTCCTCTTTAAGAAAAATACAAAGTATATTTGCCTTGACTTATTACTACAGATGTATGGCTTACGTTTGGCCTATAAGTTAGGGGCCATTCACAGAGGCCATATTCATGTAGCTCTGCCAAAACTCCGGCTCAGTTTAGCATCTAATCTGCACTAACAGATGATGGATGGTGCTGGCCTGGCCCTTTGATTTCTGATTGACCAGATTCATGGATTTCATACACTCATACATATTGATCCAGGAGGAGTCCAGTCATCAATCGATTATTATTGACAAGTGACTTGCTGTAGAGAACACTGTACACACCTCCCCCCAGAACGTGATGCTGAGTCGGATGCAGCAAGTCAAGCCAAGCATGAGGATGCCTGGTCTCCTCGACACCTTGCTTAACACTGAGGCCATAACGCTCATCTATTGAACCCCTTGTCAGAAGCCTGGCTGTCGGAAAAAGCCTCACACTCAAGATCTTGACTGCTAAGGGTCTACAGAAAGAAAGAGAGATAGATAGATAGATAGATAGATAGATAGATAGATAGATAGATAGATAGATTTGGGATACCCATACACTAAAGTCCTAATAGCATGCCCAGAATACTCAACCTGAGTTCCCCAGCGGTGCATTAAGCTAACAGATACAGCCCCAGTGATGCAGAAAGGTGAGTACACTGCCTAATTTCACATCAGATGGCTATCCCAGATTTGGATGGCTAGGGGGTTGGGGATAAACATTTATGTGGGCCTCTTGTGACCTTAGGTCTGCCTAAGTCAGAACAAACCCCTTGAATTTGAATCCACCAGGTTTTGTTCCGAGCCCCCAGGGCATCTCGATTTGAGATGCCTTGCTTTGTGAAACTCCCCAGTTCGCCCACTAAAACTCACCTTTTCCCCTCTCCAACGGCGCATGTGTGGGCTCTTGTCCAACCAGAGCCCTTTGCTGTGTTTACTTCCTTCAGCAAAGGGCTCTGACTGAATTCAATGCGGAGCATGTGCGCCGCATCCCCCATATCCATGGCAGAGTGTGGGCTCCTGCCCCAGCCTATCTGGGGGCAGGAGCCAGGGATGCAGGGGATGCATCAGCACATGCTCCCCAATGAAAGCAATCAGAGCCCTCTGCCGAATGACATAGTCAAGGCAAAGGACTCTGACAAGATCCTGCACATGCAGTGTTGTAGTGTCTACACATAGACAGTAACAATTCATCTAGATGATGAAAGAGTCACAGAAGCAAAAATAACCATAAACCAAGAGATAGTAGAAGCCCTTGAGCGATGTCCCAGGGCTTAAAGTGGACCAACACCCAGGATTTTGACTATCCTGGGTCTTGGTCCACTTCGGTGGGGCACCCCCGATCAGGGTGCCCCGCTGTGTGAAACCCCCCCGAACTCACCTCTGCCGCGGCGACGGACAAGCCGCGGACAAGCGGCTCCTCCGCCGCCGCCTCCCGCGCGTCCCTGTTGACGCGCGCGTGCCCGCGTCGGCCATTCACAGACGGCCGGCGCGGGCGCGCGCACGACTAGAGGGGCGCGAGGGAGGCGGCGGCGGCCGGACGCCCCCGAAACTAAGGTAAGGAGTTTGGGGGGTTTGGGGGGGTTTCACCCCGCAGGACATCCCGATCTCGGATGTCCCGCGGGGAGGGAGGTGATCGGCCCGGGAATCTTATAGATTCCCGGGCCGATCACCCGTGGGTGTTGGTCCACTTTAATAGCAAAACAGCTTTCTTAAATGACAATGATATATCATCAAACTGGACAACGATACTTTTTGTTTGCTTCAGAGGTAAGAGAACTAAACGGGTGTAGGGGGTGGCTAAAAGAGATCTAAAAAGAGAGTCCAGGAGGGGTGATGTGAGGGGTGATTAGCTGGGGAGGGATGGGGGGAGCAGGTAGGGGTGGGACGGGCGGGAAGAGGAATAGTTGGGAGGTTGGGAGAGTAAGACATAAGTTCTCCATACAGACATTTTTGTACATACATGGCAAGGGAGGCCAAGGGGGCCAATCGGAGCATGGATAGGCTAATATCTAAGTGATAGCAGCACTGGTCGAGTATGAGAACTGAAATGTGAAAGCTTGAAGCTTTGGGACTGGACAGGGGGGCTAGAGTTGTAATACCTGTAGCCACAAACTGAGGGCTATGGCACAACCAAGATAGGATTTACATTTGTCCAAACCAAAGACTAAGTTCCAGGCAAGCCAGGTGTGCCTGTGCCTCTCCTCATGCCGCTGCAATGAGGCGGTGAGGTCCTACGATCTTCTCATAACTTCTACACCCCAGATCCAAGATCCAAGTGAGGGGGCGAGGGAGACCCCCACAGTGCCGGGATACAGGCCCTCACAGTGTTGACCAAGTGAATCGTGAGCGACCTTCTGTTTTACCCAACTAACCTTGTCCCTAGCGTCTCTCATGAGGGTAAAGCCCACCTGTCTCTGTATATAAAGTGATCCAATTGGAATGCCAACCGGGTGGCCAGGATCTTCGCAAAGAGTTTCAGGTCCACATTCAGGCGCATAGGTTGGGGTCCTTGCCCTTCTTGGGAATCATTGTGAACATGTCTTTGGGCATCTTTTGGCCCTGCAATAGCGAGTTGAAAACCCTCACCACATAGGGGGTTGTGTTTCACTGAACCACGAGTAGTATGTCAGTGGAAGTCCATCAGGGCCTGGGGCCCTTCCAGTATGGGATCTTCAGGGCAGCCACCATTTCCTGCGACAAGCGGGGAAGGCCAGAGGATGCAATATAGCTCAGAGCCGTGGCTAGGGCTGAGGAACCATTGGCCATAGTGGCTAGATTATACAGTTTGTGATAGAACTCTTGAAATGCACTGGCAGTGTTATGAGGAGTAAAAGTGAACTCTCCCTCCTTATTCCAGATTTGCGCTATGAAGTTTTGCTCTGTTAGTGGTAGAGGTCTGCTCAAGATGACGGTTTTCAGTACCCTCCCCCGTGTCCTCCAAGAATGCAACTCAGTCCTCTATCACCACCATGTTTTTTTGGGTTGCCTCCAGATCTATACAAACAAACATCCCTTTCATACTCAGCTTTGTGGAAATAGACTCCATGTCTGCCTTGGTGGGCAGGGAGAGGAGAAAAGACCTGGGGTCGCAGTCTAGCCCAGAAAATCTAGTCCACCATTTCAGGGGATGTTCCTCCCCTGCGAAATCCGGTGGTGGGAGTGTTGGTGTGTGCCTCCTTCAATTGCTGGCCCTCTGTTGCATGGTCTTTGTCCCCCTGACCATGACTTGTCTGGGTCGTCTTACTGGGTGCCCCCCTAGGAGATTCAGATGTAGAGCTTTGTGGGACCTTGGTGGGACCATTCTGCAAGGGCATATGGGTCAAGCTGTCTGTTCAAGCAAAGAGGCTGAGCCTCTCTATGTTGGGGGCAATATCTCCTGTGGCGCTCACTCTACCCCATCAACTGTAGGAAGAGCAGGTGGACTGTGTGGAGTGGGCAACCCTCATATGCCCTGAGCAATGCAGATGGGGGCCTAGAGGTAAAGAGCGCACAGAGACAGCGAATAAGAACAAGCTTGGGGGAGGCATCCAGAATGCTTGAGCCACCCTGAACATAACCCACCCCAGATTGCAGCAGAAAAGGAGTCCTGCGATTGGCCACTGGGTAGTCACGTGGGCCATGGTCACATCCTCGGCTCTGGCCAACGGAAGGCCCGCCCATGTGGGCTCCGGAGGCCAATCGTGGTACTCCTTTCCCAAAGTGAAGCTAGTTCTTATTCTCTGTCTGAGGAACCAACTCAGTGTTAACGGAAAAACGGGTGTTGGTCCAGTTTAAGTCGATACCTTTGCCTGTGGCTCAGAGCATTCAATAATCCCCTTCCCATTTCCAATTGACAGTTCTGAAACATTAACTATGCCCCCCCTCAATAAATGTGTTGTAAACTGCCGTAAAGATTTCATTCTATTCATTCTATTCATTGTGTACTTGGGGAACAAAGCTTTTCTCTCCTATCTCTATTCTATTAGTGATATCTGAAGATCTTATGGTCTGGAATTCATATCTGAAAAAAAGAATGTAGAGGCGGTTAAAGTAGCTGAGCTACATAATCTTAGGTGCTTTACCTATTTACTTAAGGTATGTAAGATGAGATAAGATTGCCCTGCTATAAACTTCCAGCAATACACTTTGCCTTATTGTAATGTCGCATTCTAGTCCTCTCTCTGTCTTTCTCTCGCTTGCTCTTCTTGCTTTCCTAAAGGGGAATTTGACTTTCCCAGGTTTTGTTCTGTTTTCTGGGGCATCCCAAATTTTGATCACCTGCTGTTCGAAACCCCTAGAATGTCCAGTACAACTCACCTCTTCCTGGTTCCTACAGCCCATGTGCGATTAGATTCGGGATGGTCTGGGGGAAAGCCAGCGGACAGTCCTGGAATAGCCAGCGGACAGTCCTGGAATCTTTTGAAATCTAGGGCAGCCACTGGTAGGTTTTGTTCCTCTTTAACTGTGGCTTCCAGCCATGATATATGATTGTATTCCGTGGGATTACTGGGGCTACAGCAATTGACGTTGAATGTTGCTGCAATGAGCATTAGCAATTGGTTGGGATGCACCCCGTCAGGAATGGATTATGAGGGGGGTGTAAGGGGCCTCCATCACTTGCCATGCAAAGGGGGCCTCCACCAACCTTTGGGTTATGGTCTGTTCCAGGAGGCTTTCCAGTCTGTGGTTTGACGCGCCGTGGGGTTGCCAATAAAACCCTGTGCCTGGGTAAGCCTTTTTGTTGTTTTTGCAAACCTGCAGCCAAAGCCACTACAGGGCAGGAGTCAAGAGCAGCATAGCCACTGTCAGCAACGCTACAGTGATGGGTGCGTGCAGAGCTGTCAATCGGCGGCCGCTCACTGCACATAAGCCACCAAGCACAGCTGCAGCCAGCTCAATGCTGGCAACTGTTTTCTGCTGGACCAGCTTGGCGACTACACTACCCTCCACCCAGAATGGCAACGCAGGAGTTCCCGAGCAGCACGCACCCACACAAGGATAGCACAAGGGACTCGATCTGACGTTCCAGTAAGTGGTATTATTTTAAAGGAAAAAAAATACTGTATCTGGGGTCTCCACCAGATTTTGTGCCCAGGGGCCTCCACC
Organism: Gastrophryne carolinensis; assembly: GCA_027917425.1. Taxonomy (NCBI): domain Eukaryota; kingdom Metazoa; phylum Chordata; class Amphibia; order Anura; family Microhylidae; genus Gastrophryne; species Gastrophryne carolinensis. The sequence goes on from CM051237.1 coordinate 457,154,378, forward strand.
ACACTTAATCCATCCCTGCACCCCACTCATACACCCTATGTAAGCCTTATTTGACTTACCTGCACCACCCTCCCTTAATCTGCCTGCTCCTCATCCAGTGTATCGTGCTGCTGCTGTCCCATACTGGTATGTGCCATTCTGTTCCTGTTCCTTAGCAGCACGCAGTTCCCCATCTCTATGACTGAGCCTATTGGGGGGGGGGGGGGGGTAAGGGGCCTGAGTCTGGCCAGTAATGAATAGAATAAAGGCATTGTGGCAACCAGGGCAATCTAGTCAATCTGTTTCACTTTTCTAGGAGGCTTTGACTGCATAGGGACAACTTTCCAGTGAGAACTTTAATTAAGGGTCATGGGGCTAGCTGCCAGCAGAAAGGGGACATCACAATCTGGGCGAGCTGGAGAGGTTTCGTGCAACTGCTGGCTTAGTTGAGTTTGGAGAGATTATAAGTAGTGTTGAGCGAACCCGAACTGCAAAGTTTTGGTTCGTACTGAACTTTGCGCGTTCGGGTTTGGGAACGAACTTTGGATTTCAGCCATAAGTAACAGCCCATTAACCAGCTTAACCTAAATTTAGCTGAGCCCCACAATCTTATCGGTGGTAGGTGTTCTGCTGCGCTGTCAAATAGGCTATGGGAGGAGCTACACAAAGATGGCTGCCACTCCCATGAGTGAAGATAATGGCAGCTGACACTAGAAGTGCTAGCTCTAGGAATGTCCTCACTCATGGCTGAGCCACAGCCATCTTTCTGTAGCTCCACCCTTAGCCCATTTGACAGCACAGCAGAACTTCGATCGCCAATGGGCTTGCAGGGCTCAGGTGAGTTGTACAGCTGCTTCCTTCTGCACACTCTACAGGTTAAAGTGCCCGTCCTCACCTGCTACCACAATTTATTTGTTTTTCCTCAGTCACAATTTTGCATATGCGGACCCCTTCACAGGCGCTCCCTCCTCCATCTGGGTATGTGAGGAGTAGGGGGCAGAGGGGTCACCAGAGGCAGAATCTCCCCCCAAAGATCAGGTCCCTATGGTTTCAATGAGCCCTGGTTCGTTCCTCCTTTAATCCTGATTGGACCTAGGCCTCCTGGCTAAATGAACACCCCAGTATATACCGGAGACACTTCAGCCAGAGGAAGGTCTCTTCATTCCACGCGTTCCCTTTTCACCTTACTGAATGCACACTCTGGCCTCAAAGTAGCTTGCTGAAACCAAATGTACCCCAAAATAAATTACTCTACATCCATAATAAATGGATGGCCAAATAATTAGCTCCTTTGACTCTAGATTAGCTTCATAAACTGCCTCAGTCACAAGAAGTCGTCTTAACCTGAAATAACTATACCTCAATCCATCAGCCAACAAAATACCCCCTCCATGCATATTCCCCTGCCGCAGAAAATTATCCTTCTCTATGGGTAAATGCAGCGGCGTAACTAAATGTGACGGGGCCCTAGTGAAAACATTAAATGGGTCAATTTGAAGGCTCATACAATCACACCGCCTGCACCCTCTATATTTACACCCCTCGGTAGATGGGAGAAATGTCGGTATACCTACCACCGTAGATCATTTGTGGGCCAGGGTCCTAGCATTTTGGTCAAACCAGAGTGGCAGGTGCAGACATTTTAGATATTTTCCTTCAAGCAAAACCTTGTAACAATGGCTGAGTGCAAAGCTCTCGTGCATTATTTTTACCCATATGACTTTCTGTAAAATTGTCTGAGGTTTCTGCAAGGGAAGTTTGCCGTCTTGTCCCTTTGGTGATACATGGCTTTCTGATTTAATTTTTTTTTTTTACATTCTACCAGTCAGATTATTAACTTCACAAAATGAAAGTGAAATAATCCAATATTAATTAAACAGGGCAAGAAAATTCCCCCGGTTAACTTATCTCCGGCTGGTAAGACACTTGCATTTCTCTTCTAGACTTGGGAAGATTCAGGGAGGGAAGGCTGCGAGACAGCAAGTGTCTAGAGATTCATTATCATCTCTGTATGTCCTTTATGAGGGGCTTCTGCTCTTGGGCTATTTTCTTCATCACACATTGGGGGCTTCTGTATAGGAGAGCATTCATTTGGGAGCTGGTAAGGGTCTTGCTTAGATCCGGGGGTGGGTATTAGCTAAGGAGACCCAAATATCAAGGATGTATAATTTTGTCTGAGCTGGATTTCCATGTGTAATGAGGGGTGTTTAATCCCTCTACTCAAGCTCCACCAGCAGGACATGTCTTGTAGGTCAGTTACTCAATATATTAGGTAGGTAAACACACCTTTGTTATAGTTATAGACTTGTTGTCACAGATACCCCAGTACCAGTACAATCTTCTTGTACAATCTAGACATGTCTTGTGGATCGCCTTACAGCTGACTCTACACCTCTGTCTGAGAACACATTCCGTCACCTGTATGTCTGTGTGGATATCTGCAAATCATGACTTGTTAGTAGCGCTTTAGCAGGTGGTTTGACACCTGTGATCTAAGTTGAGGGGGTGTATTTTCTTGATTGGGGTTTATTTATTTAGGTGCATTTCGTTAGGTGGGGCTTGAAAAGATTAACAAAGGGCCCAAATCAATTTTGCCTGGCTTGGGATGTCTTACAGCACCCCTCATGTCCCGATAAACTCACCCACCTTCTCCATCCCATGGCACAAGTGTGGGCCTCCTGCTCTGCATACCCATTGTGCTCTGCAGACTTGAACATCCACCATCGCAAGCAGGGCAGAGGGGAGCTGGAATGTCGCCAGGTGCATGGCTAAGGTTAGTTACAGCACTCAGAAGAATTCATGCTGCCCCAGAAGGCGGTAAGTTTACTAAGGCACCAAGGGGTGTTTCAGGCTGCAGTGCAGGGTATCCCAAATCGAGATGCTCCTAGAAGCATTAAAATATTTTGGGCTTGCATTAAAGTATTAAATTATTCAATTTGTTAACGGTTGTCCAAGAGGAAAGGGGGTATTTATTTGGTTGAAGGGGTCACTTATTGAAGTGAGGAAGCTTCCTCTCCAAGCAGCTCAGCCATGCTGCTTCCTGGATTCAACTGACATAACTGACAATGCACAGTAACAGGAAGCCCAGCAGCACTTCCTGTTTGCAGGTTTTTAAAATGTACCTCAGCAGTATTTAAAAAAAGGTAAATTCATTTTTATGTACAGCAATCTAAATTGCCCTGGGGAGAGGGGATATGAGCACTGTTTGTTGTGTTGGTCTGGTTTAAGTCATTTTTGACTGTTGGTCCTGTTGGACTGTTGGTATTGTATGAGCCGTAAAAGGGCCCCATTTAATGTTCGCACCAGTGCCCCAATACATTTAGTTATGCCACTGCTTGCATATTATGAATATATATTAATTTTACCCTGGAAATTCTACCAGAGCCACAAAACATGTTGGTGCTGTAAAAATAAATAATAATAATAATTGGTGAAGTCTCTTTCTAAACATCTAAAGCTAAGGTAATATGGACTTTGTTCTGGGTTAAGCATCTAAAGCTAAGGTAATATGGACTTTGTTCTGGGTTAAGCATCTAAAGCTAAGGTAATATGGACTTTGTTCTGGGTTAAGCATCTAAAGCTAAGGTAATATGGACTTTGTTCTGGGTTAAGCATCTAAAGCTAAGGTAATATGGACTTTGTTCTGGGTTAAGCATCTAAAGCTGAGGTAATATGGACTTTGTTCTGGGTTAAGCATCTAAAGCTAAGGTAATATGGACTTTGTTCTGGGTTAAACATCTAAAGCTAAGGTAATATGGACTTTGTTCTGGGTTAAGCATCTAAAGCTAAGGTAATATGGACTTTGTTCTGGGTTAAGCATCTAAAGCTGAGGTAATATGGACTTTGTTCTGGGTTAAACATCTAAAGCTAAAGTAATATGGACTTTGTTCTGGGTTAAGCATCTAAAGCTAAGGTAATATGGACTTTGTTCTGGGTTAAGCATCTAAAGCTAAGGTAATATGGACTTTGTTCTGGGTTAAGCATCTAAAGCTAAGGTAATATGGACTTTGTTCTGGGTTAAGCATCTAAAGCTGAGGTAATATGGACTTTGTTCTGGGTTAAGCATCTAAAGCTAAGGTAATATGGACTTTGTTCTGGGTTAAGCATCTAAAGCTAAGGTAATATGGACTTTGTTCTGGGTTAAACATCTAAAGCTAAGGTAATATGGACTTTGTTCTGGGTTAAGCATCTAAAGCTAAGGTAATATGGACTTTGTTCTGGGTTAAGCATCTAAAGCTGAGGTAATATGGACTTTGTTCTGGGTTAAACATCTAAAGCTAAGGTAATATGGACTTTGTTCTGGGTTAAGCATCTAAAGCTAAGGTAATATGGACTTTGTTCTGGGTTAAACATCTAAAGCTAAGGTAATATGGACTTTGTTCTGGGTTAAACATCTAAATCTAAGGTAATATGGACTTTGTTCTGGGTTAAGCATCTAAAGCTAAGGTAATATGGACTTTGTTCTGGGTTAAGCATCTAAAGCTGAGGTAATATGGACTTTGTTCTGGGTTAAACATCTAAAGCTAAGGTAATATGGACTTTGTTCTGGGTTAAGCATCTAAAGCTAAGGTAATATGGACTTTGTTCTTGGTTAAACATCTAAAGCTAAGGTAATATGGACTTTGTTCCGGGTTAAGCATCTAAAGCTAAGGCAATATGGACTTTGTTCTGGGTTAAACATATAAAGCTAAGGTAATATGGACCTTTTTCTAGGTTATGAGACACTTCAGAGACTGGAAGGGTTAAACAGACAGGCCACCATCTGATCCACCAGAATGTGTTTGTCTCCCAGAGCACCAGAATCTGTTCCATGCGCCAGACACACAGGTTGTGCGACTGCCTCCAGCGCTGTCTATGGTGAACAAATGATGATGGTAACATTTCAACATGGAACAACTTAATCTGTTAGGACAGAGAGAGAACATAAACCAGCGTGTGTTAGTGTGGGGGGAAGGGGAGGAACAGTTCATGGACTGCAATCTAAATACCCCAGCGTGTTGCGATGAGATTATAAATATTATAGGTTTATTGAGGCTATTGAAATGCGAGGGGCAATGACATCTAGGCGTGCCCAGGCCTATTGGCAGACTTATTGGGACCAGTTGGTTCAACCTATTATTTAGGAACCCTTTTTTGGTTTACTTTTATGGTTAACAGTGGTCTAAGTATGTGACTGTCAATGCCTAAAGTTGCTCTCAAGAATCCCCTCTGCTGAAAGCTTAATGATGGCCACTCTTTGTCTTTGTGGTGGTGGTTTTGTATCTATTATGCAGTCTAATTTCTTTATTCTAGAAAAGGTTTTATTAATACAGGCAGTGATGGTCAGAATGTTCTGGGTTGGCAATCAGGCTGACCGAGCCTGAGCCCCTGACTTATTAGTCATGCACCTATCTTCAGAAGTTAGCATGGATGACTCTGAGGATCATGTGCTCTTTCAGGACAGGGGTAAGGCTGAAAGATCTCCCAGTAATGGCAATTTGAGACCAGACTGAACCTACTATGATAGGACTGGATTCCCATCTTACATAGTTACATAGTTAATAAGGTTGAAGAAAGACATATGTCCATCCAAGGGTGTTGGGGAAGTCATTTTTTTATTTTATTTTTTGTTTTCTAATTTTGTCACTACAATCTTGTGGTCGTTTGAATCTACTGACACTTACAGAGTACTCTAAGAAGGTGAATGTTGCCTGGGCTGCTGCATTTTGAAATGAAATGCTGGATGCCCTAAAAATCTTGTTTTCTTTCTACCAGAGACTCAGAAGCCCAACCTGGGCCATAACTACTAAAGTGATTGAGTGATGAATGAGGATCCCAAAGCATCCTCTGGTACTGGAGGCCCAAGAAGGTTTAGGGCATCCAGTACCTTATTTTAAACAGTAACAGCAGACCACCTTATTAGAGTGCTCTGGGGGACACCAGAGTAGATGTCAAATAACAAAAAGGATCCCCACCCAGGTGCCCAAAGGGACTTGAATTATTTTTTTTTCCTTTTTAATTAGCAATGTTCAAAGGACAAGATAGTTCCTTACCTAAGAGCCTTTGGGGAACAGTAGTTAGATTAGCAAGGATCCTAAGAAGTTAGGTGGGATAGCATCAGACCAAGCAACGTTAACTTTTTTGGAGTATTTTAGCTCTCAGTAGATTTAAAGGATGGTTCATTTCCCAAGAGCTCAACAAGAAACAGTAGGGATCCTTCCTGGCTATATTCAGGAAGCATTACAGAGGATTTGATGTAGAAGAAGAAGTGAAATCTTATCCTAGTAGGTTAAGTCTAGTCCAGGGGCACTCAACCACATCTTGTAAATGTCCATATAAAGGTATGCGGTGAGAGGTGAAGGTCTGGGTGGAGGGCTATCACAAGGGGTGAATATTTACAAATCAGCACACTGGGGGAGGGGCTATAGTTTTCACAGGCAAAACTAACACCCCACCACACCCGAAAATCCTATTGGGCACTGGGAAAAAACAGGAGCTTTTTTTGGGCCCCACAGAACCTACATGGCCCGCAGCACAATACTTTAACCCCCCCTTCTTGCATGCTGTGCAGGCCATGTACAGGGGTAGACTAAGGACCAAAATATTACTGGCAATAAGGTCTGGTAACAAGGATGGCTAGATAGAGCTCGGGGGAGAGGGATGAATGGGAGAGAAGCATGTAATGAAGAGAGATGTATAGACAGAACAGGAAGGGCAGGAGGGATGGAGAGAGAGCTGGGAGAAGGGATGGATGGGCAGAACTAGAAGGATAATTGGGCAGATCGGGAGGGAAAGGGGCATTGATGGCTAGAGCTGGAGAAAAGAGTAATGGATTGGAAAAGCTGGGAGGCCGGGGATTGGATGGGCAAAACTGGGAGGTCAGGAATGGAATGGAGAGACTGAGAAACAAAGTTTGTGTGTACCTTGCAATGACACTCCCCATTCGTGCGGTACTTCATATTGCAATACTAGGTGCCAGGGAGCCATGACACGGGCAGGGAGACTTAGAGCTACATCGCTGATCAAGGGGGCAGCTCTGAACACAGCAACACAGAAACAAGTGAGTGCAGGGCTGTCAGGGCAGGGGTCCAGAAATCTACAGACGAGGTCATAATTTAAACCCCGGTTCACGAGTTGAGTATCGCTGGTCTAGTCAATAAGTACCATTCATGATCCACTTTAACAAAGTCAAGGGAATTCCTCTTTAACTAACGGGAGTGCACACAACTGCAGAGATGCTGGGTATGCGTCCGCAGTCCCCGATCGTGGGACCAGCTGCAAGGTAAGGAGGATTGCAGGCGATCTGGGGGGGTTCACACAGTGGGGCATCCTGAATCGGGATGCCCCAGGGGCACCTAGACGGCCAGCCCTGAAGTCTTTTAGACTTCAGGGCCGGCCAGGCCAGTGATTGGTCTAATTTAACTTGTCTAGTTGCTTTTCAGAGACCAAAGGCCTCAACAACCCACATTTATCTCTGTAGATTCGTGCGTAGAGGCCGAATATTTCCAAGAAGAGCTGAAAGGCATCTGAAGAGAAAGGCACAGGCAGAGACATACTCCAGCAACACTAGTAACAATCATTATGCGTTTGCCAACTGGAAGCCTCGCAAACAAAATCATGAACTGTCTACATGAGCACGGTGAGCACCAAAATTAATTTTGTAGGCATCCATTAACACAACAGGGGCCCCTTTGTGGTTCCCAGAAGAAAATATTTATTGTTCTCTCTTTCACATCTGCTTGAAGCGGGCCAGCTTTCGCTGACTTTTATGCCAGCTGAAACAATTAGACAAAGTGGCTGTAAATGCGGGTTTAGCTATGCACGGCCTCCATGCTTGTTGCCATCTTTCGAGCTGTCATCGCTCGCTGGCTGCGTCTCGCCGACAAAAATGTATTTGATCCGTGTTGGTAAATGAAGTGGCTGGACGGCGTTGGCTGTAACACACACTCTCTGTAGAAGTTCATGGTTTGTAATACGACTTTATTTTATTGCATTAGCACAGACGATTAAATGAGACAATATTATCTTAATGTGATTTTCTTGCGCATGGAGTTTCCCATTACATTGCCGCCCCCCCCCCCCCCCAGTCCCAAGCCCGCTATCTGTCTCAGTCTTATTGATCGGGCAGTTAGTTTTATTCAATTATTCAATTCCAATCAATAGATTCAGATGCACGGGATGTAAACGTTCAGCTCCGTCTTGTGTGAGTTTACTGGCTTGTTGGGCACTAGGGATGAGTGGAATTAGTCTCTGTGCTTGTTCTGCATCACCCCACTCCCTGTCCTATTGAAATCTCCGGGATGAGCTTTTGGGTCCCTGGAAAGCAACTAAAGCAGCTAAAAGCCCCAACTTACATGATGAGTAGGCCAATGAAAATCGCTCTGCTCTCAAAACATTGATCTACAAGTATTTAAAAACAAAAAAATCAAAGCTCACCTTTGTGTATTTCTGGAGAACAAGTAGGATTTCCTTTTGAAGTTAACCAAAACACTTAAAGTAGACCAAAACCCAGGATTTTGGTCCTTTCCCCCGATCGGGGGTGCCCCACTGCGTGAAACCCCCAAGATCGTCTAAGGCAACTCACCTCTCCCTGGTCCTACAGTGCATTTGTGGCCGCTCATCCAGTCAGCGTGCTCGGAGCCGCTGACGTCACGCTGTCTAAGGCTCCGTCTAAGAGCTCCGAGCATCCTCCGCTTCCCTCTAACAGGGAGCCTGCCCACGCCGGCCATTCACAGATGCCTGGTGCAGGCACACGCCTTTCTAGAGGGATAGTGGGGATGCGTCTCGCACATGCGCCGTTGGACCGGGAATGAAGGTAAGTGAATTGGGTGACCTGGGGGTTTCACACAGCGGGGCATCCTGATTTTGGATGCCCCGGGGGGGGGGGATCGATCGGCCTGGGAATCTTGTAGAATCCTGGGCCATTCGTGTGGGTTCTGGTCTACTTTGGTCTACTAAGGGTTTCTTCAGCATCAAAATAATTCATTTTCTTCCGTGTATTTTTTTTTTTTAGAAAAAACGCCTTTTTGATTTCTTTCCTTAGCGCAGATCAGGACTATTCTAAGCTGTCCAATTAAAAAAAATCCACACAGCTAAAAATGGTGCTGAATTGTACCAAGGAAAAATTATGAGAAAAAGTATTTTCAATCAAAAAAAGTGCTGAATTGTTGGAATTTTTAAATGCAACAACTACATGTTGTATGTTACTGTCTGCTTGTTATGCTTTTGATAAAGTTTGTTTAAAAGAAAAAAAATCAGGAAGTCTTAGGCAGACCATGTGACTGTATGCATAGCGTGTTTAACCTGCTAAAAGAAAGAAGCTGTGTGTCCTTATTGAGATATCTTGCTGATGTATCCTGTTCACGTTTATGTTCCTGAATGTTGCTGAATATACAGCCATTGTTCCTGCACACAAGAAGAGTGTCATGTACAATCTGCTGCCAAGTCTAAAAGATCCCAGGTCTAGCTCATTGCCTCTCTTTGGGGCATCCATATTCGGGATGCCCCACTTTGCGAAATCCCTCAGTTTACCATAGAAACACCCCACATTCCTACAGAGCATGCACAGACCATAATGGCATCCCCGGGGCTGATGCCACAACAGAGGAATCAATGGATGGTGCGGGCTTTTATAGCTGGAAATGAGCCTGCAGGAGATGAACATTTATATTTACTGTAATCAGTTCTGAATATCTGAAAGCCCGCACATGTGTTATGGGAGCATGGAGTGAGGTAAGAGATACAGTGATCCCGAGGGCTTCACACACACGAGCATCTCAAATTGGAATTGGCTGTGGTCATGCACAGGCACCTGCCCACCCAAATAGTCACCTGATATGGGAGGGGGGGAGAGGCCAGGGGGCGGCCTGGCCATAGGGCATACCGGGCAAAATCCCGGTAGGCCGGCACTAGCAAAGGCTGCGAATGACAGATGCGGTAGAGTGGGCGGCATCTGCCATTCGCTGCCCCTCACTGCTGTTCCCCCGGCCGCCGCTGCCGCTCTCACTCACACACACAACACACATACACTTGCTTACCGGCACTTCCTGGTTGTTACGCGGTGGGCGGCGTCTATGGGCGGCATCCATCTGAGGCCCGCCCACCGACCAGGAAGTGCCGGTAAGCATGTGTATATGTGTGTGTGCTATGTGTGTCTTTGGGAGCTGCGGCAGTGGCCGGGGGAACAGCAGTGAGAGGCAGATGCCGCCCACCCTCCTGCATAATAGGGGTTATACCCCAAGCAACTTTCACCCCTCATACGCTCAGCACGCCCCGCCCACCCCAAGGCAGCAGTGACAGCCTGATATAGCAGCCACGTCAGGTCCGCCCCGTCCCGCCCATTTCGCGTCACGTGACTGTGCTAAACATCAAGCCTGTGAATGGCGACTTTACTTCAGACAGGTGGCCCTGTTAGAAGCTGGCAGTCCGTCACCCTGTTACTGTTTCAGCTTAGGGATGCCCCCACAGCCTGTAATCTGTACTAAGGGATGCCCCCACTGCCTGTACTGAGGGATACCCCCACTGCCTGTAATCTGTACTAAGGGATGCCCCCAATGGCTGTACTGAGGGATGCCCCCACTGCCTGTAATGAGAGATGCCCCCACAGCCTGTAATCTGTACTAAGGGATGCCCCCAATGGCTGTACTGAGGGATGCCCCCACTGCCTGTAATGAGAGACGCCCCCACTGCCTGTAATGAGGGATGCTACTTAAACCGGACCTTTACCATGATTTATTGAAAAGCCCAAACCCTTATAAAATGATTCCCCAGTATCTAAAATTAATATATTTTAAGTTTTTAGTCACTTATTATTGTTTCCCCCGCTGGGCTGCAACTCTGTTCAGGACTTTAGGGTATGGGTGCCGCCATCTTGAAAAGGTCAGCAATCCCAGAATGCAGAGCAGCACAGTCAGAAAGCACTTCCTGTTTGCAGGCTGCCTGATGTTCTATGAGCCGCCATCTTGGATGTGTAAAGGCTCATAACATGCAGTAGATGCAGGTAGGATGATTTTTAATGTGAGCAATCTGTATGTACAAGGTGAGGGAAACATATAAAATAGACTCTTATTCAGAGTGAAAGACCGCTTTAATGGTTGTAATGAGGGATGCCACTCACTGACTGTAATGGGGTGATTCTGCACACTGCCTGTAATGAGGGGAATTTATCACACTATTTGGTTCAGAATATTTTCTTTCTTATTTTGTCCTCTAAACCCTGGGTGCGTGCTGTGGAACGAAAAATAAGGTTTATATATAATGTGACATTTTTAGCCCCAGTCCGCCCCTGGGAGAGGCTTTGCGGCCAGAGGGCTTCCAAAGTTTATTGTACCTACCTTGGCTTACCAATAACCATGACCAGTCCAGAAGCTTCTTGTCATGGTTTCAGCTTCCCCACATGCTGGTTAATCACCTTCCCTGTGTGCTCTGGCTGTCAGTATAGTTGTGTGTCCCCGGAACACCTTTAGGCATGCTGTCTCCTTCTATGGCTGAGCTTTGCTGGTTATTGCAGGTCAGCATTTTGACAGGTATTGCTGGAGTTAAGGTAGTGAGCTGTTCTGATTGGCCGATGGCCACATAAAACCAGGCCTCTCCCAGCATTCATTGCCTGTGATAGCGTTCCTTGCTGGAGTTTGACGTGTAAATATAGCTTATCTGTTGCTGACGTCAGTTCTGCTTGACCATCCTCTGTCTGCTACCTGGACCAACTTCAGCTTGTCGACCCCTCTGGATACAGCATAACATCTGACTCCCCGGCTTTGACTCTTGACCATCCATATGTTCATCCCCTGTGCCTAGAAGCTTGTTGCCCCCACTGCCTGTACTGCCTGTAATCTGTACTGAGGGATGCTCCCAATGGCTGTACTGAGGGATGCCCCCACTGCCTGTACTGAGGGATGCCCCCACTGCCTGTACTGAGGAATGCCCCCCACTGCCTGTAATCTGTACTGAGGGATGCTCCCAATGGCTGTACTGAGGGATGCCCCCACTGCCTGTACTGAGGAATGCCCCCACTGCCTGTAATCTGTACTGAGGGATGCTCCCAATGGCTGTACTGAGGGATGCCCCCACTGCCTGTACTGAGGAATGCCCCCACTGCCTGTAATCTGTACTGAGGGATGCTCCCAATGGCTGTACTGAGGGATGCCCCCACTGCCTGTACTGAGGGATGCCCCCACTGCCTGTACTGAGGAATGCCCCCACTGCCTGTACTGAGGGATGCCCCCACTGCCTGTACTGAGGGATGCCCCCACTGCCTGTACTGAGGAATGCCCCCACTGCCTGTAATCTGTACTGAGGGATGCTCCCAATGGCTGTACTGAGGGATGCCCCCACTGCCTGTACTGAGGAATGCCCCCACTGCCTGTAATCTGTACTGAGGGATGCTCCCAATGGCTGTACTGAGGGATGCCCCCACTGCCTGTACTGAGGAATGCCCCCACTGCCTGTAATCTGTACTGAGGGATGCTCCCAATGGCTGTACTGAGGGATGCCCCCACTGCCTGTACTGAGGGATGCCCCCACTGCCTGTACTGAGGAATGCCCCCACTGCCTGTACTGAGGGATGCCCCCACTGCCTGTACTGAGGGATGCCCCCACTGCCTGTACTGAGGAATGCCCCCACTGCCTGTACTGAGGGATGCCCCCAATGGCTGTACTGAGGGATGCCCCACTGGCTGTACTGAGGGATGCCCCCAATGGCTGTACTGAGGGATGCCCCCACTGCCTGTAATCTGTACTAAGGGATGCCCCCAATGGCATGACCCTTGCTTCATCTGACCTCCTGTGAACCCCAGTCATGCTATAGTAGCATCATTTGTGCAACGGTGAGCAAGTGTGTCTGGTGAGGCCTGCTTGTGTCCTGGCAGAGGGCTTGTCAAATGAGGGCTTGTCTAAAGGTTGGTGAAGATAGCAGCGGAGATTGGGAGTTATTGACTAACCTGGACCCTGAGCCTGACACTTCTGAGCACCACCCCCAAGGTGCTTCCCAGGCAGGCTGGAAACGACTGCACACACCATGGTGGAGGTGTGGCTGCAGAGTTCCTCTACAATTCTAAATTGCGATGAGAAGTTCACGTGTGGATAGCAAGGTTCCTGAAAGCAGTCCTTCACCCTGAATAAGAGCCTATCTTATATCTTTTTAATTTTTTTTTTTTTTTTAATTTTTAATGCATAGATGGCCATTGTATGCTTGCGCACACATAGGAATTTGTCCTCCGCATTTAACCCATCTGTGCCGTGAGTGCACACGTGCCCGGAGCGGTGGGCTGCCCTAATTATGGAGCCCGGGGAGCGCAGTTGGGGGGTTAGGTGCCTTATATGCCTAATATGTTTCCCACACCCTGTACATACAGATTGCCCACATTAAAAATCATCCTACCTGCATCTACTGCATGTTATGAGCCTTTAAACATCCAAGATGGCGGCTCATGGAGCATCAGGCAGTCTGCAAACAGGAAGTGCCTTCTGACTGTCTCGCTCTGCATTCTGGGATTGCTGTCCCTTCCCTGACCCCGGCACTGCTCTGTCTGTGCAAAGCACAACTCTAACCCGCCCCCTGTACTTTATCCCGCTCCTCTCCTCAGTATGTGTGATGCTTCTAAGGCAAGATGGCGGCGCCCATATACTAGAGTCCTGAAGAGAGTTGCAGCCCGGTGGTGGAAGAATAATAAGTGACTAAAAACATAAAATATATTAATTTTAGATGCTGGGGAATAGTTTTTTAAGCGTTTGGGCATTTCATGAAATCATGATGAAGGTCCGGTTTAACCGCAGTATAGGTCTTGCTTTAGTGACTGTATAGTGTGAACCCAAATCCGAACAGCAACTCTACTTCTCGCCTACAGTCATTATCATTGTTAGAAAGCTAATCCCAAACTGACTAAATGATTGACCAATCAGATGCTTTTAATAAAGAGCAGCTCATAAATGTCTCATTTATCAATGCCTTTACTTTAATGATCGGTTCATGGAAGATGTCTACAACAAATCAGAATAAACTATGTGTCATTGGTAAAGCAGATGAATTAATTACGAAGCCCACATGATGTCCGCAGGTTCAGGAGACACCCAATCTGTATGGTGTCATTTTAGCCACTGTCAGCACATAGCAATTAGCTGTCCCACATTGACAAAAATCAATATAAACACTTAAAAAGAGACACTTTGCCCCAAAGCAATTATTCATAATTTTCAGGAGGTTTTTCGCATTGATAATTGTGTGGTCGGAGCCAAGTGAGCGTTGCTTAAGGCCACGCTCTTTAGGTGACTTTTAGTCACCCTACGCCCGCTCTCTTCCAAACTATTCTCCCTAAAGATTTACTTATAAACGACTGTCTGTCCCTCTTATGTCTGGAGGTCTGACTCTTGACCCTTGTTGTGTTATCCTTCCCTTGTTGAAAAACGAACCTCTGCCTCCACGACTCACTATTATTCTACGGTTAATAGATCTGACCCGTCGAGTGTACTGTATACATTCACCATCATCCTCGCTCCCTCTAAATTCACCATCTGAAATAGATACCAATTTTGCGACACGAAGTCGGCGCGGTAATGAAATGCAAACAACAGAAGGCCTCATTCGGGTTTACAAAAATTCTATTTGTCAAACAGTGTGGGAACGCCAGGCAATTTAACCGAGACAGTTCAGGCAGCTTGTTACCAGGAACGGGCGACAGACTTTTCTATTTCTCTCACATCATAGGAGGACTCGCAGTCAAGGAATCTCCAGTAACAGTGCAATATTTGCTGCCCAGACCTCGGACATTTTCATAGTGGCTAACCTTCTATTGATCGGCTTTTCAAGTGGAGCTAAGTAAGCATACATTTTCATTTATAACCTCCCTTGTCCTTGTAGACGCAGTCCTTATTGTTTAAATAACAGCTGAACCACAAGACTTGTTTCTGACCCAAGCATACATCAACAGTAGGGATGAGCAAACCCCCCAAAGTTGGCAAGTTAAGCCACACTTTGATTTCAACTTGGTGACCCGAACTTTGAGAGGGATACCTTTAGGCATGCTGTCTCCTTCTATGGCTGTGCTTTGCTGGTTATTGCAGGTCAACATTTTGACAGGTATTGCTGGAGTTAAGGTAGTGAGCTGTTCTGATTGGCCGATGGCCACATAAAACCAGGCCTCTCCCAGCATTCATTGCCTGTGATAGCGTTCCTTGCTGGAGTTTGACGTGTAAATATAGCTTATCTGTTGCTGACGTCAGTTCTGCTTGACCATCCTCTGTCTGCTACCTGGACCAACTTCAGCTTGTCGACCCCTCTGGATACAGCATAACATCTGACTCCCCGGCTTTGACTCTTGACCATCCATATGTTCATCCCCTGTGCCTAGAAGCTTGTTGCCCCCACTGCCTGTACTGAGGGATGCCCCCACTGCTTGTAATCTGTACTGAGGGATGCTCCCAATGGCTGTACTGAGGGATGCCCCCACTGCCTGTACTGAGGGATGCCCCCACTGCCTGTACTGAGGAATGCCCCCACTGCCTGTAATCTGTACTGAGGGATGCTCCCAATGGCTGTACTGAGGGATGCCCCCCACTGCCTGTACTGAGGAATGCCCCCACTGCCTGTAATCTGTACTGAGGGATGCTCCCAATGGCTGTACTGAGGGATGCCCCCACTGCCTGTACTGAGGGATGCCCCCACTGCCTGTACTGAGGAATGCCCCCACTGCCTGTACTGAGGGATGCCCCCAATGGCTGTACTGAGGGATGCCCCACTGGCTGTACTGAGGGATGCCCCCAATGGCTGTACTGAGGGATGCCCCCACTGCCTGTACTGAGGGATGCCCCCACTGCCTGTAATCTGTACTGAGGGATGCCCCCAATGGCTGTACTGAGGGATGCCCCCACTGGCTGTACTGAGGGATGCCCCCACTGGCTGTACTGAGGGATGCCCCCACTGCCTGTAATCTGTACTGAGGGATGCTCCCAATGGCTGTACTGAGGGATGCCCCCCACTGCCTGTACTGAGGGATGACCCCACTGCCTGTAATCTGTACTGAGGGATGCCCCCAATGGCTGTACTGAGGGATGCCCCCACTGGCTGTACTGAGGGATGCCCCCACTGGCTGTACTGAGGGATGCCCCCACTGGCTGTACTGAGGGATGCCCCCACTGGCTGTACTGAGGGATGCCCCCAATGGCTATACTGAGGGATGCCCCCACTGGCTGTACTGAGGGATGCCCCCTCAGTTGATTTCAACTTGGTGACCCAAACTTTGAGAGGAATTCTGCCTCACAAACAAATTCTATAAAAGATTCCTGTCCTAATATTTCCCCCACAAAAAAAGAAACATAGAAGGTTGACCGCAGAAGGAGACCATATAGTCCATTTAGGCTGCCCTTAGACTAGATGGACCGTATGGTCCTCCTCACTCACTCACCCCTGTGATGGGGCATTTTTCCAGGTGAGGTCCATCATTTTTCCAATGAGGAAAGCAGATTGTTTCAAAATTTTGAAACAGCAGCAATCTCTGGGCACTGCAGAATGATTTGGCAAAGTCTTTACCACCATTGGGTGGTGTTTTTTCCAAACTTGAAAAAAAACATCTTTATCCAATTGGAAAAATGATTCATCTCACCTGTAAAAGTGCCCAGTCACAGTGGTGGTTTTTTGGGGGGGTAAAATTAGAACAAACCTTTTTTAGAGAATTTTTTTTGTGTTCAAGTTTATAAAGCTCACTTAGATGTAAGCTTCGAGTTCCTGTCCAGTGTCAGGATCTCCGATTATATGTAAATGTTTGTAAGTGAATCCAATTTTTTTGCATCAGTTTCTGGGTCATGGCTTAGCTGGGAAGGGCCCGGCATAAGGCAGCATTATGAGTCTTGAGCATGTTCCTTTTTGACCAGAGACAGATTTCAGACCACTGTGGCTTGCCCTGCTCACTCACTCTGAGAGAACCAAGGGACAGAGTGGCTGTTAGACCCCTTTTTTGTGTGGTCCTTAAGGAATTAAATAGAAAGGAGGGGAAAACCTTGGAGGCTTCTACCCTGCACTGCCGGAAATGGAGGAGAGGCACATGGAACAGGCATCAGATGAGCTTCTTGCTGCCTTATTATTGTCTTTGGGTTTAAAGTCCCCTTCAGTTCACAACAAAAGAAGAGCCAAAGGTCAGCTTGCCTCAGCAGATCTTTAGCATGAACCCAAATGTTTATGTGGCAGGGCAACTCTATCATAGACACCCGGTTTTTCATAGATGGGTCAGAGCCATGGTTAGTGGTGCCGGCCATATGCCCAGTATCTGACTGGCCCACCAGAGCCCCAGACACTGACACAGGGCAAGGGCAGATAATTTCTGGCTTACCCAGAGTTAGTTTCATTTGTTATTTGGTCAATAAACATCATTTTTTTAATATGCAACAATCTAATTATCATTAAGCAGAAGTGTGGACCCCAAGGAGAATCTTTTGACTCTGGTGGGCCCCAAAGAATAATTTTCTCTGGTGGGCCTACAGTGATCCAGGGCAACCTGGCATATGCCAAACTCCTCATCCCTCCATATTGGGCAAAGCATATATGACACACAGCAATATGGTCAACACCATTGGATAGATAAGGGAGGGGCAGATTTTTTTTCTTCCAATGCACAGTGCACTGGGCTAGTAGCAAGTGGGAAAGGGGCCCTACTTAAAAAAAACAGGATGGAGCATTTGACTGGATCTTGCTGCTATCTGGGATGGACAAATTGGACTGAAACAAGATCCGGGCGATCTCCGAACTGGCGGCACCATCTTGCATCCCATCAGCACGCACGCGGCCTCCAAATCACGCAAGACTTTGCAGAGCTGCAAGATTGCAGTGGGACATTATGGGGCACGACTAAGGCCGTGCTTGTCAGTTAGGAACAGCTAAGCGGACAGCGGGGTGAGGATCTGAGCTGGAAGCAGCTGGGACCGATGGGGGGGGGGGGGGGGGGCGATCTTCCTCCCAAGTGTTAGAATTGTATCAACAAATAGAAGAAGCCTTTGGTGATGAAATAAGGTGACAGTTACTACAGTTAACTATTTTTCAAGCTACAAATAGGTAAATGGGGATACTTCATTTTCATTTTTTGGAGAGTTCTAACTTTAAATAAATATGTTGTACTTAAATAAAGCTCTAAAATGACATTATTCTGTTAAAGGAAACCTCTAACTTTTCAAGGAGTTGAAAGGAGATTTTTTTTTTCTGTTTCAAAAATAAATTATTTGTCTAAGAGGACCTCTGATGTCTTTGGCCCTTATTTATGAAGGAATAGTGACAGGTAGCGACTGGTGAGCGACCGGTAATGACGGGCACCGCCACGAGAACGCCGGCTCCCCACCACAATCACACATTTATCAAGCCGATCCTGCTTAGCGACTGAGATAGCGCCAGATAGCCACTCATTCATCATTATTCCAGCCTCAGCCCACAGCGCCAGCGTCGGACCTTGAACAGCGACAGGTAGGACCTCTCGCTACCTGGCGCTCTCCAATGCATTTTAATGGAACAATCTTTAAATATTCATAATTAATTGTTATTAATGTTTTTTTTTTTTTTTCAATGTGAAAAATTCTGTGACCACTTCTGCCATTTTAGATAATTTTTTAAGGTAAAAAGGTAATAAGGTAAAAAAAAAAAAGAAAAAAAATTTGTGCAGAATTGATATTACAGGTCTGATATTATTGTATTCATAATACTAAATTCTTTAAAACATTTTTTTTTTTTTTTTGCCAAAAATATGGTGGTTTGGGGGTTAAAAAACTACTTTTAACACATCGCCGCCAGCGCTCTGGGGTTTAAACATGCATTTCACAGCGCTTGAATTTTTGGAGCGTGATTTTTTGATGAATATGGTGGGAGCCGGTCGCTCTGACCAGTCGCTATCATGCGCACCCATACATCGCGGAACCTGTCAAATAGCGACTCCTAACCCCGTATTCAACATTACTGCACAGCGACTGAGTCGCTATCAACAACCGAACAACGGCCAAGCACAGCGACTACTAGCGGGTGCTGTGAAAATACTGCTACAGTCGCTCAACTGTCGCTACCTGCCGCTATTAATGAATCGGCCTCCCCGTTTCAATTAGAACAATGTGCCCTTGACAATGTGCAGCACGAAGGGTGCTGCTGTAACTTACCTCAGGCCGCGGTCCTCTTCCTCTCAATGACATTTGAATTTGGCCGCAGCCTGAGCTACAGAAAGATGGCCGCTGGCTCCCATGAGTGAGGACACTATTAGTGCCAGCTGGCAGTGATGCCACTAGAAGTGTTGATGCTGGGACCAAATTCAAACGCCGCTGCCGCTGAGAGGAAGAGGATCCTGGACCAAGATGAGTTACAGCAGCTTCCAGCTGAAGGGGGCTGGTGCATACCTCCCAAGTGTTTGGAGGGACGGTCCCTCTTTTGAGTTCATGTCCCCCTGTCCCTCATTGTTCTCATTTGTCCCTCTTGCAGATCTGCATCAATAAATGATTCATTTGCCTACTGAAAATGGTTTATATTGTTTTAAATGTTACAACCTATCTCCTATCCATCAATCAATGAGGGGCGTGATCTAATTGAACAAATATCCCTCTTTCCTATACTGAAAAGTTGGTAGGTATGGGCTGCTCACACCTCAAACTGCTTTTCTGTGTTCGGGCCGGACGCCGAACTTGAACGCAAACTCTCAAAGTTCAGTAGAAACCCAAACTTTGTGGTTCGGGTTAGGCCATCACTCATTTTAAGTATATACTTAAAAACATCTCATGCATCCGTCCCGTCCTCTCACCTGACACCACTAAAATGTTATTGCATGCCCTGGACATATCCCGACTGGACTACTGCAACATCCTTCTTTGTGGCTTACCAACTAACAGACTGGCACCCCTCCAATCTATTCTGAACTCTGCTGCTCGCCTCATCCATCTCTCCTCTCGCTCCGCCAGTTCTGCGCCTCTCTGCCAATCCCTACACTGGCTGCCAGTCCCACAGCGAATCCTGTTCAAAACTCTAACTCTCGCCTACAAGGCTCTCTCCAACCAGGCCCCTCCCTACATCTCATCTCTAATCCAACAATATCAACCTAGACGCAGCCTCCCCTCTTCTGCCGACCTTCTCCTGTCCTCCACCCTGGTCACCTCCTCTCACGCCCGCCTCCAAGACTTCTCACATGCAACTCCAATCTTCTGGAATTCCCTCCCCCACCCAATCCGCCACTCCACAACCCTCAAAACCTTCAAAGGTGCCCTTAAAACTCACTTATTCAGACAAGCATATAATCTGGCTTAACCAATTTTCTAAAGGGCACATGCCACAATGCTGAATATACTGACTCTTTGTGATCCTTCCCCCTCGTCTTCACCCCTCTTCCTTTAGACTGTAAGCTCCTCGGGGGCGGGGCTCTCTCCCCTATTGTATCCTATACTCAGAATATCCAGTGTAAAACTGCATTTGAAATAGTCTATGTACTGTATGTTTCTACCCTGTCTGTAATTACTACTTTGTAAAGCGCTACGGAAGATGATGGCGCTATATAAATAAACAATAATAATAATACCCAGGGCAGGCATCAGCACTAGGCATACCTGGGCAGATGCCAGGGCCTCGGCACCTTGAGAGGGCCCACCTCATTCTCTATACCCTAGGCAGTGCCTATGCAGGATACATGGCCGTGTAGTAACCTGGACTAAAGACTGTCAGGCAGGGGCAGATTGGCCATTGGGCCATTAGTCCTTCTATTCTTTGTTTCTTTCCTTCTATTCTTTTTCATTCATTCTTTCTTTCATCTGTTTTTTGTTTCTTTAATCTGTTTGTTCTGCTATTCCTTCTTTCTCGCTTTTTTCTTTCTTCTTCTTTCCTTCTATTTTTCCCTGTCATTCCTTCTATTCTTTATTTCCTCCTGTCTCTTCTGTTTTTTTTCTCCCATTGCTTCTCCCTGTCTTTCCTTGTTTTTTTCTGCCATTCCTTTTATTCTTCTTTTGTTTCTGACATTCATTCTATGCTTCTGTTCTTTCTGTTTATTTCCATTTTTTTTGTAATATTTTATAATCATACATGTAACTTTTATCACCATTTATGGAGTATCATACCATACCGGCAAAGGGCCCACTGAGACTCTATCACCCAAGGGCCTGCATAAACCTGGAGCCGGCCCTGATCTTACCCCTGTGCTTCTATTTTGTACAGCGCCACAGAATAAGATGGCACTTTATAAATAAATAAATAATAATCTCTAGTACTGAACTCTGTTCCTATGATCCATCAGAAAAGGAAGCTGCAGACGTGGAGGCTGATTCCCTACTAGCACCAAGTATTGCCAGATGAGCGTCTGTATAGTGGCGCTTAGAGCGACCGCTAGTAAGCGGGTATCGGGCGCTGTAACAGAGCACCTCGGTTGCTGTAGTAACCTGGTCGGCATTGATCAATGTGATGTGTATTGGGCGCTCTAACAACAGTACAGTGCTACAGCGAGCGAGAGGTAGCGCCAGCTCAGTGCGTCCAGCACTCGGCGCGCCACATTTGCCTGTTCAGCAACTACTGCCCCCACCACTAAAAAACAAACACTATCCTTAATATTGCACAGAACCCCCCCCCCCCCACCCCCATACCTTCCAGCATTCTGATACCATCAGGACCTAAACAGTAATGTATTCACCACCGTGCCCCCCTCTGCTTTGGGGGTTAATTAACAAGAGTCGTTCGCTGGAGAGCCATATTTATCATAAAAATGACATTTCGCTAAACCTCACAAGTTCCTGTTTAATATCCTTCTGCTGATCAGCCCGCTAACTTTTTCTATTTCATTTTCTAAAAGGAAAGCTAATCCCCTCAGAATGAAGACTTCTTCATCTAAGAGCTGAATGAGACGGCGGCCCTGACAGAGGGCTGAGGATTCCTAGACAAAGCGGGTGCATCGGGATTTAAAGGGAACGCTCGCTTCTGTTTGTGGAGGCTTTAGATATCTACAGTAAGGGGAGGCGGTAGAGACAGCTGTGAGACTGCCATGGCATAGGGCATCAGGTGCAGCGGGACCATCTGTCAAATGCCAACCACTGTCAGGCCGGTGCACTGCACCAAATTGCGTGACCTCCAGTTTGTCACTTGTTTTATTGCTCACAAGGTCCGTTTGTGCATCTTTGGTATAGGAGTGTGTTGAGGTAATGTAGCCATCCTTGCAATGATATTGAGAAGCCTTCTTAAAACTTTTTGTTAGACATAAATTAAAGTATTGTATAGTACAGTAGGGTAAATACTAGGGCCCTTATTCATCAAGCGATAGCGCCAGGTAGTGTCTGACGAGCACCAGGTAGCGGCAGCTAACGGCGACTACCGACTCAAGTACGCCCGGCGGCGGTCACAATGACGCATTTATCAAGCAAAATGAGGCTAGCGCCGGCGAGAGCGACGGCTAGCGCGGCATTCATCATGAAGCCGCCTGGACCGAACAGCGCCGCTGCAAATTCCCTCACAGTGCCAGGTATGAGCTGTGGCTCCCTGGCGATGTCCAATGCATTTCAATGGAGCAATCTATAATTATTCATAATTAATTGGTATTAATTTTTTTTTTTTTATTTTTTAATGTCAAAAAATCGGAGAACACTTCTGCAATGTTAGGATTTATTTTTAAGTAAAAAAAAAAATAAAAAAAATATGTGCAGAATTGATCTAACAGGTCTGAGATTAATGTATTCATATTACAAAATGATTCAAAAAACATGTATAATGTTACATTCAAAAAATATGGTTGTTTAGGGGTTAAAAACTAGTTAATACACATCGCCGCCAGCGCTCTGGGGTTTAAACAAGGAATGGACAGCGACAGCACATTCGGAGCGTGATTTGTTGATGAATATGAAGCTAGCCGTTCGCTCTGGCCATTCGTTGTCAGGCGCTCACATACAACGCTGGACCTGTGAAACAGCGACCCCCCAGCCCGTATTCAACATTACCGCACACCGACTGAGTCGCTGTCATCAAGCTAATGCCGGCCAAGCACAGCGAATACTGGCTGGCGCTGAAAAAATCACGCTACAGTCGCTCATCTGTCGCTACCTGGCGCTATTGATGAATCGGCCTCTAAGTAACAACAAACAGACAAAGTGGGCCGCACTAGACTCTCTGCCCAAGAGTAACCAAATCGGTAATAAAGGTAAGTAGTGGTGTGCACACCAGTCCAAACACAATATATATAAGGACAAAACACACAGGGAGAAGACCACGCCTCCCACAAAGTGTTATAGACAAAGTGGCACCAACCCACTATATGTATAATAAAAATTCCAATTTATTGCATAATGAGCTACAAGTTAAAATCACATACAGACAATTACATTACATACACAACACAACATCAGAGGGTGCCGAAGGTCTTAGATATAGTACCTAATACGTGAATTCATTCCAAAGATCAAAAAAGCTAAAAACTAAATACATAAAGGTTGTTCACTCAATCAATCAATCAAATATGTGCAAATATACAAAATAAGTGTAAAGTGCAAACAATATACCCACTAGGTATAATCCACTAATCTACTAAAGCATCTATTATCAGACAGAATGTGTCCAGCCAGGTGCAAGACAGCGCACCTGAATGAACCAAAGAGAAAGAAACAGTGAGCGTGTATACAGACCGACCAGGGGCACCCCCACAAACCGTCGCCAACGCGTATCGTAGTGTGACCACACTACTTCCTCAGGGCAAAGTGCTCAAGAGGGGACCCATCCTTGATATATAAAGGGTCATGAAGACCACCCACTGCTGCAAATGGACCAATGAAGGTCCATAATAGGACCAATCTCAAAAAGACACTCCACCCCCGGGGCTCCCTGGCACCCGCCCCCCCCCCCCCCCAACACACTCCAATTAAATCTCATATGGGCCCAACACACACACATGGATGTAACGCACCTGCATCCTGGTAATGCGCTGTCTTGCACCTGGCTGGGCACATTCTGTCTGATAATAGATGCTTTAGTAGATTAGTGGATTATACCTAGTTGGTATATTGTTTGCACTTTACACTTATTTTGTATATTTGTACATATTTGATTGATTGAGTGAACAACCTTTATGTATTTAGTTTTTAGCTTTTAGCTTTTATGATCTTTGGAATGAATTCACGTATTAGGTACTATATCTAAGACCTTCGGCACCCTCTGATGTTGTGTTGTGTATGTAATGTAATTGTCTGTATGTGATTTTAACTTGTAGCTCATTATGCAATAAATTGGAATTTTTATTATACATATAGTGGGTTGGTGCCACTTTGTCTATAACACTTTGTGGGAGGCGTGGTCTTCTCCCTGTGTGTTTTGTCCTAGTACAGTAGGGTAGGCAGAGTTAAAGTAAACCAAAACCTGGGATTTTAACTATCCTTGGTTTCAGGTCCTCGCCCCCAGAGCATCCCGATTTGGAAAGCCCCGCTGTGTGAAACTCCACAGGTCACCAATAAAAGCTCACCTTTTCCCAGCCCTCTGCCACATGTGCAGGGAGCTATGTAGTGTTATAGATGCCTTTTATATGGGATTCCCCATAAAAAGTTAGGGGAAACCCCCCTCCCCCTTAGAGTCGATGGCGTTGCTGCTTCCCTTTAACCAGGAACTGTGCGGTTCAAAACTCACTGCAACAATGTCATTGATGAACCTTTGATGGTAAAACACTAGCAATTATTTTTAATAGCTATTTAACAAACATTATGTTTTTATTTTTAAATCATCCTCGCTGACTATTTTAGAGTCAAATGATGAACATTTGAATGGCACATTCAGTTCTAAAAGCTAGAGAACCTAATGAATGTCGTAATATAAATGTTTAAAAATGTAGAGACATCGGAGACAATAGTATTTATTAGTATTATTAGTATTATTACAATGCAAGGAATAGTTACAGGTGGCAGAGCTCCAGCAATGGGCCAGAAGATGCAGATTATACGAAAACGCTGGCAATGCGCCAGAAAACAAGTTTAAACAGAAAACCACATTTTTTTTTTCTGGGCTTCCCCTGGAAAGTAATGATCCACCCTTGTTTCCAACTCTGCTTTCATGCTTTTTCAGTTAGAAACTAGCGCCAGATATTGCCATTTGAGCGTCTGGGAGGCCGATTCATTAACAGCGGCAGGTAGCGACAGTTGAGCGACTGTAGCAGCATTTTCAGAGCGCCCGCTAGTAGTCGCTGTGCTTGGCCGTTGTTCGGTAGTTGATAGTGACTCAGTCGGTTTGCCGTAATGTTGAATATTGGGTGAGGAGTCGCTATTTGACAGGTTCCGTGCTGTATGGGAGCGCATGATAGCGACTGGCCCTAACGACCGGCTCCCACCATATTCATTAACAAATCACGCTCAAAAAATTCTCGCGCTGTAAAATGCATGTTTAAACCCCAGAGCGCTGGCGGCGATGGGTTAAAAGTAGTTTTTTAACCCCCAACCATATTTTTGGAAACCAAAAAAAACTAGTTTTTTAAATAATTTTGTAATATGAATACATTAATAACAGACCTGTAATATCAATTCTGTACTTTTTTTTTAACCTTAAAAAAAATAATTAAAAATGACAGAAGTGGTCACAGAATTTTTCACATTTAAAAAAAAAAAAAAAAAAAAAAATAACAATTATTTATGAATATTTAAAGATTGTTCCATTGAAATGCATTGGAGAGCGCCAGGTAGCGAGAGGTCATACCTGTCGCTGTTCAAGGTCGGACGCTGGCGCTGTGGGCTGAGACTGGAATAATGATGAATGAGTCGCTATATGGCGCTATCTCAGTCGCTAAGCATGATCGGCTTGATAAATGTGTGATTGTGGTGGGGAGCCGGCGTTCTCGTGGCGGGGCCCGTCATTACCGGCCGCTCACCAGTCACTACCTGTCGCTATTCCTTGTTAAATAAGGGCATATGTATCAGTGCTTAGAGCTTTGGCTCTATAACCTAGCGTAGCGGGCGGACAAGTGATGCTGTACTATCCTGTCCAGCATTGATAAATAATGTCTGCAGGGCGAACAGAAGGTGGTGTCCCGAGGTCAAAACGCCCAAGACAACGCTACATCTAACAAAAGGACAACGCTGCAGCAAACGATAGGTAGCGCCAGTTAAGTGCGTCCGGCACTCGGCGCTGAAGCCCATATGTAAGAAAAAACTACACAGAACCAGTGCCAGCGCTCTAAAATTGGGCGCTCTAGCATAGAGAGCCAGAAGCTATGTGCAAAAAGTCTGTTTCTAAAAACATATACACCAACAGCAGAGAGAAAACATTGTTTTAACACTGTAACAATGACACTGCAATGGCAGATCTACACATACAATTCTGCATAATAAAAAATAAATTAAAAAACACAATAAAAGTTTTTAGTTCCTGGGCAGGAGAGGACACACAATGATTTGAACCAAAAAGTTAGAACATTACTTTAGGTAAACACAATTTATACACAACCGAATAAAACACTATTGACATGTATGGGATAATGCTGCTGAGCGACAGGTGCTACATGGCGCTGCTGAACATAGAGCGCCGGCACTTTACACTGAGCCACCTCTAGTGATACATGTGACGCTACATGATGCTAATAGAGGCGCTCACCAGATTGACTTCCATATATATGGTTTTCACATACTGCACCCGGGGTTCACCCGACGCTCTGTGGCACTCCCTGGCGTTAGAGTTTCTTAAATAACCCCCAAAGTTAACAAACATGATTGGCTCGTGAAGGAGATGAGCACACAAATTTGCTGCAAAACCAAATATATGGCAGCAGTAATGTGTTTTACTGTGAAAGCAAAAGGGGGAGGCCGATTCATTAATAGCGCCAGGTAGTGACAGTTGAGCTCATGAGGGACCTGAGGAAAGGTAAAGTGAGGGTGCTTAGTCAGGGCCAGACCAATTAGTGATTGGTCCACCAGTAAAAGTTTAAGACAGCTGCGCATATAAACCAATTCTTCCTAAAAGTGTTTATACAACAAAGTTGCTTCGCTGAGCCACTGGGGATTTAATTTTTTTTCTAGTGGCTGGAAGCATGAATTTGTCGGGATCAGCCCTCATGTAGCTCTACATTTCATGTGCGGAAAGGTTTATGTGGACAAAGCAAAGTAGTAGCTAGGCTTTCTGGCACCTAGAGCAAATAATGAAATGGAGCCCCCCACCTGTTCTCAGGTCCCCCTTTGGTGCCCCCCTGACCTGCTGCACCCAGGGCAAGTGCCCCCCCCCCCCCCCTCCTGCTCCCTCCCCTTAGCTACACCCCTGGCACAAGGTAGCAAGAATTCACATATTGAGGTTAAACCGGACCTTCAGCATCATTTAATGAAAAGCCCAAACTATTCTCCACCATACTTTTTATTCTTTCCTCCACTGGCCTGCAACTCTGTTCATGACTCTAGGATACGCCATCTTGCCTCAGAAGCATCACATACTGAGGAGAGGAGGGCTGGACAAGGTGCAGGGGGCGGGTTATAGCTGTGCTTTGCACAGAAAGTGCAGAGCTGGGGTCAGGAAAAAGACAGCAATCCCAGAATGCAGGGCAGCATAGTCAGAAGACACTTCCTGTTTGCAGGCAGCCTGAGACTGCATGTGCCACCATCTTGGATGTTTAAAGGCTCAGAAAATGCAGCAGATGCAGGTAGGATAATGTTTAATGTGGCCAATCTGTATGTACAGCGTGGGGGAAACATATAAGATAGACTCTTATTCAGGGTGAAGGTCCGGTTTAATTAGACTGCTTTTTGCATCTGATGTTGGCTCACTCTTTGCGTCTGGAACCTGGGCTCTGGGATATCTGTATTGCTGTGTGCTAAACTTTGATCCTTAGTTGTTCCAGATGGATTAAGCAAGGTGTTCCAGCATTTTGGTCCACCCCACCATTACAGGACAATCAGGGGTAGCAAAGAAGGTGGCTAGGAGTGAAGGACAGTTGGTGGCAGTGGAGAAGGCAGTTAGGACTGGAAAACAATCAGCAGCAGGAGGACCTATCGCTGGCAGTCAAGTGGAACGGTGACATGATATGACATTATATTGCCTGGTGACGTGAGCAATATTAAGTAGCAGAGTTTGGGCCTTAACCACTGAATTGGGGCCCAACATGTATCAAGGGTGTCACAGGCTTTGCTATAAGACCAGAGCATTCTATAGTTATTGACAGGACCGGATTAAGTGTGGTGGCGGCCCCTGGGCAGATCTGGTGGAGGCTCCAGACACAGTATTTTTTTTTCTTTGGAATATTAGTCCAGCCAAGTAACTGATTGGTGGTTGTCTGGCACCCGCCTACTTACTGGAACGTCAGATGGAGTCCCTTGTGCCCCCCTTGTGCGGGTGCGTGCTGCTCGGGAACTCCTGCTTTGCCATTCTGGATGGGGGGTAGTGTAGTCGCCCGGCTGGTCCAGCAGAAAACAGTTCCCTGCATTGAGCAGCCAGCGGCTGTGCTTGGTGGCTTATGTGCAGTGACAGCTCTGCACGCAGCCATCACTGTAACATTGGTGATGGCGGCTTTGCTGCTCTAGACTCTCCGTCCTGCCCTGTGGTGGTTTCGATTGCAGGTTTGCAAAAACAAAAAAAGGCTTGCCCAGGCATGCCGCCAATGGCTTTGTTGCCAACCCCGTGGCCCGTCAGACCAAAGACTGAAAAGCCTCCTGGATCAGACCATAACCCAAAGGTTGGTGGATGTCCCCTTTGCAGGGCAAGTGGTGGAGGCCCCCAGGGGCTCGTGCCCCTTGCGCCCTCCTCATAATCTGACCTAGGTTGTTGACATAACTATATCTGGTTTAGATTTGCTTAAACTGTACTAAGGCTGTCCTAAATCACTGCATACACACCTTGCTCTTCAGAGAACATTGTGTCATGTGGCCATCCATTCACTGTTCAAATAACAATTTCAATACACAACTCATTGATTAAATGAAAATAACAATAGCTACCTACTACTGCTACCTATCAACCTAGGGGGGGGTTTAAGAACAAACAGCGCCAGGTATTGCTTCGTAGCGGCAGGCAGCGCCTGGTGAACGCCGGGCACTGTAAGCAAAACCACATTTAAGAAAGCGAATCTGGTGAGCGTTTCTAACAGCGCCATGTAGCGTTCAATGTATTAATACAGGCGGCTCAGCACATAGCGCCGGCGCTCTAGGCTGAGGAGCACTATGTAGTACCTGTCGTTCTGTAGCGCTCTCCCATACATTTCAATGGGCTTTCATTAGTTGTGTATAAATAGTGTGTTATGCGTTTTTTTTTGCTCAAATTATTGTGTGACCTCTCCTGGCTGCAAACAAACACTTTTATATATTTTTTATATATTTTTATGCAGAATTAAATGTACAGGTCTGGCACTAAAGTATTCTTGTCCCAGTGTTAAAACAATGTCATTTCCACTTTATTACTGCACCCATCTTTAGAGCGCCAACGCTGTGTGTGTGTAGTTTTTTGTTAACTATGGTGTGGAACGCTCAGTGCCGGATGCACTGAGCTGGCGCCACCTCTCACTCGCTGCAGCGTTGTACTTTTGTTAGAGTGCCTAACACACATCACATTCAACAATTCCGGCCAGGTTAATACAGCGACCGAGACGCTCTGCTACAGCACCTGATACCCGCTTACAGCGTCTACTAGCGGTCGCTCTAAGCGCAGCTATACAGACGCTCATCTGGCAATACCTGGCTTTAGTAGTGAATCAGCCTCTAAATGCATTTGGTACTTTCTCTGAGTCTGCAATGCACAAAGTACTTAGGGTTGTCCTCATAGCAGGGAAGTTCTGCGGTGAATCGATTTTTCAAGAAGTTTTCCTTTTAAGCTCCTTTACAAGTTAAAATAGTTTAAAGCTATCAAAGTGTAAGTGTCAAAATATAACTTGTTCCTCTAAGTTGTAAATTACAACCAACCAGAGATTACATTCCTTCAAATTCAGTTACTTAAACCTTGACTGGATCCAAGCTGGCAGGCCATGTCGGCATTACAACCATATTTAACATATTAATGGCAAAAATAGGACGTAGACCACATGCGAATGGATTCCCTCCTAACTTACTACAGCAGTCAATCCCTATTAATACTTCATCTATTGTTTCCTTCATTAAAATTGATATCACTAACGTCCAACAAATCCTATGAAAAACAAACCTGCAAAGAGAGAACCAGATAAGGGCTTAATTATTAAAGTTGCATCTTTTCCTCTTTGAATGTCACACGAAAGACAAAAGGCAAAAAAAAAAAGGGTTCCACTTTTGCAGTCATGAGACCGCCATTGATGAATACAAACGCTCTCATTAGCTCTGATTGCGTCCATGTACTTCCCACTTTTGCCTGCCATCTTCCCGGGAGAAGCATATGAAGATGGCTTTAATCTGGAGACTGTATGTGACACTAATCCTATACAACTCACAATCTATTTTTCAGGGAGATATTGTATATTGTTATCAGTCTGAAAAGCTGGAGGAAAGGTATGCACACTCCAAAACATTCTCTCCCGAGCTCTCACATCAGTCCTCCAACACTTGGGGGCCTCCACCATTTGTGGGCCTTCACCACTAGCTAACAAGTGCAGCCATTAACCTGCAGTTACTTATGTGGCCCTCTAATAGGCTTTCTACCCAGGGGCCTCCACCATATTTAATCCTCTCCTGTGGGTTGATATGGCAGATCCTTACCTCCAGGGTCCTTTCCTCCAGCTGTTTTAGAACAGCCTTACTTACGGTTGGCTTCAAGGCACTTGGCGGCCATTTCATATGGAATCCATGAGCAGGGCCGGCGTCAGCACCCAGCAAGGTGGGGCAGCTGCCGGGGGGGCCCACTGACAGGGCCGGCCTTTGCGGTGTGTGACGGCTCTTGACCTCGCGGAGCGCCAGCAATGTCGAGGTGGCGGTGCATCCAGGGGGCATCCAGATTTGGGACGTCCCTCAGTGATGTGATGCGACTCTTCAACACAAAGAGCCCACATAAACCTGGAGCCGGCCCTGTCCATGAGTGGCATCATAAAAGGGAAGCTGCTGATGAGCACAGAATATAAGGTTCCAGTGTTGCTAATGGATTACTGCTTAGAATTTGCTGCAAATTGGGTGTAAGGCCAAAGTCCCCAATAATGTAAGGCAACTGAAAAAACATTAGGGTAGACATAAAGCTGACAGAGGTCCCACAGTAATTCTGATTTGGTTGCCCGTCCACCTAAAAATTCCTGGAAATGCCTGAATAACGGGAAGCAAACTCATCTTCCCATGCTCACGCTGTGCCCCTGTATGTGCGTCAGCCCAAAAGACTGTCCATGTGGCTGCCAGCAGCCAATAGGCACGCATTTCACGCAATTTTGCTATTAATGCCTGGAAAAACCATATGTACTACCACCAGTGGTCATGTGGCCCACATATACAGGGGTTGGGACATCTTGCCCACTTTTAAACATTTCCATAGGGATATAAGCAGTTTAAAATCGCCTTGAGGGTCAGGAACCCTTTGCAGTATTATAGAAATTATGTTTGCCTTAAAGGGTCTGTCCAGGCATTAAGAAATAAAAATCTATACTACACTTCCCCATGGCTCTTACCTATGTTTCTGGTTTGTGAAGATGTACAGATTGCTAAGATTGTGAACATTTTATTTACTATTGTGAACAGATTTTTTACAACAGCCAGGACACCCTCTGTCTCTGCAAACTCTCATTAGATTGATTTTTTACACTCGTATGTCCTTCCACTATACAACACCATTACCACATTTATATCCAACAATCCTCTTATGTTAGCAATGCACATGCTGATTGCCTTGCCTCACCAAATATAATAGTCCCATATTTATAGCTAGGGATGAGCGAACCGGTTCGGAACCCAGTCCCAAATCGTAACTATATTCCCAATACTCAACCCATCTAAATAACTACTAAAGCTAAACATTTAAATATAGAAAAAACTCTTATCTTATGTTGCCAGGGAGCTCACCCAGGGGTGGTGTTGCACTATCAATGTCACTACATTCTGCCAAGCCACCGCTGCCACCTCTATATTACTCTCCTTGCAATCTCTCATCCCTACTGAGTATTTAATTACCTTTACACGCCAGTTCTTTTTACCCCTCCCAGTTTTCTCACAACAGGTCAGGGGCCACATCAGATGGCTCCTGGGGCCACATGTGGCCCAGACCAAAGGTTAAGCATATGTGTTCTAAAAGATCACACCAAGAGAAGTGTCAGGCTATTGGGTATGAACCCTGATTGCGGAGACTAAGCACCTGCTCACCTCTCGACCGGGAGGCCTGGAATCTAAGGACCAACGTGGTTTTCTCAAGATCCCCTAAGGATGGGGATAGGCTGGGCTGCAGGAAGGCCCCAGGTCAGGCGACCTAGGAGTGTATTGCCAAATCCTGGGTAGAAGACAGACCAGAGCTGGACTGGAGATATAAGACAGGTCGTGGACAGGCAGAATTGGATTGAGGTTGTAAACAAGGCGAAGTCATCAGAAGAGCAGGAGCGTAGTCAGAATCAAGCTGACTCGGTACACAGGAATGGAGAACTGGCAATGCTGGTCAGGGCTCACTGGTATTTAAAGGCCCTTGCGTATGCGCATGTGCATGAGTGCGCATAACCGATCGGATCATGCACTCACACCTATGCGCACACATAAGCACACCACAACAACAAGATGTGCTGCTATGGGCCGCGGGCCCATGCACACACACTTACTGACAGCTCTATTGTTAGTGCGCAACTGCGGGCTCACCGGAAACCTTGGCGTTCTCTGCTGGGGAACAAGGGGATGACAAGAATGACATTCTGTGACAAGAATCTCTTCCACACTTCATAAGATTTCCCACCAGCATGTGCTTACCATAATCTTTCACATATCCAGAGACACTGGTTGGTTGAATGGAGCACTGTTTTAAGATGAAGACATTCTCTTATTGAGGAGATTTTGGATGAAAATATGTTTCTGAGGTCTATGCAGTCTTGACTTTGAAGATTCATGGATTTTCCCAGACAATAAATGGTGTGGAGGCTCCTCTGCTCTTGTTGAGGTCTTGGTTATCTTGATAGCTAAACTGTATACACTTCCAGAAAAGCTGAACTGGGGTAACAACATCTTCTTTTCTTCAAAAATAGTGACCTCCATTTAGCATGAAGAGAAGTTTTGTGACAAGTTATGATTCCTTAACTCAACCTGTGTTTTTCCCATGCACACTTTGACGAAAAATTCTGGTAAGAGCTTGGTTGTGGTAGATCATACGTAGAAAACAATGTGACGTCGAGAAAATCACGGTTCTTATTGGTTGGTTGCCGATAGAAGTTACAAATAGGTGCAGCAATCTAAATTGCCATGGGGAGGGATGCATAGGAGCACTGTTTCTTATAAGATTGTTGGTCCGGTTTAAATATGTGCTACCCTAATGGAGGCCTGTTAATGGTGAATGAGACCCAGATGTTGGACAACCATGGCAAGCACCCCTAAAGCTTCTTATGTCCTGAGAACAGTGGGGTCTTTGAACTTGCAGCCAAGCCTATAATCAATGGCGTGTCAGTATGCATTGGGCCTGGCTGTGTTCCATGGTGAAGACAGCCATCGTCAAGCATGACATATTGTAGCACACATGTTCTCTTTATAGCCTCATCCACAAATAATAGCTTCAGAGGAGTGTGAAAGCATTCGCTGTCTAACTCAGCTATCTGCTGTAACATGGTGTTCTTCAACTGGAAAACATTAACTAAGAGCTCACTGAAATCTAGTAGCTTCTATAGAATAGACAATTACCATAATGCAAGTATTTATTACGTATGTATCATATATTTTATCACCCAGGCTTTTCAAAGTGCCCAAATGTCTGACTATCTGCACTAAAACAAGGTTGCTGGAGGGCTGGTCTGATGCTCGGCTCACAGGATTGAAGAAAAGTACATTTTTTAAATGGCATTTTATTATTTTACTGTGTTTACTTCTGTGAGAGTAAAGGTGGTACCAAACCGTGGTTTAAGAGGCTATTTCAAATGTCATTTTTATTGCTTTACAATATTTACCTGCTTGTTGCTTGGCGTTTAATTGTATATATCCAAAGTAATAAAAATAGAAGAAAAAAAAATGCGATGCTCAGAAATGGGTCATGACACTGACTTTTACTAGAAAGCGTTTATTGGGCGTTGGTAGAGGTAGGTACAGAATAACTTGGACACATATTGAGCTTTGAAGCGGACCTACAGCCACTCATCAACTTACCACTCCACCCTTCTGCAATGTGTCTACAGTCCACATAATTGGAAAGTTTGGTTGTTTAAAGTGGACCAAAAAACAGTATTTTTCCTGAGTTTTAGTCCTTTCCCCCGTGGCACCCCAATCGGGGGTGCCCCACTGCATGAAACCCCCCAGATCCACTAAGGCAACTCACCTCTTTCCAGTCCTACGGCACATACGCAGCTGCCCATTCAATCAGCACGTTCGGAGCCAATGATGTCACGCCGTCTAAGGCTTTGTCTGAGAACAGCGACTCCGAGCGTGCTGATGGCCGCTTCCTCCGCTTCCCTCTAACGGGGAGCGTGCCCGCGCCGGCCATTTACAAATGACTGGTAGTTGAGATACAGCCGCAGCTCACGCATGCATCGTTGGACCAGAAAACAAGTGTGTGCCTCACACAGCAAGGCATCCCGATTTTGGATGTCCAGGGGGGGAATCGATCGGCCCAGGAATCTTATAGATTCTGGGGCCGTTCGGGGTGGGTTTTGGCCCATTTTAAGGCTCTTTTTACACTGCATTGTGGTGGGAAACCCCAAGTGCAGGGAAACACACTAGTGTGTACTGAGCTGTACCACTGGTGCACAGTTTCTGGTACCCCAGTAATGACAGCGGCAGCAGCTGGACCCCATCATTTGCGACATCGAAACCCCAAGCATCTGGAGAAGTCCCAGCATTGTTGGGGGCAGCAGGAGGACAGAAAGTCCCTGGAAGCAGAAAAATGGATGCAGCAGGAGTCGACATTAACAGATACCTGTGACAGTTGTGGTTTTCTCTGGTGGCTCCCAAGAATGATTTTCTCTGGTGGCTCCCAAGAATGACTTACTCTGGTGGACCCAAGAATTATCTCCTCTGATGGGCTTCAAGAATGATTTTCTCTGGTGGACTCCAAGAATCATTTCCTTGTGTAAGTTCCAAAAATTATTTCCTCTGGTGGGACCCAAGAATGATTTAATCTGGAGGGCTCTAAGAATAATTTGACTTGACTTGTCTGAGTTCCAAGAGTAATGGTGGGTCCAAGGTAATCCAGTCTGACACTGGGAATGCCCAGATGCTATTATTTATTATAGGAATAACCCACATCACGCTAAATTACTAACCCCATTTCCCTAGCTGCAAGTACCCACCCAGCTGGGTCACTTTGGAGTAACTTGGAATGACCAGAGAAAAAACATGCTTGGGGCCCACCAGTGAAAATCATTCTTGGGGCCCACCAGTGAAAATCATTCTTGGGGCCCACTAGAGGAAATCATTATTGGGGGTCACCGAAGGAAATCATTCCTGGGGCTTGCCAAAATTGATCCTTCTTGGTCCTGTTTCACTGGGACACCAAACTAACCTAACTAACCCCTGCACCCCATCACTGAGTCCTGCATTGCATAAATATTCACCCTTTCCTAGCAGAACTCCATCTAGTGGGGGACAGGATGTAGCTACACAAACATTCGGATTCCACAGATCCTTCAATAGGAGACAGATATTTCCTGCCTCCCATCATAAAGGGCTTAATACCTGATTTTGGCTTATGGCTCTATGGATTTTTAACCGTAGAGGCATCCCAAATTGGGATTGTTAAAAGGGGTATAAATTCATTTTGACTATAGGTCTGCTTTGGGCCCTTATTCATCAAGCGATAGCGCCAGGTAGTGTCTGACGAGCGCCAGGTAGCGGCAGCTAACGGCGACTACCGACTCAAGTACGCCCGGCGGCGGTCACAATGACGCATTTATCAAGCAAAATGAGGCTAGCGCTGGCGAGAGCGACGGCTAGCGCGGCATTCATCATGAAGCCGCCTGGACCGAACAGCGCCGCTGCAAATTCCCTCACAGCGCCAGGTATGAGCTGTCGCTCCCTGGCGATGTCCAATGCATTTCAATGGAGCAATCTATAATTAATCATAATTAGAGATGAGCGAACTTTTGAAAAATTCGATTCGACTGATTCGCCGAATTTTCCGACAAAAATCGTTTCGACCCGAATAAATTCGCGACGAATCGCTATTAAAAACGGCTATTTCTGAGCCTCCTACAGCCTCAATAGGGTTGTAAACCATTCAGCCTTGCTGTAACACGCACAGGATGCGTGCTGGGTTAGTTAAATAATACTTTGAAGAAATATCACATGCAGATCAGAGGCATCGCTAATAGAATCGCAGAGCGGCACAATTGCAGAGAGTTGAAGTGGCATCACTATGAGGGGCAGAAGGAGCCCAAATATACACTGGAGTTGGCCTCAGGAGCCCAAAAATTGGATGAATCACACCCTGGAGTTGGCAGAAGTTGGCAGCAGCAGCAGCAGCAGGAGCCCAAATATACACTGGAGTTGGCTTCAGGAGCCCAAAAATTGGATGAATCACACCCTGGAGTTGGCAGAAGTTGGCAGCAGCAGCAGCAGGAGCCCAAATATACACTGGAGTTGGCCTCAGGAGCCCAAAAATTGGATGAATCACACCCTGGAGTTGGCAGGAGTTGACAGTAGCAGCAGCAGAAGCCCAAATATACACTGGAGTTGGCCTCAGGAGCCCAAAAATTGGATGAATCACACCCTGGAGTTGGCAGAAGTTGGCAGCAGCAGGAGCCCAAATATACACTGGAGTTGGCCTCAGGAGCCCAAAAATTGGATGAATCACACCCTGGAGTTGGCAGGAGTTGACACCAGCAGCAGCAGGAGCCCAAATATACACTGGAGTTGGCTTCAGGAGCCCAAAAATTGGATGAATCACACCCTGGAGTTGGCAGAAGTTGGCAGCAGCAGCAGCAGGAGCCCAAATATACACTGGAGTTGGCCTCAGGAGCCCAAAAATTGGATGAATCACACCCTGGAGTTGGCAGAAGTTGGCAGCAGCAGCAGCAGGAGCCCAAATATACACTGGAGTTGGCTTCAGGAGCCCAAAAATTGGATGAATCACACCCTGGAGTTGGCAGGAGTTGACACCAGCAGCAGCAGGAGCCCAAATATACACTGGAGTTGGCTTCAGGAGCCCAAAAATTGGATGAATCACACCCTGGAGTTGGCAGAAGTTGGCAGCAGCAGCAGCAGGAGCCCAAATATACACTGGAGTTGGCCTCAGGAGCCCAAAAATTGGATGAATCACACCCTGGAGTTGGCAGGAGTTGACAGTAGCAGCAGCAGGAGCCCAAATATACACTGGAGTTGGCCTCAGGAGCCCAAAAATTGGATGAATCACACCCTGGAGTTGGCAGAAGTTGGCAGCAGCAGCAGCAGGAGCCCAAATATACACTGGAGTTGGCCTCAGGAGCCCAAAAATTGGATGAATCACACCCTGGAGTTGGCAGGAGTTGACACCAGCAGCAGCAGGAGCCCAAATATACACTGGAGTTGGCTTCAGGAGCCCAAAAATTGGATGAATCACACCCTGGAGTTGGCAGAAGTTGGCAGCAGCAGCAGCAGGAGCCCAAATATACACTGGAGTTGGCCTCAGGAGCCCAAAAATTGGATGAATCACACCCTGGAGTTGGCAGAAGTTGGCAGCAGCAGCAGCAGGAGCCCAAATATACACTGGAGTTGGCTTCAGGAGCCCAAAAATTGGATGAATCACACCCTGGAGTTGGCAGGAGTTGACACCAGCAGCAGCAGGAGCCCAAATATACACTGGAGTTGGCTTCAGGAGCCCAAAAATTGGATGAATCACACCCTGGAGTTGGCAGAAGTTGGCAGCAGCAGCAGCAGGAGCCCAAATATACACTGGAGTTGGCCTCAGGAGCCCAAAAATTGGATGAATCACACCCTGGAGTTGGCAGGAGTTGACAGTAGCAGCAGCAGGAGCCCAAATATACACTGGAGTTGGCCTCAGGAGCCCAAAAATTGGATGAATCACACCCTGGAGTTGGCAGAAGTTGGCAGCAGCAGCAGCAGGAGCCCAAATATACACTGGAGTTGGCCTCAGGAGCCCAAAAATTGGATGAATCACACCCTGGAGTTGGCAGGAGTTGACACCAGCAGCAGCAGGAGCCCAAATATACACTGGAGTTGGCTTCAGGAGCCCAAAAATTGGATGAATCACACCCTGGAGTTGGCAGAAGTTGGCAGCAGCAGCAGCAGGAGCCCAAATATACACTGGAGTTGGCCTCAGGAGCCCAAAAATTGGATGAATCACACCCTGGAGTTGGCAGAAGTTGGCAGCAGCAGCAGCAGGAGCCCAAATATACACTGGAGTTGGCTTCAGGAGCCCAAAAATTGGATGAATCACACCCTGGAGTTGGCAGGAGTTGACACCAGCAGCAGCAGGAGCCCAAATATACACTGGAGTTGGCTTCAGGAGCCCAAAAATTGGATGAATCACACCCTGGAGTTGGCAGAAGTTGGCAGCAGCAGCAGCAGGAGCCCAAATATACACTGGAGTTGGCCTCAGGAGCCCAAAAATTGGATGAATCACACCCTGGAGTTGGCAGAAGTTGGCAGCAGCAGCAGCAGGAGCCCAAATATACACTGGAGTTGGCCTCAGGAGCCCAAAAATTGGATGAATCACACCCTGGAGTTGGCAGGAGTTGACAGTAGCAGCAGCAGGAGCCCAAATATACACTGGAGTTGGCCTCAGGAGCCCAAAAATTGGATGAATCACACCCTGGAGTTGGCAGAAGTTGGCAGCAGCAGCAGCAGGAGCCCAAATATACACTGGAGTTGGCCTCAGGAGCCCAAAAATTGGATGAATCACACCCTGGAGTTGGCAGAAGTTGGCAGCAGCAGCAGCAGGAGCCCAAATATACACTGGAGTTGGCCTCAGGAGCCCAAAAATTGGATGAATCACACCCTGGAGTTGGCAGGAGTTGACAGTAGCAGCAGCAGGAGCCCAAATATACACTGGAGTTGGCCTCAGGAGCCCAAAAATTGGATGAATCACACCCTGGAGTTGGCAGAAGTTGGCAGCAGCAGCAGCAGGAGCCCAAATATACACTGGAGTTGGCCTCAGGAGCCCAAAAATTGGATGAATCACACCCTGGAGTTGGCAGGAGTTGACAGTAGCAGCAGCAGGAGCCCAAATATACACTGGAGTTGGCCTCAGGAGCCCAAAAATTGGATGAATCACACCCTGGAGTTGGCAGAAGTTGGCAGCAGCAGCAGCAGGAGCCCAAATATACACTGGAGTTGGCCTCAGGAGCCCAAAAATTGGATGAATCACACCCTGGAGTTGGCAGGAGTTGACAGTAGCAGCAGCAGGAGCCCAAATATACACTGGAGTTGGCTTCAGGAGCCCAAAAATTGGATGAATCACACCCTGGAGTTGGCAGGAGTTGACAGTAGCAGCAGCAGGAGCCCAAATATACACTGGAGTTGGCCTCAGGAGCCCAAAAATTGGATGAATCACACCCTGGAGTTGGCAGAAGTTGGCAGCAGCAGCAGCAGGAGCCCAAATATACACTGGAGTTGGCCTCAGGAGCCCAAAAATTGGATGAATCACACCCTGGAGTTGGCAGGAGTTGACAGTAGCAGCAGCAGGAGCCCAAATATACACTGGAGTTGGCCTCAGGAGCCCAAAAATTGGATGAATCACACCCTGGAGTTGGCAGAAGTTGGCAGCAGCAGCAGCAGGAGCCCAAATATACACTGGAGTTGGCCTCAGGAGCCCAAAAATTGGATGAATCACACCCTGGAGTTGGCAGGAGTTGACAGTAGCAGCAGCAGGAGCCCAAATATACACTGGAGTTGGCCTCAGGAGCCCAAAAATTGGATGAATCACACCCTGGAGTTGGCAGAAGTTGGCAGCAGCAGCAGCAGGAGCCCAAATATACACTGGAGTTGGCCTCAGGAGCCCAAAAATTGGATGAATCACACCCTGGAGTTGGCAGGAGTTGGCAGCAGCAGCAGCAGGAGCCCAAAAAATGGCCTAAAGACATAAATATGTTTTGCACCATTTGGAAAGTGTAAAACGTGGCACCATGCTGAATCTAGTCGCATGCATCAGGCATTGGTGGGTGGAAATCCTGGCTGATCCATCCCTGATTCATTTTGACAAAGGTGAGTCTCTCCACATTTTTAGTTGACAGACGAGTTCTCCTCGCCGTAACTATGGCCCCCGCCGCACTAAACACCCGCTCAGATGGCACGCTACTTGCCGGGCAGGACAGCTTTTCCAGGGCAAACTCTGCTAGTTGCGGCCACAAATCAAGTTTGGCTGCCCAGAAGTCCAGCGGATCCTCAAGGTGTGTTGGCATGGTCATGTCAAAGTATGACATGACCTGCTGGTTCAGGTCCTGCTCCAGGTCTTCCTGCTGCTCATGAGTAGCCTCACTATGCGGGTGTAGAAAGCTACTCATTAGCGACTGAAGACTGAGGCTGCTGCTGCTGATGGAGCTTCTGCTGCTGCTGCTGCCAACCCCCCCAGCGGCCATGGCAGTGGAAGGTGAGCGCAGAGGTCCCCTCGAGTCAGACCTGCGAGAGTATGGACCATGGCGCAGATAGGCATCGGCCAACTGCCTACGTAGAATGTCTTTGTAGTAGTTGAGTTTGTCCTCCCTCTCGGTGGGTTTAAAAAATGCCCCCATTTTGTGCCGGAAGCGAGGGTCCAATAAGGTGGACAGCCAGAAGTCATCCCGCCGACAGATGGAAACAATTCTGGGGTCACTACGCAAGCATGTGAGCATGCTTCGTGCCATTTGCGCAAGTGACTCGGATGGACTACCTGTCTCCATCTCCACTGCATACTGCCACGGTGTGCCCGGGTCCTCTGTCTCTCCTTCCTCAAAAACCTCTAGCTCCTCTGGCTGCTCCTGCTCCTCCTCTCCTGTCCGCTGACTAGATAAACCAGCCATTTCGCCAAGCCTAAACTGTGTTTCGCTGGGCAACTCCTCCTCCTCCTCTTCCTCCTCCTCCTCCTCCAGTTCAGCTCCAACGGGGTTCATGTGGCCGTAAGATGTAAACGCCATGTCTCCAGTGCCCTGACCAGCCATGGTTTCCAACATGTGCTGTAGTACATGAAGCAGTGGAATCACGTCGTTCATCCCGTAATCCTGCCGACTGACAAATAAAGTGGCTTCCTCAAAGGGCCTGAGCAAACGGCAGGTGTCACGTATGAGCTGCCACTGGTTGACATTGAAGTTACACAGGGGAGTCCCCCTATCTGCTTGGATCATCAGGAAATCCGTGATGGCTTTTCTCTGTTCATATAATCGGTCCAACATGTGAAGGGTGGAATTCCAACGGGTGGAAACATCGCAAATCAGACTATGTTGGGGGATACCATTCTGACGCTGTAGCTCAAGAAGGGTGTGTTTGGCGGTGTAGGAGTGGCTGAAGTGCATGCAAAGTTTCCGTGAAGTTGTTAGGATGTCCTGCAGATGGGGGGAACACTTCAGAAACCGCTTGACAACCAGATTGAAGACGTGAGCCATGCAGGGGGCATGGGTCAGGCTTCCTTGGCGCAGCGCAGACAAAATGTTCTTCCCATTGTCGGTAACCATGATTCCCATTTTAAGTTTTCTCGGAGTAAGCCATGTTTGGATTTCCTGATGAATACATTTAAGCAGTTCCTCCCCTGTGTGACTCCGTTCGCCAAGACAAACCATGTGAAGCACTGCGTGACACCTCCGTGCCCTGCACACATGGTAGACTGGAGGGGCACTGAGACTTGAGCCTACAGTGGAGGGTGAGGAGATGGCGGAGGATGAGGAGGCCGAGTCGCACGGTGTCACAGGCCCAATGGGCAGAGAGCGCGGAGGCCGAAGCGGCGTGACCTGTCCAAGTTGCTGCTGCAAAGGGACCACATTCACCCAGTGGGCCGTAAACGACATGTACTGCCCCTGACCGTAGTTACAGCTCCAGATGTCGGCGCTGCCATGTATTTTGCTACACACCGACAGG
Source organism: Gastrophryne carolinensis (assembly GCA_027917425.1). Classification (NCBI taxonomy): domain Eukaryota; kingdom Metazoa; phylum Chordata; class Amphibia; order Anura; family Microhylidae; genus Gastrophryne; species Gastrophryne carolinensis. Next base: position 457,196,288 of record CM051237.1, read on the forward strand.
CTCAAGGACTGGCCCACCTTCTGTTCAACAAAAGTGTGCAGCGCTGGTACTGCCTTCTTGGCAAAGAAATGACGGCTTGGGACTCTCCACCTCGGCTCGGCACAAGCCATCAGTTCTCTGAAAGGTGCAGATTCCACCACCTGAAAAGGGAGCGACTGCAGCACCAGCAACTTGGACAGGAGCACATTCAGCTTCTGTGCCGTAGGATGAGTGGGCGCATACTGCTGTCTCTTGGACATGGCTTCGCTGATGGATTGCTGGCGGGATGCATGACTTGGAGGAGGAGGAGCAGGAGCGACAGAGGATGGGTATGACGCACAGCTGCCTTCGGCTGAGGTGCTGGAGCCTTGGCTGGCAGAAATTGGGAGCTCACTTGGTGAGGAAGCAGACTGGACCACCCCTTGGGAGCCTCGGTTCTCCCAGGTCGTTTTATGGTGACGCATCATATGTTGACGCAGGGCCGTGGTGCCAACATTTGGACCCTGGCCACGCTTCACCTTTTGCCTACATATCTTGCATGTGGCCATGTTACCCTCCTGCGGATGCCTCAGGAAAAACTGCCACACTGCCGAGTAGCTACTTTTCCCACCCCCTGGCCTCACTGATTCACTGCTGCTGTTGCCAACTCCAGGAACCCCTGCTCCACTACCTCCCGATAAGGTAGACTGCCGCACAGCAGGTGCTCTACCCCGGCCCCGGCCCCGGCCGGCTCCAGCCTTTGGAATTGTGCCCCCATGCTGACTGCTACCACCTTGCTGCCTCAGCTGCTGACTCCGGGGCAACCTGCACCCCTCTTCTCCTGATGATGACGATGAAGCCCCTTCATCACCCGGCTCCCAAGTGCGATCGGCTTCATCGTCATCATCATCATCATCACCGAGTTGTGGCTGTACGTCACTGATGTTCGTGGATTCGTCAACAGTGTCTGGCGCAGGAGCTGGAACGCTCGCAGCACCCACGACACTGTCCACATCACTATTTGTCTGCCTAGCTAAAGAAGCCACCTCCATTTCTTGGCTGGGCAGTAGCTGCTGACTGTCCTCTATCTGATGGTCCTCCTCACTAAAGAGTGGAGCTGAACCCAAAGCATAGGATACGTCGCTGGGGGAGGGAACGGCGTAGGCCAGAGGCAATGGGAGGACAGGGACTGCTCTCGGGGCATGCCAACTCAGGGTTGTGTCAGAGGAACCTACCGACCCTAGACTGGGGGTCTCAGACGTAAGTTGTGATGATGTTGTTGATGAGCGCGTCAACCAATCTACCACGGCAGATGCGTTACTGGTGGAGACCCGACCGCTAGCAGATACTGGCAGATTAGGTCTCTCAGCGTGACTCCTGCTGCTACTGGCCCCCAGTCTGATGCGAGCTCTGCCTGCGGAATCTTGGCCTCTGCCACTCCTCTTTTCACTTCCAGGCACTTGTCTGCCCGACATAGTCTAACTGGCGTGGTAGTAGGTGATATTTAAAAAAAACCCGGGCAGCGGTGGGTCTATATGAAACAGAATATAATGCACACCAAAAGTGAGCAGTAACACTCAGCCTCCAACAGGCCTGCTTAGTGTAAATAAGAGAGCTGCTTAGTGTAAATAAAGAGGGGTATGCTATGTTACAGAATGGGATGCCTCAACAGAAGTGCACCTGGCAGGCAGCAGTAAGCCTATGCCCAGCAAAAGTGTCTTATAATATAAATATAATAAGAGCAAATGCTTATATGGTCTTAAACAGAGGCTGCTTTAGTCACAGAATGGGATGCCCTGGGCAGGAATGGACCTGGCAGGGTCCAGTAGTGCTTTGGCCAGCAAAAGTGTCTTTATCAGGCTAATTTCAAATATGATAAGAGCAAATGCTTATATGGTCTTAAACAGAGGCTGCTGTAGTCACAGAATGGGATGCCCCGGGCAGGAATCGACCTGGCAGGGTCCAGTAGTGCTTTGGCCAGCAAAAGTGTCTTTATCAGGCCTAATTTCAAATATGATAAGAGCAAATGCTTATATGGTCTTAAACAGAGGCTGCTGTAGTCACAGAATGGGATGCCCCGGGCAGGAATGGACCTGGCAGGGTCCAGTAGTGCTTTGGCCAGCAAAAGTGTCTTTATCAGGCCTAATTTCAAATATGATAAGAGCAAATGCTTATATGGTCTTAAACAGAGGCTGCTGTAGTCACAGAATGGGATGCCCCGGGCAGGAATGGACCTGGCAGGGTCCAGTAGTGCTTTGGCCAGCAAAAGTGTCTTTATCAGGCCTAATTTCAAATATGATAAGAGCAAATGCTTATATGGTCTTAAACAGAGGCTGCTTTAGTCACAGAATGGGATGCCCTGGGCAGGAATGGACCTGGCAGGGTCCAGTAGTGCTTTGGCCAGCAAAAGTGTCTTTATCAGGCCTAATTTCAAATATGATAAGAGCAAATGCTTATATGGTCTTAAACAGAGGCTGCTTTAGTCACAGAATGGGATGCCCCAACAGGAATCGACCTGGCAGGGTCCAGTAGTGCTTTGGCCAGCAAAAGTGTCTTTATCAGGCCTAATTTCAAATATGATAAGAGCAAATGCTTATATGGTCTTAAACAGAGGCTGCTGTAGTCACAGAATGGGATGCCCCAACAGGAATCGACCTGGCAGGGTCCAGTAGTGCTTTGGCCAGCAAAAGTGTCTTTATCAGGCCTAATTTCAAATATGATAAGAGCAAATGCTTATATGGTCTTAAACAGAGGCTGCTTTAGTCACAGAATGGGATGCCCCAACAGGAATCGACCTGGCAGGGTCCAGTAGTGCTTTGGCCAGCAAAAGTGTCTTTATCAGGCCTAATTTCAAATATGATAAGAGCAAATGCTTATATGGTCTTAAACAGAGGCTGCTGTAGTCACAGAATGGGATGCCCTGGGCAGGAATGGACCTGGCAGGGTCCAGTAGTGCTTTGGCCAGCAAAAGTGTCTTTATCAGGCCTAATTTCAAATATGATAAGAGCAAATGCTTATATGGTCTTAAACAGAGGCTGCTGTAGTCACAGAATGGGATGCCCCGGGCAGGAATGGACCTGGCAGGGTCCAGTAGTGCTTTGGCCAGCAAAAGTGTCTTTATCAGGCCTAATTTCAAATATGATAAGAGCAAATGCTTATATGGTCTTAAACAGAGGCTGCTTTAGTCACAGAATGGGATGCCCTGGGCAGGAATGGACCTGGCAGGGTCCAGTAGTGCTTTGGCCAGCAAAAGTGTCTTTATCAGGCTAATTTCAAATATGATAAGAGCAAATGCTTATATGGTCTTAAACAGAGGCTGCTGTAGTCACAGAATGGGATGCCCCAACAGGAATCGACCTGGCAGGGTCCAGTAGTGCTTTGGCCAGCAAAAGTGTCTTTATCAGGCCTAATTTCAAATATGATAAGAGCAAATGCTTATATGGTCTTAAACAGAGGCTGCTTTAGTCACAGAATGGGATGCCCCAACAGGAATCGACCTGGCAGGGTCCAGTAGTGCTTTGGCCAGCAAAAGTGTCTTTATCAGGCCTAATTTCAAATATGATAAGAGCAAATGCTTATATGGTCTTAAACAGAGGCTGCTGTAGTCACAGAATGGGATGCCCTGGGCAGGAATGGACCTGGCAGGGTCCAGTAGTGCTTTGGCCAGCAAAAGTGTCTTTATCAGGCCTAATTTCAAATATGATAAGAGCAAATGCTTATATGGTCTTAAACAGAGGCTGCTGTAGTCACAGAATGGGATGCCCCGGGCAGGAATGGACCTGGCAGGGTCCAGTAGTGCTTTGGCCAGCAAAAGTGTCTTTATCAGGCCTAATTTCAAATATGATAAGAGCAAATGCTTATATGGTCTTAAACAGAGGCTGCTGTAGTCACAGAATGGGATGCCCTGGGCAGGAATGGACCTGGCAGGGTCCAGTAGTGCTTTGGCCAGCAAAAGTGTCTTTATCAGGCCTAATTTCAAATATGATAAGAGCAAATGCTTATATGGTCTTAAACAGAGGCTGCTGTAGTCACAGAATGGGATGCCCCGGGCAGGAATGGACCTGGCAGGGTCCAGTAGTGCTTTGGCCAGCAAAAGTGTCTTTATCAGGCCTAATTTCAAATATGATAAGAGCAAATGCTTATATGGTCTTAAACAGAGGCTGCTGTAGTCACAGAATGGGATGCCCCGGGCAGGAATGGACCTGGCAGGGTCCAGTAGTGCTTTGGCCAGCAAAAGTGTCTTTATCAGGCCTAATTTCAAATATGATAAGAGCAAATGCTTATATGGTCTTAAACAGAGGCTGCTTTAGTCACAGAATGGGATGCCCTGGGCAGGAATGGACCTGGCAGGGTCCAGTAGTGCTTTGGCCAGCAAAAGTGTCTTTATCAGGCCTAATTTCAAATATGATAAGAGCAAATGCTTATATGGTCTTAAACAGAGGCTGCTGTAGTCACAGAATGGGATGCCCTGGGCAGGAATGGACCTGGCAGGGTCCAGTAGTGCTTTGGCCAGCAAAAGTGTCTTTATCAGGCCTAATTTCAAATATGATAAGAGCAAATGCTTATATGGTCTTAAACAGAGGCTGCTTTAGTCACAGAATGGGATGCCCTGGGCAGGAATGGACCTGGCAGGGTCCAGTAGTGCTTTGGCCAGCAAAAGTGTCTTTATCAGGCTAATTTCAAATATGATAAGAGCAAATGCTTATATGGTCTTAAACAGAGGCTGCTGTAGTCACAGAATGGGATGCCCCGGGCAGGAATGGACCTGGCAGGGTCCAGTAGTGCTTTGGCCAGCAAAAGTGTCTTTATCAGGCCTAATTTCAAATATGATAAGAGCAAATGCTTATATGGTCTTAAACAGAGGCTGCTGTAGTCACAGAATGGGATGCCCTGGGCAGGAATGGACCTGGCAGGGTCCAGTAGTGCTTTGGCCAGCAAAAGTGTCTTTATCAGGCCTAATTTCAAATATGATAAGAGCAAATGCTTATATGGTCTTAAACAGAGGCTGCTTTAGTCACAGAATGGGATGCCCTGGGCAGGAATGGACCTGGCAGGGTCCAGTAGTGCTTTGGCCAGCAAAAGTGTCTTTATCAGGCTAATTTCAAATATGATAAGAGCAAATGCTTATATGGTCTTAAACAGAGGCTGCTGTAGTCACAGAATGGGATGCCCCAACAGGAATCGACCTGGCAGGGTCCAGTAGTGCTTTGGCCAGCAAAAGTGTCTTTATCAGGCCTAATTTCAAATATGATAAGAGCAAATGCTTATATGGTCTTAAACAGAGGCTGCTTTAGTCACAGAATGGGATGCCCCAACAGGAATCGACCTGGCAGGGTCCAGTAGTGCTTTGGCCAGCAAAAGTGTCTTTATCAGGCCTAATTTCAAATATGATAAGAGCAAATGCTTATATGGTCTTAAACAGAGGCTGCTGTAGTCACAGAATGGGATGCCCTGGGCAGGAATGGACCTGGCAGGGTCCAGTAGTGCTTTGGCCAGCAAAAGTGTCTTTATCAGGCCTAATTTCAAATATGATAAGAGCAAATGCTTATATGGTCTTAAACAGAGGCTGCTGTAGTCACAGAATGGGATGCCCCGGGCAGGAATGGACCTGGCAGGGTCCAGTAGTGCTTTGGCCAGCAAAAGTGTCTTTATCAGGCCTAATTTCAAATATGATAAGAGCAAATGCTTATATGGTCTTAAACAGAGGCTGCTGTAGTCACAGAATGGGATGCCCTGGGCAGGAATGGACCTGGCAGGGTCCAGTAGTGCTTTGGCCAGCAAAAGTGTCTTTATCAGGCCTAATTTCAAATATGATAAGAGCAAATGCTTATATGGTCTTAAACAGAGGCTGCTTTAGTCACAGAATGGGATGCCCTGGGCAGGAATGGACCTGGCAGGGTCCAGTAGTGCTTTGGCCAGCAAAAGTGTCTTTATCAGGCTAATTTCAAATATGATAAGAGCAAATGCTTATATGGTCTTAAACAGAGGCTGCTGTAGTCACAGAATGGGATGCCCCGGGCAGGAATCGACCTGGCAGGGTCCAGTAGTGCTTTGGCCAGCAAAAGTGTCTTTATCAGGCCTAATTTCAAATATGATAAGAGCAAATGCTTATATGGTCTTAAACAGAGGCTGCTGTAGTCACAGAATGGGATGCCCTGGGCAGGAATGGACCTGGCAGGGTCCAGTAGTGCTTTGGCCAGCAAAAGTGTCTTTATCAGGCCTAATTTCAAATATGATAAGAGCAAATGCTTATATGGTCTTAAACAGAGGCTGCTGTAGTCACAGAATGGGATGCCCTGGGCAGGAATGGACCTGGCAGGGTCCAGTAGTGCTTTGGCCAGCAAAAGTGTCTTTATCAGGCCTAATTTCAAATATGATAAGAGCAAATGCTTATATGGTCTTAAACAGAGGCTGCTTTAGTCACAGAATGGGATGCCCTGGGCAGGAATGGACCTGGCAGGGTCCAGTAGTGCTTTGGCCAGCAAAAGTGTCTTTATCAGGCCTAATTTCAAATATGATAAGAGCAAATGCTTATATGGTCTTAAACAGAGGCTGCTTTAGTCACAGAATGGGATGCCTCACAGCAGACTTAAGATCAGTTCAGTATATATGCACAGTTAGTTACTATAAGCAGCCTGAAAACGCTAACAAAGGCTGGATGAAAAAAAAAAAATCTCCCTGTCAGCCAGCTCCGTTTTTCCTACCTTTCCCTGGCTTTCTGTCTGTCTCCTGTCTGTCTCCTGCCTGTCTCCTGCCTGTCCCTGTCTGTCCCTGTCTCCAGCCTGTCTAACTGCCTCAGCTACACAGCGTTCTGTCTGTCTGTCACGAATGCAATAGAGAAATGAGGAAAAGCAAGATGGCCGCCGTTAAATACCGCTGTGTGACGTCACCGGGCTTGCTGGCTGCTGATAGGCTGCATGTGACTGCCCCAGCTTGCACTGGCGCGGGATACATGTCCAGACATGTCCCGTCCGCCATCTTAGAATGCCTGTAAATGTAAATGAATGGATGTTAAAGGAAAACTTCGAGTGATCGAATCGCGGGGAAATTCGGATTCGATCCGAATCAAATTTTTCCTGAAATTCGGATCGAATCCGGGTTCGTCCGGATCGATTCGCTCATCCCTAATCATAATTAATTGGTATTAATTTTTTTTTTTTTTTTTTTTAAGGTCAAAAAATCGGAGACCACTTCTGCAATGTTAGGATTTATTTTTAAGTAAAAAAAAAAATTAAAAAAAATATGTGCAGAATTGATCTAACAGGTCTGAGATTAATGTATTCATATTACAAAATGATTCTAAAAACATGTATAATGTTACATTCAAAAAATATGGTTGTTTAGGGGTTAAAAACTAGTTAATACACATCGCCGCCAGCGCTCTCGGGTTTAAACAAGGAATGGACAGCGACAGCACATTCGGAGCGTGATTTGTTGATGAATATGAAGCTAGCCGTTCGCTCTGGCCATTCGTTGTCAGGCGCTCACATACAACGCTGGAACTGTGAAACAGCGACCCCCCAGCCCGTATTCAACATTACCACACACCGACTGAGTCGCTGTCATCAAGCTAATGCCGGCCAAGCACAGCGAATACTGGCTGGCGCTGAAAAAATCACGCTACAGTCGCTCATCTGTCGCTACCTGGCGCTATTAATGAATCGGCCTCTTAGGCTCACTTTACAAGAATTGGGACACATATTAAAAGAACAAAAAGCAAAGGGAAACTTCTCTGTCGCTGCTTCCACTAGGTCCAGCGGTGAATAAAAAAGAAATAAATTAAGAGCTAATTGAATATTTTAAAGGACATTTAAAGCCCAATTTTTTGAGCAGCTTCCACTGCTTTGACATTCTGTGCCAGACTAGCAGTAAAGAGGCTCCATTGCTTGGCTTTTGGTACAGGGCCTACTTCACCTCCCCAAATCCCCCAAAGAGCCCTCTCCATGCAGTCCCTTACAATAAACCCAACTTTTTCAGAAGCAAAAGCCTTGCATTGCATGTACCAAAAAAGCTAAGCACTCAAAATGTATAGCACTAAAATCCAAGCGATGAAACCAAAAACTTTAGGAAAGCCAAGTACCAAACGCTGATGCTGCCCGAATTAACGTGTCAAAATCGAATGCTGCTGAAATCCCAGTGCTAAAATCTAAAATCGCTGAAGTCTAAGAGCTGAAGAAGATTGATGACAAAATTAAACCACAGGAAACCACCAGTGCCAAAATCCAAATGATGGAAGCTGAAGTCCAGCTCCATAACTGCAAAGCATACAGAAGCATTGTTTCAGGGCTCACTGTGGCAGATCTCTATCCAATTTGGCATAACATCTGCATCCTAGGGGTTCTGGGGCGCTTAGGCTGAATACCGGCCCAGGGTTTCATTGGTCTCGGCCAGCCCATGAGTAGTTTTGAGTTTTGAGCTGCTCCCACCCCCCTTTGTTCATTTGAAATGCCATGAGCACAAGCAGGGAGGAATTCAGCTAATATGGATTTCTCCCTGTGAAGTGTTCTAAAGGGAGGTTGGCTGCTTCCCAGGTGAGTAGCTCTCAGATATTTGTCTGCATTGCATGTCCCAACTTTGGGGACTCAGAATTAAGAGTAGGGACCACACTAAAAACAGAGTGCCTTGCCGGGGCAGTGTGGCTTCCACATGTATCTGCAGATATATGCAACCAAATCTCTGTCTTTCCACATAGCTAGACATGTTTGTTGCTTGATATTTAGTTGATGAGAGGGTTAAACTGGGCGGTAAATTAGTTCCCAGGCCCTGAATAATAATGTTGATAATTTTGTATAAATAGTGATTGAGCTGCTCCCACCCCCCTTTGTAGTTTTGAGTGAACCCAAACCGCAAAGTTTGAGTTTGTACCGAACTTTGCGAGTTCGGGTTCCCAAACCTGAACATGGACTATAGCCAGAGATCCTTGTTTGAGTTAGGCGATCAGCTCAAACACGAAAAAGCTGGTGGATGGGCAGTCCATCCACTAGCTTAAACCTAAAGGATGCAGCAGTCGAAGCTGCTGTACAATGTACATAAGCCCCGAAATCTCGGTCCTGGTGTACCTCTCAAATGGTCCTCAGCGAGGGCCACAGAAAGATGGCTGCCACTCCCACTGCCTGTGGACCATTTGTACTCAAGGCTGCTGATGGGACCAAGATCGCGGGGCTCAGGGGAGTTACAGCAGTGCTTCCTGCTGCCCACTCTGCACCCACCTCGCCATACCCTCCATCACATTTTTATTTTTTCATTTTTTTTCATCCTGGATTCTACCTCTGGGGGACCCTTGACAGACAGAAGGCAGAATAGTCCCCCAAAGTTCAGGTCCCTATTAATTTCAATGGGGTCCGGGTTCAAGCTTTTTTTCAAAAGTTGGCCGAACTTGCCAAGCCCGAATCTTGGGGGCTTGGCTTATCCCTACTTATGAGAAGTAAGGAGCCAGACAGGGGACTATCCAATTTGGAAGTATCTAAAGATACTGGCAAAAAATGTGGCCCTTTTTCCCTTTTATTTAATTTTTAAAATTGGCTCACCGGGCACAGGGGCAAGTAGCACAGGAGGCCTAATCACCAGCCTCGGACCCTGTGTATCTACTTGCCCCTATGCCAGTCAGCAAAGGGCAGCCCTGGAATAGCACTGGACCCACGTTAATGGACACCAGGCTATTCCGCATTCCCGGTGCTCAGGACAAGACAGTCGGCAGGACGGCTTCCGGCCAGTCATGTATTTCACTCTTTAAAGAGGCCTCAGTTTTTGTTGTTGGTGTATCTGGATTGGCTTTGTATGGCCAGTGAATTATATCAATTATTAGTCTGAGCAGGTCTAGGCAGTTTGGGCAGATTTTGCAGTACCGCCGGCCCCTCGTAGTGCTAAGTACTCACATACGGACAGATAATTAAAGGCTTTTCATTGCTCTTAGTAAAGCTGCTCCTCTCCTTTATATTATGCTGAATGTAGAAATGTATTCCGAGCTTTAGATTGAGAGGAGCTACTCTGATGTCAAACGAGCTTCAGATACAAAGTACCCTACTCCCAGCGGCTCTCGTGCTCGTGGTTTACTTTGCAAATATATTCATGGCTGTTTTTGGGTTGATTCTGCCCCGGGCATTATTAGCTAATATGTCATAAATAAGTAACCGGGCTTCCCACAAGCTCATTCTTCCCCACCACCCCCATCACTGAATTACATGCTGGATAAATGGGCAGATGGCAACAAACAATAAGGCAGAATTAATAAAGAAATATTTCCCAAAGCATGGCGCCCTGCAACGCTATGGTCTAGGTGCAGCCTTTCATATATTCGCCTGGTTAGTATACATACCTTCCAAGTGTCCCTGATTTGGAGTGACTGTCCCTCTTTTAAGACCTCATCCCCCTGTCCCCAGTTTTTCTCATTTGTCCCCCTTTGAGGTGCACCATGGAGATCTGCCTCAATAAATGATTAATTCGCCTATTCAAAGTGTTTCTGTTGTTGTAACTGTTACATCCTATCTTTTATCCATCTCTCAATAAGGGGGCGTGGTCTAATTTAACAATTGTCCCTCTTTCCCACCCTGAAAGGTTGAGTGTACCACCAGGGTCTCTGCAGCCAGCACGTTGATGAGCAACTCTCTCTAGAGAAGCCATTTAAAGAAGCTCTATCATGAAAAAATATTTAAGGGCAAATAGTATAAAACACCCGTGAAAATGAAATGCTCTTATATGATAAGTAGTGTTTGGCAAACCTGATCCGCAAAGTTCAGGGTCGACGGAACCTGAAAAAGCTGGTTGCCCATAGCAGCGAGTAAAACGAAGCGCTTTAAACGAATGCGGAGTGGGCGGCGGTCAGGGTTAGCGTTCTTTTCTCTCACAAAATGTCCATGTCCGGGGCTTCAATAAGGGGGTTATTTAAGAAGGGATAGCGCCAGGTAGCGTCTCGTAGCGGCAGGCAGTGTCTGGTGAACGCCGGGCGCTGTACGCAAAACCACATTAATAAAAGTTAATCTGGTGAGCGCCTCTAACAGCGCCATGTAGTGTCACATGTATCATTACAGGCGGCTCAGTGTATAGCGCCAGCGCTCTAGCTTCCAGAGCGCCAGGTATTACCTTTCGCTCAGTGTCGCTCTCCCATACATTTCAATGGCCGTTCATCTGCTTGTGTTTAAACAGCGTGTTTGACAATTTGTTTTTTTTTTTTTTTGGTCCAATCATTGTGTGACGTCTCCTGGCTGCAAACAAACATTTTTAGAAACTTTTTGGACTTTTTATATTTTTACGCAGAATTGTCATTACAGGTCTGGCACTAAAGTGTTATTGTCACAATGTTACAACAATGTCATTCCATGTGTTTTCACTTTTACTGGTGGATATGTGTTCAAAAACAGACATTAATCACACAGCGTCTGGTGCTCTATGCAACAGCACCCAGATGTAGAGCACTGACGCTGTGTGTGTGTCCTTTTTTGATAAGTATGGCCGAGAGTCGGTCTCACTGAGCTGGCGCTACCTATCACTCGCTGCAGCACTGTACTGGTGTTAGAGCGCCCAACACACATCACATTCATCAATGCCGGCCAGGTTACTACACCGACTGAGGCGCTCTGTTACAGTGCCTGATACTCGCTTACAGTGTCTACTAGCGGTCACTCGGGGAGGCCGATTCATTAATAGCGCCAGGTAGCGACAGTTGAGCGACTGTAGCGGTATTTTCACAGCGCCCGCTAGTAGTCGCTGTGCTTGGCCATTATTTGGTTGTTGATAGCGACTGAGTCGGTGTGCAGTAATGTTGAATACGGGGTGACGAGTCGCTATTTGACAGGTTCCGCGATGTATGGGTGTGCATGATAGCGACTGGTCACAGCGACCGGCTCCCACCATATTCATCAAAAAATCACACTCAAAAAATTCTTGCGCTGTGAAATGCATGTTTAAACCCCAGAGCGCTGGCGGCGATGTGTTAAAAGTAGTTTTTTAATCCCCAAACCACCATATTTTTGGAAACCAAAAAAAAAAAAAAATTAATAAAGAATTTAGTAATATGAATACATTAATATCAGACCTGTAATATCAATTCTGTACAATTTTTTTTTTCTTACCTAAAATTATTAAAAAAAAAAAACATAAATAACAATTCATTATGAATATTTAAAGATTGTTCCATTGAAATGCATTGGAGAGCGTCAGGTAGCGAGAGGTCATACCTGTCGCTGTTCAAGGTCAGACGCTGGCGCTGTGGGCTGAGGCTGGAATAATGATGAATGAGTCGCTATATGGCGCTATCTCAGTCGCTAAGCAGGATTGGCTTGATAAATGTGTGATTGTGGTGGGGAGCCGGCGTTCTCGTGGCGGGGCCCGTCATTACCGGCCGCTCACCCGTCGCTACCTGTCGCTATTCCTTCATAAATAAGGGCCTAAGTGCCGCTATACAGACGCTCATCTGCCGATACCTGGCGCTTAGTAATGAATCAGCCTCCAAGATGGCCATGAGTGAGCACACTGGCAGTAGCTTCTTTCTTTCTTTCCATCCATCTATTGTTTGTTTGTTTCTTTTATCTGTTTGTTCTGCCATTCCTTTTCTTCTTCTTTCCTTCTATTATTTTTTTTCTGTCACTCCTATTTTTTCTGTCAATACCCCCCAAAAATAACAGGTCTTATATTAATTTTTTGCTCCAAAAAGGGTAGGGCTTAACAACAAATAGATAGATATAGATAGATAGATAGATAGATAGATAGATAGATAGATAGATAGATATGGGATAGATAGATAGATAGATAGATAGATAGATAGATAGATAGATAGATAGATATGGGATAGATAGATAGATAGATAGATAGATAGATATGAGATAGATAGATAGATAGATAGATAGATAGATAGATAGATAGATATGGGATCAATAGATAGATAGATAGATAGATAGATAGGTGTGGGATAGATAGATAGATAGATAGATAGATAGATAGATAGATAGATAGATAGATAAACAGATAGATAGATAGATATGGGATCAATAGATAGATAGATAGATAGATAGATAGATAGATAGATAGATAGCTGGGCAGATGGATAGAAAGATAGATAGAAATAACATTTTTTCTCTCTCTTTTTTTCTGCCAATCCTTCTATTCTTTTTTCTTTCCTTCCATTTCTTTCTATTATTCCTCCTCTCTCTTTTTCCAGCTATTTTTTCTGTCATTCTGTCTATTCTTTCTGTCATTACTCCTCTTTTCTTCAGTCAGTACTTTTATTCTTTCATTCTTTCCTTCCATTTCTTCTTTTTTATTCTCCTATTTTACCTCACTGTTTTTTTTGTCTGCCATTCTTTTTATTCTTTCTTAGTTTCTGTCATTCATTCGGTCTGTGCTTTTGTTCTTTCTTTGTTTCATTCATTTTATTTTCTTTATTCCTTTCTGTCTATTCTTTCTTTTTTTTGTCCTTCCTTTTATCTCTTTCTCGCTTTCTTTCCTGCTTTTTTATGTCATTCCTATTAATCCGTCATCTTTATTTCTCTTTCTTTCTGCCATTCCTTCTATACTTTGTCATTCCTTCTATATTTTTTTTCTTTCTTTGCTTTGGTAGTATTCACTATACATGCAACTTTGAGGCCGATTTATTAATAGCGGCAGGTAGCGACAATGGGCGACTGTAGCAGTATTTTCACAGCGCCCGCTAGTAGTCGCTGTGCTTGGCCATTGTTCAGTTGTTGATAGCGACTCAGTCGGTGTGCAGTAATGTTGAATATTGGGTGAGGAGTCGCTATTTGACAGGTTCCGCGATGTATGGCTGTATGGGAGCGCATGATAGCGACTGGTCAGAGCGACCGGCTCCCAGCATATTCATTAAAAAATCACGCTCCAAAAATTATCGCGCTGTAAAATGCTTGTTTAAACCCCAGAGCGCTGGAGGCGATGTGTTAAAAGTAGTTTTTTAACCCCCAAACCACCATATTTTTGGAAACCCCCCAAAAAAATTTTTTTTAATAATTTAGTAATATGAATACATTAATATCAGACCTGTAATATCAATTCTGCACAAATTTAATTTTTATTTTTTTTTTTTTACCTTAAAAAAATTATCTAACATTGCAGAAGTGGTCACAGAATGTTTCACATTTAAAAAAAAAAAAAAAAAAAAAAACATTAATATGAATTAATTATGAATATTTAAAGATTGTTCCATTGAAATGCATTAGAGAGCGCCAGGTAGCGAGAGGTCATACCTGTCGCTGTTCAAGGTCGGACGCTGGCGCTGTGGGCTGAGGCTGGAATAATGATGAATGAGTGGCTATATGGCGCTATCTCAGTCGCTAAGCAGGATTGGCTTGATAAATGTGTGATTGTGGTGGGGAGCCGACGTTCTCGTGGCGGGGCCAGTCATTACCGGTCGCACACCAGTCGCTACCTGTCGCTATTCCTTCATAAATAAGGGCCTTTATCACTGGGCCCACCAACACTCTATCGCCCAAGGGCCTGCATAAACCTGGAGCCAAGCATTGTTGCTATTCCACCTTCTATATCCATGGCATTAAGTACAAAAAGTATCCGCTGTTTAGTAGTTTTATTGTATCCAATGTATTTAACAATTGGTGTTCCAAGAGAAAAAGGTTACTGTATGATCAGTTCCGGGGGCCCCATTTAATGCAGAGGTGCAGCTAGGCTTTCTGGCACCCAGGGCAAAGATTCAAAACTGTGCCCCCCCACCTATGCTCAGGCCCCCCTTTGGCACCCTCCTGGCCTGCTGCACCCGGGGAAAGTCCCGCTGTGTGAAACCACCAGGGTCACCAGTAAGCTTACTTTTCCCAGCGGTTACCATAGAACAGTCTTTTCCACGTCTGCATGTCTGGGTTCCTTGTAGCTGAAGTGCGCCCCCAGGCCATGCTGTTCAGTTTCCTGGGGCAGGAGCGCTTCTCGCAGGCTGATTCATCATTAACGCCAGGTAGCGACAGATGAGCGTCTGTAGCGGCATTTTCAGAGCGCCCGCTAGTAGTCGCAGTGCTCGGCCGTGAGTCGCTAGTTTATAACGACTCAGTCGCTGTTCAGTAATGTTGAATACATTGTGAGGAGTCGCTATTTAACCAGTACAGCGCTGTATGGGAGCGCATGTTGGCGACTGCTCATAGCGACCGACTCACACCATATTCAGCAAAAAAACAGCCTCACAAATCTCTGGCGCTGAAAAATACTTCTCTGAAGCCCAGAGCGCAGGAGGCGGTGTGTTTAAAGTCTGTTTTCAAGCATCTATCAACTAGTAACAAAGCGAAAACATATGGAATTACATTGTAACAACATTGTAACATGAACACATTAATGGCAGACCTGTAATGTCATTTCTGAAGTAATATATAAAATATGAAAAAATTGTGAAAAAAACTGCTTTTTCAGTGCCAGAAGAGGTCACAGAATTTTGATTGTGATTTTTTGAAAAACAAAAACAAAAAACAAATACCCCGTTTAAAGAGAAGAAAAGGTTCGTCCATTGAAATGTATGGGAGAGTGACAGATAGCAAGAGGTAATACCTGGCACTGTGCAAGGCTGAATGCCGGCACTGTTCGCTGAGGCTGTTAAAATGATGAATCAGACGCTACATGGCGCTATCCCAGTCGCTAAACAGATTCTGATTGATAAATGTGTAATTGCGTGCCGTGTCCGGCGTTCACCTGTCGCTACCTCTCATTAACCAGTCACTACCTGACGCTATCCCTTCTTAAATAAGGGCCTCACTGTCACTTACCTGCACACCAGCTCCCCCATTGGTCGGGTCTAGTGGCAGGCGGCTGGTGACAGGCACTGATAGTGAAGCTGGCTTCCCCCCACTCCCCTGCTGCTGTGTGTATTGCATAGCCGGTGGTTAGCAGGGGAAGCCGGCCACGCTGTAAGCTGCGAGAGCCGGCTTCCAGAGCTGCTGAGACAGGGGAGCTGGTGTGCAGGTAAGTGACTGATACTCACCTCCTCCCCCTTGATCATCAGTCCGCTAGGTGTCCCACACTGCACTTTGTGCTGGCTCCCCCATCGCTCAGGGCTGGAAGCTGGCTGGCGCAGTAGGGCAGTAGAGCAGGGAGAAGCCAGATGCGCCATCAGTGCCCACCAGCCACTGCCCATCACTGGACCAGCGTGAAAGGAAAGCTGGCAGGGGGTGACAACATCACTTTGCGCTGGAATGAGGATGGAGGTGAGTGTTTTTTTTAGATTTTTTAACGGGGCTTCGTTAAAAATTAACATAGAGGCTGATTGACTACTAGCGCCAGGTATCGGCAGATAAGCGTCTGTATAGCAGCACTAGCAACCTCTAGTAGATGCTGTAAGCGGGTATTGGGTGCTGTAACCTAGTGTTGCAGTCACTGTAGTAACCTGGCCGGCATTGATGTGTGTTGGGCGCTCTAACAACAGCACAAAGCTGCAGCGAGCGAAAGGTAACGCTAGCTCAGTGCGACCGGCACTCGTTGCTCCACACCAAATTTTACAAAAAACTACACACACACAGAGTCGGCGCTCTAAATCTGGTCGCTGTAGCATAGAGCACCAGACGCTGTGTGATTAAAGTCTGTTTTTGAACACATATTCACCAGTAACAAAGCGAAAACACATGGAATGACATTGTTGTAACACTGTGACATTACCACTTTAGTGCCAGACCTGTAATGACAATTCTGCATAAAAATATAAAAAGTCCAAAAAAAGTAAAAAAAAAGTGTTAGTTTGCAGCCAGGAGACGTCACACAATGATTGGAGCATAAAAAAAAAAAAATTGCCAAACACACTCTTAAGGCCCTTATTTATGAAGGAATAGCGACAGGTAGCGACTGGTGAGCGAACGGTAATGACGGGCACCGCCACGAGAACGCCGGCTCCCCACCACAATCACACATTTATCAAGCCAATCCTGCTTAGCGACTGAGATAGCGCCATATAGCGACTCATTCATCATTATTCCAGCCTCAGCCCACAGCGCCAGCGTCCGACCTTGAACAGCGACAGGTATGACCTCTCGCTACCTGGCACTCTCCAATGGAATAATCTTTAAATATTAATAATTAATTGTTATTAATGTTTTTTTTTTTTTTTTTTTAATGTGAAAAATTCTGTGACCACTTCTGCCATGTTAGATAATTTTTTTAAGGTAAAAATTAAGGTAAAAATTTGTGCAGAATTGATATTACAGGTCTGATATTATTGTATTCATATTACTAAATTCTTAAAACATTTTTTTTTTTTTTGGTTTCCAAAAATATGGTGGTTTTGGGGTTAAAAAACTACTTTTAACACATCGCCGCCAGCGCTCTGGGGTTTAAACATGCATTTCACAGCGCTTGAATTTTTTGAGCGTGATTTTTTGATGAATATGGTGGGAGCCGGTCGCTCTGACCAGTCGCTATCATGCGCACCCATACATCGCGGAACCTCGTCACCCCGTATTCAGCATTACTGCACACCGACTCAGTCGCTATCAACAACCGAACAACGGCCAAGCACAGCGACTACTAGCGGGCGCTCTGAAAATGCCGCTACAGTCGCTCAACTGTCGCTACCTGCCGCTATTAATGAATCGGCCTCTTATACACAACTAATAAAAGCCCATTAAAATGTATGGGAGAGCAACACTGAGGAACAGGTATTACATGGCGCTCCTGAGCCTAGAGCGTCGGCGCTATACGCTGAGCAGCCTGTAATAATACATGTGACGCTACATGGTGCTGTTAGAGGCGCTCACCAGATTCGCTTTCTTTAATATGGTTTTGCGTACAGCACCCGGCGTTCACCAGACGCTGCCTGCCGCTACGAGGCGCTACCTGGTGCTATCAATTCTTAAATAACCCCCTATATCTATATATATCGAATATATATATATATATATATATATATCGAATATATATATATATATATATATATATAGTTTCCTTCAAAAGGTTTTTAGGTATAATTTTTAACATTTTTGGTTAAGCAGACCTACACCTTAATTTGGTAGATTGTCCAGTGATCTCTCCAGGAAAAAACTAATATATATATATATATATATATATATATATATATATATATATATATATGATAGAAAATGTCAGATTCTATCCTGTTGTAGATTACAGCTGAGGTGCACCCCGTGTAGGATGCAGTGGCTGGGTCATAATCTATGGCCGCCTATGGCATAGCTGACCCGTCATGCTTCTCCGCTCTGTCTGGTGCACAGGCACCTGTTATAACCAGTTACATGAAAACTGTTCTGCATTTGTTTGGATGAATTGTGGGCGTCCCAGAGGCCCCGTCTGAATACAAAGTGATTAAAAGGGGAAGGGAAAAAAAAGGCAGTGTTTGGCAACAAGCACGGCGGGGAGTGTAGTGTGTACGGGTATACAGGAGCACAATGTGTTCTTCATAACAGCAGCGAAGGGGAGCACACACGGCTTCAGTCTCGAAGCTCTGCACATGAAAATAGGCTCCTTTGTTGTCAGCTGCTTAATAGCAGCTGTTTAATGTAATTCCAGATGATCCGCTCGAATAAAGTTGTCATTCTTGCCACTTGCTTTAATGTTAGGAAGCTTGTCGGAGGCATTACTTTGTTAATGGGAAAACTTTCCTCTTATTTGAATGCTGAGATGAGCTGTTTACACTTTCGAATAAAGAGAAACATTAGATTAAAAAGAAGAGATTCCAGATATTAAAACCTCTCTCTCTCGCTATATATATATATATATATATATATATATATATATATATATATATATTTGGTTTAAATATATAGGGACAGATAATGAGCGGGCGCAAGGGGCACGTGCTCCAGCAGGGCCCCTACCACTTGCCCTGCAAAGGGGGCCTCCACCAACCTTTGGGTTATGGTCTGGTCCAGGTGGCTTTTCAGTCTTTGGTCTGATGGGCCGCAGGGTCAGCAACAAAGCTATCGGCGGCAGTGGGGGCCCCCCGCACCTGGGCAAGCCTTTTTTGCAAACCTGCAGCCAATGCCACCACAGGCCAGGACGGAGAGTCTAGAGCAGGGGTACTCAATTACGGTCAGTGGAGGTCCACTTACCAGGGTCTGTCGTGGGATGAAGGTCCGGGGGGGGGGGTGTAAGTAAGAGTGCAT
This sequence comes from Gastrophryne carolinensis, assembly GCA_027917425.1. Taxonomy (NCBI): domain Eukaryota; kingdom Metazoa; phylum Chordata; class Amphibia; order Anura; family Microhylidae; genus Gastrophryne; species Gastrophryne carolinensis. The sequence goes on from CM051237.1 coordinate 457,215,292, forward strand.
GACTTCATGTGTAGAGTGCAAGCTCCTCAGCCAACCTGAGCAATGAGCTTTCCTGTCCCCCCACCCACCTGTCATTTACTTCCGGCTTCTCGCCCTTCTGTGTAGAGTGCAAGCTCTTCAGCTAACAACAGCTGACATGCACTCTTACTTACACCCCCCCCATGTCAGCTGTTGTTAGCTGAAGAGCTTGCACTCTACACAGAAGGGCGAGAAGCAGGAAGTAAATGACAGGTGGGTGGGGGGACAGGAAAGCTCATTGCTCAGGTTGGCTGAGGAGCTTGCACTCTACACATGAAGTAAATGGGGGACAGGAATCTCACCTCCTTGCACTTTCTCAGCAGCTCCCCGGGTAATGGCCTCCTCGCCCCGGGCCAGCCGCTCCTCCAGCCAGCGCAGCAGTGTGCTCTGATGCCGGGCCTCCAGGTGTGTGCAGCGGGCTCGCGCCAGCTCCGCGCTCTCGGCTTCCTCCTCCTCCCGCGCCTCTTCGTCTCCACTCCTCCCCCCGCCCGTCTACGAGGCCCGAGACGCTTCCACCTCCCCCGGCCTGGCCACGCCCATGTGCCCGCCCCCAGCACTGACAGCCCCGGCCGGCAATGGCCGACAATTGTCACCGGCACCGCCGGATCCCGGGCTGATGTGACAGCCCTGGGCAGCGGTCCGGACAAATGGCGTCTGCGGTCCGGATTCGGACCGCGGTCCGCCATTTGAGTACCCCTGGTCTAGAGAATGAAACCCACCATCAGCAACACTACAGTGATGGGTGCAGAGCTGTCACTGCACATAAGCCACCAAGCACAGCCGCTGGCAGCTCAATGCAGGGAACCAGCCGGGCGACTACACTACCCCCCACCCAGAATGGCAAATCAGGAGTTCCCGAGCAGCACGCACCCGCACAAGGGGGGCCCCAGGGGCTCCATCTGACGTTCTAGTAAGTAGGTGTGTGCCAGACAACCACCAATCAGATACTTGACTGGACTGGACTAACTTTAATGATATTAAGGCAAGCAGTGCCAATAAAATCCAACCTCCACCATGTGTTTAAAATGAGCAAATATGGCGTGCAGCACCAAGAACGCGGAACAGAGTAGTGCACATTGGAACTGTTACGTCCAGCCTAAGAGTGCGAAGTACAAAACAGGCACTGACACAGGCTGGCCTATAGGGGAAACCTAGTGCATCAATGCAAGCTTATTATTTAAACCAGTCTCACACCCATTTCCTACCTAACAGGTGTGGGGCTGCATTGCAGCAGTCTCAGGGGGGCATCCATATTGCTGGAGCCCCCCTCACCCATATACCTCCTTCAGTGCCCACAATTCTTATCTGAAACTCGTTCGCCTAGGCAAAAATGCAGCCCTGAGATTGACCACCAATGGCCAGGAGCGGGGCTGCATTTCGCCAGTGGGGGGCTCCAGCAATTTGGATGTCCTCCTGAGACTGTCATAATGTGGTCCCAGACCCATTAGGTAGAAAATAGGCTTGGGGCTGCAGATGTTTTGACTTTGAGTGGACATGCCAAGATGGAGATGAAGGTCAGCAAAATAATGTAAAATGGCACAGAATGGAGTGCTTTATAAATCAGCCTCATTAGTTTAGTTGTCCCAGGGGCAGGAGGAGAGGGTAAATGGTAAATGGTAACAATCCTACCTGGAGCTGGGTTAGTAGATATATATATACAGGGCCGGATAAAATGTGGTGGAGGCCCTTGGGCACAAAATCTGGTGGAGGCCCCAGATACAGTATTTTTTTCTTTTTTTAAATAATAATAATTTTTCTTCTTTTTAAATAATAGTCCAGCCAAGTAACTGATTGGTGGTTGTCTGGCACCCGCCTACTTACTTGAACCTCAGATCGAGTCCCTTGTGCCCCCCTTGTGCGGGTGCGTGCTGCTCGGGAACTCCTGCTTTGCCATTCTGGGTGGGGGGTAGTGTAGTCGCCCGGCTGGTTCCCCGGCATTGAGCTGCCAGCGGCTGTGCTTGGTGACTTATGTGCAGTGACAGCTCTGCACCCATCACTGTAGCGTTGCTGATGGCGGCTTTGCTGCGCTAGACTCTCCATCCTGCCCTGTGGTGGCTTTGGCTGTAGGTTTGCAAAAACAAATAAGGCCTTGCCCAGGTGTGGGGGGCCCCCACTGCCACCGCTTTGTTTTTGGCCCCGCGGCCTGTCAGAACAAAGACTGAAAAACCTCCTGGACCAGACCATAATCCAAAGGTTGGTGGAGGCCCCCTTTACAGGGCAAGTGGTGGAGGCACAAAAAGGATTGTCAGCTCTACCTTAGAGGCCGATTCATTAATAGCGCCAGGTAGCGACAGATGAGCGACTGTAGCAGTATTTTCACAGCGCCCGCTAGTAGTCGCTGTGCTTGGCCGTTGTTCGGTTGTTGACAGCGACTCAGTCGGTGTGCAGTAATGTTGAATATTGGGTGAGGAGTCGCTATTTGACAGGTTCCGCGCTGTATGGGAGCGCATGATAGCGAATGGCCATAGCGACCGGCTCCCACCATATTCATTAACAAATCACGCTCCAAAAATTCTCGCGCTGTGAAATGCATGTTTAAACCCCAGAGCGCTGGTGGCGATGGGTTAAAAGTGTTTTTTTAACCCTCAAACAACCATATTTTTGTAAACCAAAAAAAACAAGTTTATAAAAACATTTTGTAATATGAATACATTCATATCAGACCTTTAATATCAATTCTGCACAATTTTTTTTTTTTTTACCTTAAAAAAAAAACTAACATTGCAGAAGTGGTCACTGAATTTTTCACATTAAAAAAAAATAAATAAATAAATATTAACAATTAATTATGAATATTTTAAGATTGTTCCATTGAAATGCATTGGAGAGCGCCAGGTAGCGAGAGGTCATACCTGTCGCTGTTCAAGGTCGGACGCTGGTGCTGTGGGCTGAGGATGGAATAATGATGAATGAGTGGTTATCTGGCGCTATCTCAGTCGCTAAGCAGGATCGGCTTGATAAATGTGTGATTGTGGTGGGGAGCTGGCTTTCTCGTGGCGGTGCCCGTCATTACCAGTCGCTCACCATTCGCTACCTGGCGCTATCCCTTGTTAAATAAGGGCCTTAGTATCGGAAGCCAGAGTCCAAACCTTGTAGCAGGGCGGCTGCGGCTGCCAGAGCTCCTCTCACAGTTTCCATGCAGTAGATACAAAAGCCGGCCAGCGCTTGCAATAAAATTCCAATCTTTATTGATCCATCGTTAAAATTCAATCAAAGTACAGGTAATTCCAATATTAAAAAAATGGTCTGGAGGATCCTCTGTCTATGCGTTTCAGGCTCGGGGGTCCTTAATAAGTGGTGGAGGCCCCTGGCACACTCCCTTGTGCCCTCCTCATGATCCTGCCCTGCTCAGGAGAATTAATATTTTCAAACTTTTGTCATTATTAAAGTGATATGTTCCCAATATCATATTGACCAGCCTGATACAGCTCTTGCACCTTCACTTTCACATACAGAAAATAATTACGCTTTCAGAAGAACAACCTACACGCTGCTGCACAGTCTCTGCTCTCAAAAGAAAGGCCGAGGAGCCCGGGTAGACAGGCTTCAAGCTGCATTTGCATTACATTGCTTTGGCATTTAGAGCAGATCAGCTTACAGTGATGGTCTGCGGGGAGAGGCCGCTGCTGTGCTTTTCAAGCCCATCTACACTGCACCAGGATTTCCCTATAGACCAGAACTGTAAACTGACCTGGGCTAAAAGCAAAGTTTGCAGCCTGTCTGCATAGACCCATATCGGCCTTAAAAGCAATTTCCTTCTTTATCTTTACTTGATGTGGACGCTACAAAAGTAAAAACAAAGCAAAACAAGATCACCTTTAAACAGAGAAAGATAGAAGATAGATAGATAGATAGATAGATTATAGATAGATAGATTATAGATAGATAGATAGATACAGGTCCTTCTCAAAAAATTAGCATATAGTGCTAAAGTTCATTATTTTCCATAATGAAATGCTAAAAATTAAACTTTCATATATTTGAGATTCATTGCACACCAACTGAAATTTTTCAGGTCTTTTTTTGTTTTAATACTGATGATTTTGCCATACAGCTCATGAAAACCCCAAAATCCTATCTCAAAAAATTAGCATATTTCATCCGACCAATAAAAGAAAAGTGTTTTTAATAAAAAAAAAGTCAACCTTCAAATAATTATGTTCAGTTATGCACTCAATACTTGGTCGGGAATCCTTTTGCAGAAATGACTGCTTCAATGCGGCGTGGCATGGTGGCAATCAGCCTGTGGCACTGCTGAGGTGTTATGGAGGCCCATGATGCTTCGATAGCGGCCTTAAGCTCATCCAGAGTGTTGGGTCTTGCGTCTCTCAACTTTCTCTTCACAATATTCCACATATTCTCTATGGGGTTCAGTCAGGAGAGTTGGCAGGCCAATTGAGCACAGTAATACCATGGTCAGTAAACCATTTACCAGTGGTTTGGCACTGTGAGCAGGTGCCAGGTCGTGCTGAAAAATGCAAACTTCATCTCCATAAAGCTTTTCAGCCGATGGAAGCATGAAGTGCTCCAAAATCTCCTGATAGCTAGCTGCATTGACCCTGCCCTTTATAAAACACAGTCGACCAACACCAGCAGCTGACATGGCACCCGAGACCATCACTGACTGTGGGTACTTGACACTGGACTTCAGGCATTTTGGCATTTCCTTCTCCCCAGTCTTCCTCCAGACTCTGGCACCTTGATTTCCGAATGCAAAATTTGCTTTCATCAGAAAAAAGTACTTGGGACCAATGCTGCTTCTCTGTAGCCCAGGTCAGGCGCTTCTGCCGCTGTTTCTGGTTCAAAAGTGGCTTGACCTGGGGAATGCGGCACGGTGGCTCTGGATGTTTCTACTCCAGACTCAGTCCACTGCTTCCGCAGGTCCCCCAAGGTCTGGAATCTGTCCTTCTCCACAATCTTCCTCAGGGTCCGGTCACCTCTTCTCGTTGTGCAGCGTTTTCTGCCACATTTTTTCCTTCCCACAGACTTCCCATTGAGGTGCCTTGATACAGCACTCTGGGAACAGCCTGTTTGTTCAGAAATTTCTTTCTGGGTCTTACCCTCTTGCTTGGGGGTGTCAATGATGGCCTTCTGGACAGCAGTCAGGTCGGCAGTCTTACCCATGATGGCGGTTTTGAGTAATGAACCAGGCTGGGCTTTTTTAAAAGCCTCAGGAATCTTTTGCAGGTGTTTAGAGTTAATTAGTTGATTCAGATGATTAGGTTAATAGCTCGTTTAGAGAACCTTTTAATGATATGCTAATTTTTTGAGATAGGATTTTGGGGTTTTCATGAGCTGTATGGCAAAATCATCAGTATTAAAACAAAAAAAGACCTGAAAAATTTCAGTTGGTGTGCAATGAATCTCAAATATATGAAAGTTTAATTTTTATCATTTCATTATGGAAAATAATGAACTTTAGCACTATATGCTAATTTTTTGAGAAGGACCTGTAGATAGATAGATAGATAGATAGATATCTGGAACGGATAGGTCGATAAGTAGATACATATAGAATATATATATATATATATATATATATATATATATATATATATATATACTTATTATAGATAAATAGATAAAATAAAAAACGTACATTTAGGATTTAAAAAGAAAGTATAGTAGGCAGTGGGGGAGACACCCCACTTACCTTCTAGCCTCTCCCGCACCACTGTTCCTGCACCTGTAGATTCAGGATGAGGAGCTAGCATGATGGGTGGGCGCAGTTTGGGCCCTCCCACTGACACCAATGGGCACCTCTGTACACGGAAGTTCCTGCTGTACAGAGGTCCACATTGATTGGGAATGCTTATGACTGAGGCTATGACCACTCGCCATGCCTGCTTCTCTTACTAGCATGTGTGTCTGTAGATAGATAGATAAATCATAGATAAATAGATGACAGAGAGATAAAAACACATTAATTTTGATATGTAAAACTGAATGCGATGGGTGTGTGATAGAGAGTGAAAGAGAGATACAGTACAAACTAACAAAGATACATAGGCCCTTATTTATGAAGGAATAGCGACAGGTAGCGACTGGTGAGCGACCGGTAATGACGGGCACCGCCACGAGAACGCCGGCTCCCCACCACAATCACACATTTATCAAGCCGATCCTGCTTAGCGACTGAGATAGCGCCAGATAGCGACTCATTCATCATTATTCCAGCCTCAGCCCACAGCGCCAGCGTCCGACCTTGAACAGCGACAGGTATGACCTCTCGCTACCTGGCGCTCTCCAATGCATTTCAATAGAACAATCTTTAAATATTCATAATTAATTGTTATTAATGTTTATTTTTTTTTTTTTAATGTGAACAATTCTGTGACCACTTCTGCCATGTTAGATTTTTTTTTTAAGGTAAAAAAAAAAAAAAAAAAAAATTGTGCAGAATTGATATTACAGGTCTGATATTATTGTATTCATATTACTAAATGTTTTTATAAACTTGTTTTTTTTTGGTTTCCAAAAATATGGTTGTTTGGGGATTAAAAAACTACTTTTAACCCATCGCCGCCAGCGCTCTGGGGTTTAAACATGCATTTCACAGCGCGAGAATTTTTTGAGCGTGATTTGTTAATGAATATGCTGGGAGCCGATCGCTATGGCCAGTCGCTATCATGCGCTCCCATACAGCGCGGAACCTGTCAAATAGCGACTCCTCACCCAATATTCAACATTACTGCACACCTACTGAGTCGCTGTCAACAACCGAACAACGGCCAAGCACAGCGGCTACTAGCGGGCGCTGTGAAAATACTGCTACAGTCGCTCAACTGTCGCTACCTGCTGCTATTAATGAATCGGCCTCTGAGATAGCGCCAGATAGCCACTCATTCATCATTATTCCAGCCTCAGCCCACAGCGCCAGCGTCCGACCTTGAACAGCGACAGGTATGACCTCTCGCTACCTGGCGCTCTCCAATGCATTTCAATGGAACAATCTTTAAATATTCATAATTAATTGTTATTAATGTTTTTTTTTTTTTTTTTTTTTTAAATGTGACAAATTCTGTGACCACTTCTGCCATGTTAGTTAATTTTTTTAAGGTAAAAAAAAAAAATTGTGCAGAATTGATATTACAGGTCTGATATTATTTTCTTCATATTACTAAATTCTTTCAAAATTTTTTTTTTTTGGGTTTCCAAAAAAATGGTGGTTTGGGGGTTAAAAAACTACTTTTAACACATCGCCGCCAGCGCTCTGGGGTTTAAACATGCATTTCACAGCGCGAGAATTTTTTGAGCGTGATTTTTTGATGAATATGGTGGGAGCCGGTCGCTCTGACCAGTCGCTATCATGCACACCCATACATCGCGGAACCTGTCAAATAGCGACTCGTCACCCCATATTCAACATTACTGCACACCGACTGAGTCGCTATCAACAACCGAACAATGGCCAAGCACAGCGACTACTAGCGGGCGCTGTGAAAATACTGCTACAGTCGCTCAACTGTCGCTACCTGCCGCTATTAATGAATCGGCCTCATAGCTTCACAGGTGGAGTGATGGACAGTGTTGGCAGTTACATGACAATATAGTTTGCCTGTATGGCTTCCTAATGATGAAAAATAAAAACTAGAGATAGAAATTATATTTGGATAGATATATTATATATAGATATGAGATAGATGATAGATAGATAGATAGATAGATAGATAGATAGATAGATAGATAGATAGATATGAGATTGATAGTATGCATGTATGGTATCCTCGTAAATAAATATGTAAAAAGATAGATAGATAGATAGATAGATAGATAGATAGATAGATAGATAGATAGATAGATGGGTAGATAGATGGGTAGATAGATAGATAGATAGATAGATAGATAGATAGATAGATGGGTAGATAGATAGATAGATAGATAGATAGATAGATAGATAGATAGATAGATAGATAGATAGATAGATAGATAGATAGATGGGTAGATAGATAGATAGATAGATAGATAGATAGATAGATAGATAGATAGATAGATAGATAGATAGATAGATAGATAGATGGGTAGATAGATAGATAGATAGATAGATAGATAGATAGATAGATAGATAGATAGATAGATAGATAGATAGATAGATGGGTAGATAGATAGATAGATAGATAGATGGGTAGATAGATAGATAGATAGATAGATAGATAGATAGATAGATAGATAGATAGATAGATAGATAGATAGATGGGTAGATAGATAGATAGATAGATAGATAGATAGATAGATAGATAGATAGATAGATAGATGGGTAGATAGATAGATAGATAGATAGATAGATAGATAGATAGATAGATAGATAGATAGATAGATAGATAGATAGATAGATAGATAGATAGATAGATAGATAGATAGATAGATGGGTAGATAGATAGATAGATAGATAGATAGATAGATAGATAGATAGATAGATAGATAGATAGATGGGTTGGATAGATATATTGGCAAATAAATAAACAGACAATAGAGAGAGAGAGATAAGATAGAGGGCAGAATGGAAGAATTATAAAGACCATGTGGATTCTTAGAATATAAATTAAGACATCACTGGCTGATAGTTGGAAAGCTTAAAGGGAGACTGATGTGTGATAAACAGATAAATAACTAGATATGGGATGGATAGATAGAACATGTATAGGCTTTAACAGGCTTTATGTGAAGGATACCCGATGAGGGGGCAATTGGGTTCCGAAGCCCCCAGTATCCAGTATCGGTACTCCTGAATGCCAGATACAATAGCTCCAGACACTACAACGTGTGAACTGGTCTAGGGGTCCCTTGAACCCCTTACTAGTTGAGAAACTAAAAAAATAGCTAAAAAAAGGAGGCAGGAGACTAGAGATGCCAGCTGGGGGGCTGCAACAGCGGCTACCTGGCATCAAGGAGGTCACAACCCGCCAGACCAGGAGGGTGTCCCTGACCAAACGGACCTTCAGAGAGGTCCGTTGGGAGACAGGTGGAGGAAGTCGTGGCGAACCATGACTTCTTTATTTTTATTTGTATTTTTTTTTCTTTTTTTTAACTGTTTGCAGACTGAATTGCCAAAATCCCGGTTGAATTTTGCTTTGGTTACATCAGCTTAGATTCTAAGCATATCATTACTTATAAAAAAGAAATGTCAGATCATAGATAGATTAATTGATTTTTGTGCATGTATGAGAGAGGAAAACAATATAAAGATAGATAAAGTCATAGATAAAACAATAGCAAGGATCATAGTAAACAAAATGAGATATGGGCAGGCTGATTCATCATTAGCGCCAGGTAGCGACAGATGAGCGTCTGTAGCAGGCATTTTCAGAGCGCCCGCTAGTAGTCGCAGTGCTCGGCCGTGAGTCGCTATTTTATAGCGACTCAGTCGCTGTTCAGTAATGTTGAAAACATTGTGAGGAGTTGCTATTTGACCAGTACAGCACTGTATGGGAGCGCATGTTAGTGACTGCTCATAGCGACCGGCTCACACCATATTCAGGAAAAAACAGCTTCACAAATCTCTGGCGCTGAAAAATATTTGTTTGTAGCCCAGAGTGCAGGAGGCGGTGTGTTTAAAGTCTGTTTTCAAGCATCTATCAACTAGTAACAAAGCGAAAACATGGAATTACATTGTAACAACATTGTAACATGAACACTTTAATGCCAGACCTGTAATGTCATTTTTGAGGAAATATTTAAAAAATGAAAAAAATTATGAAAAAAACTGCTTATTCAATGCCAGAAGAGGTCACAGAATTATTTGTGATTTTTTTGAAAAATAAAAAATAAAAAAAAACCCGTTTAAAGAGAAGAAAAAGATCGTCCATTGAAATGTATGGGAGAGCGCCAGGTAGCGAGAGGTCATACCTGGCGCTGTGCAAGGCTGAATGCTGGCGCTGTTCGCTGAGGCTGTGAAAAGAATGAATCAGACGCTACATGGCGCTATCCCAGTCGCTAAACAGATTCTGCTTGATAAATGTGTAATTGCGTGCCGTGTCCGGCGTTGACCAGTCGCTACCTCTCATTAACCAGGCGCTACCTGACGCTATCCCTTCTTAAATAAGGGCCTTAGTTTTACCTTTATACAATCTGAAATATAAAATATATACACATTGCAATATATATATATATATATATATATATATATATATATATATATATATACATATACATTTCTATTGTGTTTAAGTACGCCTCTAAAACATGATTTATTAGTGTTATTAGTGCTCATTCATATTTTTCTCTAAGGATCTGAGTAGTAATATCATCTAATCTACCCTATTCTATCTTTTTATATTTTTAAGTACATTTGTATATTTATACATATATAGAATATATATATATATATATATATATATATATATAGACATTTCTTAAGGCTGAAATATCTACAGCTTACCTGACACAAGGTAATGTCGGTCTGTTTGTCTATGTGTTTATCTATATTAATTCTACGAGTATTGCGACAGCCTCACACAATACTGTACATAGCCGTTAAATGTGACGCTAGAGAACATAGGCCCTTATTTAACAAGGGATAGCGCCAGGTAGCGAATGGTGAGCGAACGGTAATGACGCTCACCGCCACGAGAACGCCGGCTCCCCTCCGCAATCACACATTTATGAAGCCGATCCTGCTTAGCGACTGACAGAGCGCCAGATAGCGAATCATTCATCATTATTCCGGCTGACCCCACAGCGCCAGCGAGCGACCTTGAACAGCGACAGGTATGACCTCTCGCTACCTGCCGCTCTCCAATGCATTTCAATGGAGCTAACTTTAAATATTCATAATTAATTGCTATTATTTTTATTTATTTATTTTTTTTAATGTCAAAAATTCTGCGACCACTTCTGCAATGTTAGATTTTTTTTTTAAGCTAAAAAAAAAAAAAAATTGTGCAGAATTGATATTACAGGTCTGATATTAATGTATTCATATTACAAAATGTTTTGAAAAACATGTTTTTTTTTTTTTTTCTAAAAATATGGTTGTTTGGGGGTTAAAAAAACTACTTTTAACCCATCGCCGCCAGCGCTCTGGGGTTTAAACAAGCATTTCACAGCGCGAGAATTTTTGGAGCGTGATTTGTTAATGAATATGGTGGGAGCCGTTCGCTGTCATGCGCTCCCATACAGCGCGGAACCTGTCAAACAGCGACTCCTAACCCCGTATTCAACATTACCGCACACCGACTGAGTCGCTGTCAACAGCCGAACAACGGCCAAGCACAGCGAATACTAGCGGGCGCTGTGAAAATAACGCTACTGTCGCTCATCTGTCGCTACCTGGCGCTATTAATGAATCAGCCTGCCAGTTGCTGAAGTACGAGTACGATCCTAGTTACATTAAACACCTATAGACATTTCAAGGAGCAATCACCGCAGGGCAGAAGCAGCTTTTAACGCGAGGTGTGAGCATATGATGTTTTCTTTACACCCTTTAATCACAACATATGGGTAATATTTTGTCATGTTATGACAGCTTTGCATATGAAGAGCCATTATGTTATTCCCCCTAAGTCCAATAGAGGGCAGTACTGTCTCTAAACTGGCCGCTTATATTTGTCATTCTCATTTAAATGCTCAGCTATGAATCCGCACAGACACACAAATCAGGGATGAGGGAGGCTTGATTTTTTTTTTACATTCAACAAATTCAAAAAAAGGTAAAAGAAAGTATTTTGTAGCCGCGCAACGCTAACGCGATGATCGTCACTTTGATCTGTGTTTTGTTTATGCCATTTCTCCATGGAATAAAAAGGAATAAAAAAATGAAAAATAAAAAGGAGCAGCTAAATTTTCTAAAATCACATTTTCTTTTACTAGAAGTTATGACACAACGGGAAGTGTTTGGTTATCGTTGAAATGAAATTATGTCCTGAACATTGATCTGTCTGTGATTTATCTTGTCTCTATGGTCTCCTGTAACACAATGGGCAGCGAAAATCTAATTCAGCTAATAGTTAATCGTGCAGGGTGGAGGAATTTAGAATGCAACAGAATCGGGCAGGCTGATTCATCATTAGCGCCAGGTAGCGACAGATGAGCGTCTGTAGCAGGCATTTTCAGAGCGCCCGCTAGTAGTCGCAGTGCTCGGCCGTGGGTCGCTACTTTATAGCGACTCAGTCGCTGTTCAGTAATGGTGAATACATTGTGAGGATTCGCTATTTGACCACTACAGCGCTGTATGGGAGCGCATGTTAGCAACTGCTCATAGCGACCGACTCACACCATATTCAGGAAAAAAACAGCTGCAAAAATCTCTGGCGCTGAAAAATAGTTGTTTGAAGCTCAGAGCGCCGGAGGCTGTGTGATTAGGATTGGAGGCTGTTTTTGAACATGTATCCACCAGTAACAAAGCGAAAACATATGGAATTACATTGTAACAACATTGTAACATGAACACTTTAATGGCAGACCTGTAATGTCATTTTTGAGGAAATATTTAAAAAATGAAAAAAATATGAAAAAACTGCTTTTTCAATGCCAGAAGAGGTCACAGAATTATTTGTGATTTTTTGAAAAAAAAAAATAAAAACTCGTTTAAAGAGAAGAAATGGATCGTCCATTGAAATGTATGGGGGAGCGTCAGGTAGCGAGAGGTCATACCTGGCGCTGTGCAAGGCTGAACGCTGGCGCTGTTCGCTGAGGCTGTAAAAATGATGAATCAGACGCTACATGGCGTTATCCCAGTCGCTCAACAGATTCTGCTTGATAAATGTGGAATTGCGTGCCGTGTCCGGCATTGACCAGTCACTATCAGTCGCTACCTCTCATTAACCAGGCGCTACCTGACGCTATCCCTTCTTAAATAAGGGCCCATGTGTTTCTATGGAGTGATGTGAGTGGCAGTCTGCTCAGCCAATCACAATAGTGACAGTTGCAGCAAAGAAGGACATGTCTGTTGGTTGGGAGATTTCTAGAATTTTTCCTGCTAATCTGGACCTGCTCCTTCAAACTCTGTTCCTAGGTGTCCTAGCACGTTCGGGCAAGCACAGACAGGACACTAAAGACTGGATCGTTACTGACGTTAATCTTGTTCCAAGGAATGATTAAGACACCATTACTCATATACCCTCTGTGACTGTCATGGCATCACCACATCACCAGGGTCACAGGGTACATTTCCTTAATACAAGCCTTCATAACCCTAACCAGCTGAGTGGCCTCTTCACTACCACCAGTGAACAGAGCTCTGCCAGCCCAAAATAATTGCACTAGCTTTTGTTTAAAGTGGACCATCACCCTCGGGTGATCGGCCCGGGAATCTATAAGATACCCGGGCCGATCACCTCCCTCCCCGCGGGACATCCGAGATCGGGATGTCCCGCGGGGTGAAACCCCCCCAAACCCCCTTACCTTAGCTCCCTCTAGGCGTGCGCGCGCCCGCGCCGGCCGTCTGTGAATGGCCGGCGCGGGCGGGCGCGCGGGCGTCAAGAGGGACGCGCGGGAGGCGGCGGCGGCGGCGGAGCCACGGACAAGCAGCTGTCAAATCGCTTGTCCGTCGGCGCTGGGAGCGGGGAGAGGTGAGTTTTTAGGGTGATTGGGGGGGGGTTTCACACAGCGGGGCACCCCGATCGGGGGTGCCCCACCGAAGTGGACCAAGACCCAGGATAGTCAAAATTCTGGGTGTTGGTCCACTTTAAGACAGCCCTGGTCTGTTAGCGGGTCTATCCATGGCCAGAAGCCAGGCTGGTAGCATATAATATAACCAAAAAGCACGGACAAGTAAGGGTTCAGGATCAAGATACAGAGCAGGCCCAAGATTAATTCATATATTTAATTGCCCTAAGGGCACACTAGACACACAATATACATATAAAGAATAATATATATATATGTCAAAAAGAGCAAATACAAGTAGTTACAAACAAAAGTATCAGTTAAAATGTATGTCAGTTACCATGAGATGTTAGTGCAGGGAAAACACAGGGAGGCATGAGGCAGCCTGCAAGTTTGTTCCTTGAGGCACAAAATTCCCACGTGTCCTCCCCCAGTCAGAGGCAGCCTGGTGTTCCTTATCTGAACATTTAAACACATAGCTGGTCATTCCCCCCTTCCCCTGGAAAGAGCCTCCCAGCTCCAAAATGAGTCATAACTTCTTGGTGGAAGGTCCTAGAGGTCTGATCCGGGTGTTAATGGACCCAGTCAGTAGCTGTACATGCTATCAGACCAACCACCGCTGTTTGATAGGATTCCTAAAATGGGTTCATTGGAACTCAGTCCCTGAATGCCTGGGAATGACATAAGATATCCACGGGGCATTCTGATTTGCAGATTCCAAAGACGTAATTAGTTTATGATTATTGTGCACAGCGGCTTTTCTTCTATTCTTTATTGGCCCCAGCATGTCTTTTGTAAGTCTTTGAAGTATACTTGCCAGCACAGCCTCACAGCAGGGGGTTGTGTTCGGTCATAGACCTGCTGTTAATGATATTATTTTGTTATTATTTCCTAATAATTTTTAAACCTTATTTACCGTATTTTATTTAAATGAGCACCTTCGGGAAAAATCTCCCAATGCTAAAAAGCCATATAAATATGCTGGATGGTGGGAGGAGGGGTCACTTATACACCCAGCATCAAGAAATAGCCAGCCAGGCTAATAGAAGAAAGAGGAAATCAGGGATGACAGGTTTTGTCACCCCTGATACATCCCGCCTGTCACTGTCACCCCTGGATTTTATTTCTACCATGAGAGAATAAACCACAAGCTTGGTGGGAGTTTTATTCAGTTTGGGTGTAAACGTGATCCCGCCTCTGATTAGCCAACGTGTTTATATGGATTTCTAATATTACACAATGTTGCGATAGTGCTCCTTTAAAGTGGAAGTGGTATATCTAATCTGGTTTGATTAAGCAATACAATATTCTCTCTGCCTCTAGTTGTCAATGATATTCTAATTTATTGAGATGCACCTGTGTATGAATGCATTAATTGCTTAATTAGTTAATTATATTATTTTGTTTTCATGTCGTAATTATTTAATAACCCTATATTTTTTTATTTAAAGTGCCAGTGGTTCATATTTTATCTGGCTCAATTAGGCAATACAATCTCCTCTCTGTCTATAGTAATCAATGCTATTCTAGTTAATCGAGATGCACCTGTATATGTATACATCCATTAATTGTTAATTATAATATTTTTTAAACCTTACATTTAAAGTGGCATATAATATCTGATTCAATTAAGCAATACAATCTCCTCTCTGCCTCTATTTTTCTATCACATTCTAATTTTTTGAGATGCACCTGTTTATGTGTCAATGTATTAAGGACCTGATTTATCAAGCACTTCTGCCAGACTATGCCACATCAGTGCAAATTAGAGTTGTGCAAAATATAATTTATATCTTTTTTAGCATGTTGCTGCACCGCTAATGTGTTAGTGAATGTGTCTTTTAAGTGCAGCATCATGCACCAGGGTAAAAAGAAAGTGAAATATTTTGCACCACTCTAATTTGCCCCAATTTGGCATAGTCTGGCAGAAGTGCTTGGTAAATCAGGCCCTAAATGCTTTATTAGTTAAACCGGACCTTCAGCATCATTTAATGAAAAGTCCAAATGCTTAAAAAACTGTTCCCCAGCATTTAGTATTAATATATTTTATGTTTTTAGTCTTTTACTTATTATTCTTTTTCCCGCTGGGCTGCAACTCGGGTTCCGCCATCTTGCCTCAGAAGCATCACATACTGAGGAGAGGAGAGGGGGGCAAAAGCTTAGGAGGGCAGGTTACAGGGGACAGAGCAGAGCTGGGGTCAGGAAAAGGACAGCAATTCCAGAATGCAGAGCGACACAGTCAGAAGACACTTCCTGTGCCGCCATCTTGCATATTAAAAGCCTCAAAAAATACAGTAGATGTAGGTAGGATGATTTTTAATGTGGGTAATCTGTATGTACAGTGTGGGGGAAACATATAAGATAGACTCTTATTCAGGGTGAAGGTCTGATTTAATAATATTTTTTTCATAAGTAAATAACTAGGGATGAGCGAACCGGTTCGGACGAACCGGAATTCGCTCAGAATTTCAGGGAAAATTCGATTCGGCACGAACCCGAATTTTTTTTGGTTCGTGCCGATCGAATTTTCCCTGAAATAAAAAAAAAAAATGCCGGCATGGTGGGAGCGGGCAGGCCGGCTACGCTGTCAGCGGGCCGCGGCATTTGTTTAAAAAGCAAACACTTACCTGCATGGTCGGAGCGTGGAGGCCGGCGCCGCTCTCAGGCGCCCTCTGATGACGCGTCCTCTGATGACAGCTGAGAGCGGCGCCGGCCTCCACGCTCCGACCATGCAGGTAAGTGTTTACTTTTTAAAAAAATGCCGCGGCCCGCTGACAGCGTAGCCGGCCTGCCCGCTCCCACCATGCCGGCATTTTTTTTTTCAGATAAGCGATTCGTGAAAGTTCGATTCGGGCGAACCCGAATTTCTTGGGGAAATTCAGCGAATCGCCCCGGATCAAACTTTCAAGAAGTTCGCTCATCTCTATAAATAACCTTTATATTTTGTAAAGTGGCAGTGGTTCATTGCTTATCTGGTTCTATTAGGAAATACAAGCTTTTCTCTGCTTTTACATTTCAATCATATTCTAATTTATTGTGATGCACCTGTATATGTATGAATTTATTAAGGGGGTTATTTAAGAAGGGATAGCGCCAGGTAGCGCCTCGTAGCGGCAGGCAGCGTCTGGTGAACGCCGGGCACTGTGCGCAAAACCACATTTATGAAAGCGAACCTGGTGAGCGCCTCTAACAGCACCATTTAGCAGCACATGTATTAATACAGGCGGCGCAGCGTATAGCGCCGGCACTCTAGGTTCCAGAGCGCCATGCAGTACCTGTCGCTCTGTCCCATACATTTCAATGGGCTTTCATTAGTTGTGTATGAATAACGTGTTTGGCAATTTTTTTTTTTTTTTTTCTGCTCAAATCATTGTGTGACGTCTCCTGGCTGCAAACAAACACTTTTAGAAACTTTTTTGACTTTTTATACTTTATGCAGAATTGTCATCACAGGTCTGGCACTAAAGTGTTATTGTCCCAGTGTTACAACAATGTAATTCCACGTGTTTTCGCTTTGTTACTGGTGGATATGTGTTCAAAAACAGACTTTAATCACAGAGCGCCTGTTGCTCTAAGCTACAGCGACCAGATTTAGAGCGCCGGCACTGTGTGTGTCTAGTCTGTTTGTTTCTGTTTTGTTAAATATGGTGTGGAGCGCAGAGTGCTGGACGCACTGAGCTGGTGCTACCTCTCGCTTGCTGCAGCGCTGTACTGTTGTTACAGCGCCCAACACACATCATATTCATCAATGCCGGCTAGGTTACTAGAGCGACCGAGACACTCTGTTACAGCGCCCGATACCCGCTTACAGTGTCTACTACCAGATTGCTATAAGCACCGCTATACAGACGCTCATCTGGCAATACCTGGCATTAGTAGTGAATAACCTCCATGTGTTTCATTAGTCAATTACATTAATTTAGTTATTATTGTTTAATAATTTAATAACCTTTTCATTTTTCAATTTAAAGTGGCAGTGGTTCCTATTTTATCCGGTTTGATTAGGCAATACAATCTCTTCTCTGCCATTAGTTCAAAAGCCAAGTGAGAATAAGATACGTAGGCCCTGATTCATCAAGAGTTGAAAAAAATTCTCATGGTGGAAAACAATTCATTTCATGAGAAAAAAGCACAAGAATTTCTATGCTGATGAATCACCAGAGAAGACAATGAAAGTCAATGGCACTTTTTTACTCCTGAGAAAAGTAGTGAATGTTTTACTCCTTTTAACTCTGTAGTAAAAAGTGCCATTGACTTTTATTGTCTTCCTATTTATTATTATTATTATTATTATTATTGTTTATTTATATAGCACCATCATCTTCTGTAGCACTGTACAAAGTAGTAATTACAGACAGGGTAGAAACATACAGTACATAGGCCCTTATTTAAGAAGGGATAGCATCAGGTAGTGCCTGGTTAATGAGAGGTAGCGACAGATAGCGACTGGTCAACGCCGGACACGGCACGCAATCACACATTTATCAAGCAGAATCTGTTTAGCGACTGGGATAGCGCCATGTAGCATCTGATTCATCATTTTCACAGCCTCAGAGAACAGCGCCAGCGTTCAGCCTTGCACAGCGCCAGGTATGACCTCTCGCTACCTGTCGCTCTCCCATACATTTCAATGGACGATCCTTTTCTTCTCTTTAAACGGCTTTTTTTTTCCAAAAAAATCACAAATAATTCTGTGACCTCTCCTGGCATTGAAATAGCAGTTTTTTCATAATTTTTTCATTTTTTATATATTTCCTCAGAAATGACATTACAGGTCTGGCATTAAAGAGTTCATGTTACAATGTTGCTACAATGTAATTCCATATGTTTTCGCTTTGTTACTAGTGGATAGATGCTGGAAAACACACTTTAAACACACCGCCTCCTGCGCTCTGGGCTTCAAACAAATATTTTTCAGCGCCAGAGATTTGGGAGGCTGTTTTTTTGCTGAATATGGTGTGAGTCGGTCGCTATGAGCAGTCGCTACCACGAGCTCCCATACAGCGCTGTACTGGTCAAATAGCGACTCCTCACAATGTATTCAACATTACTGAACAGCGACTGAGTCGCTATAAAGTAGCGACTCACGGCCGAGCACTTCGACTACTAGCAGGCGCTCTAAAAATGCCTGCTACAGACGCTCATCTGTCGCTACCTGCCCTAATGATGAATCAGCCTCATAGACTATTTTAAAGTGGACCAACACCCAGGGGGGATCGGCCTGGAAATCTATAAGATTCCCGGACCGATCAGATCCCTCCCCGCGGGGCATCCGAAATCGGGATGTCCCGCGGGGAGGAACCCCCCAGGAGGCCCACAAACCTTACCTCAGCCCCGTTCCATCAGCGCATGCACGAGCCGCGGCCGCGACTCGCGCTTCCCTCTAGCAGGGCGCGCACCCGCGCCGGCCGTTTGTGAATGGCCGGTGCAGGCGCGCTCCCTGTTAGAGGGAAGCGTGAGATGCGGCCTCCAGCACTCAGAGCCAGCTGAGCTGGTATGCGCGTCCAGGCGGCCTTGGACGCGCATACCACAGCGGCTCTGAGCGCTGTGATTGGCTGGTGCGGTCACGTGGGAGTGGGGAGAGGTGAGTTTTTTGGGGCTTTCTGGGGGGTTTCAGACAGCGATCTGGGTGCCCCACCGAAGTGGACCAAAACCCAGGATAGTCAAAATCCTGGGTGTTGGTCCACTTTAAGATGCAGTGTTACAGAGTTAACAATGAATATTCTGAATACAAGATACAATAGGAAAAAGAGCCCTGCCCTTGCAAGCTTACGGTCTAAAGGAGGAGGGGTGGAGACGAGGGGGAAGGTTCACAAAAATTTGGTGATTCATCACCAATGAAATTCTCAGGCTTTTTTCTCATGAAATGATTTTTTTTCTACCATGAGAATTTTTTTCAACTCTTGGGCCCTTATTCATCAAGCGATAGCGCCAGGTAGTGTCTGACGAGCGCCAGGTAGCGGCAGCTAACGGCGACTACCGACTCAAGTACACCCGGCGGCGCTCACAATGACGCATTTATCAAGCAAAATGAGGTTAGCGCCGGCGAGAGTGACGGCTAGCGCGGCATTCATCATGAAGCCGCCTGGACCGAACAGCGCCAGATATGAGCTGTCGCTCCCTGGCGATGTCCAATGCATTTCAATGGAGCAATCTATAATTAATCATAATTAATTGGTATTAATTTTTTTTTTTTTTTTTTTTTTTTTAATGTCAAAAAATCGGAGACCACTTCTGCAATGTTAGGATTTATTTTTAAGTAAAAAAAAAATTTAAAAAAAATTTGTGCAGAATTGATCTAACAGGTCTGAGATTAATGTATTCATATTACAAAATGATTCTAAAAACATGTATAATGTTACATTCAAAAAATATGGTTGTTTAGGGGTTAAAAACTAGTTAATACACATCGCCGCCAGCACTCTGGGGTTTAAACAAGGAATGGACAGCGACAGCACATTCGGAGCGTGATTTGTTAATGAATATGAAGCTAGCCGTTCGCTCTGGCCATTCGTTGTCAGGCGCTCACATACAACGCTGGACCTGTGAAACAGCGACCCCCCCAGCCCGTATTCAACATTACCGCACACCGACTGAGTCGCTGTCATCAAGCTAACGCCGGCCAAGCACAGCGAATACTGGCTGGCGTTGAAAAAATCACGCTACAGTCGCTCATCTGTCGCTACCTGGCGCTCTTAATGAATCGGCCTCCCCATGAATCAAGGCCGTTGTGTGTGATGAGGCAACCTAGGGAAGGTAAAACCAAGGGGTAGAGAATTGAAAAAAGTCCCTCTGCATATGTTTGTAAATGACCCACCTTAGCCTGCCAGGTTCCAGCAATAACTGAAATGTAACTATGGGGCGAACTGACCCTTTAAGTGCTACAGGACTCTTCCTGACGTGCATAACTAGCAATAAAGATGCAATAAGACAATGCTTCTCCGAGCGGGGAACAGAACAAAAAGCTTCTCAGCCACAAGAAAGTCTATTAGCAGCTGGGCTCAAGCTATCATTATGAAATGCTTAGCTATCCCACTCATTGACATTCAGGGGAGAAAACGTGTTTCTTACCCGCAAGATTGAAATTTGGGCAAGACTGATTTAAAATGTATCCAGCACAGTGTGTTGAATGGGTTATTCGGGCACTTCTGACACCTTTCAAAGAAAACACGAGCTGTACTTCTCTTTGAAACGGGGGATAGTTGCCGGATCAGACCCCGTCTTTGGAAATTGCGAATACATCTCCGATACAGGAAATCAAAAAAGGAAGCCTTTCATATTAATACATGCAATAAATTCCGCTGCCCCCTGCGGGGCTTGTCTTATAGCAATCTGCAGGTGAGCTCATTTCTTACTAAACAAATGCATGTTCATTTGTTTGGATGCGGAGACTAATAAGGTACGCTGCCTGTATGATAATGTCTCCTCACAACTCCTCAATCGTTGACCTGCAAGGTCGGAGAAATTGTTTGGGTTTGGTTTCTCCACTATAATTCATATCAAACGCCATATGGTAATTTTTGAAAACAGCAGCAGAGCTTGGCATCGCATTAGGTTTCCTGGGAAAACTTTTTCTTTGGGAATAATAATTTCAAATGAGACCACAGTCAGAGATACAACCTACACTCTAGGCCCCCTTGGGCAGAGGTCCTGAGTGGATCTAGGAAGGGGGGCGGTGGGAGGAGGTAGAGAAGTGGGGGCTGGCAGAAGGGGTGGATAAGTAGTGCAGGGACAGGGAGTTGACAAGTGGGGGCTGGGGGGTGGATGACTAGTAGCTGTGGGAGGTGAATGAGTGGGGGTTGGGGGAATGGATGAGTAGGAGCTGTGAGGGGGTGGATAAGTGACTGGCTGGTAGGGGGGTGAATGAGTGGGGCTTGGACAAAGAAGTGAATAAGTGGGGGGCCAGGAGGGGGGTGAATGAGTGGGGTCTGGACAAGGGAGTGCATAAATGGAGACTGGGAGTGGGTGGATAAGTGTGGTCTGGGGGGTGAATGAGTGGTGGCTGGGAGGGGGTGAATGTGTGGGGCCTGGACAGGGGGGACGAGTGGGGACTGAGAGGGGTGAACAAATTGGGGCTGGAAGGGGGGTGAATAAGTGGTGGCTGGGATGGGGTGGATGAGTGGGTGCTGGAAGGGGGGTGAATGAGTGTAGGTGGGAGGGGGGTGAATGAGTGGAGGATTGGAGGGGTGAATGCATGGGGGGTGGTAGGGGATGGATGAGTGGGAGGCTGGTCGATAAGTGGGGGGCTTGGAGGGGGGTGGACATGTAGTGAAATGGATGAGGTTAATTAATGGGGGTGTGGGAGGGGGTGAACGAGTGGGGGCTAGGAGGGGGGTGAATAAGTGGTGGCTGGAAGGGGGTGGATGAGTGGGAGCTGGGATGGGGTTGTGGATGAGTGGAGACTGGGAGGGGGTTGTAGATGAGTGGGGGCTGGGAAGGTAGAGTAGAGTAGAAATGGGTGGTCAAGTAGAGATGTGGGTGAGTGGAGGAGGAGGGCTGCATGGCTGGATCTCATACAGGAGCCTTGCATGTTCTACCCCGACTATTGGAGGATGTGCGGCAGTCGCACAAGTGCGTAATGGAGGACTAACTGTTGCTGTGAAGGAGTAGGGAAAAAATAGTATCTCTGTAGTGTATGGCTTACTGATGTTATGAGAGTGTAGATAAAGTTAGTTTCCTGCCCTGTGATCCAGAATCCTGGCACAATCAAGACTTTTTCGCACCCCAAACTGTTTTTCCACCTTACATTAGTTTGAATAGGCATAGTACTCACCCAGCTCTTGGTTTTGTGCAACTTTGTGCATTAGTTGCCAACAGAATCCTCCTCTCTTTTGCTCTCTTTTGCCTATGGGAGGCGGAGAGCATCAGAAAAGGGATGACCACTGCAGAGGCAGGAATGAGTTTGCCTAAAGGGTTATCACTTCCCCTGGGTTGGGCGATGTATGCTTCAGTATGATATAGCAGAAGATGAGCATTGACCATTCTCAAACTGGTTTTGGGGTTAAATTCAGAAGACTAGGGAGGGGTTTAGCCCTGGCTACTGGACTCCTTTAAAGCAGTGTTCCCCAACCCTCCATTCAAGATCCACCACTAACAGGCTATGTTTTTTAGATCTCCACTTAGCTGGCTCTGCCTATCCATGAATTCCTATACCTGTGCATCTGTGTGGAGATCTGCAAAAAGTGCCCTGGTGGTTGCTCTTGCGGAGAGGGTTAGGATACACTGCTGTAATGGATATCCTTTAACCTTTGGCCTCTTGATTTTAAGGTACATAAGTTGAAAATTTGATGAAGGAGTGCACCCATATTTATTATTTGCATTTGCAGAGCCTTCACTGACACCTTGTCTGGCTTGGATTCATCTTTAGGGGCTTCTGAAAAAAGGTTAGTCTGGAAGCCATTAACACTGAATCCTCAATCAAGTCCATATCAACGCTTGGGGGGACTAACTGTCAAAACCACAGATATCCCAGGTCCTATTGTCTACACCATGGCAACCTTGGGCTGGTCTTCACAATAGCGGGGAAGGACTTACACTTTGGGTGGAACTCGGCTCATGCAGCTGATATCAGAGAACAACAGCGACAATGCATGACTCCAAGCAGAGACCAAGTGCAGGAATCTCGGACTCGTTGGAATGATGGAAACATTGGTTAGCTGGCAAAGGTCAAGGGCAAGTGACCCAGATAATTTAGGCAAAGGCTGTAGAAAGGCAAAAGTAAATTGCAAAGTTGTAATTCAAGAAGGAAATTTAGGGGCGAGAAACAATTGGCTCTTGGATCTTGGTTAGTTGAGGCTTTTTCAGTATTGGGATTCAATTGCCTGGTTTGCTGTTGACCCCAAATATTAATTTTAATTTACATCTACATATAATAATTTGGTAACATAATAGTGTATGTGTAGATAGTACACACAGTAATAGTTTGTAGAATGTGCGGAAATGAAAATGCTGAATCTTTTATTCATCCTCATTAACTTATTATACCCTTTTGGGACCCTCTACCTTTACTGTATTCTGTACTTCCCACCTATATTTCCTATATGTTGTATCCGCAGAGATCAGACTTGTTCAATCACTCCGGAATCACCTCGGGGTCATGGGTCAGGCCATTACACACAGCAGCTCAGAAAAAGCTAATTGATTAATTGTACTTGCAATTACTCAGAATATCTCAGAACATGTCAATGGCCATACGATGGAATACCAATATAATATAGATTAATGGGAGTATTTACATGTTGAAATCAAGAGCCAAAGGATAGTCACGCATAATATTATAACAATTAGAGCTGTTTCTCTTTGCTGTGCTGGAGAGAGTTTACTTTGTGTATATGACACTGACATATATTCGACAATTGATCACTGAACCTACAAAAGATTTTACATTAGGACCTGTAGATAAAAGTAACTTATTATAATTTAATGCCTCCACTTTCTAATACTAGAAACCTTAATGGCTCTGTTTTTACAGACCTTTTTTCTGCATACATAGCTTTTTGTTTGAGTTGTTTCTACAGACTACATCCCACCTACTCACCTGGGGTACAATCCTCGGGTCCTACACCTGGTGTCACCAATGCCACCACTGACTCCAATGTGGGCCTATATTATAAATAAGCCATTCCTTACTCAACTGTACTTAAAGCGGACAGAAACCGAAACAACTATTTTGCTCCCTCACAACAGGTACATGACCATTTGGCTGTTTTCTGTCCTCAATGCTGCTTGCTATTCTGTTATAATGATTTTAATCTTCGTTTTACCCCGGTTTGCCATTGTATGCCATTGGCAGAATACCATTGCTCTAAACTAGCTGTTTAAACCCATTCCTCACAATCTCATGTTGGGAAGCTTTTGAAAATAGTGCTGGAAGAAAGATAAAAGCCAGAAGAAGATATAATTTTCCCTTTAATTTGCCCCCAATTTTTCCTTTGAAGCCAAATAGTTTGTGAGTATTTGTATCCTATTAATTACCATGGACACTAAGGGGAGTTTTTCTTTTTTAAATTTAACTTTCCATAGGATGTGGTTGGTCCACATAAGTGGCACCCTAGAATGGCTACCTGGGAAGAAGGCTTCTGGTACGGGAAGATCTTCCTTACCTTTCCCAAACTTAACAAAACTATTCTTCATCCCCCCGGGCCAGAAACTGCCAATTGTGCCTTGGGATAGCTGCCTAAGGCTTCCAGTATAGAATCATTTTTCTCCCTTTCCCAGTTAATTTAACCTAACTAAGGGGTACATTGTAGATGTTACAATCTGTAGTGTTTTTTGTAATAAAAAATCAAAGTTTTTTAATAAGGTCATATTGCATGTAAAAGTCCCATTTTTCCCAGTTACAATGGTACCACATATGTATTGGTAGACACCCTTTCCTACCACAAACTGAAACAGCTCTTTGGGAGATTACAACTGCTATGTGCACCTTGCAGTTTTTTTAAAGAAACAACCCTTTACATTTGAAATACATCCCACAAACTATAAATTCACTGGAAGCACACATCTCAAGCATTGTAGACGTACCAGGATTCTTGACATGGGCACAGTTTTCTGGCCCCTCAATGATTCTTTGGTTGCACAGGGTTTCCCTAAAAAATGTATACAAAGGCAGAATAAAAACACATTTTCCTAAAATATCAATATGCAAACAAGAAAACAAGCTAAATATGAAAGTGCAAGGCCCCCAAACAGAACAATACCCAACATGCATAGCTACTTTTAACCCTGTTAACTTCCAGCCTCCTTACGATTTTGTGACCCTCTGTTGATAGGTCATTTTTCAACATCTGGCGCAATGTTTAACTGTGACTTTTGTAGGAAATTCCAGGAAAATTATATATTGTTTTATTTTGGGCTTTAACATGAAATGTCCCGTTTGCCATTTTTCCAGTGTTTTTTTTAAATATTTTTGAATGAAAATTGTAAAAAAAAATTTAAAAATATGTTTTTTTTAAATGTGTCTCCTTTATTTTAAATAATAAATGTATTTTGTTCAAGAAAACCATATTATATGTAAAGGCCCCATTTCTCCTGATTACAGTGGTACCACATATGTATCGGAAGCCCCCCGGGGAGAGCCTCCAAACTGAAAACAGTACTTTATAACATTTACAAATAAAATACAACTACTATCCACACTATAAAGGTTTGTGCTTTACCACAACACAGACCATGCAATTGCATAGGGCCCCCATCTTTCAGGGGGCCTGCCCCTGGCAACTTAAAAATAAAAAACTATTTTTATCCCCCCGAAAGTGGTACAGTGTCTGGAGAGGTGGCTTAGAATGCAGGGGTAGGGGCCATTTAATACATTTGCAGGACCTTGCAGCAAAAGATGTGGCAGTGCTACAGGTGACTCACTGCAGAAGATGTCGAAACCTGTATTCTCAGAAGCTGCTCTGCCTACTTGGCATCTCCTCCTGTCCTTTGACATGAAGTCACATGACAAGGAGAAGATGTGCAGAGCGGCTCCTTTGATATCAGCACCCACATCATCTGCCGTGTGAGCTAGTCATGTG
This sequence comes from Gastrophryne carolinensis, assembly GCA_027917425.1. Classification (NCBI taxonomy): domain Eukaryota; kingdom Metazoa; phylum Chordata; class Amphibia; order Anura; family Microhylidae; genus Gastrophryne; species Gastrophryne carolinensis. The sequence goes on from CM051237.1 coordinate 457,241,373, forward strand.
TTGTGCAGTGTATTACATACCCCTCCGACACTCGCTGCTCCCCCGCCAGCCACCACATCTCTGCTTCAGCAAGGGAAATTCCCCTAAGAACTATGAGCTAAGAACAGAGCATCAAGGAGAGCTCAATAGAAAAATAATAATAATAATTAATGCATAGATGGCCATTGTATGCTTGCGCACACATAAGGGTTCATCCTCTGCATTTAACCCATCCGTGCAGTGAGTGTACACATGCCCGGAGTGGTGGGTTGCCCTAATTACAGCACCCGGGGAGCAGTTAGGGGAGTTGGTGCCTTGCTCAAGAGCACTTCAGTCATGACCCAGGACCAGGATTCGAACCTGCCACCCTCCGGTCACAAGTCCGCTCCCTTAGCTCTAGGCCACAACTGCCCCAGAGAGTGCACCGGGACCAGAACCTTTCATGGGGCAATAGAAATCATAAGCCTGCCCCTGGGTGGGGTGGCAGGTGATCAGAGTCCCCTGCCCCTCCACCTTCTCTCCATCGATCACCAACATCTGAGGATTGTCGGGCCGGGAACGGGATGACATCAGCGGGGTGACGTCATCTGCCCTGACCCCAAAAAGTTGGGGCCAGCGGCAGCCAGAAGCGATGGCAGAAGCAGGGGGAAGGGGGTATGTTCAGGGCCCTCTCCTCACTGCAGAAGAGCCTGGGGAGGAGGATGAGAGGCCTCCTAGGTGAAGAGGAGATCTTGCAGGAGGGATCGCGGGCAGAGGCAGGGGCATCGGAAGCTAAAGGGGGCCCTGTTTGGTCCCTCTCTGGCCGTGCAGGAGCTCAGGGATGGGGAGACCGAAGGCCCACAGGTGAAGAGAAGACCCGGTTGGAAATGATTGAGGGGTCAGGTAAGTTTCTTTTGTACTTTTTCTTTTTACAAGTTAAAGTCAGCTACATGAAACTCATGTAGCTGGCACTTAAAGGGTTAAAGAGTAAGTCCACTTTTGATGGAAGTGTTCTGTATGTACTAGGCTCACATCTCTCTTCTTGCTGTACAGACTTGGTGTTTGCCAACGGCAACAGTTTGCAGATAGTGAAAACTGCTTCAATTAAACACATTATCTAACATAAGAAAAAAATGAAAAAATACTAGATCAGCTCAGCACCTTGAGGACATCATTTTGGCACACAAAATACACACTTTCAAAAATTCAATTTAAAGTGGATTTACCCCTTCAGTGAGGGGTACAGTGGGACAGTATATGCATCAAAGTGGGACTGTCCTACCAAAAGTGGGATGTCTGGTCAGTAAAGGTATAAGGTAGGATGCTCGGTGAGCATGTCACAATCACGTGGCATGTTAATATAGTAACTACTGTTTGTACGTGTTTGTATGTATTTTCTGCCAGAACTTATAAATACTCTACTTATAAATTAATCGTTTTTTTAGAAAAACATTAGGAGGTGTCTACTTGTCCCAAAGCTGGCTCTAATTCATTTTACAAAGTGTTCTCAAATTCTTGGCAGTGGCAGCCACTGGTCTATGAAAATAGTTGCCATTTTATAGGATTCACTTTGAAGAACTTTTCTCCTTGTTTTGTATTTCAAGCACCACCTCTGCTCTGAGTATGTTAATCTCACCCTGGCTTATTATTCCAACTGTTTTTATCAACAGTGGAGAATCTCTTTATCGTCCAGTGCCTTGAACTGGATGGATGGCACTCTCCGAGAGAAGCTGGAAAAATGATATACGACTTGACAGCCAACGGAGGACAGCTGACCATACCAACTCCACTCACTGAAGCATATTCCTCGCTCGCCTGTTACTTATTCTCTGCTGTTATTTGGCATGACCTGAAACAGTTCACTATTTTAATGTATTTTGTATACACAGGAATAACGATTGTTTCTTAACTCGTGTCTGCCCCATAATAGACCTATAACTGGTCTCTCACCCGTTTGTTTAACCTAACCTACTTACAGAAGAACAATGTTTGTAACAGACAATATATGTTATTTGTTGGGATGTGATGGCGTGTTATTCTAGATAACGCTCAAAGCCATTCAGCGTTGCTTGGATAAGAAATTGGTTGTCCCTTGGACCATATTAAGGTGAATGGTGGACTCTTACCTTGGACTCCCAAAAAGTTAGTGATTCAAATTAGGAGATAAAGAATGGTGTTGATTCTGTAGGTCTATATCTACAGTAAATTATTTTAATATATGATTGGAGGTATGCAGTAATACTGATATACATATATGTTACCACAATAAAGCAAAAACAAGGAATTAAAAAAGGAAAAATAATTTGTGGAATTTCAAAGTCTAGAAGATTCATGGCGCCTACTGGTGTATCGGTGGGTACTCATATATCCCAGATCGTACAAGTTCAAGTTAGGTGATTTGAGGGACTGTAAACCATCTGGCAATAATAAGGCAGCAAGTGGCTTACCTGATGCCTGTTCCATGTGTCTCTCCTCCATTTCCTGCATGGCAGGGTAGAAGTTGTAGCAGGGCTCAAAAGTTTGCCCACCTTTCAATTTCTTTCCTCCAGGACCATGAAAAAAAAATTGACACTCTCCCTTGGTGCTCTCAGCATGAGTGAGTATGGCAAGTCACAGTAGTGCCACAGCTGTCTCTGACCACAGCAGAGAATAATTGTGACTCATATAGCTGTGCATTGACATGCCTTTCCCAGCTAAACCACAACCCAGAAAGCAAAGGGGGGGGGGGGTGTAAGGTAAGAGGAAATTAATATGTGCCTGGATAGGGACTTTAGGGGCTTTGTGGGGGTCATGGGAGTTCTTTAGAAGAGACTATCAGGCTGATTTATTAATAGCGCCAGGTAGCGACAGATGAGCGACAGTAGCGTTATTTTCACAGCGCCCGCTAGTATTCGCTGTGCTTGGCCGTTGTTCGGCTGTTGACAGCGACTCAGTCGGTGTGTGGTAATGTTGAATACGGGGTTATGAGTCGCTGTTTGACAGGTTCCGCGCTGTATGGGAGCGCATGACAGCGAACGGCTCCCAACATATTCATTAACAAATCACGCTCCAAAAATTCTCGCGCTGTGAAATGCTTGTTTAAACCCCAGAGCGCTGGCGGCGATGGATTAAAAGTAGTTTTTTTAACCCCCAAACAACCATATTTTTAGAAGAAAAAAAACATGTTTTTCAAAACAGTTTGTAATATGAATACATTAATATCAGACCTGTAATATCAATTCTGCACAAATTTTTTTTTTTTTTTTTTTTAGCTTAAAAAAAAATCTAACATTGCAGAAGTGGTCACAGAATTTTTGACATTAAAAAAAAAAATAATAGCAATTAATTATGAATATTTAAAGTTCGCTCCATTGAAATGCATTGGAGAGCGCCAGGTAGCGAGAGGTCATACCTGTCGCTGTTCAAGGTCGCTCGCTGGCGCTGTGGGGTGAGGCTGGAATAATGATGAATGATTTGCTATCTGGCGCTCTGTCAGTCGCTAAGCAGGATCGGCTTCATAAATGTGTGATTGCGGAGGGGAGCCGGCGTTCTCGTGGCGGTGAGCGTCATTACCGTTCGCTCACCATTCGCTACCTGGCGCTATCCCTTGTTAAATAAGGGCCTAAGTCAGTGTAGATGTCCATTGCCAAGGTATGAATTGTCTGAAGCCTTGATGCATTTTGCTCATCAGAGCTTATACAGAAGGCTTGCTGTATGGTTGGTTTTAATAGGTTTATACATTGGTAAGTAATAGGGTAACTGAGAATATATATGTTGGTCTGTTTTATCAAGGAGTAGTTACACAGTTAGCTGTAGCAGGTGACATCTACACTGACATATGTACCATATAAACATATGGTAATATATTACAATATAATTATAACATATTACAAATTGTTAATTTCACAGCCTGGGATATGTGAGTATCAAGCTGGACAAATGAGCAGGCAACAAAAGGTGAGTACATTTTTGTTTTGTGCATTGGCAATCCCTTAGTAAGTAATTAGGTGTAGAAGTACTTGGAGATAAGGGGCTTGGGCTATAGGAGATTAGAAATTCAGAGGTTAAAGGACTCTCATGCTCAGGAATTACTATCCCAGGTGGCCATTACATTGAGAGCTTCTGGTCTGGAAAGTTGGTGGTAGGATGGGGATTGGATGAATGGTTAGTAAAGTTGTGCTGCCCCTGGGCTTGAAGGACAGAGTGCAGGATACCAAAGTGAGACTCGGGGGACGAGGTTGAGTTGACATTTGGGGGAGAAAGAGGAAGGCAGGGCGAAAGGACTTCAGGTAGCAGTAGCGAAATAGCACACTGACGGGTAGCAAGGACCAATGAGCAGTTCAGGCTGGAGAGGATTGGGACACTGAGAGAAAAAACAGAAATTGGAGGAACAGGGACTGAAGTGTTAAGAAGAAAGGCGGCTGCAGTTAAAACCCGAATAGCCAGGAGGGAGGGATAAGCGGGGGGCTGGCACATTAAGTGCAGGGAGGGGGTCAAAAGGAGCAGCCAGCATAGGGTATGCGTATACCTGAAAGATCTGTGTCTTTTACCAGTTCTAGAAGGAACTCTCTGCAAAATTTTTTGCACATGTAACCTTAAACTTGGCCCACAAAAGAAAAAGAGTGGATAACTAACAGAGATACAATGCTAATCTGGACTCAGCAAGGAGCACAGATCACTAGCATTGAACAGCTAACTTATTACAGGGGTACAGACTAGCAAAGGGAATTATTTTGATTTTTTGGGATAAAGACCAATGGCAGATATGTACATCTTCCCTTGGGCCCCAACAGCATCAAGCCCCATCCCTATCCAACGGTGCCATTGGTTTCTTCATTTCCCACCAGCAATGCTGTACTCAGCAGATAAGCTATGGCCCCTGAGTCAGCTAAAATGCTAATTTACAAGTCTGACGGGAGTCTACCTTTCTTCAGACAATGTTAATTTCTGCAGCACGAATTGATGAGGTTAAATAAATTTTCGATCTCTTGTCTGCTGTTCACATCTATTAGAATGTTCCAGCACTTCGCTGCTGCCGCTCTAAAGATTCAAGAGAGAATCTGATATGTAATGGAAAAACAATTAAACTATTTAATTAGTTAAGAAGAGCTAATTCTGCCAATTAGGAGGAAGGATTTATGAGAAAGCTTTTCTGCCGCAAAAAACTGCAGGAGACATATTACTCCAATCACCTGGGGCTGTAATCCTCAAAGGTTTTTATGGTCCCAAGAGGCTGCTTCCAGAGGGCTGGCTGCTCCTCGGCACCGTTTCTCTAGTAGCCATGATTTTTTAATGAGAGAAGCTTGATTAACGGAGTATAAAAACACAGTGATAGGAATATGCCAAGACATCTTCCTCTTCGACTCAATTAGAATATTTCTACCTTGCCGAAATAAAAATCAACCTTTTAAAAAACGGCCAATGTTCAGGAAAACTGACAAGAAAAACAAGAGGAATTACATTAAGCATTTACTGCTGGCTTGCTGTATGCTACAATGAATGTGGCAACATTCTACTTTTCAGTGTAAATGTAAGCATACAATTAGGTATTGGTGCACCAAATGTTGAAATGTATCCAACCCCCTTTTCAAGCACCACCAACAGTTCATATTTTGTTGAAGTACCACCAGGGATGACTTCATGTGTTGGTGGGCCTTGGGTCATAGCGGTACAACAGTCAAATTGCATATTAAATTAAGGGCAAACCGCTAAAAACTCTACATAGGTTTTGAAGCCAAATATTAGGGGAACTGGAACTTTTGACATAGAAGGTTGATGGCAGAAGGAGACCATACGGTCCATCTAGTCTAGACATGGCAAGACAAAGATAAATCTGTCATTGAGAACGGCACCCCTAGATGCCTCCAAAGTGCTCTTTGTATGTTTTGTTCCCCCAAGCTCCAAGCCAGCACACACACTATTTGGCAGAGTCATCATCACTAAGGGAAATCCCAGGAAGCCCTGCATCTGGCAAAGATGCAGCAGTGCAGCAGCAATCTGAATAATGCCTTAATTCTCCAGAAAACTTCAAGAAACATGCCAGAGGCCTTCAAGCAAAGGAGCAGCACTTAGAGAGGATTCTGGTATCTAGAAAGAAGACTTTCCAACCAGTGAATGATGGTGGAGAGCAATGTTTTTACTGTACTTTCAATACCTGTTAACTGATAAGGGGTCCAAGGAGCCAATAAAAGTCTAGAGAGTGCATGGTTTTGGTAAAGTGGCAGACCTAGGTTTTTCAGCCTCCATGTCTGGTTTGCCTTGGGGGCAGGGGATGCACATTAGTTAAAATTATTAATAATAGTTATATTTAAAAAGGGCCAGATAATTGAATCTTGCCACTATCCATGTCCCAGTGGTTGGGATTAAAGACTGACCTGGATCTGGAAGTACTCAACAACAAAATGCTTCTGACCAACATGTTAACAAGCTATTGAATTTGTACGAGTTGGTAAAGAAGATCTACTTCTGGCCTACACCAATATTTTGCCACTATCCATGTCTCAGTGGTTGGGACTAAACAGTGACCTGGATCTGGAAGTACTCAACAACAAAATGCTTCTGACCAACATGCTAACAAGCTATTGAATTGGAACGAGTTGGTGTAGAAGATATACTTCTGGCCTACACTAATAACCAACGATGGGCAAAATAAATAATTTTTGTCAACAGTGGTTAAGAGTCCTTCGCAAATCCTCAGATCACTACATCAGACTTCTATACCAAAATGTTCCCATGATATTACCTAGAAGGTATTACTACAGATAGGCACAGGCTTAGAGCGAAGGTAGCGAAGTACTTAAAAAAAATATTCTATTGCAAAATACAAAGCTTAGTCCTTATTAAATTAATTAATTTTCAAAATAGCTAATGTCCAAGAAGCCTGCTCTTCGTCTTCCGCATCTCCAAGTCTGAAAAAGAAAGCGATTGTAAAAAAAAAAGTTTGGCCTAATGTATATACAGTCTTGTTTGTCTTGTGAGCTTTTTGAAACATTTTTCAGGATATTCCAGGCTGAAGAGTTGGAACAGCCCTTATTACCCTGAAATTATGTTATGGGAATGTAGACACAAGGTGGAACTGGGTTTATAAAGGAAACATCCTAAACATCATTTGGGCCAGGAGTTCCCAAATAGTGGGAATAACACTGGTGCTACTTTAGAGCCCAAAAAGTGGTACTTAGAAGGCTGCCCACTGACCTGCACTTCAACCTCAACTGTTACTATCTATTGTTTACCCAAGCCTGATTTACTCAATACATACAATTCAAAATTATTTATGAGCATTTTTGTACATTTCGAGCACTTCAAAGGTCTGTGTTTGCCTTTGAAAGTGATTTTAGATGACAACCGATACATACCACCCAGGTGGTGTTTGAGATAGTTAGACAATGCAATTCATATCTTGGCCATTTCTTCTTTAATATAAAAACAGAAAACAGTTAAGAATATTGCCAAAAAAGCAATTCTGTGAGTACTCACCTGTAGAATTGTTTTTGTTCTTGCATGGCACGGCCTGCTTCGGTATTCATAACAGTTGGGTTATTCCGCCACAAGGTGGCGCAGTGTACTGCAGAAGAGCTGTGGCATCTCCCGGCCCCCTATAAGAACGGGATTAACCACAGAGTTCCCAGCGTAGACGAGCAGTGAGACAAGAAGCCTGGAGAGAATAAAGGTAACAAATGTAAAAAAGGCAAAAAACCCCAATTAACTAATCACCATAAAGAGGCAACCAAGAATAACGATAACAAGGGTGGGTCGAAGCAGGCCGTGCCATGCAAGAACAAAAACAATTCTACAGGTGACTACTCACATAATTGCTTTTTTCTTTATCGCATGGCACGGCCTGCTTCGGTATTCATAACAGTTGGGACATCCAAAAGCAGTGTCCAAAAGTAGGGTGGGATCCCCAATGAGCAACAGCTGGCAGTTCAAGTCACTACCGCCTGAAGCACCTTGCGGCCAAAAGCAGCATCCGCTGAGGCCTTAACATCAACCTTGTAAAACTTGGAAAAAGTATGAACAGAAGGCCAAGTAGCGGCCTTTCAAACTTGTTCAACAAAAGCTTGGTGCTGAAAAGCCCAAGAAGCACCAATAGCACGAGTGGAATTTGCAGTAATTCTAAAGGGAGGTTCCTTCCCCTTAGCAGAACAGGCTTGAACCACCGCCTGACGGATCTACTTGCTGATAGTGGATTTAGCCGGAGGCAAACCCTTCCTAGGTCCAGAAGTGAGAACAAAAAGAGCATCGGATTTCCTGAAAGGCTCAGTAGCGAATAAAAATAAAACTTCAGAGCCCTGACCACATCCAGAGAATGCAGTGTCCGCTCCTTGGAATTGTCAGAATTAGGACACAATAAAGGCAAGACAATGTCCTGATTGAGATGAAAGGCAGACACCACCTTAGGCAAGAAATCCTGCTTAAGCCGAAACACCACCTTATCCTGATGCCTCTCAAAATAAGGAGGTTTGATGGAAAGCGCCGCCAGCTCAGAAACTCGCCTTACAGAAGTGATAGCCACCAAAAAGGCTACCTTAAGAGTCAGAATGGGCAAAGCAGGCCCATGGATAGGCTCAAAGGGAGGACCCTGCAGAGCATACAACACCAAATTCAAGTCCCAGACTGGTAGCATAGGCTTACAAGGTAGACGCACATGGGTAACACCCTGGAAAAAAGTTTTAACCAACCGGTGGTTGGCAAAGGATCTTTGGAAGACAATTGTCAGAGCTGAAACATGGCCTTTGAGGGTACTTAGTTGAAGGCCAGAATCCAAACAATGTTGCAAAAATTCCAGAATCCTGAGAATGGAAAAAACCCGACAGGGAAGAGACTTGGACTCACACCAGGCAATGTAAGCATGCCAGATCCTGTAATAGATAAAGGATGAGGAATTCTGGAGGAATAGATAAAGGATCTGAACAGCCCAACCCTGAAGGTGTGTGGTCAGGTGGGACAGAACCAACCTGATCGCCCTCAGTTCCAGGACATGGGAGCATGGGCCTCCTGGGAGCCCCCAACGACCCTGGAACTGTAGGGACTTCCAAAAGCCCCCCCAGCCCATCAGACTGTCATCCGTGGTGACAGTCTCCCAGCACGGGGCAGGAAGGTCCTGCCCACCAGAAGATTCCTTGAGTCCAGCCACCACAAAAGGGATTGCATGGCCAGAGGAGACAGAGCAAATTCCTGATCCAGGGACACAGGGTCCCGATCCCAAACTGACAAGAGGTGCAACTGAAGAGGTCTCATGTGAAACTGAGCAAAGGGGACCGCCTCGAAGCAGGACACCATCAGGCCCACCAACTGCATCCCCAGACGGACGGAGGGATGAGGACACAAGAGCAGAGCCCGTGCCTGCTTCTGAAGGCCCTCCGCCTTCTGCTGAGGAAGGAACACCTTGACCTGAGAGGTATCCAGTGTCATGCCCAGAACGGACCTCACCAAGGACGGGGACAGTGAAGACTTTGGAAAATTGATCACCCAGCCAAAGGACTCCAGAGTGGAGATCACCACCTGGGTGTCCAGTTCGGCCTGATGAAAGGAATGAGCCACAATGAGGATGTCGTCCAGGTAGGGAAGGATGCGAATGCCCCAGGTTCGCAGCAGAGCCATCACTCCCGCCAGCACCTTGGTGAACACCCGAGGCGCCGAGGTGATACCGAATGGTAAGGCCACAAACTGGCCACGGTGGTCATGAAGTCGCCCGGGCGAAGGGTACCGACAGCAGAGCATAGCGTCTCCATGCGAAAATGTTTGAATCTGACAAACTTGTTGAGGCCCTTCAAGTCCAGAATGGGCCTCAGAGAGCTGTCCTTTTTGGGGACCGTGAAGAGATTGGAATAGTACCCCTGACCCTGTTCTTGATGGGGCACCGGACAAATGACCCCGGACTCCAGCTGGCATTGAACCACCGAAAGTAACCCTTGAGCTGACAGGGGGTTTAAAGACATCCGGGATCTGATGAATCTTGGGGGCAGCCAGGCTGCAAACTCTATCTTGTAACCGGAGGACACCACCTCCCCAGAAGAGACCGGGATGTCCACGGATCTGCCACGGCCCCAAGACTCTCTGTGGCTACCTGAGAAGAGGGAGCCACGACCTCCTCTGGAAGAACGAAGGGAGAGGAGGGAGACAGAGGTCCCCTGAAAAGGCCGGGGCTGCCTCCTACACTGAGGCAGCCTGCCATCCTTGGCCAAAACATCAAGACGCTCACAAAAGAGCCGCAGCCCCGCAAAGGGGAGCCCAGTGAGAGCCTTCTTAGCAGCAGCATCAGCTGCCCACTGACTTAACCAAACAGAGCGGCGCAGAGCCACCAAAAGTGCAGAGGCCCTACCGCCCAGCCTCAAAGCATCATCTATGGCAGTAAGGATAAATACAACAAAATCCGAGCAAAGCAAGAGGGCCCTATAATCCTCCCGCCTCCTACCAGCCATAGCGCCATCACAGAGATGCAGCAGCACAGGCCGGGCCCAGTCCAGCCCCCACACAAGTAAAAGCCTTGCAGGCCAGTTGATCCATGCGCCGGTCCTCGCTGTCCTTCAGAGTCGTAGTGTCAGGAGAAGGCATGACCGAAGTATTAGACAGGCCTAGCACGGGAGCGTCCACCTCAGGGGGACAGGACCAACGCTTTACTATATTAGCAGGAAAGGGATACCTCTTATCCAATCCCTTGGGCACAGCGGCCATCCTGTTAGGACGTTCCCACTCACTAAGCACCATAGAAGTGAAATGGCCCTGCTCAGGGAACTCCAGACGCTGTTTACCAGGACGAAAAAGCTCACTCTGCTTTCCCCTAGCCACCTCAGGGGGAGCAATGTGCAAGATTCCAAAAATGTGTGACAACAGATTGTCAGTGTTCTCAGGGTACCATGATTCCTCCCCGGACGCAGACCCAGGGTCACTAATGCAACCCTCCTGCTGGTCCCCAGAGGAGACAGAGTCCTGGAACAGTTCCCCTTCCTCTAGGGAATAAAGTCCCCCAGTGACATAAAACTCCTCATACTCCTCTGTGGAGCGCGAGGGAGTGGAAGTCAGGTGCCGCTTCTTGCCAGAGGCCTTCCTAGGAATAGGCCCGGCAAGCGGCTTCTCAATGTTGGCCACACGAAGTGCCAGATCAGAATGTGACCCCCTGCTAGCATCCCCCTCACTGGGAGCTAATTGCAGCAGTGGGGGGGGGGGGGGGGCTGTAGGTGATGCCAAAGGGGGCGCAGAGCTGGGAAGCAATGCAGGTAAACCAAGCTGGAGCAAGGACACTTTGAGCGCACGGCACGCACACCGTGACATCATTGCTGATAGGGGATACCCTGCCCATGGAACACAGCCGGGATTGCCCCGAAGGACCCCCGAGCACGCTATCCCCAGAAGCCTCCATATGGTGATTAACACAGGCGCAATAGGCCAGCACTGGGTAAAGGCTAATACAAAAGCCACCCGGAATGCCCTCCCACGGGATGCCCCCAGATCAGCAAAAAAGGGGGGGGGGATGAGGGGGAGGAAGGAGTAGAGCCGGGAGAAACCACAACCCACTGGTATCCCGCCTGAAAGACATAAGTAAAAACGACACATGAGCATCCCGCCCCACAAGACCAATAAAAAAACCCCCAAGGGGGACTCATGGACCAAGGACACTGCAGGGTCACCAAGGCACAGACCGCAGGATAAAGCGGCACACCGGAGGAAAAAGCGCTGCAGCCCGGAAGGGAGAAATCCAGACGCGCAGCTAATCCAAAATGGCGCCGACAGAGGTGCCTCAAGGGGTGGGCCGTGGGGGGACGACGCGATACGGGTCATTCCCCCCCCTCCCCCCCCGAAGAGCATGAAAATTACCCCGCCGGCACCATGACAAAGCAAAAACGCCACAGGTTATAGCGCAGTCACGGAGCGCAGTACAAAGCGGCACGGCGGGCAAAATGATGAAGTGGGGGATACATCCACGGGACGCAGGGGCTCCTGGTGCTGTAGGCAGTGGGGAGACCCTTTACTGGCATACCTGTGATACCTTGAGTATATTTTGGTTGGATATATTTTTGCGCTGTATTTGGTATTTAATGGTTGATTGATACTAGCATCTATATTAGTGAGGTATTTTATGGTCATTTTTATATTTCTTATAGGGTATTTAGGTATTGGTAATTATGTAGGTTTTATTTGTGATTATATATTGTATTTGTGTCTGTTGATTGTTTGCACTTTGCACTTTACAGTTGTCTGATGTAGGATCCGGATCATAGGTAGGATTTGCACATTGTTATTTGCACTGATTAGATCACTTGTGTTTATGTGTTTTTATATATAGATGCTAATTGATATTTGTGTGTGCCAGTGCTCTCCCCATCGCCTACACACTTTCATGTTGGTTTGTCTTATATGTTTTGTCTCATTATGTGTTTTTTAAGGGATTTTAATTATGTAGTGGTCATGTGTAGTGATTGATTTAGTGATATGGAAAAAAATATGTTTTTTTTTTTTTGACAAATTTTTTGAGTGCCTCCCTCTATGATTCTGTGTTTTTGCACGACGGGCAAAAAACACCGAAAAAAAAAACTGTTAACGCCAAAAAACACCACAACTAACACCACTCGCCTCTACCAGCCTCCCCCCCCCCCCCCCCGAACAAAGTCAGAGAGGGGGAGAGAGAGAAACGAGAAGGCAGCGGCGAGTATCCAGGGCAGGAGGGGGGGTTGGGACCCCTGAAGGAAAAGAAGGGGACACAGTCCCCAAAACACTCACCCCCTCAGAAGCCAGGACAGGAACTCCGCAACCCCAGTAGGTTCACCATAAAGCCTATGGCCGGCTACCCTTTGTGGAACAGGGTCTGCGGCTTGGAGCAGCATCTTCTACCCTCACCCGATCTGTCAGCCAAGGCTGGGAGGCAGAGAGGGTCCAGAAACGGGTGGAAATAGACTTACAGGGCCGCAGGCTTGGTTGCCTCGCTTACCTGCGCATAGAGAGCCATCTTCTATCTTTGCAGTTTCACTGCAGAGGAAACACTGGGAACTCTATGGTTAATCCCATTTTTATAGGGGGCGGGAGATGCCACAGCTCTTCTGCAGTACACTGCGCCACCTTGTGGCGGAATAACCCAACTGTTATGAATAACGAAGCAGGCCATGCCATGCAATAAAGAAAATGTAGCCCAACGCAATGGCATAACAATTGGCTTTGCCTGAAATGTCACGTTAAAATTCCTCAAGAAATCTAGGGGAGGGAGAATACTTCTCCAGGCAGGGCACTACTCCTGGAACTTCTGATGCTTCTGCGGTGCCCTCAAGATTCAAATTTACCCTTGTCACTCATCCAAAAAAGGGGACACAGCCCCTTAATATTGAATGACTTTCGGTTTCTGCCACTTTGTGGATATTTGATGTAAAAAGGACAGTAGCCCCTGATGTAGGCAACTCAATGCATTTCTTAGAATCAATGAAATTCAAAACTATATTTTTTAACATTATCCTGGGACATTTTTAGTCCAGGGGTCTGTTGTGATTGCCTCCAGAACATTTTATTCTTTACTTATTACTACAGATAAACAAAGAACAAAAAAACACTCTGCTACCTGGGAGGCCAAGCACAGGCTTCCCCGGAGACTTTAATTGGTAACAAGGAAGCAAAGTACTTTAAAAAAATACTCCTTCACGACACATACATTCTAGACAAGCAATGCTTAGTCCTTAATAATTTTCAGAATTGCTATAGTATCCAAGAAGCGTGCCTTCTTCCCACACATCTACAAGTCTACAGAAGAAGGGGACTGGGACTGGAAAACTTAAACAGGACCTACACCCTGAATAAAAGCTTATCTGATATGTCCCCCCCCCCCCCCCGTACATACAGATTGTCCACATTAAAATTCATCCTACCTGCATCTACTGCATTTTATGATTCTTAAAACATCCAAAATGGTGGCCCATGGAGTCTCAGGCTGCATGCAGACAGGAAGTGTCTTCTGCCCCCCCCCCCCCCCTCTCCTCTCCTCAGTATGTGATGCTTCTGAGGAAAAATGGCCAGTTTAAAAAAAGCAAGACTTCTTGTCCCGGATACGATCCACAGATTTTGTCCTTCTTACCCACTGGAGTGCTTTAGAGAATGCCGGCTCCAGGGATCATACATCCATATCTGGTGGGAATGTAGGGTGGTTCGCCACTTCTGGGCTAAGGTCTATTATCTTTTAAGGAAAGCAACAGGGTTACACCTGACCCCCTCGCCCCAACTCGCCTTGCTCAATCTGAAGCCCCCCTACTGTACAAGGTCACAATTTGAGAATATTAGACACATCCTGACGGCTGCCAAACTCATCATAGCACACTCATGGAAGAAAAGAATGATCCCTAGTGGGAGTCCCTCGCATCAACGAAGTAATGCTTTTTGAGAAGATGGCAGCTTCGATGCAAGGGGACCTCACCCCCTTCATGACTAGATGGGAGGGCTGGTTCGATCACTTCCATCCCCAAAACTTTGACTGATCCCTCCTTACTAGAGATGAGCGAGTAGTATTCGACCGAGCCGGTATTCGATCGAATACTACGCTGTTCGTCATACTCGATTTCGATCGAGTACAGCGGCGATGACGCACTCACAATTCGTTTCCCCTCCCACCTTCCCTGGCACGTTTTTTACACCAATCACCATGCAGGGGGGGTGGGACAGGTCCTGGGAGGACGCTGGCATCGCGAGAACGGCGTCTACACGCATTGGCTGGAAAAACCATGTGACCTCGAATATACAAAACTCAGCACTTCCTCTTCGTCAGCATTAGCAGCTTGAACTTAGTGAGGGACAGACGCTCACAGCAGGGAAAGACAGGCTGTCGCTGGCAGGGCCCCAGAAGCTCGGAATCTCGCATTTACCACCATCTATACCAGCTACCAGAAGACAAGAGAGTCATTAAGAGCCCTTATTAGGGCTACTACGCTGAACAGTATATAGCTCATATGTAGGCAGGCAGGGCCCCAGAAGCTCAGAATCTCGCATTTACCACCATATATACCAGCTACCAGAAGACAAGAGAGTCATTAAGAGCCCTTATTAGGGCTACTACGCTGAACAGTATATAGCTCATATGTAGGCAGGCAGGGCCCCAGAAGCTCAGAATCTCGCATTTACCACCATCTATACCAGCTACCAGAAGACAAGAGAGTCATTAAGAGCCCTTATTAGGGCTACTACGCTGAACAGTATATAGCTCATATGTAGGCAGGCAGGGCCCCAGAAGCTCAGAATCTCGCATTTACCACCATATATACCAGCTACCAGAAGACAAGAGAGTCATTAAGAGCCCTTATTAGGGCTACTACGCTGAACAGTATATAGCTCATATGTAGGCAGGCAGGGCCCCAGAAGCTCAGAATCTCGCATTTACCACCATATATACCAGCTACCAGAAGACAAGAGAGTCCTTAATCCCTTATTAGTGCTGCTATGTTGAACAGTATATAGCTCATATCCTATGTAGTCAGGCAGGGCCCTAGAAGCTCAGAATCTCGCATTTACCACCATATATACCAGCTACCAGAAGACAAGAGAGTCCTTAATCCCTTATTAGTGCTGCTATGTTGAACAGTATATAGCTCATATCCTATGTAGTCAGGCAGGGCCCTAGAAGCTCAGAATCTCGCATTTACCACCATATATACCAGCTACCAGAAGACAAGAGAGTCATTAAGAGCCCTTATTAGGGCTACTACGCTGAACAGTATATAGCTCATATGCTATGTAGTCAGGCAGGGCCCTAGAAGCTCAGAATCTCGCATTTACCACCATATATACCAGCTACCAGAAGACAAGAGAGTCATTAAGAGCCCTTATGAGGGCTACTACGCTGAACAGTATATAGCTCATATGTAGGCAGGCAGGGCCCCAGAAGCTCAGAATCTCGCATTTACCACCATATATACCAGCTACCAGAAGACAAGAGAGTCCTTAATCCCTTATTAGTGCTGCTATGTTTTAAAAATTGTGTGGAGGCCCAAGACCTGAGACCTTTTAAAAATTGTGTGGAGGCCCAAGAGCTGAGACCTTTTAAAAATTGTGTGGAGGCCCAAGAGCTGAGACCTTTTAAAAATTGTGTGGAGGCCCAAGAGCTGAGACCTCTCAAACATTGTGTGGAGTCCCAAGAGCTGAGACCTCTTAAAAATTGTGTGGAGTCCCAAGAGCTGAGACCTCTTAAAAATTGTGTGGAGGCCCAAGAGCTGAGACCTCTTAAAAATTGATTGTATTAAGCCCAAGAGGTGAGCCATAATTTTTTTCATTAATACAGCAATTCTACGGCGGTTAAGGAGGAGGAGGAGGAGGAGGAGGAAATGGCACTTCATACAGATGGCACTTCACTCTTGGCTGCTTTCCACTGTTGTACAAGCAAAGTCCGGGTCAATCCACTTGCTGTTCATTTTGATTAGCGTCAGCCTGTCGGCACTGTCGGTTGACAGGCGGCTGCGCTTATCGGTTATAATGCCCCCGGCTGCGCTGAACACCCTTTCTGATAGCACGCTGGCGGCAGGGCAGGCAAGCACCTCCAAGGCATACAGGGACAGTTCCAGCCACGTGTCCAACTTGGAGACCCAGTAAGTGTAGGTCGCCGAGGGATCGGGGAGGACAGGGGTGTGGTCTGCCAGGTAGTCCCGCAACATCCGCCGATACTTGTCCCTCCTGCTGATAGCGGGCCCCGCAGTGATGGAAGTTGCACGAGGGGGTGACATGAACGTGTCCTACACCTTGGAGAGTGTTCCCCTGGTGGCTGTGGGCCTGATCGATTTTGTCAGACTCTGGGAGACACTCTCCTCTCTGCCGCCAGCGATGCTGGGTGGGAAAATCTGCATCATGTTCTGCAAGAGTTCCCTCTGGTATTCCAGTAATCGATTCGTCCTCTCCTCTACCGGAATAAAAGAGGAGAAGTTATCTTTATACCGGGGGTCCAGGAGTGCGAAGACCCAGTATAGTTTGTTCTCCAATATCCGGACAACACGTATGTCCCGGGAAAAGCAGCCCAGCATGAAGTCAGCCATGTGTGCCAGACTCTGAGTAGGCATGACCTCACTGCCCCCACCAGAAGGATCATTTTCCATTTCCTCCTCTTCCTCCTCCTCTCCGCCCCATCCGCGCTGAACCAATGGGACGCACACAGCCTGACTGCTACCCTCGCCGCCAGCATCCTCTTCCACAGCCACCTCCACGTTGTCCTCCTCCTCCTCATCCTTCTCCTCCTGCAACTGCCACCGAGCAGCAGACAAAAGTGTGGTCTGACTGTCTACCTGCGTTGCGTCTCCTCCTACCCCCGTCTCCTCTGTGTGCAATGCGTTCTCCCTTATTGCGATGAGCGATTCTTTAAGGACGCCTAGGAGCGGGATGGTTACGCTCACTATAGCGTCCTCGCTGCTGACCTTAGTGGACTCCTCAAAGATACGCAATACATCGCATATGTCTGCCATCCATGGCCACTCGTGGTTGGCAAACTGAGGGAGCTGAGTTGGAGGCACGCGTGGATGCATCATCTGGTACTCCATCAATGCTTTCTGCTGCTCACACACCCTGGCCAACATGCAATAGGTGGAATTCCAGCGAGTGGGCAGGTCGCACAACAGCCGATGTTGAGGCAAATGGAGGCGTTGCTGGATTTTTTTTAAGCTAGCAGCAGCTACAGTTGACTTCCGAAAGTGAGCGCACAAGCGCCGCACTTTGACCAGTAGCTCTGCCAGGTTGGGGTAAGTCTTTAGAAACTTTTGTACTACCAAATTAAAAACGTGGGCCAGGCATGGTACGTGATTGAGTTCTGCAAGCTCCAGAGCCGCCACCAGGTTACGGCCGTTATCGCACACGACCATGCCTGGTCCTAGCTGCAGCGACGACAGCCACATCTCTGTCTGCTGCAATATGGCGTGCCTCACCTCTGCGGTGCTGTGCTTCCTGTCGCCCAAGCTGATGAGCTTAAGCACCGCCTGCTGACGTCTCCCCGCGCCAGTGCTGCAACGCTTCCAGCTAGGGGCTGAGGGCGATGTTAAGGCAGAGGAGGAGGAGGAGGAGGAGGAGGAAGAGGAGGGGGGTCTATCAGAACCCGTGCTGGCAATCTTGGGCGGGGGTGGTATGTAGGCCGTCCCTGTTTGCGACCCCGTCCCCGCTTCCACAACATTCACCCAGTGTGCCGTCAAAGAGATGTAGCGTCCTTGGCCGCAAGCGCTTGTCCACGAGTCGGTGGTCAAGTGGACCTTTGCGCTGACTGCGTACCTCAGGGCCCGCCTGATGTTACGCGACACGTGCTGGTGCAGGGCGGGGACGCCACACCGGGAAAAATAGTGGCGGCTAGGGACGGAATAGCGAGGTGCGGCAGCCGCCATCAGGTCGCGGAAGGCCTGCGTCTCCACAAGCCTAAACGGCAACATCTCCAGGGCCAGCAGTTTGGAGATGAGGCAGGTTAAGGCTTGGGCTTGGGGGTGACTGGAGGCGTACTTCCGCCTGCGGTTGAACGCCTGCGAGATGGACAGTTGATGGGACGAGGAGATGGAAGGTGCAGACGAAGATGCGGGGGAAGGGGGGGCTGAAGGAGAAGGCCCCAAAGTAGCCGAGAAAGAGGCAGATGTGGAGGTGTCCTGGCTGGAGGTCTGGACCGCAGTGGCAGCACACAACAAAGGGGAAGAGGCAGTGGCAGCAAGACGGGGCGCAGGTTGTATTGCGTTTGCTCTCTCCCACTCAGCCCAGTGCTTGAATTCCAAGTGACGGCGCATGCCTGAGGTGGTCAGATTGCTCTTCTCAGAGCCCCTACTCAGTTTTGAGTGGCAGATTGCGCAAACCGCGCTCAGTTTGTCATCCGCGCAAACATTAAAAAATCTCCACACCACAGAAGTACGAGGCCTCGATGGGGGAGCTTCGCGCGACTGCCTGCTGCCGGGAAGAGCTTCGGCCCTGCTGGCTGTGGCCTGCCTTCTCTGTCTGGACTGTCCTCTGCCTCTGGACTGTCCTCTGCCTCTTGCTGCCTTATTCGGTGATGCGCAGACCGCATCTCCACTGCTTTCCCCGCTGGACATCACCCCTGTCCAAGTGGGGTCGGTCATTTCGTCGTCCACCACCTCCTCTTCCACTTCCTCTCTCTGCTCCTCCTCCTGCCCACTGGACATTCCAACAGCCTCCCTTGATGGCAACTGCGTCTCATCATCATCGCTCATGATAGCAGATGCTGGTTCCGGGTCCACATCACTAGCAGATGGCGGATACTCAAGTGTTTGGGCATCACTACAAACAAATTCCTCTGCTAGCTCCTGGGATTCTTGCAGCACATCTGGAAAAGGACCCGAAAAGAGGTCCTGGGAGGGGTCAAGGGTGGGCTGACTCTGTTGGCCAGGTTGGGAGGAAGGAGGGTCAGAGTGAGACTGTGTGGATGACTGGGTGGTGGACAAGTGACTGGAAGCGTTATCGGCCATCCATTTCACCACCTGTTCACGCTGCTCAGGCTTTAACAGAGGTGTACCCCGCCCCCCGCATAACTGTCCCATAAAGGCAGGGAAGCTGGATGAGCGTAATGCTGGCTGCCCCTCATCAGCACGCATTGTATCCCCACTGGCTTCAACGCGGTTTGTGCCCCCACCAGCATTTCCGCGCCCCCGTCCTCGTCCACGTCCCTTTGCGCTAGCCCTCCGCATTTCAGACGTTTTACTTTTTTGGCCATGCGTTATGCCAAATATAAAAATATTTTTAAGAAGAACACCTGGCTATACAGCCGTATACTGCCAGAAGGTGAAATGGTGCCTATACGCACCGTGTATAAAACAGTGTTTTGTTGGCACAGAGGACACAAAACAGTAGTGCCAAATATAAATATATTTTTAAGAAGAACACCTGGCTATACAGCCGTATACTGCCAGAAGGTGAAATGGTGCCTATACGCACCGGGTATAAAACAGTGTTTTGTTGGCACAGAGGACACAAAACAGTAGTGCAAAATATAAAAATATTTTTAAGAAGAACACCTGGCTATACAGCCGTATACTGCCAGAAGGTGAAATGGTGCCTATACGCACCGGGTATATAACAAGGTTATGTTGGTAAAGAGGACACAAAACAGTAGTGCCAAATATAAAAATTTTTTTAAGAAGAACACCTGGCTATACAGCCGTATACTGCCAGAAGGTGAAATGGTGCCTATACGCACCGTGTATATAACAAGGTTTTGTTGGTAAAGAGGACACAAAACAGTAGTGCCAAATATAAAAATATTTTTAAGAAAAACACCTGGCTATACAGCCGTATACTGCCAGAAGGTGAAATGGTGCCTATACGCACCGTGTATAAAACAGTGTTTTGTTGGCACAGAGGACACAAAACAGTAGTGCAAAATATAAAAATATTTTTAAGAAGAACACCTGGCTATACAGCCGTATACTGCCAGAAGGTGAAATGGTGCCTATACGCACCGTGTATATAACAAGGTTTTGTTGGTAAAGAGGACACAAAACAGTAGTGCCAAATATAAAAATATTTTTAAGAAAAACACCTGGCTATACAGCCGTATACTGCCAGAAGGTGAAATGGTGCCTATACGCACCGTGTATAAAACAGTGTTTTGTTGGCACAGAGGACACAAAACAGTAGTGCAAAATATAAATATATTTTTAGGAAGAACACCTGGCTATACAGCCGTATACTGCCAGAAGGTGAAATGGTGCCTATACGCACCGTGTATAAAACAGTGTTTTGTTGGCACAGAGGACACAAAACAGTAGTGCAAAATATAGTTTTGTATATAGGTGCTAATACACCACTGAAGTCTTTCTGTCCCTATTCCAGCATCAGCAGCTACCCCTCACTAAAGCAGCCGTTTTGAGCAGAGTGTATATAGTTTTGTATATAGGTGGTAATACACCACTGAAGTCTTTCTGTCCCTATTCCAGCAGCAGCAGCTACCCCTCACTAAAGCAGCCGTAGCTGCAGCACTAATAAGTGCTCAGCTCTTGGGCCTCCACACAATTTTTAAAAGGTCTCAGCTCTTGGGCCTCCACACAATTTTTAAAAGGTCTCAGCTCTTGGGCCTCCACACAATTTTTAAAAGGTCTCAGCTCTTGGGCCTCCACACAATTTTTAAGAGGTCTCAGCTCTAAGCTTCCCTTACTGCTGGGGTGACACACTGTAACAAACCTCCTCCTTTAAGCTTCCCTTACTGCTGGGGTGACACAATGTAACAAACCTCCTCCTTTAAGCTTCCCTGACTGCTGGGGTGACACACTGTAACAAACCTCCTCCTGTAAGCTTCCCTTACTGCTGGAGTAACACACTGTAACAAACCTCCTCCTTTAAGCTTCCCTGACTGCTGGGGTGACACACTGTAACAAACCTCCTCCTGTAAGCTTCCCTGACTGCTGGGGTAACACACTGTAACAAACCTCCTCCTGTAAGCTTCCCTGACTGCTGGGGTGACACACTGTAACAAACCTCCTCCTGTAAGCTTCCCTTACTGCTGGGGTAACACACTGTAACAAACCTCCTCCTTTAAGCTTCCCTTACTGCTGGGGTGACACAATGACACAAGAGGACATGTCTGACCACATCTCACACACACACACACACACACACACACACACACACACACACACACACACACAATGACAATTAGGGGTGGGGTCTATTTATTTTCCCCCTTGCCTATGTCATCTGTGGTTGTCATTAGGCAACGTGATTTTAAGGGGTGCAGAATTTTGTTCTTCTTTTTTGTACAGTTTGGCTTGGGGTCCATGGCAATGTAGAGGAAAGAAGGTTTCCTTGTCTTGTCTCACTTTACGTAGAAGTTATATTGTGTTTGGAGTGTATTGTTGAGTGGCTGTGATAGTGGCGTAATAGTGCGACTTGGGCGCGTTATATGCACCCAGACATGCTTCCCCTGCTGTCCCAGTTGCATTCCAGCAGTGTTGGCATCATTTTCTGATGTTTCAGGGTAGACTTGGTGACCTCCAAGTGGTCGAATTGAGATTTCCAAGTGTCGAGCATTTTTTTCCCATAGACTATAATGGGATTCGATATTCGGTCGAGTAGTCGAGTAACGCGGTCTATTCGAAACGAAATTCGAAATTTCGAATATTTCACTACTCGCTCATCTCTACTCCTTACATCTCAATGATGCACTGCACTCATCTCAAGCCAAGCGGCGGCTGGACACTCACCCCCACCCCTTCCCACCTCCCTGTTCCTATCCTTCTGTCTTTTTCATTCTAGCCCCCCTCCTCTCACCTTCCGTCCTCTATCCCCTGGTACGTGGTCTTTTACTATGCGTACCTCATATCCTGTCTTAATCGACATTCTTACTTATGGGTGTACACGTTTAGATGGTTTTGAACGTCTTTATATACTTTACAAAATGTAATGTATGATTGTATGCCGATGTACCTCTATCATAACCTCAATAAAAATATTGTTCAAAAAAAAAAAAAAAAAAAGCAAGACTTAGGTTTGGCCTAAGATGTATGCACAATATTGCTTGCTTTGTGTGCTTTTTGGTACACTTTACAGGATATCACAAGAAGCATTTGGATATTCCAGGCTGAAGAGCTAGAATACCCATCTTACTTCTGAAAAATCATAGACAGGAAACATAGGCTTCGGGTGGAACTGGTTTTATAAACTGTGTTCTAACAAGTAGGGTACATCCAACAACACCATCTAGGCATTTTTTGAAATACAAATAATCAAAACTATATTTTTTAACATTATCCTGGGATATTTTTATTCCAGGGACCAATTCTGATTGCCTTTTCTGCTATATAATGGACAGCTTTCTATAATAGGGCATTTGTTTTGATTTCCTACGTACTAATATGTAGAGTTGGTTGGCAGCCGTTGATCATGATAGATGTGTGTATTGTTCCAGCTCAAACTGATGTGAAACTCTTTGACACCTCTTTACTTTTTCACTCTTTACTTCTTAACTACACAACAGCTTAATGCTTCCCATGAAACGGGTTAACAGAAATGACTTTGCCTATGTTTTTGTTTTTGTGGTTACTTAAAAGATCTACTCTTGATCAGCTTCACTTGAGTGGCATCATAAATGTCTCCATTCGGCAGCAATAGTCTACTTCATGATCGCCGGTGACAGCCTCTACTTAGAGCATCTTTCATGGTACACAATGAAGTGTAAAACTGCTGTGAAAAGAGCCTAGGCGTCAAAACAAACCATCTAGGTAATAAGCACTTAAACCAGTTTTCATTAATATATTTCTTCCTAGTAAAACAATTTCTAATGTCAACGAGCGGCGGCTGACAGTTTTCTTTTTAAAATACAGCAATATTTATCCCGTGCGCCTGGTCTTATAGCTTATCATGAACAGCAGGAGAAAATAAAGTGATTTTATTTTTGCTCGGAGAACGTGTATTGACGAGTGTTTGGGATTAGCAGAAACAGTCGAGGATTTTAAATATTCGCCATTGAACGTATCCCTTGGTTTTAAGATAGGCTTACCATTGGGGAATCTCTGTAGGCCAAGCTTCTCTAGATTGCCCCAAATCAGTTTTTAGTTATCTGTTCTCCCAAGCCAATGGGAAACCATTAAAAAAACCTATACAGAGTGTACAATTAAGGGGGTTATCTAAGAAACGCTAACGCCAAGTAGTAGCTTCAGGTGAATGGCAGGTGCAGTATGTGAAATCCATATATATGAAAGTCAATCTGGTGAGCGCCTCTAACAGTGCCATGTAGCGTTGAATGTATTACTAGCGGCGGCTCAGTGAAAAGCGCCGATGCTGTATGTTCAGCAGCGCTATGCAGCACCTGACGCTCAGTAGCGTTATCCTATACATTTCAATGGTGTTTTATTTGGTTGTGTAAAAATAGCGTTTTAATAAAATAATTTTCTAAATTTTAGGATCAAATGATTGTGAGGCCTTTTCTGTCCAGCAACCAAAAACTTGTGTTTTACTTATATTACTATTTTTTGCTATGCAGAATTGTATGTGCAGGTCTGCCATTGTTGTGTTGTTGCCAGTGTCATTGTTGCTAGTATCATTCTATGTGTTTTCGCTCTGGTGCTGGTGTATATGTGTTGAGAAGCAAATTTTATTCATATAGCGTCCAACCAGGGCTGGCTCCAGGTTTGTGGGGGCCCTTGGGTCTTAGTGGGCCCCAAAGTAGTGAGTCACATGATGTCACCTTTCAGGTCAACTGCCAAAAATGGGTCATCTCCTGCTGCTGATCGCCCTCCAGTCCTTGTCAGTTGTCATCCGGTTCTTTCCATCTTCTGAGCTTCCATCACTTGCCCTCCATTCCATGGCACCTCCTACATTGATGCTAATCATCCCCTTTTGCTGAGGCCAGCCATGAGCAGGTCTGCATGTAACACCCGGCATTTGGTGGTTCAGTCCCACTGTAGAATAATACCATGGCCAAGTGTGAGCCTGAGTGGGCCCCTGAAGATGGCCCTGGCAATTGCCCAGGTTTGCCCTGTGCTGTCGCCAGCCCTGCGTACAGAGCTCCAGAGCTCGACACTAGAGCTCCCAGTTTTATAGTGCCGACACTGGTTGTGTGTTTTTTTTTCCCTTAAATGTAGGCTTCAGCGCCGAGTGCCAGACGCACTTAACTGGTGCTACCTATCGTTCACTGCTGCATTGTCCTTTTGTTAGATTGTAGCGTTGTCTTGGACGCTTTGACCTCGGGAAGCTGCATAGCGTTTTCTATTAGTGCCACAGTGAATCAAGGAGATGCTTCTACAGCGCCCTCCAGACATCACAATGCTTTACAGGATAGTACAGCATCACTTGTCCGGCCGCTAAGCTAGATTATAGCGCCAGACACCCCCTTGCAGCGTCCACTTGCAGATGCTCTAAGTGCCGCTACATAGACGCACAAATGGCAATATGTGGCGCAGCCTCCACATGCAATTAAATAGCCTACTTAGCCATACTGTACCTTGAACCACTTAGCCACCTGTAATGAGGTCATGTCAGGCGATTGCTTGTTTTCTTTTCTTTTTTTCTCAGAGGTGGTTTAACGGACATCAAGGGGTAACTGCACACCTCAATGTTGTTTCTTTTAATATAGGTCTTAAGGAAGCCACAGCACTCAACCCTGTTAGCTTGCAGACAAACCTACAATCTGTCTCTAAACCTGGTTAAAACAGAGGACTCCACACACATCTGCAGAAGTTTGCTGAAGCTGCACCACCAAGCACCAAGGTGCCTCTGTGAGGTGCAGTCCCAACTCTAATCTCTGAGAGCCCCCTTTGGGACTTACAATGCAATAAATATATTGGGAGCAGGCTTACATGAGGTTGCCCTATAACCTCAAGTGCAGCCCATGGGGTGGAAGGGTTGAAGACCTCGCAGTAGGTATGAGTGCTATGTAGGAGGGAGACATCAGCAACCTCACTACAGTAGAAGGAGGAGCAATTCTGTTTGGTTCAGGAGCTTGAATAGGAGGTTAAGACCCAATAAGGGACAGGAAATCGCTGCAGCTACCTTATTGCTAAAGGGAAACCAGACCTGCGTGCTCTAGATTGGTTAAAGCTGACCTAAATATGACCTAAATCATGGATTTGTGGATTATTAGTGTCTTGTGATTACTGTTAAAGTGACTGTAACATCTGTTAACTACAATAAAGTGAGTTCATTTTTTGTTTAATCCGGACCAACACCCGTTTTCTTCTTTTACGGGTGTTGGTCCAGCTGTCAGCTAATCAAAACAAGCCTGGAGGGTGTCCAGAATGCTGGAGTCCCCCCCACACACATAACCCCCCAGAATGGACATAAACCTCACCTTCATTATGACCCAGTGCCGGAAAAAGGAGCCCTGTGATTGCCCGCCGGGCGGTCACGTGGGCCATAGTCACGTCCTTGGCACCGGCCACCGTGACGGCCTGCCCCTATGACCGTCCACCGGCCAATCGTGGGGCTCGCTGGCTCGTAGGTGAGGATTACAGGCATTCTGGCGGAGCTATGTGCGGGGGTCGGGGGGGGACTCCAGCATTCTGGAAACCCCTCCGAGCTTGTTTTTATTAGCTGTCTGCTGGACCAACACACGCTAAAGAAAAAAAATGGGTGTTGGTCCGGTTTAAGAGACTGTCTCCTGAGAAGTGTGTGCCCTGCCAGGGTCCTGGAGACCCTACCCTGCATTACTACCCCCAAGGCCCTCAAAGCCCAAGCAACCAGAACCCCCTTAGGCTTATGTGTGCTGCACAGTTTAAAGACTTGACAAAGTATTTTGTTGGCTTTGAGTCTCCTGTTCTTGATTCAACACTCCATGTTTCTGATTCAAGATCCTGCATCTGTCTCAAAATCCTGTGTCTGCTCCATGATCCTGGGTCAGCTTGGTGATTTGCGACCTGCCCAAACATTTCATACCCCTACACCAGATCTGATGTATTGTGTCCAGCTTCAAAGTTTTGTTCTTTTACTCTCTTACAAAAAGGTAAGTACTAATGGACAATTTGGGCTATTTCCAGGGTACTAATCATGGAAGGGCCTTACAAATGTGGATGTCTGGGGAAATTGGACAGTCTTTGGGGTTTAGTGACACTTTTTAGCTTAAAGAAGTGGCAAGTCAAAATTATCAGTTACCTTCCATTGAGTGGCTGGAGCAATGTGATTCCTCCTCTGTCGGTCTCCTTAGTGAGGAAATCACTTCCTCATTTAGCTTTCAATCCCTACCCCGCTGACCTGGTCCTTCAATCAACCTTTAGTGGACCAAGAATGGAAATACCCCCCACTCCCTCTCCAGACGTCCTAATTGCCTGCCTCTCCCTACAGTTCTGAAACCCCGCCCTCCTCCCTCATCTCTGGTCACACTATGGCCCTTATTTATGAAGGAATAGCGACAGGTAGCGACTGGTGAGCGACCGGTAATGACGGGCACCGCCACGAGAACGCCGGCTCCCCACCACAATCACACATTTATCAAGCCGATCCTGCTTAGCGACTGAGATAGCGCCAGATAGCCACTCATTCATCATTATTCCAGCCTCAGCCCACAGCGCCAGCGTCCGACCTTGAACAGTGACAGGTATGACCTCTCGCTACCTGGCGCTCTCCAATGCAATGGATCAATGGAACAATCTTTAAATATTCATAATTAATTGTTTGTGCAGAAATTTGTGCAGAATTGATATTACAGGTCTGATATTATTGTATTCATATTTAAATTCTTTATAAATTTTTTTTTTTTTGGTTTACAAAAATACGGTGGTTTGGGGGTTAAAAAACTACTTTTAACACATCGCCACCAACGCTCTGGGGTTTAAACATGCATTTGACAGCGCGAGAATTTTTTGAGCGTGATTTTTTGATGAATATGGTGGGAGCTGGTCGCTATGGCCATTCGCTATCATGCGCTCCCATACAGCGCGGAACCTGTCAAATAGCGACTCATCACCTTGTATTCAACATTACTGCACACCGACTGAGTCGCTATCAACACCCGAACAATGGCCAAGCACAGCGACTACTAGCGGGCGCTGTGAAAATACCGCTACAGTCGCTCAACTGTCGCTATCTGCCGCTATTAATGAATCGGCCTCCCCGTGTTCACAGACTGGAGATGCTCTTAGCCTGCAGCATCTCACACCACCTTTTTCTGATCACAATATGTGCAGTGAAAGCTAGAGGCACAACAATGCACTGATTTTTTTACTGTGATATAGGTAAAGCACACAGTGTGTTTACATCACATCCACTGTTTCTCCTCATTGTTCTCGGCATATCCAATGCTCTAATACTTTTACTAATAACTTAGGAACTAAAGGGTCTTTTTGAAAACGGATTGAAGTTTGGAACAGTGCAACGTCTCGCCCGAGACAATGGGACAACAATTGGACTTGCCTTTAGTATAACTTTAATTACAGCATCAGTAAAGGCGCAAATGATATTTTCAATGCCAATGAAGATTCCCAATAACACAAAATAAAAAAATGCCCAATATACCCATTTAACTTTATCTCAGGTATTCTGTACCTTTGGTCTACAGATAGGGCCCATCTAGTCCTTATCAGAATTTGTAATTAAGACTTCAGAGGAGCAGACATCTTTACTGTGCCTCAGCCAACCTGAATCAAATCAGTCTTCAAATACTTTACAAAGCAAATGTCTGATGTCTAATTGAACTCGAAGATAGCGCTCTTTCTAATGCCATTAGTGCTAAGAGCAAATATTAGACTCTCAGATGTAAAAGCATAAAAGTAAAAGTGCCATCTAAATTATTATGGCTGCATTTAGCCTCCTGCAAAACTTTTTTTAGTGAAATATTTAGATTAAGGTTTGATGAACAACATAATAGCGTAAAACTGACCAACAGTGGCATAACTAAAACAGGCACAGGGCCGAGATATGCACAGGGCAAGAATATTAAGCTAGTTCTTTACTAAAATAAAAAATTGGCTAAGATAATCAGTTGAGCTCATTAGCTCTAAAGTGCAACATTTACACCTGGCACTAAATCAACCTCTTTGACGAGAGGTCTCCAACCCTTTCCTACAAGGTCCACCCACAGGTCATGTGGGTCTCCACAGAGCTGCCTCTATAGCCTGCTAGTGTCCTCTCTCACTATTCCTGCATTTTGACAGTGATTTCAGTAGGATTATGATCACCCTACTATCGCAGCGTACTGCCCTGGTGCCAACAGGGCCTAATAATTATGTTTTAAGATGATAACCAAGAAGAAAGAAAAAAAGATGATGAAGAAGATGATAAAGATGAAGAAGAAAGAAGAAGAAGCAGAAAAAAGAAGAGGAACAAGAAGAAGAAGAAAAAAAAAAAAGGAGAATAGAATCATGCATTATTTGTTATGATGATGATGGTGATTATTATTATATTATTAATATTGTTACTATTGTAATTATTATTACTAGTAGTGGTAGTATTACCATTACTAACAACTATTATTATTATTATTATTAATAATAATAATAAGAAGAAGAAGACAAAAAAGAAGAAGAAGACGAAAAAGAATTTGTTCTGATTATGATGATGATGATTATTATTATTAATAATAATAATAATACTATTATTACTATTGTAAATATTATTAGTAGTGGTAGCATTGCCATTACTAATAACAATGATGATGATGATGATGATTATTATTATTAATAATAATAATAATAATAAGAATAGAAGAAGAATAATTGTATTATCTATAAATGTATTATCTGTTATGATGATGATTATTATTAATATTATTGTAACTATTGTAATTATTATTAGTAGTAGTGGTAGTATTACCATTACTAGAGATGAGCGAACTTCTCAAAAATTCGATTCGGGCGATTCGCCGAATTTCTCAAAGAAATTCGGGTTCGTCCGAATCGAACTTTAACGAATCGCTCATCTCTGGTGGGAGCGGGGAGGCCGGCTGCGCTGTCAGCGGGCGGCGGAAGCCGGCTTCCGCCACCCGCTGACAGCGCAGCCGGCCTCCCCGCTCCCACCAAGCCCTGAAATGGAAAAATAAAATGCCGGCATGGTGGGAGCGGGGAGGCCAGCTGCGCTGTCAGCGGGCAGCGGAAGCCGGCTTCCACCGCCCGCTGACAGCGCAGCCGGTCTCCCTGCTCCCATCATGCCGGCATTTTTTTTTTTTTTATTTCAGGGAAAATTCGGTCAGCACGAACCACTAAAAATTTGGGTTCGTGCTGAATCGAGTTTTCCCTGAAATTCGGAGCGAATTCAGGTTCGTTAGAACCGATTCGCTCATCCCTAACCATTACTAACAACTATTATTATTATCATTATTAATAATAATAATAATAATAATAATAATAAATAATGAAGAAGAATCATGCGTTATTTGTTATGATTATTATTATTTATTTATTTATTGTCACTGTTGCAGTTATTATTAGTGGTAGTATTACCATTACTAATAACTATTATGATTATATCATTGTTATTATTATTATTATTATTATTATTATTAAGAAAAAGAAGAAGAAGAAGAAAAAGAAGAGGAAGGAGAAAAAGAACCATGCATCATTTATTCTTATTGTTTGTATTATTATTTTCAGAATATGTTAGACATTGTTTCTTTCTTCTTTTTCAAGATAATAATGGTTCAGAAAACAATAACATAAAATCATTACATTTATAAAAGGTAATAAACTCTCTGTGACAGGCTCCCCATCCATTCTCCACGGTCTTTCATATCTAAATGATTTCCACATTTAATATGTTTGCACTCTATGTACTGGGGGCCTTTTTTCCCTTTTTTGTCGAAGCGTTTAGTTGTGTTTTTGAAGCGCTCTTGTTAGCATAGCCTGGAGGGCGTGTGCAGGACGGCGGTTCATTGTTAGAGCTGAGATGTTTCCCATCAAAGAAGCCTGGCAGACCATTCATGTGTTGAGATCTTTGGAGAAGCGTTGTGTTCTATTCTTGATAATTGGCCTCGCAGGACCTAATCATAAGACTTAGTAATAATAATAGCTAGACATCTAAGTGGGTTCTTAATCAATGAGCACAGGGACCCAATGCTGGATAGTTCAATAGATGTCATTGGTGGCTGAAATTTAGTAAAATTTCTATAATGATCATAAAGGCCTAATTTTGTTATGTTGGTGTAATTGACTTTTTAAAGACACTTTAATTAATTATTTTGATACATTTTTTTTTTGTAACTTCATGCTAGATGTTTCCTAACTCACAGTTACTTCTTCCTTACTCACAGGAAATACTTACTTGTTAAAGTTATTGTCCAGGTACTCTCCACACTAACTTCCTTCCCCCGGATCCCCCTTGGGAACAGTGTAAAATAAGACATTTTTATGGCATCCTAATATCTCAGATTTTATGTGAAAACGTATGTGGCTGAGCTGGGAAGGGTGTGCTATGGTGCATCATGAGCATGCTCTGCTGTGGTCAGAGAAGGCTGTGGAATCATTGTGGCTTGTGCTCGCTCACGCTGAGAGCGCCAATGGACAGAGCGGCTGTTTTTTTTTTGTGTTCCTGGGGGAATTAAATTTAAATTTTAGATGCTGGGAAATAGTTTTTTGAAGGGTTTGGGCTTTTCATTAAATGATGCTAAAGGTCCGGTTTAACTACAGGTGGTCACCATAGATATCCTTTACTCACTGGTAATACTTTCTTAAAGGGAAAGTCAACTTTTGATGGCATTCTTGAAAGTGTATGTTTCCCAGAATGATATCTCAAGGTGCTGAGCTTATCTAGTATTTTTCCTTTGTTAAACAAAAGTGTATTTTTTTACAATCTGTTGCGATTGAGAAGCGGGCTTACCATTTAATCATAGAAGGTACCTCTTAAAGCGGACCAAAAGCCAAAAAAGAAAGTTTAGTAAATTGCTCCTCTCCTGCCCTTCAGAATAACTTCTGCCCAATGAGTAACAGAGGTTCCCTTGTCCATGGGAAAACCTGAGTAGAACTAAAACATTCCTCTGATAGTTTTTGGATAGGACTTCTGTATATAGCATGTGAAAATAGTGGTAGATTTTTAAAATAATTTTTAATTTCTCTTTATGGTAAGGCAGGCCATCCATTCAATTCATGAATCGAGTTGTCCTCATTTGCACCACCTCCAATCTGCATATGACTTTTTTCCAGTGTGGAGCCCCAAAACCTCATCCAGCATTCAAGTCTCCCCAACACGGCTGGATTGAGTGTGGTGGAGGCCCCTGGGCACAAAATCTGGTGGAGGACCCAAGTACAGTATTCTTTTTTCTTTAAAAATAATAGACCAGCCAAGTAATTGATTGGTGGTTGTCTGGCACCCGCCTACTTACTGGAACGTCAGATCTAGTCCCTTGTGCCACCCTTGTGCGGGTGCGTGCTGCTCAGGAACTCCTGCTTTGCCATTCTGGGTGGCGGGTAATATAGTCACCCAGCTGGTCCAGCAGAAAACAGTCCCCTGTATTGAGCTGCCAGCGGCTGTGCTTGGTGACTTATGTGCAGTGAGCAGCCGCCGACTAACAGCTCTGGCCGCACCCATCACTGTAGCGTTGCTGACGGTGACCTTGCTGCCTTTAGACTCCCCGTCATGCCCATTGCCACCGATAGCTTTGTTGTTGGCCCCGTGACCCATCAGACCAAAAACTGAAAAGCCTCCTGGACCAGACCATAACCCAAAGGTTGGTGAAGGCTGTTTTTGCAGGGCAAGCGCTGGAGGCACAGGGGCATGTTCCCCCACCTCTCATAATCCGGCCCTGCTCCTAAGCGCCTGGTGACAGCTAAAGCTTTTCTCTCCCAGTGATATCAGCTCCCGGTGACATCATACCACTGTACACATTTTCAGAAGTTTGGTGGTTTTTCTTCTTTTGCTTTTGGGGGCATTTGATTGCTTTAGTAGCCTCACTTGCTTCCTAGAGAGCAGAGCATCCACCCCAAATATGTTTCCCCCATTGGCTTTAATGCTCATCGAATTTAGGGCTTGATGAATCCTAAACATTTGGTCAAAAATGCAAGCACCAATGCAACGTTTGCATCAACTGGTCCACATTCTCATTTAACAGTTTATTAAATGAGCATTTAGATTGTGCCATGTAGCCCAGATTGAATCTTCCAAGTCAGCACCATTCGGAAAGCATTAAAGCTTTTTTTTTATTTCCTGTTAAGCAGGATTTTAATTGTTTTTAATTAATATGCTGTTGCTGAGACTTTGAGTTATGTGTCTGATTCCCAGGGCGGGTTTTATTGTTACTACTTCGCTCATGTGTCTTTCCTTGCGTTATATATTGCACTGTTTTATATTTTGTTATGCGCCGTGAGTGGCTTGCCAGACTGTCGTAATATAAATCAAGTTTTGATTGACTAATAGTAAAATATGGGGCGATACCTTCCGCTCCTCTCTAAAACTCTTTCTCACATCTAATTCTATTTGGCCTAAAAAGAAGCCACAGACGTCCAAAAGTAAAGTAAAAACTAGGACCTTGATACCTCCGCTGGGGCAGAGGAAGGTCAAGAGCACTCTGGTTCATAATCTGAAATGATTAGCGATATTTAATAGTGTAACTACCATCATTCCCACGGATAAAGATAATTATTCCTGATGCTGGAAAGGCTTTATGGCACCAGAAGCCAGGCAGATATAAAGAATATTTAAAAACATTAATTTATACGGGCTAACTCATATAATAGACGATAAAACCGTAAAACAAATATTTCACAGAATTACAAATGGAGAAAGTCCGTAACGCACAATTATGAGACATCGTGGACAAGAGGGGTCATAAATAAAAAGCTGCACCATGGCCAACATGATGTTTTATGCCCACAACAAAATGCTCGGTGGAGAAGATAAGTCTGCAGGACAGTAAAGGCATCATTTACTAACAAGGTGAGCTCTGCATCTCTATCATGTTTTACCAACTGAAGGTGAATTATTACTTCAACCTAATGTACATTATTGGGCCCAATGGGCCTTTGACTTTCAGGAACAATGTCCCTCAGATGCTTAGTAGTCACCCCATGCAGTATGAGGGTTTGGAGATCCATTTGGAGGCACAAGAACACTCTCCTTGAATGCTGCCTGGATTTGGGTCCTTTAAAATCCAAAATCTTAGTTAAAATATTTGTCTGAATAACATCTGAACCAGACAGAGACATATTTGAGCAACATTCATTCGGGGAGGCCGATTCATTAATAGCGCCAGGTAGCGACAGATGAGCGACAGTAGCGTTATTTTCACAGCGCACGCTAGTATTCGCTGTGCTTGGCCGTTGGTCGGCTGTTGACAGCGACCCCGTCGGTGTGCGGTAATGTTGAATACAGGGTTAGGAGTCGCTGTTTGACAGGTTCCGCGCTGTATGGGAGCGCATGACAGCGAATGGCCATAGCGAACGGCTCCCAGCATATTCATTAACAAATCACGCTCAAAAAATTCTCGCGCTGTGAAATGCTTGTTTAAACCCCAGAGCGCTGGCGGCGATGGGTTAAAAGTAGTTTTTTAACCCCCAAACAACCATATTTTTTGAAGAAAAAAAAACATGTTTTTCAAAACATTTTGTAATATGAATACATTAATATCAGACCTGTAATATCAATTCTGCACAAATTTTTTTTTTTTTTTTAACCTTAAAAAAAAATATATAACATTGCAGAAGTGGTCACAGAATTTTAGACATTTAAAAAAAAAAAAAAAAAAAAAAAAACTAATAGCAATTAATTAAGAATATTTAAAGATTGCTCCATTGAAATGCATTGGAGAGCGCCAGGTAGCGAGAGGTCATACCTGTCGCTGTTCAAGGTCGCTCGCTGGCGCTGTGGGGTGAGGCTGGAATAATGATGAATGATTCGCTATCTGGCGCTCTGTCAGTCGCTAAGCAGGATCGGCTTGATAAATGTGTGATTGCGGAGGGGAGCCGGCGTTCTCGTGGCGGTGAGCGTCATTACCGTTCGCTCACCATTCGCTACCTGGCGCTATCCCTTGTTAAATAAGGGCCTAAGTTATTTAAGAAATGCTAATGCCAGGTAGTACCACGTAGCGTCAGGTGAGTACCGGGCGCAGTATGTGAAATCCATATATATGAAAGTCAATATGGTGTGCACCTCTAATAGCGTCATGTAGCGTTGAATGTATTACTAGCGACAACCCAGTGTAAAGCGCCGGCGCTGTATGTTCAGCAACGCCACATAGCACCTGTCGCACAGCAGCACTATCCCATACATTTCAATGGTTTTTTTGCTTGTGTAAATTATTTTTCTCAATTTTTTGGATCAAATGCTTGTGTGACCTCTCCTGCCCAGCAACCAAACAAGTATATTGTTAGATTTTGTTTTTTGTTTTTTTAATGCAGAATTGCATATATAGGTCGGCCATTGCAATGTCATTGTTAAAGTGTAGAAACAATGTAATTCCTATGTTTTCGCTCTGGTGCTGGTGTATATGTGTTGAAAACAGACTTTTTTCATATAGCGCTAGAGCGCCCAGTTTTAGAGCTCCAATGCTGGCTTTGTGTTTTGTTTTCTTAAATATGGGCTTCAGTGCCGAGCGTCGGACGCACTTAACTGGCCCTACCTGTTGTTCGCTGCAGTGTTTTCCCGTTGTGGTGTTGCTCTGGGCGGCTTTTCCTCGGGGTGCTACATATGCATTGATAGAGGGAGAGCGCTTCTACAGCGCCCCCAGACATCACATTTATCAATGCTGGACAGGATGCGACAGCGTCACTTGTCCAGCGGCTACGCTAGGTTATAGCACCAGACACCCACTTGGAGTCTCCACTAGTGGATACCGCTACATAGACTAGTCTTAAATCAGCCTCCTAATGTTTTGTAAGGAGCCTCAGGCGACTTCTGCGCTCTACCCAAGCCCCTTACTAATATTTTGTAAAAGCTTGTGTTCTGTCTTCAATACTGTTTTTGATGTACACCAACAATTTCTCCTTGGATAAGAATTAGTAAGGATGCCAAGGGCGCTTTACTGTAGTCATCAGATATTATGATGAGCATGCTTACCAACGAGAAGTGGAGAAACGTAGTCTTTGACATAAAAATAAGAGTCTAGAAAACACTCAAGGCAGTTGAGATTGTGGTTGGCCTGAAATACTCTCCCCTCACCATATATGGACATGAGGAAACTACTCTCTTTAGTTTAGTGTTCCCTGAATGTAATGTGGTCTGCACATAAAATTTGGGGGCAACTGGCTTCTTTAGTTGCTTTCCATTAGCCAGAAAATCCAGTTTGGATTCAGGTTCTTCCAAATTTTCGTAAAAGAAATTGGCCAAACTGCATCTGAACTGAACAGGCAGCACTTTTCCTAACTCACAGAAGGTCCCTATAAGAGCCCTCTACTACAACCCATTGTAAGTTCAACATATGTATACAAGAAAGGAAAGGTATGTTATGCTAATTTGTAATTAATTATGTATATACTGTATAATATTCAGGCCTCTGAGGAAGTGTGGGGGGGGGGGCATGAAATGCATAAGGCAATTTAAGCAAAATGAACAGTCAAATTAAAAATAGGTACTGCGACAACCTCAAATGGATATCAGTATGTTGCTTTGATATGTAAAGTGAAAATATATGTCTCTATAAGTGCTGTCCAGAATTTTAATTGGATTAGAAGTAGGTATGACAGTGTTTCCGTAAAGTGGACCAAAATCATAAACAAACATTGCTTCCATATTGTCTTTTTTTTTTAGCGGGCATCTCGATTTAGGATTTGCTTTCAGAAGTTACCCTGTTGCCTAAACCCTATAAAATACTATAAATATGAAAATATAACATACTACATTGAGGCTGTACATCATTACCTCTAGATAAATAAAAGAGTGTTTGTCCTTTCCCAGCAACAGCAAATAAAAAATGGGAAAAAAATCAATTTAACTGCAATTTTTCCATCACTTCCTATCTGGATCGGATG
Organism: Gastrophryne carolinensis; assembly: GCA_027917425.1. Taxonomy (NCBI): domain Eukaryota; kingdom Metazoa; phylum Chordata; class Amphibia; order Anura; family Microhylidae; genus Gastrophryne; species Gastrophryne carolinensis. Next base: position 457,277,555 of record CM051237.1, read on the forward strand.
GACTAGAATTTCAATTAACTGGGGAGAGACTGAGCCAAACTGCATGCTCTGCCCTCTTCCTGGTCATGGCCTATAATTGTAGAGGGACTTGCGCTTTTCTACCAATGACACGGCTCACAAAAATAGATACAGCAGTTTATATGATAAAGGAAGCCAAGCCTGTCACTCCTGTCTCCTGGCCAAGTGACAAGGAAACTGGCTGCTTCTCCGATCTGCTCCCGACATGTGTCTGACGCGACTCCTGACTGGATGCTCAGGCCGGGCTCCCGGCAGACAGAACGGGCACAGACATCAAAGGCAATCGAATCCTGTTTATTCAGTTACTATTTACAAAAAGCAGCCAAACAATAATTATAGTGACCAAAACATTTTGTTTGCCCCCTCCCCCCAGTTTTGATGCCCCGCTGTTTGAAACCCTGTTGAATCAACGTACACATACGCTGGTACTCGATGGGATCGAAGGCTGAGGTGAGTATATAGTATGGCGATTCCTCAGAGTTTCGCAAAACATTTGTAGGGAGGGGGGTAATATCTGTCCCTAGAGTTTTTTACAGTCTAGGTCAGCGATACTTAACTGGCGGACCAGGATCCAAATGCGGACCTCGTGCAGGATTTCCGGGCCCCTTCCCTGACAGCCCTGCACTCAGTTGCATCTGTGTTGCGGTGCTCAGAGCTGCCCCCTTGATCGGCGAAGAAGTGCTTAGTCTCCCTGTCAGTGTCATGGATCCCTGGCACTTGGCATTGCAATATGAAGTACGGGCAGGAAGTGGCATTGCAAGGTATACACAAACTTTATATTCTTAGTATACAGTACGTCCTGCTCCAGATAAGATTCATAACACATGGGTATTACTCCGCCAGATGGCGCTGGACTGCAGAGACATCGAAATTGGCTCCTCCCGACCCCTCAAATACCCGGGACCTTCCACAATCCCCAGATCTTCTCTGCAGTCTGGACTGTGAAGGACGAGAAATTGGCTCTCTCTTCTCGTAGGTGAGCGGGGCTATTAGCCTGCGGCCCTGTAGGACTTTTCCCACACGTTCCATTATTAATATGCCTCCCAGCCTTGGCTGCGCTGGACGGGTGATGGTAGGCAGCACTGCTGTCAGGTGCTTAGGAGCGCTGCTCCACTGCAATCCCCCACCAAAGGGCAGGCGGTATAGGCATCTGGTGAGCCTCTATGGGATGCCCCTCCTGCCCTATTGCCCCTTGCCCCTTTCTATCGGTGGGTCCTATGTTAAGTGGCCGCTGCCTTCCCTCGCTCTCCCTTGTAGCTCTCGGGGGGGGGGGGGGGGTGAATTTGCCTTGGTGCTTCACTGTATTATGTTTTTCTGGTTGGTGTCAGTCGCCGCACTGACTTGGTTGCACTGGTTGCTTTTTTTAAATTTGCCGCCACCGCGCGCTTCCACTGTGCTCTGCGCTTGGTGGCGGCGTTACCTCAGGCGCTGGTGCGGCGTTATTGGCTGCTTGTCACGTGTGCGGCTTTGCGCTCTTTGGGGGGGGGCCCGTGGTTGGCGCATTCCGCGCCACCTTCTCCGTGGCCCGCCCCTCGAGGTATACCCGGCGCCATTTTCTCTGGATCTGGCTGCTGCGTGACTGGCATCTACCTACCGCGGTCTTTGAGTACCCTCGCGGGCGGCTTATTTACTCTATGTAATTTTACATGTCAGTTACGGGGTTCTTTTCGCTTATGTTTTTCAGACGGGCCAACCTCTATTGGTCTCTCCCGGCCCTACTCCCTCTATTTAGTTATTAAACTTTCAGGCCTAGTGTGTAAATTACTCCCACTTTCCAAGCGGGCTATTGGGGCATCCCGGGTTGCTTTTATAGCGTGAATCCCTATCTGCCTATTGTGCCGCTATAATTACCATATGGAAGCGTCTCAGGATAATGTGCTTGGGGTTCCTTCGGGACAAGCCCGGCTGTGTGTAGCTTGTGGGGTGTCCCCTATTGGTGCCGAGAATGTGCGGGTCTGTGTACCTTGTGCCCAGCAGGTGATTGCGCTGCAGCCTGGTTTACCAGTAGCTGGGCCTGCGCCTCGTATGGCTTCACCTACTCCCCCAAGCTTAAATTTGACTCCCATTGAGTTGCATACCAGTGGGGATTCTCAGCCTGATGTGTCTTCTAGACTGGCTAGTGTTGAGAAGTTGCTTGCTAATACCTTGGCGCGTAAGGCCTCTGCTAAAAGCGGCACTTAACGCCCGATGTCACTCTTTTCCCTATGAAAGCTGATGAGTTTTTGGAACTGTCTGGCTATACCACTTTGGAAGAAGGGGAGTTATTCTCTGACTCTGAGTCATCTGATGAGAGGCCCAGGGGTCATGATGATTCTGGTTCTGACCCCTGGGCCCCAGATGATACTGATAAGCTGTTGGCTCTGATTTTTGAGTTTCTGTCTATCTCTCCCCCGGTTGCGGCCCCCAGGCAACAGGGGGAATTGTTTCATACTGCTAAGCCACGTTTAGAATTTCCTGAGCAAGCCCATTTTAATAACCTTGTGCTTAGGGAATGGGAGCGTCCCAGCAGGCTTGCCAGTGTACCTAAGAGTTGGGATAAGAGGTATCCCTTTCCTGCTGATGTGGTGAAGTGTTGGTCATCCCCTCCTGAAGTGGATGCCCCAGTCTTTGGGTTATCTAACACCTCTGTCATGCACTCCCCTGACTCTACTACGCTGCGGGATGCTGAGGAACGGTGCATTGATCAGCTGGCGTCCCATGCCTTTGCATGTGTGGGGATGGCCCTGCGCCCGGTCTGTGCCTCTGCCATTACGGCTGTGGCTATTAGGACCCTGCTTAGAAGTATCCTTGAAGGTGCCCCTGATGATGTGTCTAGTGAGGAGTTTAATGCACTCTCTCGTTGTGAGGTTTTTGTGACTTATGTCCTCTCTGCCTTGGATGATACCATTAGAATGTGTGGCTCGGTTTGGCTGTGCCAGTGGGCTGCTGACAATGCTGCCAAAAAAGCCCTCACTGGTTTTCCCTTCAAAGGACTACGCCTGTTTGTCGAGTGCCTGGACCTGTTTGCTATGGGAGGCAGGTTACCCCAGCGCAGGCGGCAGTCTCAGCCCTTTCTGGGTAAGGGCTCCTTTTCTTCCCCCTACCGTGGTGCTAGACAAGGGAGGCGGGATTCCCTTACTGGGGCCTGAGGAGACTTCTGGGGTAGGGGCAGAGGACGTGGTCACACTGGCTCCTCCTGGGGCTCCAAGATTAAGTCTTCTCCCAAGCCCCCTCAGGCATGAAGGGGCACCCTTCTGGAGCTGGGGGTCATCTGTCAGGTCCCCTTGCGAGAAAGGGGCAAGGGCTTCTATTTCAACCTTTTCACTGTGCCCAAAAGAGATGGGTCAGTCAGGCCCATCCTGGACAACAAATTTGTCAGGTGCAGGCGCTTTCGCATGGAAACTCTGCACTCTGCCATCAGTTCCCTGCGTCCAGGGGACTTCATGACATCTGTGGACATCAAAGATGCTTATCTTCATATTCCTGTGTTTCCAGGTCATCAAAGGTTCCTCAGGTTCGCTCTGGAGGATCAGCACTACCAATTTGTGGCATTGCCCTTTGGTCTCACTTCAGCTCCCAGGGTGTTCACCAAGGTGCTGGCAGGAGTGATGTCTCTGCTCAGGTCTCAGGGCATCCGCGTGCTGCCCTACCTGGACGACATTCTCATCACTTCCCAGTCCCTACATCAGGCCGAGTTGGATACTCAGCTGGTAGTGTCCACTCTGGAGTCGTTTGGCTGGGTGATCAACCATCCCAAGTCTTCTCTGTCCCCCTCCTTGGTGACTCCCTTCCTGGGAATGAATCTGGACACAGTTCAGGCAAGGATTTTTCTTCCTCAGCAGAAGGTGGACAGTCTGATTGTGCAGGTTCAGTTCCTGCTATCTTGCCCTCATCCCTCCATTAGACAGGGAATGCAGCTGGTGGGCCTGATGATGGCATGCTTCAAGGTGGTCCCTTATGCTAAGTTCCACATGAGGCCTCTTCAACTCCACCTCTTGTCAGTATGGGACAAGGTTCCTGCATCCCTGGACCAGGTCTTTGTGCTTTCCCCCCTAGTCAGGCGGTCCCTCTCGTGGTGGCTGGACTCCTTTCTGACCCCCTCCTGGGAGACCACGTGGGTCACCATGAATGCCAGTCTGACAGGTTGGGGGGGTTTCTGGAAGTCCCTGCAGTTCCAAGCACCTATCAACATTCTGGAACTGCGGGCAATCAGGTTGACTCATCACCTCCGGGGCCTGCCTGTTCAGGTGTGCTCGGACAACCAGACGGCAGTTGCCTACATCAATCATCAGGGAGGGACCCGGAGCAAGAGGGCCCTCCAGGAAGTGTCTCTGATCCTGGCCCGGGCGGAGGCCAATGTTACCTGCATATCAGCTGTGTACATCCCGGGGGTGGAGAATCTGCAGGCAGACTCTCTGAGCAGGGGGACCTCTCACCTGGGAGAATGGTCCCTCTGCAACAGGGTGTTTCAATCTCTGTGTCACCGTTGGAGCCAACCAGATGTGGATCTATTTGCGTCCCGTCACAATCACAAGCTCCCGGCCTTTGTCTCCCTGTCCCAGGATCCTCTGGCCTTGGCCACAGATGCTCTAGCAATGTCATGGCAGGACTTTCAGCTACTGTATGTCTTTCCTCCATTCCCCCTGTTGGGCAGGGTTCTGCGCAAGATAGCTCAGGAGGGGGTGCCAGCAATACTGGTGGCCCCCAGGTGGCCAAGAAGAGTGTGGTTCGCAGACGTGGTGCAGCTGGCAGTAGATCAGTACGCTCTTTCCAGGGTGCCAGACCTGCTCTCTCAGGGTCACTTACGCCATCCCAATTTACAAACTCTGGCTTTGACGGCCTGGCTGCTGAAACCTCCATCTTGATGGAGAAGGGGCTGTCTGCCTCTGTTGTTGATACCATGATAAAGGTTAGGAAGAAGTCCTCTTCTTCCATTTACTATAGGGTTTGGCGTGCCTACATTGACTGGTGTGAGTCTAAGTCTCTTCCCTGTCGTGTGTTTTCTATTCCCAGGATTCTGGAGTTCCTGCAGCATGGGTTGGAGAAGTACTCTGAAGGGCCATGTTTCTGCCCTGGCTGTTTTTCTTCCAGAAGTCCTTTGCCCAGCATTCTCATGTGCATCCCCCACATAAGCCTATGTTGCCTGTTTGGGATTTGAACTTGGTCTTGTCTGCCTTGCAGGGTGCTCCATTTGAACCTGTGCAGGAGGCTGCCCTGGCCATTCTTACTCTCAAGGTTGTCTTTTTGGTGGCTATCACCTCTGTTAGGCGTGTTTCTGAGTTGGCGGCGCTTTCCATCCAGCCCCCCCTATTTTGAGAGACATCAGGACAAGGTGGTGTTTCGCTTCAAGCCAGATTTTCTGCCTAAGGTAATGTCTGCCTTTCATTTGAATCAGGACATTGTTCTTCCTTCCTTGTGCCCTAATCCTAGTAATCCTAAGGAGAGGGTCTTGCATTCTTTGGATGTGGTTAGGTGTCTGAAGTACTATCTGGTGGCTACTGCACCTTTCAGGAAAACTGATGCTCTTTTTGTGGTCCCTTCTGGTCCTAGGAAGGGTTTGGCACCTGCCAAGTCTACTATCAGCAAATGGATCCGTCAGGCTGTGATTCAGGCCTATTCTGCTAAGGGGAAGAATCCTCCCTTCCGCCTTACTGCTCATTCCACTCATGCTATTGGTGCCTCTTGGGCTTTTCAGCACCAGGCTTCTGTTGAACAAGTTTGCAAGGCCGCTACTTGGTCTTCTGTTCATACCTTTTCAAAGTTTTACAAGGTTGATGTTAGGGCCTCAGCTGATGCTGCTTTTGGCCGCAAGGTTCTGCAGGCGGCAGTGGTCTGACCTGTCTGTTGTTACCTTTGGGGATCCCACCCTACTTTATGGACACTGCTATTGGATGTCCCATGTGTTATGAATCTTATCTGGAGCAGGACGTAGTGTATACTAAGAATAATACAATTCTGTGATTACTCACCTGTAGAATTGGTATTATGAGTATACAGTACGTCCTGCTCCACCCCACCCTCTGGATTACAGTGCTGACCATCCATTGTTATTTTTCGTCTGTTGGGGCTTGGAAAACCCTGGTCATTGCACCCGCAGACACATTTTCTTACCAGAGTGCATCCTATTGCTTTCATTTCCACCCCACCCTTGGTTTTGCATTATCCTGTCTCTGCAGTCCAGCGCCATCTGGTGGAGTAATACCCATGTGTTATGAATCTTATCTGGAGCAGGACGTACTGTATACTCATAATATCAATTCTACAGGTGAGTAATCACAGAATTGTATTTTCTCTGCCTCTTTGCCCCAGCCAATACTTCCCCCCTGCCCCAGCTTAGCCCCATCTATACCTGTCCCACCATCTCGTCCACCCAGCTCTGCCCCATCCATTCCTGTCCCCTGAACTCTGCCCCATCCATTCCTGTCCTCCCAGCTTTGCTCATCCAATTCCTGTCCCCTCAGCTTTGCCAATGCATTACTCTCTCTTCTGGCCTTCTACCCACCCCCCCCCCCCCAGCTCTGCCCATTCATTCCTATCCTTCTAGTTTTGCCCATTCATCCCTTCTCCTAGCTCTCTCTCCATCCCTCCCTGCCCTCCCTGTTTTGTCTATCCATCCCTCTTCCTTACAGCTTCTCACCCCTTATTGCCAGTAACAGTTTGGGCCCTGGTCCACCTCTGTACACATGCAGTGTGCCACAGGCCAGAGCTGTAGGTTCTGTGAGGCCAAAAAAAAAAAAAGCTCCTGTTTTTTTCCCAGTGGCCAGTAGCATTTTTGGGGTGGGGGAGGGGGCAAGCAGCCTTTTTTAGTTTTGCCTGGGGAGGTATATAGCGCCTCCCCCAGTGTGCTGATTTCTAATTACCCCCCCCCCCCCCCCCCGCGACAGCCCTCAGCCTGGACCTTCACCTCTCACCGGATGCCTTTAATTGGACCTTTACAAGAAGTAGTTGAGTACCCCTGGTCTAGGTCCTGGTTTTGGGCTACTTGAACCCTTTCAGTGCCAACCTACCTAGAGATTTTATCACCCTCTGTTGCAGGCCATTTTTCAGCAATTTGTGCTATAAATGTTTAACTGTGATTTATGCAGGAATTTCCAAGAAAATTATTTGTTTTTTCAGCAGAGTTTGGGCTTTAACATGAAATGTCTGGTTTATAATTCTTTTAGTGCTTCCTCAATATTTTTGAGTGAAATATGTTAAAAAGTATATATTTTTTACATTTGGTTGCATTCTTAAATATAAAGAAAATGAAGGTTTTAAAAAAAATCATATTGCGTGTAATAGGCCCATTCCTCGCGATTACAAGAGCGCTCTCTTGAGATTTCCAAATTGAATACAACTACTATCCGCACTCAAGGGGTAAATTGTCGTGAAATCCCCTCTCTCTGGAGGGGGGACGCCATGCTTTTTTAAATTTTTAAGGCTTAAACCCTTAAACATTAAAAGAAATGGTGTGGGGTGCCCCCTCCCCCCTAAAATCAGCCCAAGCACCAGCTCTGGGGTCTGGTAGACCAGGGCGCAAAGGCCAAATGGCCAGCCCCTGACACTCAAGGCTAGTAGTCCGCAAGCTCTTGTGCACCCCCCTGGGCTTTTGGAATGCAGTTAATGGGGCCAGGAGTAATAGCAAGTCACCCGCTTGCTGGCAGATGAATTGCCAGCCCCATCTGCCCTGTGAACTGTTGTAAGGGTCTTAAAAATACACACACAGAGAAAAAAAGATCTTTTTTTTTCTTACCCCCTTCCATCGCGGGTCGCACACCGTCCATCGCTGCTGTCATGCAGCGGGAAGTAATAGGCGGAAGCCGTATGCGGGGGCAGAGAATTGGTGTCTTCTGCCCTTGCATCCGACTTTTGCCACATACCCGTTGTGCACTTGCAGCACCTCCATGACAGAGAACATCCGCCACTGGGAGGCTGAGTGAGATATCATCACCTCACTCGCCAGTAATAATGCCCCTCCCTGTGGCGGGTGTTCTCATCCCCCCAGAAGAACTCGCTGGGAGGGATCGGTGGCCTCCTGGGGGAGAGGAGATCCCCAGCACTGAAGCACGGATGTGAGCGTTTTGGGGTTTTTTTTCGGCACAAACAGTGGAAACAACAGGCATGTGAAATTCGCGTATGCGTATCTGACACTTAACGAATGGACGTGAATTGGCACTTAACGGCTAAAGCACCTTGATTCAGGATGCCCCACTGTGCGAACCCCCTGATTACCCATCTTTCGCAGGGCCCCATGTTTGCAGGCTGTAACCACATCCCTGTCGTGCTCTGGACCCACAGCCATTCAGAGAAGCTGGGAATGCACCCGCTCCCTTTGGCTGAATTAGTGGTGTGTGGCATTTTTTAAAATGCATGGCACACATTGCTGATTGGATGAGAGCCCAGGTGTGGCTTTACACGGTGGGCTATTCCAAATGAGGATGACCCAGGGACAAGGACCAAAATCAGGGATACTGAAAAACCTATGTTTTGGTCCAGTTTAACAACTATTGCAGCTGTTCCATCGACATCTGTAGTAAGGGGGGGAGGCACAGGTCCCCCCGGCATCCCACCATGCTAATGCTGGGCGGCCAGGGCAGGGAAGCTTTTATACTATTGAGGAGCAGCCTCTGTGGAATCCCCCCCATGTGGCTAATGACATCACTGGAGGGCAGGGGCATGGAGGGGACTCCCTGGGAATCTCCCTGGCATAAAAAAAAATTGCAGTCCATGGAACCATGACAGGAGGAGCTCTGACGTGGCAAACCTGCAGAGAGGATGCCCCCTGGTGGGTGCAAGGGCCTGACAGGGGACCGCTATACCAGTTCACACTTTGTGGTAGCCAGAGCTATAGTATCCAGCATTCAAAAGTTCTGAATGCCGGATACCTGGGACTGGCCAGAGGGCTATGGCACTGGGTTGTCAAAGACTGATAAGGAACAAAACCAGGGAAGGTGAAAATCCCAGGCTTCGGTCCATTTTAAAGTGGACCAAAACCCAGGATAGTCAAAATCCTGGGTTTTGGTCCACTTTAAAATGGACCAAAGCCTGGGATTTTCACCTTCCCTGGTTTTGGTCCTTGCCTCAGGGCACCCCGATCAGGGATGCACCGCTGTGTGAAACCCTCCAGGTCGTTTGAAAAACCTCTTCCCGCTCCTATGGCGCATGCGAGGCTGCTCATCCAATTAGCAAGCTCGGATCTGCTCCTGCCCCTTCGTCTAAGCCTTCCACTAGGGTGAGCGTTCTGGCGGCCACATCCGTCGCTACCCTCTAACAGGGGATGTGCCCGCGCCGGCCATTTACAAATGCCTGGCTCTGTCATGCTAGAGGGATAGCGGGGATATGGCCGCTGCTCGTGCATGCTCCATTGGACCGGGAAAGAAGGTGATCTGGGGGGTTTCACACAGTGGGGCATCCCGATTCTTTAAGCTGTGTCTACTTTGCACTCCCCTGTTAGATTTGCTGTGCATTGATTTTAAAGGGAAGGTAACAGCTTTTTGAAGTTATAGCGCTGCCCATAACTGTGGCAATGTATTGAAAATGAGTTGAATTAAATATCTGAGGCCGGGGCCACTCTTCTGAATTCTTGAAAATACTTCAAACATGAATCTATCATTTTCGGCTCCTGTGGAAGAGATAGACTAATCTGTTTAACTTTCCCCGTGTGATGTGGAATAGCAATGTGCTATGTGTTCATCCATGAAAGCCCCTTTATCAGCCCCTATTTATGTTTATCTTCTGCATTAATGTGTCATAATTAGTTAGCAAACAAAGAACAAAGTGAAACAAGCTACTGACGAAAGTCTTTGAAATGGTGTTATCATCAGAGCTCGCAGAATAAAGATTGGAACACACAGGCGGGCCCACACTACATTCAAATACCAGTCCATTCCTTCTAAAGGAAATGATTTGAGCTTGAGAAAAGCTTTCTTCATCCTCATGGGCTTAGTTTACATGAGACACCCCAAGCTGGCCTGTTTCTGTGGGATCACTTGTGACCCCAACTTTCAACCTGGAACAGATTGGCCATAGGGAGAACAGGGAGCATTCCTGGTGGGCTGCACAGTGTTGGAGCTGAGTGCAGCACCCAGTACACCTCCCACCTCACCCGGAGCCTTGCCAGTATTCACACATACTTTCTCCTTTACTCACCACTAAAATGCCAGTGCTTGCCCAGGTCATGTCCCAAATGGACTACTGCAACATCCTTCTTTGTGGTTTACCAAGAGGCCAATTCATTAATAGCGCCAGGTAGCGACAGATGAGCGACAGTAGCGGCATTTTCAGAGCACCCGCTAGTAGTCGCTGTGCTTGCCCGTTGTTCAATGTTGAATACGGGGTTAGGAGTCGCTGTTTGACAGGTTCCGCGCTGTATGGGAGCGCATGACAGCGAACGGCCATAGCGAACGGCTCCCAGCATATTCATTAACAAATCACGCTCCAAAACTTAGTGCGCAGTGAAATGCTTGTTTAAACCCCAGAGCGCTGGCGGCGATGGGTTAAAAGTAGTTTTTTAACCCCCAAATCACCATATTTTTAGGGGAAAAAAAAAGCATGTTTTTCAAAACATTTTGGAATATGAATACATTAAACCGGACCTTCACCATGATTTAATGAAAAGCCCAAACTCTTAAAAAACAATTCCTCAGCATCTAAAATTAATATATTTTACATGTTTAGTCACTAATTTATTATACTTTCCCCCACTGGGCTGCAACTCTGTTCGGGAATTTAGGATACGGGCGCCGCCATCTTGACTCAGAAGCATCACACTTACTGAGGAGAGGAGAGTGGGATAAGGTACAGGGGGGCGGGTTATAGCTGTGCTTTGCTCAGACAGAGCAGAGCTGGGGTCAGGGAAAGGTCAGCAGTCCCAGAATGCAGAGCAGCACAGTCACTTCCTGTTTGCAGGCACTTCCTGTTTGCAGGCTGCCTGCAAAAATGGCAGCTTCCATAAGCCGCCATCTTGGATGTTTAAAGGCTTATAAAATGCAGTAGATGCAGGTAGGATGATTTTTAATGTGAGCAATCTGTATGTACAGGGTGTGGGAAACATATAAGATAGACTCTTATTTAGAGTGAAGGTCCGCTTTAATATCAGACCTGTAATATCAATTCTGCACAAATGTTTTTTTTTTTTTACCTTAAAAAAAAATCTAACATTGCAGAAGTGGTCACAGAATTTCTGACATTTAAAAAAAAAAAAAATAGCAATTAATTATGAATATTTAAAGATTGTTCCATTGAAATGCATTGGAGAGGGCCAGGTAGCGAGAGGTCATACCTGTCGCTGTTCAAGGTCGCTCGCTGGCGCTGTGCGGTGAGGCTGGAATAATGATGAATGATTCGCTATCTGGCGCTCTGTCAGTCGCTAAGCAGGATCGGCTTGATAAATGTGTGATTGCGGAGGGGAGCCGGCGTTCTCGTGGCAGTGAGCGTCATTACCGTTCGCTCACCATTCGCTACCTGGCGCTATCCCTTGTTAAATAAGGGCCCAAGTAACAGACTGGCACTCCTCCAATCTATCCTGATCTCTGATACTCGGCTCATCCATCTCTCCTCTCACTTCTCCAGGGCTGCTCCCTTCTGTTAGTCCCTCCACTGGCTGTCAGTCCTGCCACAGATCCTGTTTAATCCCTTCCTAACATATGATGTACTATTACTTTTATGTTCAAATGGAGCTTTCCACAATGTGTTAATTTCTGTGAAGCACCTAAAGGCTTATAAAACTTCCTTAAAGTGTTTTTTCATATATTGAGGGGTACAGTTTCAAAATAGGGTTTTGTTTGGGGGTTTTCTGACATACAGTCCCCTTAGAGTAATTTTAACTAAAATAACCCCAAAACTTATTGTGGCAGAAGGGGTTAAAGCTCTAAATCTAACCTACAAAGCTGTCTCCAGCCAGGCGGCTCACTACATTACATCTCTAATCCAGCAATATCAACCCAGATTTAACTTCTGCTGTGCCTCTGACATTTTCCTTTCCTCTATCCGGCTCAGTTTTTCTAGTTCTCACCTCCAGGACTTCTCACATGCCTCTCCAATTTTCTGGGATGCCCCTCACCCCATTCAATTTGCCACTCTCAATCCTTCACTCTATCAAGTGCCCTCAAAACCCACTTATTTAGGCAGTCATACAACCTGGCTTAAAGAAGACCAAAACCCATTTTGGCTGGGATTCAAATCCCTAGCCCTAGAGCATCTCAAATCGGGCTGGGTGAAATCCACTGGGATCATCGGTTTACTTACGGTGTGGGCTGCTTCCTTAGGCTGATATGAGATCCGATTATGCCACAAAGGAGTGTTTGTGGATTACACCCCCATGTGACTGATTACATCACTGGAGGGGAGGGAAATGGAGGGGGATTTCCTGTAGGATAGGATTCCAACCTGTGGGGCACAGATGAAGAAAGAAGCGTCAACTGTGAGTTTTTCCAAGGAACCCTATCCCAGGTCACAGGGTACTCATGGTCAGAATGCCAACTGCCAGCATTTTAATTAAATCAATGATCCACAGTGGTCTTTCCATTATGAAATTTGTGTTGGTTTTCAGGGATCCAAAAACAAATCTCACATTTTCTCTCATTGGCCTTGATTCACTAAGAGCTGAAAAAAAAAATCATGGTAGTAAAAAATTCAATTCATAAAAAAAAAGCCTAATAATTTAACTTTTAGTGAATCACCAGATTGGAATACAATGATAGTTAATGGCACTTTTTTTACTCCTGATAAAAGTATTGAACTTTTTACCCTTTTTTACCTGTAGTAAAAAGTCATTGACTTTCATTATCTTCCTATCTGGTGATTCACGAACAGTGAAATTCTCACGCTTTTTTCTCATGAATTGAATTTTTTACTACCATGAGAATCTTTTTCAACTATTAGTGAATTGAGGCCATAGACTTTAAACTGGACCTATCACCGCCAATGCCAGCCCTGGAGCCTAAAAGACCCAAGGGCCAGCAGATTAGGTGCCCACTGTGTGAGCCCCCCTAGGTCAGCCACAAGCCTCCTTACCTTTTCCTGGTCCCTTGCTGCGATCACAAGCCTTTGGCGCATCCCAGGCACCCCTGAAGCTTTGTGCCCAGCCATTAAGATCCACTCCACAGGGGAGCTGGGATGCGGATGCCGGCGCTCCCTATGCCGACGTACCATTCAAAAGAAAGGCTTTATGCCACCCATAGTATACACGGCATAAAGCGCTGATCGGGCAAGCGCCAGGCATGCACAGTGGGAACATCATAAAGGTGAGGGGGCGATCCTGGGAGTGCCACACAGCGAGGCATCCAGATTCAGGATGCCCCTGAGGCAAGATCTCCAGGATAGTAAAAATCCTGGTGATAAATCCACTTTAATGGGATTTGGGTGATGCAGCACAGAAAATTGCCATCATCACCGAATAGAAGCATATTGGGCTCCTCATTACTAATTAGAGTCTAAAAGCTGAGCACTTCAGAGAGGGTAGCGATCTTTTATGGGCAGTTTTTCTCTTTGCTCTCTGTTTTGCTATTTGCTGTGATTTCCAGAAATATCCTCCAGTCCCATATTAAAATTATCCTCTTTCAGCCACACTGGATGCTACGGCTAAAATGATTTCACAAAGTGCATCCATCACAGAGTCACTGTCACAGCAATTGAATTATTGTTTGATATCATAAAAGGAAATAAAGTATCTGCATGACAGTGGGGGCTCCGCATGGACTCACAAGTCAAAAAATAAAGATAGCTGCTAATCCAATGATCCTCTGAGTTTAATATATAACATAGACTGCAGAGCTTCTTTTCTCTGTATAAAGACACAGAGCGGAACTATGGGTAAACCATAAAGGGATCGCCGTATAACTCACTAAATCCATGTTAAAATGGCTACATTAAAAATAATGTTCATATATACAATTGCCTCTAGAGATGACATCACATGATCCTCGGCAGTGGACTCACCTTAGGGAGACCCGGTGGGCTGCTCTGCTTTGGAGCCAGTTGGGCTGCTACTTTTAACAACCACATTCAATCCCTTTCTCCTTCTGTCTCCTTCTAATCCCCACATACCCCGTCCCATACCCACAAGCCAAGGAACCCCAGCCCCCAAATGCTATAGCCCCAGCATCATGGTTGGGAGTCTCAGCATGGATGTCTGGGACTAGCCAGGGGCTGGTAAATCCAGAGCTAATTTTTGGCCCCAGCTCGCCACTGATCCTTGGCAGCCGCTCTAAATTTTACATAGAGCTCTCAAGCAAAAAAGGGATGATGAGGCTAATAGCTTCACCGAAACGGGGAGGCCGATTCATTAATAGCGGCAGGTAGCGACAGATGAGCGACAGTAGCGTTATTTTCACAGCGCCCGCTAGTATTCGCTGTGCTTGGCCGTTGTTCGGCTGTTGACAGCGACTCAGTCGGTGTGCGGTAATGTTGAATACGGGGTTAGGAGTTGCTGTTTGACAGGTTCCGCGCTGTATGGGAGCGCATGACAGCGAACGGCCATAGCGAACGGCTTCCAGCATATTCATTAACAAATCACGCTCCAAAAATTATCGCGCTGTGAAATGCATGTTTAAACCCCAGAGCGCTGGCGGCGATGGGTTAAAAGTAGTTTTTTAACCCCCAAACAACCATATTTTTAGAAAAAAAAAAACATGTTTTTCAAAACATTTTGTAATATGAATACATTAATATCAGACCTGTAATATCAATTCTGCACAATTTTTTTTTTTTTACCTTAAAAAAAATATCTAACATTGCAGAAGTGGTCACAGAATTTTTGACATTTAAAAAAAAAAAAAAAAAAAACATTAATAACAATTAATTATGAATATTTAAAGATTGCTCCATTGAAATGCATTGGAGAGCGCCAGGTAGCGAGAGATCATACCTGTCGCTGTTCAAGGTCGCTCGCTGGCGCTGTGGGGTGAGGCTGGAATAATGATGAATGATTCGCTATCTGTCGCTCTGTCTGTCGCTAAGCAGGATCGGCTTGATAAATGTGTGATTGCGGAGGGGAGCCGGCGTTTTCGTGGCGGTGAGCGTCATTACCGTTCGCTCACCATTCGCTACCTGCCGCTATCCCTTGTTTAATAAGGGCCTACATTTGCCAATATCTGTGACACTGTGATTTGGGTGTGGCTGTAGATGTTTGTGTAGGAGCAGGAACCCATATTGCCATTTTGTAAGGTCAGTGTTTAACAGAGCGGCCGGTCCATGCCAAACAGGATGGATTTCTTATAAGCAACAAGTGGAGTCATGCATGGCTGCGGTGCAACAGGGTCAGCAGAATTTCACACCTGTTGCTGGTCATAGGACTAAACAGGTTTGCAAAAGGACTAACAAGTTCACACCTTCTCTGGATATCTTAAAGTGGCCCTATCACCAGGATCTTCACTATCCTGTTGATAGGTCCTTGTGGCTATGGCTTCACAATTTGGGTTGGCTCGCTGTATGAAACCACCCAGATCCCTCACACAACACCCCTTTCTGCTGATCCCACAGCACATGTGGGGGCTCTCCTCCCATTAGTACTTTTATGCCATGTATTTTAAGGCATAAAGCATTGTTTTGAACAAAGTGCCAATATAGGGAGTGGCAGTGGCCCCATCCCCATTTCCCTGCAGTGTGTGTCGCAACTCCCAGCCTATCTGAATGGCTGAGCACAGGAGCGTGCCTCAACTGCAGGGAATGAGCCAAGCCCACGGCCCCGTGATCAAGGCACAAGATTTCTGGAAAGGTAAGAGATTGTGGGCCTTTGTGGGGCTCACACAGTGGGGCATCCCGAATTGGGATGCACCAAGGGCACTTAGCCAGCCACTTAGTAGCCAGAATCGTCGGTGATCGGCACTGGATCCGGGACGAGGTAAGGAGTTCTTTATTTTACCCCCTCCTGCCCTGCCTCAGTGACAGATTTTAAACTGGACTTCTACTTTAAAGGGATTGTCCTGGAAAAAAGTCTATACTAACCTTTTGTACAGTGGAGCTCCACCACCCAGACACGCTGTTGGTAATGTTAGTGAGAGCGGTGAACGAGTGCCCTGTTGGCCCACTGTCGGTCTCCTCACTTTTCTCGCTCCTCTATCGTGCGTGGTTGTGCCGTCGGATCTCCATCGCTGTCTGTATGCAGTCGTGGGCGTGCACGCTCACCTGGCATCTTCTCCACTGCTCAACAGCGCCACCTGGTGTCCAGCGCAATTCAAGCGAGGCCGCAAGTGCATGAAGCCTAGAGTGTAAGTTCTTGGGCTTACATTAACTTCTGAGTTTTCCTTGGTTCCAGTGCATGGGAAGTGACATCACTCCTGCTTTGAGACGCCCCTCCCAGCTTTATTGACAGCCCTATTTAAAAGGACAGCTGGCCTGTTTGCTTTGTTGTGTTATCAGCTAAGTTCCCAGGTTCTGTTATTCCTGTTTCCTGTATTTTCTATGTTTCCTGACAGATTTCCCGGATTCACCTGGCTTGCTATCGGATTATCTCTCTCCAACGGATTACTTGGTTGAACCTGTATTTGTTTATTGGACTTGATTTTTGCTGCCAGCCACTGAACTTGGATTTGTTTTATTGGACTCAACCTCTCCGCTACGCCCCCACACCTGGAGCTCCGCCCATCTCTAGCTACCTGTCAGAATTCTACCCTTCCATGGTTGTAGCCAGGAGGCTTGACACCCACTCCGGTCCAAGATAGTGGCCAGGTTCATAACAAATGTAGTAACACGCCCACTCTATTTAAGCAGTGCTGAGACAGAGTCATGCAATGAATGTACAGCTATGGGGAGAGCAAAATAATCATGACCATGGCTGCCATCTTGGACAGGAGAGGACCAACAAGACATTCATTTTCCGCTCTCTGTAAGTTTAGCGGTCCGGTTAGTGGAGTATTGCTGTGTTTTTTTTTCTTCTGGACAATCCCTTTAAAACAGACTGCTGCCAGTTGGCAGTTGCTGGCTGCCTGGCAATAAGCACAATCTATCCCTGGGTAATTTTACAACCGCACACACATAGCTCTTATCTAACAGCTGAGAGCCGGAGTCCCACTGGTAACTAAGTTTAGGCTGTGGATAAGTCCGGGACCCTGGGGAAGACCCTCTTTGGATAAACTGTATTCTTTACACTGGTAATTTCATTAGGCTGATCTATTGAGACATTGGACACACTATTATTTGGAGCCCACATAAAGCAATAGTTACCGAAGAAGAAAGATGACCTCTGGGTTTGTCAACAAGGACACACTACCTATATCATCAAGTTCAGTAACACTTTAAAGAATAAACACAAGGAGTCTGCTCCCTATGCCACTAATAGCCCATCATACCATTGTGTATTACACCGTATCACAACTAGTGGTAGACTACAGATTGCTGGAAACCAGGGTATCTCCGCTTAGCAAGGAGGGCACAGAAACTCCTGCCCAAACTCAAGAAACTTGGGACAACCTTGGGTTTCACTAGAGTCCCCTGAAATGGGAAATAGATTTGTCACCAGCGAATCGAGGGCTTGGGCAGACAAGCATGTGGTTCCCTGGTCAGATGGTCAACGTAGGCAGGAGAATTGTCAACGTAGCCGAGATCAAGTATGGGAGATAAAATTCAAGCGGTTGTGGGTGGGCAGAGGTCAGGCATAAACAGAGTTCATAATCCGAGGTCATGGGCAGGCAGCAAACAAGCATAAACCGAGTCTGTAATCCAGGGTCGTGGGCAGGCGGCAAAAACAAAGGTCCAAGCAAGGGTCGGCAATGAAGTGTCAAGGTTCAAGATTGAATCACAAGGAGCGAAAAGTCATGGTCCAAGAAGACCCTTATGCTGCATCGTGGTGCCAGTAAGCTCCTTTTAAAGGGTATTCCACTTTCAATGGCATTTTTAAAAGTTTCCATTATTGTGTGGCTATATGATGTTTCATATTTGCAACAGTTCTCCCTAGCAACAATGTGTTCACCTTAGCAATGTACATCAAGTGGATTGGCTGAGGCAGAGACAAGTGTATTAACCCCTTCTGTTCTAATTCAACCTCTTCAGCTGAGAGGAAAACAATATTGTGTTTCAGTCGCTAAAAGGGTTACTGGCAGAATTCTCAGCTGGAGAGATAATTGCTGCTGTGTGATTTAGCCAAAACTTCTAATGCGTTCACCTTCTACAGTGGAGGGATTGTGGGAGTTGTAGTCAGAAAGGATATTGAAAGTTTTACTATAGAAAGAAGGCCACTCCTGTTTTACCAAGAGAGAGTCAGAGGAATATAAGAAACATGGAAACAGCATGCTGATAATTAAATCACAGATCTGGGGGCACAATTCTAACAAACAGGTTTATTTTACATTCCAGAAGGGGAAACAATAAGGCAGAACACCAAAAACCTGAAAAAAGGGAGTTTTCCTTTAAATGCTTAATTTACCGTAATTAGCTCACACATGCGCACAGCGAGAAGAACTTGATAGAAGCTCATAATTCAATATCGGTAAACAAAGACATCATTGACAATACCCTCTGATAACCCAGCTGTGACAAAAATGTCACCTATCTCGAAGACCACCTGCTCATAAGCAGGTCGGTAAACACACTGCATCACAGCCACTTCTTCAAAAGACCATGCTAGTCCCAGTATCACCTAAAGGCTGGACTGGAAAGTCTTACCAGAAGAAAAACCTCTGCCATGAATCTTTTCCTAGAGGCAAGCTTCAAAGAAATTCTCCAGACACAATGGTGCCCATACTTCATAAAGAATTATGTGATTGCTGTGAACATTAATCATAAGCTAAACCCATAATCGTAATCTGGAGGTCCAGGAGGTCATATGTAATTTTAGGATGCACACGAACCAAGTTTTGGGTCAGGAACCATATCAAACAGCTACATCAAACAACACACCATAGAGTCCGCAGCACCTGACTGAGTCTGTTGGTACCAGGATCAGATCTATAGGACCTTCCACTGAAAAGTTTTTGTTTTAGGAATTTTTGCTGAGAGCTGCCAGAAGTGAGGGGAATGTGGCCCATCCCCAGTGGAAGGGGTGTGTGTCTGACCTGTAAATAAAGGTATGGTAGCTTGGGAGGTCTTTTCTGCAGAGAGGGCACATTGGAATGTACTGGAAAGAACCATGAAGAACAAGAACCAGGATTTTTTATCGCTCATTCTGTCTGTTACTTACCCACATGTATTTGCCCAGGCTGGGAGCTGAGCTAGAAGGTCTGACCAGAAGAAAACCCCCTGCCGTGAAACTTGTCCTAAGCTTCAAAGAAATCCTCCAGGCACAATGGTGCCCATACTTCATAAAGAATTATGTGATTGCTGTGAACATTAATCATAAGCTAAACCCATAATCATAATCTGGAGGTCCAGGAGGCCATATGTCATTCTAGGATGTACACGGACCAAGGTCCTGAGAACTCAGGTCACGAACAATATCAAACAGCTACATCAAACATAAACATCAACACCCCATAGGGTCCGCAGCACCTGACTGAGTCCATTGGTACCAAGATCAGATCTCTAGGACCTTCCACTGATAAGTTATACCCCATATTTGTTTTTATCAATTTTTGCTGAGAGCTGCCTGGAGTGAGGAGAATGGGGCCCATCCCCAGTGAAAGGGGTAGCTTGGGAGGTCTTTTCTGCAGAGAGGTCACATTGGAATGTGGGGGAAAGAACCCCAAAGAACAAGAACCAGGATTTTTTATCACTCATTCTGTTTGTTACTTACCCACATGTATTTGCCCATCTGACCTGTGTTGCGTCTATTCATTGTATGTGTATATTTTGTCTAGTGTGCTCTTATGTGTGCTCTTAAAGTGATTAAATATAAATTAATCCTGGGTCGTTCTGTATTTTGATTCGGAACTATCACTTGTCCATGTCTCTTGGTTATATTACACGTGGACGGGCTTCTGGCATTACGTAGTCCTGTTAATAGACCTGCTAATGGACCAGGCCTGTCTTAAACAGAGCTGTTGGTGTTGTTGCGGCTGGCAGGGTCCAGTTCACTGGACAGCGTGATTTTGGTTACAGTGATGTCAGCCAGGGCTACAAGGTATGGGCTTTGTCACTCTACTCTGTATATATAAAAAAATCCAGACCCATGACACACCTATACCATACATCACCCCATACTTCTGCAGCTCCCACAACTACCCTGAATACGTAATAATCCACATATCTGCTGGAGGAGAAGTTGCTTGGCTCATTAAAATAAATACAAATAAAATATTAACACAAATTGGCAGTGGTTCCATTTGTGTCACACTCATAGCTAAGGCAAGCACAACCCTGTTGTCCAGGGCCGGTATTAAGCCGAGCTCCATAGAGATCACATATGTTAGGAAGGCCCCCGTGGTGCAAATTGCAGGACTAATATTGAAAAGTGGCAGCCGACTCTCTACTGATCAAGATGGAGCACAGATTCATTTCATTTATTATTCATGGTGAACCTGCACTAATTCCAGATGTACTACAAAAGAGGAGTTGTAGAGAAAGTGATGATTGAATTAATATCCCTGTTAATGAAATCACAAGCTTTAGGCCAGGCAGAGCCGTCAGATTAGTGAGATGGATGGGTGGAAACTCTCTGCCAGTCTTTCATTTCTGCCTTTACAGAATATGCCGGATGAATCTGGCCACAGCTTCCACCTAAAAACAACAAAGACTTGTAATGACAGCTATTGTCTAGTCAATGATGGAGTACAGTATAGCCATAGATGTCTCGGAAATATCACGCATGTAGGAGATCTTGGCAACGTAGCTGGCTGGTATTCGCTAAAGTTCAAAGAGCTCTACACTCCCGCATACAAAACAGAAGTAAGTACCGTATTTTTAACACCTATGAGATGCAACTGCCCATAAGAAGCACCCGGGGTTTAGAGTAGGGAAATTAGGGAAAAAGAACTCCTAACCTAATGGGGTGCTAGAATTCCCCTCCCAGTCAGCCCATTACAGGCAGTGTGCAGCATCTCACATTACAGGCAGTGTGCCGCATCCCACATTACAGTCAGTGCGCGGCATCCCACATTACAGGCAGTGCGCGGCATCCCACATTACAGGCAGTGTGCGGCATCCCACATTATAGGCAGTGCACGGCATCCCACATTACAGGCAGTGTGCAGCATCTCACATTATAGGCAGTGCACGGCATCCCACATTACAGGCAGTGCGCGGCATCCCACATTACAGGCAGTGTGCGGCATCCCACATTACAGGCAGTGGGCAGAATCCCAGATTACAAGCATTGGGCGGCATCCCCCAACACATCCAGCAGGCAACATGCCCCAATACAGCCAGCGGGCAGCATGCCCCAAAACAGCCAGGGGGCAGCATGCCCTGATACCACCGGCGGGCAGCATGCCCCGACACAGCCGGCGGGCAGCATGCCCCGATACAGCTGGTGGGCAGCATGCCCCAAAACAGCTAGCGGGCAGCATGCCCCAAAACAGCTAGCGGGCAGCATGCCCCAAAACAGCTAGCAGGCAGCATGCCCCGATACAGCCAGCAGGCAGCTTGCCCCATTACAGTCAGTGTGCGACACCTCCCCCCATACACCCTGCCACCCTCCTTACCACTGGCGCCGCCCGCAGACAGACAAACACACACACATTCATCTTACTATCCACTGCAACACATGTTCCTGGCTGAGGCGGGAACATGTGTATTGGGCAGCGGAAGCTGTAGGAGCCGCAGGTCAGCGTCTTGGAAGCGCTGGGAATGTGATTTTTTTTTTTTTGTTATTTAGCATTCGCCCGATAAGACGCACTGATATTTTCCCACCATTTTTTCCTTCATATAGGATGAAAAATAGGATAATATACAGTGCTTCAAAAAAGTTTTCATATGCCTTTAGCTTTTCCACATTCTACAGCCACAAACTTATATGGTACAGAGCGAGCAGGCAAGGTTTAAAACTGTTTTTGTATTGTTCTAAAGAAGTCTTTGTAGCTGAAGGGTCGGCTTGGGAATGATTTCCTCTGATTGGCTGGGGTATTGATTTTCTCTGGTGGGCCCAAAGAATGAATTTCTCTGGTGGGCCCAAAGAATGATTTTTTTCTGGTGGGCCCAAAGAATGAATTTCTCTGGTGAGCCCCAAGAATGATTTCCTCTCGTGGGCCCCAAAGATGATTTCCTCTCGTGGGCCCCAAAGATGATTTCCTCTCGTGGGCCCCAAAGATGATTTCCTCTCGTGGGCCCCAAAGATGATTTCCTCTGTGGGCTCCAATAATGATTTGATCTGTGGGCTCCAAGAAAGATTTCCTGTGGTGGGCCACATAACTTGGTAGCGCTCCCATAGGCAACCACATTTTAGAGAATAACCCCTTTGAACAACCTTTTTTTTAAATATATGTTTCGTTCTAAAGTAGACCAAAACTGAACCTAGCATCTATAAGACACTAGATCCGGTTAGACAACCACTTCTGGGACATCCAGATTTTAGATGCCATGCTATGTGAAATCTCACCAGTCACCCAGTTTTCTTACCTATCCTACGAGCCCACGATGCATGCGCAGCCGGCAGCACCTCTCACATCTTTCTTGCACTCTGTGCGGATTTTTGTTTTGCTGTTTGGGGGCTTGGAAGGCTTGAGTTTCTGTTTTTTCCGTTTTTTGTGCTCTGCACAGTGCCCCTAGTGTCCAGAACATTATATTACACCCATCAAACAGCAAACTAAACACTAGAGGGAGCATATTTCTTTAACCGAGCAGAGAAATATTACGATGCCATAGAGTGCTGCTTATGCCAGAGTATACACATGGAGGAGAATCAGAGAGGGGGTTTGGGGAGCTGATAGAGGAGTTAAAATAAGCAGGCCACAAGGACGGGGCATAGTGGGGTAAAGAAGAAGATCAATATAAACAAGACAAAGAGAGTATATGAAGCTGCGGTGCAGACATAGAGTGAACAAGAAGATAAATATACAGAACAGTAAAAAATACCAACATTTTCGTACTCAATCCATTTTCCTTTAAAGTGGACCAAAACCCATATCTATCTATAAGATTCCCGGGCTCATCGATTCCCTCCCCCCGGTGCACCCTGGTAGATCATAAACTCACCTTCTTTTCCGGTCCAACAGCGCATGTGCGAGCCACAGCCACATCCCCGCTATCCCTCTAGCAAGACGCGTGCCCGTTCGCATTTATGAATGGCCGGCACGGGCATGCTTCTTGTTAGAGGGAGCCTTAGACAAAGGCTTAGACGATATGACGTGAGCAGATCTGACCACACAAATTGGACCAGAGGCCGTGCATGCGCCATAGGACCGGGAACAGTTGAGTTTGTTTCAGCAACCTAGGGGGTTTCAAACAGCAGGGCACCCCTAAACAGGGTGCCCTGGGGGCAAGGACCAAAACCCAAGATAGTAAAAATCCTGGGTTTTGATCCACTTCAAACTCGATCTTCAGCCACTTACTTTTTATTCTTTCCCCCACTGGGCTGCAACTCTGTTCAGGACTCGGATACGAGTTAGGATATGGGCACCACCATCTTGCCTCAGAATTCTACCCATTGTGGGATGAAAATGTATTTGAGGGCATAGTCAAGGTCAGTGCAGGCAGGGTAGGGTCACAAGTGGTAGGTCAAGCCAAGGTGATTGAAGGCAGCCTATGCTCACAGGCAGTAGGACAAGGCAGGATCAGTGGAGGCAATGTTTGGTCATAGGCAGTAAAGTTAGGTAGGTGTAGGTCATACCAAGGTCATTTCAGGCAGCATAGATTTGCAAGTCAAGGTCATTGCAAGCAGGATAGTTTCAGAGAATATAAGGTAAGCCAAGGTCAATGAAGGTAGTTTAGGCGCACAGGCTTTAAGAAAAGTCAAGGTTAAGAGGCAATATAGGTTTACGAGCAGTAAGTTAAGCCAAGGAGGTCAGAATATAAGGTAAGCAAAGGTCAATGAAGGTAGTTTAGGCGCACAGGCTTTAAGAAAAGTCAAGGTTAAGAGGCAGTATAGGGTCACAGGCAGTGGCAGACTGGGGCCAAAAATCAGAACTGAATTTTACCATCCCCTGGCCGGCCCGGGACTTTCCTGCTGAGCCCCCCCCCCTCCCTAAACAATGATGTAAGGGCTATAGCATCAGGGGCGGGGGTTCCTTGGCTTCTGGGTACAGTGGGGCTGGGTACAGGGGGCTGAAAGGGGGACTAAAGGGGCAGCGATTAAATGTGGGCATTAAAAACAGCAGCCCAACTGGCCCAAAAGCAGTGCGGTCCACTGGGCATTGTCCCAGGTCTTCCTATGGCCAGTCCGCCCCTGGTCACAGGTGGCAAGATAAGCCAAGGTCAGTGGAGACAGTGGGGTGTCCCAGGCAGTAAGAATCGGCGAGGTAGATTTACAGGTCAAGCCAAGGTCATTGCAGGCAGCATAGGTTCACAGGTGGTAAGATAAGCCAAGGTCAGTGAAGGTAGTTTAGTTGCACAGTCATTAGGACGAGTCAAAGCCAATTGTGGGACCATAAGTTCACAGAGTGGGTGACTCTGGGGAGGAAAATAAGAAAAATAATATTCTGAACCAAATAACCAAGGCAAGGTGCAGAATCCTCCAATTACCTCCCATTCCCATAGGCAGTGTGGCATCCCCCCTATCATTCCCCTACAGGCAGTATGGCATCCCCTCCTCCCATTCCCATAGATAGTGTGGCACCCCCCCTCCACAGGAAGTAAGACATATCAAGGTCAGTGGAGGCAGTGTGGGGTCACAGGAAGTAAGACAAATCAAGGTCAGTGGAGGCAGTGTGGGGTCACAGGAAGTAAGACAAGTCAAGGTCAGTGGAGGCAGTGTGGGGTCACAGGAAGTAAGACAAGTCAAGGTCAGTGGAGGCAGTGTGGGGTCACAGGAAGTAAGACAAGTCAAGGTCAGTGGAGGCAGTGTAGGGTCACAGGAAGTAAGACAAGTCAAGGTCAGTGGAGGCAGTGTGGGGTCACAGGAAGTAAGACAAGTCAAGGTCAGTGGAGGCAGTGTGGGGTCACAGGAAGTAAGACAAGTCAAGGTCAGTGGAGGCAGTGTGGGGTCACAGAAAGTAAGACAAGTCAAGGTCAGTGGAGGCAGTGTGGGGTCACAGGAAGTAAGACAAGTCAAGGTCAGTGGAGGCAGTGTGGGGTCACAGGAAGTAAGACAAGTCAAGGTCAGTGGGGGCAGTGTGGGGTCACAGGAAGCAAGACAAGTCAAGGTCAGTGGGGGCAGTGTGGGGTCACAGGAAGTAAGACAAGTCAAGGTCAGTGGAGGCAGTGTGGGGTCACAGGAAGTAAGACAAGTCAAGGTCAGTGGAGGCAGTGTGGGGTCACAGAAAGTAAGACAAGTCAAGGTCAGTGGAGGCAGTGTGGGGTCACAGGAAGTAAGACAAGTCAAGGTCAGTGGAGGCAGTGTGGGGTCACAGGAAGTAAGACAAGTCAAGGTCAGTGGAGGCAGTGTGGGGTCACAGGAAGTAAGACAAGTCAAGGTCAGTGGAGGCAGTGTGGGGTCACAGGAAGCAAGACAAGTCAAGGTCAGTGGAGGCAGTGTGGGGTCACAGGAAGCAAGACAAGTCAAGGTCAGTGGAGGCAGTGTGGGGTCACAGGAAGTAAGACATCACAGGAAGTAAGACAAATTAAGGTCAGTGGGGGCAGTGTGGGTCACAGGAAGCAAGACAAATCAAGGTCAGTGGAGGCAGCAAAGGTTTACAGCCTTTTAGATGGGTTGAAAAATACCTAAGGTCAGAAAATCAGACAGACCATTTATTAGTGAGCCGAGCACGCTGGCAGCCGCATCCCACGCGTCCTACTAGAGGGATAGCGGGGATGCAGCTGTTGCGCCGTTGGACCAAAAAAGAAGGTGAGTTTATGTGCTCCCCGTGGGGTTTCACACAGTGGGGCATCCCAATTTTGGATGTCCTGGGGGGGGCGGAATCAATCTATAAGATTCCCGGACCGATCTCTGTGGGTTTTGGTTCACTTTAAATTAGTTATTTTTGCAAAAATCGTGCCGCGTCAATTATTTTTTTATCAGCCAAAATGAGCGTCTGAACAGAAGTTTTGCTTGAATGTGATTGGATGCTATTAACACACTTGTGTGCTACATAGAAGCTCTTTACATTACCCCCAATTCCGTTGCTTCGTTTTCAATGAAGAAGATAAACTTTACAAGGAACAACTTGGCGAGCACACACATTGGCAAACAGCTCGCCGGTGTTAATCTTAATAATCAGGAAAGTCCATTCATTTCCAGCGAGTGGAATAATATCATGGTCTAATTGTCGCTGAAAAGGCATTGATGCATTTGTGGTTTTAGAGATTATCAACATCGTCATTGCTGACAGATTGATAACTGAGCAAATATTTGCAGAACACAGGAAAGGCTAGAGGTAGATTTTTCATTTTCATGAGCCAAGACATTGTCTTTGTTGATAAGAAGCATAAGTGGAGCACAATTTTCAGGAAAGAATATGGTGAGATTCAGCTACTTAAAGCAGAACAAAACCCACCCAAATGTATTAGATTTCAAGGCTTCCCCCAATTTTGGATGCCCCGCTGTGTGAAACCCCCCAGGGTGCCATTGATCATTCAGCTTCCCTGGGTCCAACGGCGCATGTACGGGCTCTCATCCAGTGAGAGCCATTTGTCTTGACTATGGCCCTTATTTAACAAGGGATAGCGCCAGGTAGCGAAAGGTGAGCGAACGGTAATGACACTCACCGCCACGAGAACGCCGGCTCCCCTCCGCAATCACACATTTATCAAGCCGATCCTGCTTAGCGACTGAGATAGCGCCAGATAGCGAATCATTCATCATTATTCCAGCCTCACCCCACAGCGCCAGCGAGCGACCTTGAACAGCGACAGGTATGACCTCTCGCTACCTGGCACTCTCCAATGCATTTCAATGGAGCAATCTTTAAATATTCATAATTAATTGCTATTGATTTTTTTTTTTTTTTTTTTTAAATGTCAAAAATTCTGTGACCACTTCTGCAATGTTAGATATTTTTTTTAAGTTAAAAAAAAAAAAAAAAATTTGTGCAGAATTGATATTACAGGTCTGATATTAATGTATTCATATTACAAAATGTTTTGAAAAACATGTTTTTTTTATTTTCAAAAAATATGGTTGTATTGGGGGTTAAAAAACTACTTTTAACCCATCGCCGCCAGCGCTCTGGGGTTTAAACAAGCATTTCACAGCGCGAGAATTTTTGGAGCGTGATTTGTTAATGAATATGCTGGGAGCCGTTCGCTATGGCCGTTCGCTGTCATGCGCTCCCATACAGCGCGGAACCTGTCAAACAGCGACTTCTAACCCCGTATTCAACATTACCGCACACCGACTGAGTCGCTGTCAACAGCCGAACAACAGCCAAGCACAGCGAATACTAGCGGGCACTGTGAAAATAACGCTACTGTCGCTCATCTGTCGCTACCTGGCGCTATTAATGAATCGGCCTGTATGTCATTTGGTAAATGGTTCTTGTGGAGGCTAATTCATTAATAACGCCAGGTATTGCCAGATGAGTGTCTGTATAGCGGCGCTTAGAGCGACTGCTAGTAGACGCTGCAAGCGTTTATCGGACGCTGTAACAGAGTGCCTCATTCGCTGTAGTAATCTAGCCGGCATTGATGAATGTGATGTATGCTGGGCGCTCTAACACCAGTACAGCACTGCAGGGAGCGAGAGGTAGCGCCAGCTCAGTGCGACCGACTCTCAGCGACTCAAGCCATATTCAACAAAAAAAAGACTCACACAGCGTAGGCCCTCTGGATCTGGTCGCTGTAGCATAGAGCGCTAGACGCTGTGTGATTAAAGTCTGTATTTGAACACATATCCACCAGTAACAAAGCGAAAACACATGCAATGACATTGTAACATTGTGACATTAACACTTTAGTGCCAGACCTGTAATTCTGCTTAAAAATATAAAAAATCAAAAACGTTTTCAAAAATGACTCTTTCTAGGCCAGGAAAGGTCACACAATTATTTGAGAGAAAAAAAATTAAAAACAAAAAACCCTGTTTAAACAGAAGAAAAGGAACGCCCACTGAAAAGTATGGGAGAGCGACAGGTAATACCTGGCACTCTGGAAGCTAGAGTGTCGGCGCTATACGCTGAGCCGCCTGTAATGATGAATCGTACGCTACATGGCGCTGTTAGAGTCGCTCACCAGAATCGCCTTCATAAATGTGGCATTGCGTACAGCGCCCAGCGTTTACCAGACGCTGCCTGCCGCTATGAAGCACTACCTGGCGCTATCCCTTGATGAATAAAGGGATAAATGGTTCTCATTGTTTTCATTGAAGAGCAAAGCGGCCACATCTCCTGCATTCTCAGGCTGTGTGTGTGCTCCTGTCCAGACATTCAGATAGGCTGGGATGAGAGGGTGCGCAGCTGGGGATCCGCCCGCTCTTGCTTCCCATTGAAACCTATGAGAGCCATTTGCCGAATGACGGGGAGGCTAATTTAAGACTAGCGCCACGTATTGCCATGTGAGTTTCTATGCAACGGCGCTTAGTCCACAAGAGGTTGCTGCAAGCAGGTGGCTTGCGCTATAACTAGAGATGAGCGAACTTTTCAAAAATTAGATTCGGCGATTCGCCGAATTTCTCAAAGAAATTCGGGTTCGTCCGAATCGAACTTTAACGAATCACTCATCTCTGGTGGGAGCGGGGAGGCCAGCTGCGCTGTCAGCAGGCGGCGGAAGCCGGCTTCCGCCACCCGCTGACAGCGCAGCCGGCCTCCCCGCTCCCACCAAGCCCTGAAATGGAAAAAAAAATGCCGGCATGGTGGGAGCGGGGAGGCCGGCTGCGCTGTCAGGCTTCCGCCGCCCACTGACAGCGCAGCCGGCCTCCCCGCTCCCACTATACAGCAATCACTTACCGGCATGGTGGGAGCAGGGAGGCCGGCTACGCTGGCAGCCTCTGGGAAAATTCGGTCAGCACGAACCACTAAAAATTCGGGTTCGTGCTGAATCGAATTTTCCCTGAAATTCGGAGCGAATTCAGGTTCGTTACAACCGATTCGCTCATCCCTAGCTATAACCTAGCGTAACGGCTGGACAAGTGACGCTGTAGTATCCTGTCCAGTATTGATAAATGTGATGTCTGCAGGGCGCTGTAGAAGCTTCTCCGTGCTTCACTGTAGGGCCAATCGAAAACGCTAGGTGGTGTCCCAAGGTCAAAGCGCCCAAGACGACGCTACATCTAACAAAAGGACAACGCTGCAGCGAACGATAGGTAGCGTCAGTTAAGTGCATCTAGCACTCGGTGCTGAAGCCCATATTTAAGAAAAAACTACACACAACCAGCGTCGGCGCTCTAAAACTGGGAGCTCTAGTGTCGAGCGTCAGAAGCTATGTGATAAAAGTCTGTTTCTCAACACATATCCACCAGTAACCAGAAAATACATGGAATGACATTGTTTTAACACTGTAACAATGACACTGCAATGGCCGACCTGCACATACAATTCTGCATAAAAATGTAAAAAAAAATCACAATAAAAGTGTTTGGTTGCCGGGCAGGAGTGGCCACACAATGATTTGAAATTTAGAAAATTACTTTAGGAAAACGCTATTTATACACAACCAAATAAAACACCATTGAATTGTATGGGAGAGCGACACTGAGTGACAGGTGCTACATGGCGCTGCTGAACCTAGAGCGCCAGCACTTTACACTGAGCCTCTAGTAATACATGTGACGCTAAATGACGCTATTAGGGGCGCTCACCAGATTGACTTTCATATATTTGGTTTTCACATACTGCACCCAGCGTTCTCCCGACGCTACGTGACGCTACGTGGCACTACCTGGCATTAGCGTTTCTTAAATAACCCCCACAGTCTCTCATTGGTTAAGAGGCCACGCATACGCTGTTGGACCTAGGAAAGGTGAGTGTCTATCAAGTTTGGAATGCCACCGGGAACAGAATAAAACCCAGGAAAGTTGAATTCCTGTGTTTTGATCTGCTTTCATATGTTCAAAAATACGTAAGTAACTTTCATTATTGCATGGTGCTTACTAAACAACAATAACAGAATTACCCATCATTCTTAGCAAGGAGGTGGGGCCATGAAGATCATCTCTCTGGGACCAATCGGGGAGGCCGATTCATTAATAGCGCCAGGTAGCGACAGATGAGCGCCAGTAGCGTGATTTTCTCAGCGCCAGCTAGTATTCGCTGTGCTTGGCCGGGGTTTGCTTGTTGACAGCGACTCAGTCGGGGTGCGGTAATGTTGAATACGGGCTTAGGGGTCGCTGTTTCACAGGTTCAGCGTTGTATGGGTGCGCCTGACAGCGAATGGCCAGAGCGAACGGCTTGCTGCAGATTCATTAACAAATCACGCTCCGAATTTTTTCGCGCTGTGAATTCCTTGTTTAAACCCCAGACCGCTGGCGGCGATGGATTTAAAATAGTTTTTAACCCCCAAACAACCATATTTTTTGATTGTAAAATTATACAAGTTTTTCTAAACATTTTGTAATATGAATACATTAATATCAGACCTGTAATATCAATTCTGCACAAAATCTTTTTTTTTTTTTTTTACCTTAAAAAAAAATCCTAACATTGCAGAAGTGGTCACAGAATTTTTGACATTAATAGCAATTAATTATGATTAATTAAAGATTGCTCCATTGAAATGCATTGGACATCGCCAGGGAGCGACATGTCATACCTGGCGCTGTGATGGGATTAGCAGCGGCGCTGTTCGTTGCAGTCGGCTACATGATGAATCCCGCGGTAGCTGTCGCTCTCGCCGGCGCTAGCCTCATTTAGCTTGATAAATGCGTCATTGTGGCCGACGCCGGGCGTACTTGAGTCGGTAGCCGCCGTTAGCTGGCGGGACCTGGCGCTCGTCAGACACTACCTGGCGCTATCGCTTGATGAATAAGGGCATAAATCTCCTGTAGACCACTAGCAGGTGAAATTCTTAGAAATGCCTTACAATTATGCGATGTGATGAACATCATGTTCCTAAAGTGGAGGCATCACTACATATAAAGCTTCACAGTGCAAAGTGAGTTGACCCCAGGTCATTTTACCCCCCTCCCACAGGAAATGCACATTTGGGTAATTTGCCCTTCTAAATACCCCTGTAAAGGCTTAAATAAGGCAGAATAAGCCCCCATCCACATATATACAGAGGCAGTGTCCACCAGCGGCACCTGTACTGTCCTGCCAGCAAGAAATAGGGTTTGTTGTGTGGGCGTGCAAGTGCCTTGCTTGGCCAATGGCTTCCAGACATTCAGACATGGTAAGTTTTCTTCACTATTTTTTTTTTACTGTCTTTCAGTGGACCTTCTGTTGATGGGAATCCCAATTTGGGCTCGGGCACACCGTTAGTGTGGACATTTTGTGTTTTGACATTATAAGATCTTCTTGGCTGACATCTTCAAGAGGGACTATGAGCTTTAATCGGGAACAAATCGTGCAAAATGTGCTCTGAACTCAGCCTGCTATGTAGTTCACCATAACTCCCAAGTGTCCCTGATTTGGAGGGACTGTCCCACTTTTGAGTCCATGTTCCCCTGTCCCTCGTTCTTCTCTGTCCTTCTTTGATGTGTAACATGCAGATCTGCAGCAATAATTGATTCATTCGCTTATTTAAAGTGATTATATTGTTGTAACGGTTACATCCTAACTCCTAAACATCCCTCAATGAGGGGTGTGGCTTAATTGACAAATTGTCCCTCTTTCCCACCCTGAGAAGTTGGAAGGTATGTAGTTCACTGCAAGGTTCAATGACACTAAAAATAAATGCTGTTGCTGTATTTAAAGGGGACCAAAACCCACATTTTTAACTAGCATCCCCTGAATTGCTCCCCCCATGAAGAGAACCCTTTTCCTATTTCCACTGCTCCTGCTTTACTCTAATCCCAGATAATGGCCCTTGTTTTAGCTGTAAAGCTCCGCCTTCTCCATGCATTGCCACTGTTGTGGGTGGCAATGATGTCCTACAATCTTACAGAGAGGGACAGCCAAAAAACGATGTTCCAAGACATTTCTAGTTCAACTTCCCAAGAAGCGAATGTGGGCAGGGGATATGGCCAAATGTATTTCACAAGTTTACTGAGTTGTGGTACGCTTTAACAAAAATCACAGTCTGAGACTAGAAAGAAAACAAAAAGGCATAGCTTAGAACAGGAGATAATATTTAACTACTACGCTACTACTACTACGATAATGCTTTGGTTTTATTTTTACCCAGGCGTGTGCAGACTTTTAACTATCCTTGTCCATTTATTTTATTTTGAGATGTGTCATAGTAATATGGTTGATGGCGTTTAAAGTGGACCAAAACCCTCTGTGATCCATTCCCTCCCCCCAGGGCATCAAAAATAGGGATGCCCCACTGCGTGAAACCCCCCAGGTCACCCCATACACTTCCCTGTTATCCTTCTAGCAGGGCGCGTGCCTGCGCCAGGCATTTGTGAATTGCCGATGCGGGCAAACTCCCTGTTAGAGGGTAGTGGGGTATGCGGCTGTCAGCACGCTCAGAGACACTGGGCGCGCCGTAGGACTGGGAAGAGGTGAGCTGGCTTCTGAGATCTGGGAGGTTTCACGCAGCGGGTGCCCCGGGGGAAAGGACCAAAACCCAGGACAGTCAAAATCCTGGGTTTTGATCCAATTTTGGGAGACGGATATCTGGAATCTTCTATAAACCAACAGAAAACAAAAATAGAATGGTATCTTCTGTAAAGTGCTGGAGGGGCCATGGACGAGTATAATCAGGAGGTCACCAAGGTTAATGTATGTTTGCTGACCTCTCCTGAGCTGGTGGAAGCAGCTGATGGCCACTGGTGTTGGGATCATTGGAGGTCATAGGATATTTGTTTTAGCTCACTGTTGTCCAAACTTTGCTCAGTTGTGCACCACCAACATATCTTCTGATGACATGGATGGTCTTCCAGAATGCCATATCATAAAAAGCAATGGACAATTCTTCCACAGAAGACAGGTCACTCCTAAACAAATTAGATAGACCCTCATGTTGGGCTTGATTTAGCCCAGGTTGTTGCCATGTCACACATACGCGAGCCATAGGCTCAGCACAGCAAGGGCTGAAAGAACTTTGTTAAAAACCTTTTTAGGTATCTTAAAGACGTCCGTTTAAACCTCTAAACCTTAACCTACAAACCTCTCCCAGGCCAAGCCCCGCTCTACATGTCATACCAGTCTAAACACAACCTCCAATTTGCTCACTACCTCCTCCTGATCACCTCCTCCCACTCCTGTCTTCAGGACTTCACATGTTTTGCTCCACTCCTCTGGAATGCATTTCCCCATACAATTCTCAAACCCTCTTCTTTCCTGGTGGTAGTGTTCCTTTAAGGCAGAGCAAAACTCTAGACATTCTAAAAGACTACAGGGCTGGGCACTGGCCTTTGCCTGGGGCATCCCAAATCATGTTTGAATCCACCATGGGTCTATGCGAAACTCACCTTTACCCTGACGCCGGCCCCATCCCCAGCATCCTATGCCCAGTCATTCAGATAGGTTAGATGCGGGAGTGCGCATCCCTGCAGGGGAGATGTGGTCTCTCCTGCTCACTATTGCAGAGCTCTGGGACTAAATAGAGCTGTTTACCAAAAATTAATATGCAAAGCATACAACTCTTTTTGGGCAAGAGCCCGCGCATGTGCCGTGGCACCGGTAAATGGTACGTTTTTACAGGCGAACTGGGGGGTATTGGATGGCCTCCGGGACAAGAGACTTAAAGTGAACCAAAACCCACAGAGATTGGCCCAGGAATCTATGGCCCAATTGATTCCACCCCCCCCCCCCCCCCCGGCATCCTCTATGTGAAACCCCCCAGGTCACCCATAAACGTATCTTCTTTCCCGGTCCAATGGCGCATGCACAAACAGTGCCCGCATCCTTGCTATCCCTCTAGCAGGGCATCTGTAAATGGCTGCCGCGGGCACGCTCCCTGTCGGATCCGCTCGTATTAGACAAGCTCCTGGACAAAGGGGCTCGAACAGATCCGAGCGCGCTGATTGGACAAGCGACCGCGCATGCGTTGTAGGACCGGGAAGAGGCGAGTTTGTTCGGGCAACCTGGGGGGTTTCACGCAACAGGGCAAGGACCAAAACCCAGGATAGTCAAAATCCTTGGTTTTGGTCCACTTTAAACATGGGATAGTAAAAATCCTGGGTTTTGTTTTGCTTTAAATTTTAAAAAAAGGTAGTCATCTTTATAATCCCACAGCAGCTACTGGCCATTTCGGTGCCCGGAAACATTCCGGTGTCTCAGTGTCCCTCCATCCCTTACATCAGCCACAGTTCCTGTGCACACCCTCTCCATTGCAGTAAATACAGTTGGGTGTGAAAAACAGCGAGCAGTGGCCATGTAACCAAGGAATTTGAGGGGGGGGTGCTGGGGCTCGTTCTCAAAAACCTAGGAAGATTTTTATGGACTGGACCAGACGTAAGAAAAGGTGAGGCTTTCTGGCACTCGGGGCAAAGATTTTAAAGTGGACCAAAACCCAGGATTTTGACTATCCTGGGTTTTGGTCCTTTCCCTCGGCACACCCGCTGTGTGAAACCCCCCAGATCGCAGAAGCAAACTCACCTCTACCCAGCCCTAGGGCACAAGCGCGGCCGCTCGTCCAATCGGCGCGCTCTGAGCCGCTGATGTCACGTTGTCTAAGCCGAGTGTGCTGGCAGCCGCATTCCCTACTTCCCTCTAACAGGGAGTGTGGCAGTACCGGCCATTAACTAATGCCTGGCTGCTAGAGGGATAGTAGGGATGCGGCTGCGGCTGGCGCATGCGCCGCTGGATCGGGAAACAAGGTAACTGTATGGAGCACTTACACAGTGGGGCATCCTGATTTTGGATGCCTTGGGGGTAGAGAATCGATCGGCCTAGTCCTGGGACGATCTCTGTTGGTTTTGTTCCACTTTAAGTCTCTTACCCCAGGGGCCATCCGATTTGTGAAACCCCCCAGATCGCTTGTAAAATCTTACCTTTTACCGGTTCCGCAGCACATGCGCTGGCTCTCGCCTAAGAAAGAGTTGTATGCTTTTCATATTAATGTTCTATAAGATTCCCAGGGCGATCGCCGTGGGTTTTGCTTCCCTTAAAATGGTGCAGCAGGTCAAGGGGGCACCAAAAGGGGGCCCTGAGCACAGGTGGGGGACCTGTGCTCAGGGCCCCCTTTTGGCGCCCCCTTGACCTGCTGCACCTGGGGCACATGCCCCCCCCCCCCCCCCAGCTACCCCCCTGGGTTTGCAGCCCCTGTAACATTTCTTTCCCCTGGAAGCACCTTGAGCCAAAGTAGGTACTTGCCCCAGGCAAAAGAAACCACTTGCCATGTCCTCATTTGTCACCTCTGAAATAACCCTGCAGTCAGTTGTGTTATTTTCGGCCACTGAACCAGTGTGATCTAATCTTGGCAACCGAAAAACTTTGTGAACTTTCGGGCCGGCGGGATTTACACATCCCAAGTTAGGACCTTCTCTTTGGCAGTCTCTGGCGGCTTTTGTACGACTCTGCGCCCAACCTGAAACCAAAACGATAACATCTGCTGGGCTATTTTGATCTACAAGTAGGTGGCTGGGGGTTGATGGTTTTAAAGCCCGAAGGGTTAAAGGATTACGATTGTATTGCTTTCTTGGCAACTTGTACAGGGCGGTAAACAAGAAGAAAATATTATTATATAATGATATGCCCAAATCTCAGAACTTTGGTAGATCTGACACCTTTCATGTAAACAGAAGGAAAACAAACTAGTCTCAGAGCAGGTGAGTGTCAGGCGGCGGACCCGGAGGAGATGTCAGCTGTCGTATTTCAAGCCATTTGTTGACGTAGGTGTCATCGGATTCCTGTATCTTATCATAGGCGCCGCCTGCTTGACTCAGGGGTTTGAAAAGTTTATGAGACTCCAAACCGCTGCATTTAATATGATGTCATAGTGATGTCATTGGAATCTGCTCACTCAACATAGCTGACGTGCAGAGGGCTCTGTTGACCGACTTTGCTCCGAGTAGACGTGTGAAGCAGCGCTGGGAACCGGAAGACTTTGAATGCAGAGAATTCACAGCTTGCAGCATAAAGTGCCAGTGTAGATGGTGGGGTCATGTCAGCCCTTCAGGCTGCGCTTATGATGATGTTATTGCACACTTTCTACATTGTCGCTCATGACTGGTAAAATAGAAGCAGCTATAGGTGCATACACATTTTTTTATAATTGGCCTCAATTTTTCTCCTCCCTTAAAGTGGACCAAAACTCACCTTGGAGTCTATAAGATTCCCGGGCCAATTAATTCCCCCCTGGGCATCCAAAATCTTGATGCCCCACTGTGTGAAACCCCCCAAGTCGCCCCATTCACTTACCTGGTTTCCTGGTCCAACGTCGCATGCGCGAGCTGCATCCCGCTGTCCCTATAGCAGGGCGTGTGCCCGCGCCAGGCATTTGTGAATGGCCAGCACGGGCACGCTCCGTTAGAGGGAAGCGGAGGATGCGGCCGTCAGGGCGCTCAGAGCCGTTGCTCCTAGACATGCCATGGGACCAGGAAGAGGTGAGTTGGTCTGGGCAACCTGGGGGGTTTCATGCAGCGGGGCAACCCCAATCGGGGTGCCCTGGGGAAAAGACCAAAACCCAGGATAGTCAAAGCCCTGGGCTTTGGTCCACTTTAAGCAGGGCGCGTGCCTGCACCAGGCATTTGTGAATGACTAGCCCGGACATGCTCCCTGTTAAAGGGTAGTAGGGGATGGGGCCACCAGCGAGCTCGGATCCGCTCGCCTTAGATGAGCTCTAGGACGAAGGGGCAGTAGCAGATCTGAGCGCACTGACTGGACGAGAGGCTTGCATGCGCCGTAGGACCAAGGAGGGGTGAGTGAGATCGGGCAGTCTCAAATTTAGAGTTAAGTTCCACATGAGAACAAAGAAAGTTAGATCTACCTGTATTTTGGCTGGTGTCTGGCAAGTAAGTGTGGGGGCCATGTTTTTCACCAGCCGCCCCTACCAGAGGCACACATGGCATGTGAACAGGGCTGGTGCCAACACTGGTCATACCCGGAAAAGTGGCGAGGACCGAGGTATCTTCAGGGACCCACTCAGGATAGAACATGGCAGTGAGGGTGAACAATGATTCTCCGTGGAGGAGCGACAAGGTTGTGAAACGCGCCTGGGGGGGGGGGTTTGCTTTGGTTGCTATGGGTGTGGGGCATTTACTGTGAAACTTACACATGTATGGTGCACTTTTATAGTTATGCCCTTTATATAAGGTTCACATTTGATACAAGCTATGTATAGTATTGTTCATTTCCTTGTTTCTTTTATTTCTGCTTTGATTGTAGGAGATTATTTGCTGCTCATATGACCCTGTTTAATTACATATAACTAGAATTGAGATATTTGTGTCTACCTTGCAGCTATTTGACTCTAATGTGTCCACACCTAAGACCAATATTAGTAGTGCACACACATTTGTATGCTAATTAATTATGGATTTGTTATTGAAATACTTAATAAATATGCTGCATATATTATTGGATTGTGTCTGCGTGGCATTATTTTTGTTTATTTTGATGGTTATTTAGCCGATACAGCACAGTAATATAACATTATCTATTTATATGATATATATATTTCTTATGTTGTGGTAATTGGAAGGTGACTGACGACAGGTCAGAAGCTGCTGAGAATGAGAGGATAATCAGCAGCATCAGTGGACCCTTCAGAGCAGTGAAGGCACAAAGATCTAGATAGGTGTGTACGAGGCCTTAAAATGCTATCGCAGGCAAAGGCATTTGTTACACTATTTTGTCGGGCTATGTTTGGCGCTGTCCTGAACTGTTTTCCATTTTTAAAGAATAAATGGCTGAGATATTGAGGTTCATAGGTTCGTGTCATGATTTCTCTTCTGAAGAAAGTGGGCGTGGTCATTGGATCTGTGATGCTGCATAAAAATCAGCATAATAGGCGGGGTCTGTAAGATTCCCAGAACTTGCATAAGTCACCCTGGCTGGGCTTCCCCCCTCTCCCCCTGTTGCTCGGCGACAGTGGAACCTAGACCAGCACTCCCAGACACACTCCCAAGTGGGGGGTTGTTCTCAGCCAGGAAGAGAGCAAGAATGGAGGGGGCCAGAAGGCAGAAGCGGGGGCTGGAAAGAATGCTCCCTCCCACCACCGGCTGGGGGGAGAGAGAATGGAGAGGAGCGGTGATGGAGCTGCACTTACTCTCAGCTGGGAGGAGGGGGCAGGGGGGCGGCTGGTGGAAAATAACTTCCAGCATCAAACCAGGAGGAGAGCGGGGGAAAGGGGGAAGATGCAGGGCTCTCCCCTGGCATTAGCCTGGGAGGAAAGCGGGGGAAAGGGGGAAGATGCAGGGCTCTCCCCTGGCATTAGCCTGGGAGGAAAGTGGGGGAAAGGGGGAAGATGCAGGGCTCTCTCCTGGCATTAGCCTGGGAGGAAAGCGAGGGAAAGGGGGAAGATGCAGGGCTCTCTCCTGGCATTAGCCTGGGAGGAAAGCGGGGGAAAGGGGGAAGATGCAGGGCTCTCCCCTGGCATTAGCCTGGGAGGAAAGTGGGGGAAAGGGGGAAGATGCAGGGCTCTCTCCTGGCATTAGCCTGGGAGGAAAGTGGGGGAAAGGGGGAAGATGCAGGGCTCTCTCCTGGCATTAGCCTGGGAGGAAAGCAGGGGAAAGGGGTAAGATGCAGGGCTCTCTCCTGGCATTAGCCTGGGAGGAAAGCAGGGGAAAGGGGTAAGATGCAGGGCTCTCTCCTGGCATTAGCCTGGGAGGAAAGCAGGGGAAAGGGGGAAGATGCAGGGCTCTCTCCTGGCATTAGCCTGGGAGGAAAGCAGGGGAAAGGGGTAAGATCAAATAACAAACACTGAAAGACAGGGTTCAGTGTGGGACTGGCACATATGCTAATACACAAAATTAGTATGAATATACAAAACTTTAATCAGTATCAAGCAGCACATTACATATACCATTGAACAACATACACAATAAAAAACATAGAAGTGACAGTAAAAAACGGGGGCCCCCCATGCAACTTTAACAGCCACACAAGCACGTCCCAGCCATACACAGCCTCGCTACACCAATATGCCTGGTTAAAGGAGAATGAAGGCTGCCCCTTCCGGGGAATAATCGAGTAATCTCTCCCAGCGCTAGGGTTGGAAATGGCCAGTTCTAATCAGACATAGATACACTTATCCGGCGTAGCGGCGCCAAATCACAGATCCGGGGAAAAGGGATATCCCTCAATGACTCAATCTGGAAAGTCCCACATAGACCAGTCCTGCACATTCAGCGTGGACTAATTATGGCCCACATACACAGGGCTGCATAGATCCCGCCCATATGTCGCAGCGTGTACTTAGCTGTATCCAGATGAGACACTCGCAGCCGCACGTCCTCAAGCTTAGTCTGACAGGTATGTGAGGTTTAACGCGTCAGCCGAGTCCTCCATTGATGAGCTGTGCTGCGACGCTCCAGGATCCTTCCTACTGGCCAGTAGTACTTGCAATCACCCGCGCCAAGGCATCAAGCGTGAGGGGCTGTTAGGCAGAGACGCAGGTGGGCCGGCCGTCAGCCGACACGTGTTTCGCTCCGCCCACCGGAGCTTCGTCAGGGTGGGGGGCGGGCGGATCAGTCTGCTATTTAGCTGCTGTCACAATCCTCCTCATCAGAGTAAACCGCCAATCAGCATCCACATCTCAGTTACGTCACATGCTGGATGCAAATGGCGCGGACTATGAGTCCCAGCAGGTATATTCCACGCTGATTGCCGCCTCTGCTCCCCGCTACTGAATCATTTAGACTAATATTTAGTACATAGCCGTTTGGAAAAGAGAAAGGGGAGTCTCTTTTGAATAGAGTCTAACTTTCACATTGTAGATCCAGCGCTGCCTCCTTATTCACATAAATTTTTATCAGCGATTAAGCATAATGCTGTCATCATCCTGGCGTCATATGTCATAAAACAGCAGAACGAAGCTGTTTTTTCATATCCTCAGCCAACATACAATCATCGGGTCATAAGGCAAATCAATACCAGCCGTCATTGTTGAAATGCATATACATGGCATAGGTGGACCTAGATTTCTAAGCATATTCATGCGCACCCAAAGCCACCACTCAGACCATATTCATGCGCACCCGAGGCCACCACTCAGCCCATATGTTCATGCTGCCATAGCGTATACCACTTATACATTTTGATTTTAATTTTTACTTTTAAATTATGGAGATGTTGTCTCTTATCTGGCCCCTGAGGGTCGGGGTGCCATCTTCTTTTATAAAAACGATGGACTATAGCTTAAGACTAAATCTATAGATTAATTTAGTTTCTCTGATCTCAAAAGGTCAAACAACCACAAGCTGGGAGGGAGAGCTAGAAGCAATTCCAACCTTTTTCCCGCCTGGTTGGAACTATCCAAAGTCTGACTAAATCCGGGGCCTTTTAAAGCAAACAGTGCTTAGTATTCCCCTAGCTATAGTAAGCACCAACAGCCCTAAGTTCTTCATAAGAAAGCATTAAGCCCCGACTCTATGTTGAGGCCATAAGGGGTCATTGTACCCATTTCATAAATAAGTCGAGCCTCCTGTTGTAATAAGCGTTGGTCCTCAAAACCTCTTCTGCCTCCCCCATGGAGGACAAAAATCCCACATGCCTTAAGGCCCTCAGGGTTGCCCTGATGGAACTGGCGAAAATGTTCAGCCACTGGGGTACGCTCACTACCCTTCCGGATGTCGCGTACATGCTCACCCACCCGTGCTCGAAGCTCCCGCTTGGTCTTCCCGACATACTTCATACCACACGGGCAGGTGAGCATGTAGACCACCAGGGTCGTGGCGCAGCTAATGAACCCCTTAATGGGGCGTGGCCTATCGGCACACTTCGGTCCCCAGAACATAGTCGCTTTCTCCATGAAGGGGCAAATCCTGCAGTGGCCACATTTAAAGGACCCATTCAGTTTCTTTACAGACATCCCTCTACTTTCATCCCTCAGGTCACTGTGAACTAGGAGGTCACGAATATTGGGGGCCCGACGTGCGGTTAACAGGGGCCTAGGGCCCACTATTTTTGCAACAGTGGGATCCATACAGAGTATATGCCAGTTCCCTTCCAAAACTGTACGGAAGGCCTCCCAGTGGGAACCAAACTGTGTAATAAGTCTCACTGGTTGGTCTTTAGGAGGACCATATCTTTTACTCATCTTTGCCACATTGTTGCCTCTTAATAAATCCTCCCGGTTCCTCTCATGCGCCTTCTTCACACATGTCCTGAGTAGTCGATGTGGGTACCCCCTATCCCGGAACCTCCTAGTCAGATCACGGGCCTCCTGTTTGAACTCCTGTTCTGTTCCACAGTTCCTACGGATACGTAGAAACTGGCCCAGAGGGATTCCACGCCTCAAGGGGAGAGGGTGATGACTAGTGAAGTGTAGCAGCGTATTCCCCGCCGTGGGCTTCCTAAAGGTAGTAGTTGTCAATCTGTCCCCATCCCGTCTAATCGCGAGATCTAAGAATTCTAACTTGTTGGGACCTATTTTAGAAGTCAGGTGTATGTTTCGTCCATTCGAGTTCAGCTGAGTGACAAAAGACTCAAAAGCCTCCTGGGTCCCCCTCCATACCACCAGGATGTCATCTATGTAACGCAGCCAGAGGGCGACCTGCGCCCCAAAGTCGGCCCGCCCAAACACCTCCTCCTCCTCCCACTTACCGAGGTGCAGGCAGGCATACGATGGAGCACAGGCCGCCCCCATAGCGGTGCCCCTGATCTGGTGGTAGAAGTCCCTGTGGAAGCGGAAAAAGTTGTTATTAAGGACGAACTCAAGCAGTTCCACCACCAGTTCGTTATACGCTGCATCACAGGGACCTAACTCATCCAAGAACTGGGACACCGCTCTTAGGCCCACCGTGTGGGGAATGGAGGTGTATAAGCTCTCGACATCGATGCTGGCGAGAAGCCACTCCCCTGCCAGCGTGAATGGCAAGATCTTCCGGAGGACATCGCTAGTGTCCAAAACGAAGGACGGCAATACCGTCACTAAGGGTTTGAGGTTTTCATCAATGAATTTAGCGATGCCCTCAAGGGGACCACCATTCCCAGACACGATGGGCCTGCCTGGTGGCATCGAGGGGGACTTGTGTATTTTAGGTAGGGTGTACAACACCGGGATATTGTAGTCCCGCACCCGGAGGAATTCAAATAGCTTGGGCGTTAGCAAACCTTCCTCCTTTGCCCAATCCAATTTGTCGTTCAACCGTCCAACTACCATAGGGAAGGGATTAGAGTTAACTTTCCTATATGTTGTGGAGTCACTCAGTTGACTCTGAATCTCTTTGATGTAGTAATCTCTATCCAGAAGTACTACATTTCCTCCCTTATCGCTAGGGCGTACAATCACATTAGAGGCCCTCTGTAGGTCATTGAGGGCACTCCTTTCCTCTACTGAAAGGTTGTCATCAATTTTAGAAAACCGCCAGTTCCCTTTTGTCAGATCCCTCTGAACAGCTTGCAGGAACAACGATATATAGCGATTAGAAGATAAGGGAGGAAAACTCTTGGACCGGGGCTTCAAGTTGCGTAAATTTGGAAGCAAGTCAGGAATTTCTACGTCCTCAAGCTCAGGTACATCAATTGTGGTATTATCAGTCTCGTCATTGCTTACAGCTAAGTTAGGTCCTTCCCCTCCCGGGGTAATCCCTCTCATCGAAACCTCAGGCCGCGAGAACATACTTTTAAATAGGACTTTGCGGAGGAAAAGGGAGGTGTCTTTAAATAAGGTGAATTCATCCCCCCCCACCGTGGGAGAAAAGGACAAACCCCTTGCCAAAACTGACCTATGGCTATCTTCCAAGACAAACTGAGATAGATTGATAACATTTAGGGTTGCCTCTTGTCCAACCCCCGAGGCTAGGAGGGCCATCTCTTCCCTGGTTTTCGTATCCCCCTGAGGGTTTTTACCCGATTCGCCACACTGTCCCCACCTCCTTCGTCTCCTTTTTCTCCTACTTGGTCTAAAAAAGATACCGTCCTATTGGGTTTTCTCTTAGGGCGTGGGGGACTGTCATCGGAGACCTCAGTCTCACAGCCCGACAGATCACTTGACACATCTTTCCAGTTTCTTTGGCGGTTCCCCCCGGCACGGAAGCGGGGCCTAACCTCCAGAAATACCCTGCCTTCCTCAAATTCAGAGACATCCCTCCAAAATTTCTTCTGCTTTATCTCTTTAACACTTCTCTGCACCCGTTCCACCTCTGGAAGGGGTAAGATGCAGGGCTCTCTCCTGGCATTAGCCTGGGAGGAAAGCGGGGGAAAGGGGTAAGATGCAGGGCTCTCTCCTGGCATTGGCATGGGAGGAAAGCGGGGGAAAGGGGGAAGATGCAGGGCTCTCTCCTGGCATTAGCCTGGGAGGAAAGCGGGGGAAAGGGGTAAGATGCAGGGCTCTCTCCTGGCATTGGCATGGGAGGAAAGCGGGGGAAAGGGGGAAGATGCAGGGCTCTCTCCTGGCATTGGCCTGGGATGAAAGCGGGGGAAAAGGGGAAGATGCAGGGCTCTCTCCTGGCATTGGCCTGGGAGGAAAGCGGGGGAAAGGGGGA
This sequence comes from Gastrophryne carolinensis, assembly GCA_027917425.1. Lineage (NCBI taxonomy): Eukaryota > Metazoa > Chordata > Amphibia > Anura > Microhylidae > Gastrophryne > Gastrophryne carolinensis. The sequence goes on from CM051237.1 coordinate 457,321,002, forward strand.
AGATGCAGGGCTCTCTCCTGACATTGGCCTGGGAGGAAAGCAAAGGAAGGGGGGCAAACACAGTGCTCTCCCCCACCATCAGCCCGGGAGAGGGGAGGAAGGGGTGCAGACACAGGGCTCTCTCACCCGGCATCAGCCCGGGAGGAGAGTGGAGGAAGGAGTGCAGACGCAGCGCCCACTCCAGCCATCGCCCTGAGAGAGAGCATAATAAGGGCGGCAGGCAGACCGCTCTGAAAAAGGAGGAGGAAGAGGAGGGGACGGGACATTAGGAGGAGACATTAGACATTCCGTCCCACCTAGCCAAGCTGATTAGGGGATGGGATAAAAAAAAGAAACTAATGTCATTGGCTGAACCTGTAAACCCTGATATCTTGGCCATTTCTGCTTCAAATTAAAAACAGTTTCGGACACCGCCAAATGAAGCCCGACACAATGGTGTAACAATTACCTTTGCTTGCAGATCGACAAAACTTTCACAACCCTATTCTGTGTCCTGCAGTTGAGAAGCTGGTCCCAGAGAACCCCATGAGAGGGAAGTTTTTTAAATTTCTGCTTTTTTTTTTGGTCAATTTAGGCCCCACTCCATAAGCACCTCTTCGTCCAAACAATTAGCTGACTCGAATGTTATTGAATCTTTTAATGAACCTGTTTTTTTTCTTTCTAAGATGCCTTTTCCTCAATATGGCGGCGCTTTGTCAATAGAGTTCAGATGCAGGGTAATGATAAGCATTAGAGGAAGCCCAGAGAGCTTTTAGAAACGTATCTGCTGGTATTTTATTCCTTTTATCAAATGCCGGATAATTTAACTTAAGACAACAGCTTTGCTTTTTTTCCAGGTCAGGGGGCCGTGGAGAAGAACAGGATGAATGAAGAAGGCCTCTTGTCAAACACTGGCATCTCTTTGGGAGATAGTAGGATGGGTACTATTCTCTTCTCAGATAAATTAACTTTCTTCTTTTTAATCCTTGATGATTTAAGCATAAATTGTTCCATTACAGCAATCTTTTGGACAAAATCCCAGGAACAAGTTCTCTGCAGTTAAACTCTGGCATTTCTTTTATCTATATGGCTCATTATACAATTAAATGTGCTTTCATACAACAGGGAATCAGCTCAGTAAACGAGCGGCCCGAAGTGAGGATGGGTTTACCCAATGAGATCCAGACATATCAGGGTTAGTACTGAGAAATAAAAGCCCCTGTGAGCTGGCATATAGCACACAAATGGATAGCTGTGAAGCCTCAAGACAGATGACTATGTGGAACTGGCAGGCCACCTAAACCAGACCTTCACCGTGATTAGGAGCATATCCTATATGTTCCCTCCACCCTGTATATACAGATTGGCTACATTAAAAAATCATCCTACCTGCACCTAGTGTGTTTTCTAAACCTTTAAACATCCAAGATGGTGGTTCATGGAGTCTCAGGCTGCCTGCTGACAGGAAGTGTCTCCTGACTATGCCCTCTGCATTCTGAGACGCTGTTCTCATTCATGAGAGGGAAGTATTTTAACTTTCTGCTTGTTTGTTTTGGTCAAATTGGGCCACACTTCCGCATGGGCACCTCTTCTACCAACAATTAGATGACTTGAATGACCCCAGCTCTGCTCTGTCTGTGCAAAGCCCAGCTATGCCTGAGGCAAGATGGCGGCACCCATATCCTAGACTCCTGAACAGAGCTGAAGCCCAGTGGGGAAAAGGATAATAAGTAAGCAACTAGAAACTTAAAATATATTACTTTTAGATGCTGGAGAATAATTTGTTGAGGGTTTGGGCTTTTCATTAAATGATACTGAAGGTCCGCTTTAACCAGGAAACCCAAAATCTAAGACCACTATTGTTTTCACTGGAAAAATGAACAACTCGACTGTAAGGAAGGTTCAGGTCATGAGGCTGGGTTAAACAGTTCCTCCGCCACATCCGTACACGCCACGAGCCTCCCTCGCCGCTGTGCTAGCGCTGCACACCTTTTGCTCTGATGGACCTGGCCAGTGAGTGTTCGTCTGGGGGGGCTGCTTATGGGGCCTGCTATGGCCATCAGAGCTATGTATGCCTCTGATGGGAGCCATAAGTTCTTGGAATTCAGGAGACATCTAAAGATGAGAAGAAGTGGGCTACCATGGTTTAAGAGGTGCAAGAAGTTGCCTAGTCACAAAGAATTAAGCAGCAGCAGAAGCACCCAGGAAGTCATGGAAAATATCCATTATGTCCCTGCATCAGCCACATCCACACCCTGGAGAACCCAGACGCCACACCCCATCTATGCCATGCCTGCAACAACTCTTTCTTCAAGATAAAATTCCTGGTTGCTCCACTGCATTGGGTGAAGAGTGTAATCCGTAGATGAGCCATTGCCAGTCGGTTTCAAGCATAAGAGCACCGCAAGGTAACACGCCAAGGGTCAAACCAGGTAATCTATTCAAGAGAGCAGCCATAGTTAATCCAAAGGGACCAAAACCACTGATCGTTCGAGAAAGCCAGGTCAGAGCAGAGGATTCCAAAAACACAGAAGATCACAGGATACTAGTCACTAAAGATCAGGCAGTCATGTGATGAAGTCAGGTGACTCCTTTTAAACATCAGAGAGCTTGTGAAAAGTCCTGGAAGCAGGCTGTTTGCTGGGAGAGGATTCAGGCTTTCACACGGATGGACACATACCAATAGCAAGTGAACACATTAAACCGGACCTTCAGGATGATTTCATGAAAAACCCAAATCCTTAAAAAAACTATTCCCTAGCATCTAAAATTTATATATTTTAAGTTTTTAGTCATTTACTTATTACTCTTTTCCCCACTGGGCTGCAACTCTGTTCAGGAGTTAGGATACCGAATCCGCCTCGGATCTTGACTCGGAAGCATCACTCATACTGAGGAGAGAAGAGCAGGATAAAGTACAGGGGGCGGGTTATAGCTGTGCACAGACAGAGCAGAGCTGGGGTCAGGGAAAAGACACAGTCAGAAGACACGTCCTGTTTGCAAGCTGCCTGATGCTCCATGAGCCGCCATCTTGGATGTTTAAAGGCTCATAACATGCAGTAGATGCAGGTAGGATGATTTTTAATGTGAGCAATCTGTATGTACAGGGTGTGGGAAACATATAAGATAGACTCTTATTACATAGTAACATAGTAACATAGTATATAAGGCTGAATAAAGACTTTAGTCCATCCAGTTCAGCCTGTTTAAACCGGACCTTCCGCGTGATTTAATGAAAAGCCCAAACTCTTAAAAAAAGGTTCCCCAGCATCTAAAATTAATATATTTTACGTTTTTAGTCACTAACTTATTATTCTTTCCCCAACTGGGCTGCAACTCTGTTCAGGAATTTAGTATACGGGCGCCGCCATCTTGACTCAGAAGCATCACACTTACTGAGGAGAGGAGAGTGAGATAAGGTACAGGTGGGCGGGTTATAGCTGTGCTTTGCTCAGACAGAGCAGAGTTGGAGTCAGGTAACGGTCAGCAGTCCCAGAATGCAGAGCAGCACAGTCAGAAGGCACTTCCTGTTTGCAGGCTGCCTGATAAGATGGCGGCTTCCATAAGCCGCCATCTTGGATGTTTAAAGGTTCATAACATGCAGTAGATGCAGGTAGGATGATTTTTAATGTGGACAATCTGTATGTACAGGGTGTGGGAAACATATAAGATAAACTCTTTTTCAGAGTGAAGGTCCGCTTTAACTCCTTCCAGTGGTCTAGTAGCCATAACGGTGAAGGTCCGCTTTAAATATTTTCTTGCAAACCTCTCACCCATCTAAGATCTTTTTGTGTTTTTTTTTTAATAGTTTTACTTTGTTTTGTTACACTTAGCTTAGACAATTAACAAAACGCTATTTTTCCCCAAAAAAATCCCATGTAATATACTAACTAAACTCCCGCAAGGAATTTTCCCACCAGCTGAGTTCAGGCTGCAGACACACTTGTAAAATATATGGTTGAGGAGGCATTTTTAACATTTTTTGTAAGTCGAAAAAAAAAAAACAGATGGAGAATATGACAACGAGGTGACAGCTTCTATTTAAATCCTGTTTGTCAGCTGCGGCTACGATGACACTGTCAACATGGCAACAAATCACAACACTTTGCCCGTCCAGCCGCGCGATAAACACGACCACGTTCAGCCTGGCCAAAGACACCCAATGCTGAAAGGCTTTAATGGCGCGGGGAGCACGAGCCAGGGCCGCCCAATGAAAATAAAACTGCGCGTGGATCTTTCTAACACACTTCAGAGGCTATAAAAAGATACAGGGTTACAGGGCATTAAAATAAATCGCCCGTTTACAGGTTCCCTTTCATCAGCTGAGTGTGGAAGATATGTCAGCAACCCTTAAAGTGGACCAACACCCAGGATTTTGACTATCCTGGGTTTTGGTCCACTTCGGCGGGGCACCCCGATCGGGGGTGCCCCGCTGTGTGAAACCCCCCAGAAACCCCAAAAAACTCACCTCTCAACGCTCCCACGTGAGCGCTGCAGCCAATCCCCGCCAACGTCCAGGCGGGGATCAGGAACGTCCAGGCCGCTTCCGCCGCCGCCGCCTCCCGCGCGTCACTCTCGGCGCGCGCGCGCCCCCGCCGGCCATTCACAGAGGGCCGGCGCGGGCGCGCGCACGTCTGGAGGGGTGCGCGGGAGGCGGCGGCGGCGGAAGCGGCGGCGGATCAGGTAAGGTGTTTTGGGGGTTTCTGGGGGGTTTCACCCCGCGGGACATCCCGATCTCGGATGTCCCGCGGGGTGGGAGGTGATCGGCCCGGGAATCTTATAGATTTCCGGGCCGATCACCCCTGGGTGTTGGTCCTCTTTAAAGTAATAGTTCACTTTCAACTTAAAAGTTTACATTATTTACTGTTTACTGTTGCACCTGCACCATTTAATTGCTGGCAAGGTAGGTATAATAGGCCACCTATGGGGTTTCACAAAACGGGGCATCTTGATTTGCAATACGATCAAAAGCCTGGTATAGCGAATATCCCATGTCTTTAGAGTGGACCTAAACCCAGCGTGATCGGCCCGGGAATCTATAAGAGGTTTACACAATCTGGACTGTTCAGCATCCCCAACAAGCTTTTCCAGGTTTGCGCCGAATTCCGAACATGAACACAGGCTTCTGACTGGAGTCCGTGGGAACCAGAACTCGCAAATGTCGGTAGGAACCCAAACTTTGCGGTTCAGGTTTGCCCAAAACTATTTATTAGTTAAAACTTAAGACTCACTATTTAGATAAAAAAGTCATTCTAATAAAAAAAGGCCAGAAATAATTAGAAAAAATGGTAATCATATCCTTGTTGTGTCATGTGTTCAATGTCCAAACTTTTTCTACAGATATTGTTTATGTGATATATATATGATATCCTCCGCACTATGGTGCTCTATCACTTAGAGCTTCTGAATCAAGTTAATTTATAGAAATAATTAATATCAGCAGTGAATGAGCTGTGTTCTGCAGACAGACAATTAGCATGTTGATAGTATTATTCCCCATCTCTGTGGAGCTATCACGCATGATTGGCTAAATCTCTCATTTCGGATCTTGTCCCATGTCTGTCCCCTGTGGCACGCACTTGTGCTGGTGATGTTTTATGAACTCATAATATGCAGAGGAAACCGTATCAGTTACTACTTTAAGGAACAATCAGGAGCAGGTATAGAAATGTGTTTGTAAATCTGGTCATTGATGATGGAAAGAACTTGCCGGATACCTCCATTGTTGGTGACAGGTTTTACCAGCGGAAGTGTATAGCAGCATCCAACTTCTTCTGCATACAGCCTCACAAAACTGTTGAGGACCACATCACTGTGTAAACAACTTCATTCTACCTAGGGTAATAGTTTAATATATGTTTATTTGTATAGGCTGAACAGTGTGCCTTTAATTCCCCTTGTCCCCTCCCGGCTCCCTTAGTCTTGCTCTGGTGTAGGTAACTCCTCCCTTCTTCTTGTCCCTTGTGGCCATTTCTATTCTGGTATCCAAGCAGTGCACACCTGCTGTTCCCCTTCTGCAGCTACACTTCTTTTACCTGTTGTTGCTGTATGGATTACACCACAAGTTTCCAGCTGTATTGGAAGTACATGTCTGCTGTAACGAGATTCTGTACTGAAATGAAGCTTTCAAAACTTCCACGTGATCTAGCCAACAATCGAGTAAGCTATCTGCCGAGCCTTATGGAGTAAAGAAAACATCCAGCACAGACACACACAAGGAACATGGAGCTGTCTACAGGATTCCTTTTGCTGCCATCTGGTGAGTCAGAATACAACCAGTGAATAGAGCCTGCAAGCCCCGCAAGTTTTGCCACCAGCTGTTTGATACACCTTAGTGGGATTGTATCGTGCCAGGAGCCAGCCAGTAGCATGTAATATAACCAAGAAAACATGAATCAAGATAATAAAGCAGCTCAAGATTAATTTATATGTTTAATTGCTTTAAGTGCACGTTAAACAAGCTGTAAACATACAATGAGAGGATGCAATACAGGTCAGAAGGCAAATACAGTAATGCGGACTGAACTACAAACTAATATGTGGCAACTTTCTGTTGGAACTTTGTAGGGTGCTGTTTCTAGTTCCAGTGGACACAATCAGGTGCAGTGCTCCCGATGGGCTTACTCCCTTAATGGGATCGTATCGTGCCAGGAGCCTGCGGGTAGTGTATAAAATATGTGAGAAAACACGGACAAATGGACTCATGGATCAAGATAATACAATTCTGTGATTACGCACCTGTAGAATTGGTATTATACGTATACAGCAGGTCCTGTTCCAGAATATTCCTAAAAAATGGGTAATGCATCCACAAGATGGTGCTGGACTGCAGAAAACAGCTTGTGGCTCCTCCCGGCCTTATATAAGTCAGGGACCTCCGACAAATTCCCCAGTATTTACAAGCAGTTAACAAGAAGCTGGGAGAACAATAACGTCAAAAATGAACATATGATCAATCACCATACAGAGGTAAATAAGAACAATGATAACAAGGGTGGGGTGGAACAGGAAGTGCTGTATACGTATAATACCAATTCTACAGGTGAGTAATCACAGAATTGTATTATTCCAAGTATACAGCACATCCTGTTCCAGAATATTCCTTACACATGGGACATCCTATAGCAGTGTCCGTAAGGTAGGGAGGGATCCCCAAAAGTAAGAGCAGACAGTTTAAACCACCTGCCGCCTGCAGAACTTTGCGACCAAAAGCAGCATCAGCTGAGGCCTTAACATCAACCTTGTAAAACCAATAGCACGAGTAGAATGAGCAGGAGGCTCCTTCCCCTTAGCAGAGTGGGCCTGTACCACAGCCTGACGGATTCACTTGCTGATAGTGGACTTAGCTGGATCCAGACCTTTCTTAGGTTCAGACGGGAGCACAAAAAGAGTCTTCCTGAAGGATTCAGTAGCCACCAAAGTGACCACATCCAGAGAATGTAAAACCCGCTCCTTAGGATTACTAGGATTAGGACAAGGAGAAGGCAACACAATGTCCTGATTAAGATGAAAAGCAGACACATCTTAGGCAGAAAATCTGGCTTAAAACGAAACACCACCTTGTCCTGGTGTCTCACAAAGTAGGGAGGTTCGATGGAAAGCGCCTCCAACTCAGAAAAACGCCTAACAGAAGTGATAGCCGCCAAAGTCTACCTTAAGAGTCAAAATGGGCAAAGCGGCCTCACGCAAAGGCTCAAAGGGAGACCCCTGTAATGCAGATAAGATCAAGTTCAAATCCCAGACTGGTAACATAGGCTTACGTGGTTGATGCACATGCGTAACTCCCTGGAAGAAGGTCTTGACCAGACGATGGTGAGCAAAGGATCTTTGGAAGAAAATGGCCAAAGCAGAAACATGACCTTTGAGGGTACTAAGCTGAAGACCCAAATCCAAACCATGTTGCAAGAATTCCAGAGTCCTGGGGATAGAAAACACCCGACAGGGAAGCGACTTAGACTCACACCAGTCAATGTAGGCATGACATACCCTATAGTAGATAGATGTCGAGGACTTCTTCCTAGCCCGAATCATAGTATTAACAACAGAGGCAGACAGCCCCTTCTCCATCAGGATGGAGGTTTCAGCAGCCAGTCCGTCAAAGCCAGTGTTTGTAAATTGGGATGGCGTAGGTGCCCCTGAGTGAGCAGGTCTGGATCCTTGGGCAAGACATACTGATCTACTGCCAACTGCACGAGGTCTGTGAACCACACCCTTCTTGGCCAACAGGGGGCCACCAGAATGGTTGGTACCCCTTCCTGAGCAATTTTGCGCAACACCCTGCCCAGCAGAGGGAAAGGAGGAAACACATGGAGAAGCTGAAAGCTCTTCCAAGACATTGCCAGAGCATCCGTGGCCAAGGCCAGAGGGTCCTGTGACAGAGAGACAAAGACTGGAAGCTTGTGATTGTGACGGGACGCAAACAGATCCACATCTGGCTGACCCCAGCGGTGGCACAGGGAGCGAAACACCCTGCTGCTGAGGGACCCTTCTCCCAGACGAGAAGTCCCCCTGCTGAGCTCCAGATTCTCCACCCCTGGGATGTACACGGCTGAGATGCAGGGAACATTCTCCTCCGCCCAAGACAGTATCAGAGACACTACCTTGAGGGCACTCTTGCTCCGGGTCCCTCCCTAATGATTGATGTAGGCAATCGCCGTCTGGTTGTCCGAGCAGACCTGAACCACCCGACCTCGAAGGTCTGGAGTCAATTGGGCGAGAACCAACCTTATCCCCCTCAATTCCAGAATGTTGATAGGGGTGTAGGCCTCCTGAGGGCCCCACTGACCCTGGAATTTCAGGGATTTCCAGAAGCCCTCTCAACCTGTCAGGCTGGCATCTGTGGTGACTGTCTCCCAGTACGGGGCCAGAAAGGATCTGCCCACCAACAGGTTTCTTGAGTCCAGCCACCATGAGAGAGACCGTCTGGCCAGGGGGGACAGAACCAGCACCTGATCCAGGGACCGAGGGTCCTGATCCCAAACTGTCAAGAGGTGAATTTGAAGGGGTCTCATGTGAAACTGAGCGTATGGAACCGCCTCGAAGCAAGACACCTTCAGGCCCACCAACTGCATCCCCTGCTGGATAGAGGGATGAGGGGAAGACATGGCTAGGGCCTGAAGATTCTCCACCTTCTGCTGAGGGAGAAAGATCTTGACCTGAGATGTATCCAGAGTCATGCCCAGAAAGGATCTCACCATTGACGGTGACAGGAAAGACTTGGGATGGTTGATCACCCAGCCGAAGGACTCCAGTGTGGACACCACCAGCTGGGTATCCAGCTCGGCCTGCTGGAAGGACTGAGAAGTGATGAGAATGTCATCTAAGTAAGGAAGGATGCGAATGCCCTGAGATCTCAGCAGAGCCAGTACGCCTGCCAGTACCTTGGTGAATACCCTGGGAGCCGAGGTGAGACCGAAAGGTAAGGCCACAAATTGGTAGTGCTGATCCTGAGGAATCTCTGATGACCTGGAAAGATTGGTACATGAAGGTAAGCGTCTTTGATGTCTACAGAGGTCATGAAGTCGCCCGGGCGTAGAGAATTGACAGCTGAGCTCAGAGTCTCCATGCGAAAGTGTTTGGATATGACAAATTTGTTGAGGCACTTTAAATCATGGATAGGTCTGATGGACCCATCTTTTTTGGGAACAATGAAAAGATTGGAATAGTAGCCTCTGCCCCTTTCCCTCAAAGGCACCTGGCAGATGACTCCCGTCTCCAGAAGGTTTTGGACAGCAAGGCACAGACTCTGAGCTGACAGGGGGTTTTGAGCCATCCGGGATTTGATGAAACTTGGGGGCGGCCAGGCAGCAAACTCTATCTTGTAACCAGAGGACACTACCTCCTGAATCCACCGGTCTGAGACGTGAAGCCTCCAGACGTGAGCAAAAAGCCAGAGCCGTCCCCCCACCCGGATGGGTGAGGGCGCCCCTTCATGCCTGAGGGGGCTTGGGTGAGGATTTTGGCTTGGGACCCCAGGAGAGGCCAGGACGGCCAAGTCCTCTGCCCCCTCCCCAGTGATCTCCGCGGACCCCAGTATAGGAGACTCCTCGGCCAGTTCTGGAACCACGGAAGGATGGGAGAAAGGCACCCATCCCCCGAAAGCACTGGGACGGCCTCCTACGTTGAGGTAACCTGCCACTCCTGGCAAACAAATCCAAGCGCTCACCAAAGAGACGCAGGCCCTTGAAAGGGAAAGAGCTTTCTTAGCAGCATTATCAGCTACCCACTGACGTAGCCAGGCAGAGCGGCGTATAGCCACCAACAAGGCAGAAGTTCTACCACACATTCTAATGGCATCATCCATAGCAGAAAGAATATATGCAATAAATCCCTCACAAAGCAGTAGAGATCTATACTCTTGTCTACCCGCATCCTCAGATGCCCCGTCCAAGAGACACTTAAGAACCCCTTTAATGGCAATAGCCGTAATAGCAGAGGCACAAATCGGGAGCAGCGCCGTCCCCACACAGGCAAAGGCGTGACAGGCCAGTTGGTCCAAGCGCCGGTCCCCCCCATCCCGCAGGGTAGTAGTATCAGGAGAGTGCATGACAGATGTATTGGACAACCCGAGAACGGGCGCATCCACCTCGGGAGGAATCTGTCAGTGTCATCAGGGGACCACGGGTCTTTCCCAAAGGGAGTCCCAGTACTACCGTAAATCTTAGGTTGTTCCTCAGATGATTCTGAATCAGAACATAATTCCCCCTCCTCAAGGGGGTAGGGCCCTCGTATTCTACAGGGAAGAGGGAAACCGCGGGTGATAAGTGCTGCTTCTTAGCAGAAGCCTTACGCGGGGCAGACCCAGCAAGATGTTTTTCAATGCTGGCCACCCGTGCAGCTAAATCAGGTTGAGACTGCCCGCTATTATGCCCCTCGGTGGGGGTCAGATGTAAGCGTGGGGGGGTAGGCGAAGCCAGAGGGGGCGCCGCACCAGTAACAGGCAACCCAGGCTGCAGTGCAAGTACCTGCTGGGCGCAGGGTACACACACCCTGACATCATCACTTATAGGGGATACTTCACACACAACACATAGCCGGGCTTGTCCCGAAGGAACCCCAAGCACATTATCCCCAGAAGCCTCCATATGGTGATTATAGTGCCACAATAGACTAATATAGGGTTAATGCTAATGATAGCAACCCGGGATGCCCCAAGAGCCCACTAGGAATGTGGGAGATATAATAGTTAATAGCCCAAAACTAAAAGGGGGAGGACCGGGAGAAACCACAATGAGGTCTACCCGCCTGAAAGACATAAGAAGACATCCCCGTAAGAAATACAGTAGAAAAAAAAAAAAATATATATATATATATATATAACAATCCACCCCACAGGGGCACTCATGGACCGCAGTAGGAAACAGCAGACACGCAGCACGAGGGAGGTAAGAATGGCGTCCGCATATACCTCGAAGAGCGGGCCGCTAGAGAAGTGATGCGGAAAACATCATCCGCAGAGCCCGCCCCCCCCCCAGAGAGCGCAAATCGCGGCCACATGATCCCGCCGTCCAATGGCGGCGCGGCAGAGCCTGAGGTAATGTTGTCGCCGTCCGCGGAGCGCAGTACAAAACACGCGGCGGCGGCTGCCAGTAAAAACACATTAAGCAAGACATGCAGGATACAACAAAATCAATTATGGCAGAAGCAAGTGAACATTCAGGCTGCTTGACATACCGCACATACGCCCCCCCCCCCCCGAGATCTCCCCAGGAAAAGCGAAAAAGGAGGGTACTCAGTGAAACTGTGGTCGGAGCAGCGCTCCTCAAGCACCTAACCCGGGTGCTGTCCTACCTTCACCCGAACCAGTCAGCCGAGACTGGGAGGCAGTGGGTCCAGAACGGGTGGTAACAGTCCTGCAGGGCTGCAGGCTGGTAAGCCCTGCTCGCCTGTGTATATAGAGAGCCATCTTCTATCTTCGCAGTCCAGACTGCAGATTAAAACTGGGGAATTTGTGGGAGGTCCCTGACTTATATAGGGCCGGGAGGAGCCACAAGCTGTTTTCTGCAGTCCAGCACCATCTTGTGGATGTATTACCCATGTGTAAGGAATATTCTGGAACAGGACGTACTGTATACTTAGAATAATAGAGCAGCCAATATTAAGTTATATGTTTAATTGCTTTAAGAGCACACTAAACAAATTGTATACATACAATGAGAGGGTGCAATACAGTAATGCTGACTGAACTACAAACTTATATGTGGCAGCTTTCTGTTGGAACTTTGTAGGGCGCTATTTCTAGTTCCAGTGGACACAATCAGGTGCAGTGCTCCCGATGGGACCAAACACCTCTTTTCAATATGGTGCCTAATTTGGGTTCTCCAGAACCCTGAACCTCCTAGCATGACCGGAAACCTGCATATGTGCAGATTCCGAATATGTGATCAGTTCATGATTAACGTGCACTAAGGCATGAACATTTCCAGTACCGTGCTGGAGCCAGAATGTCTGCAGGATTTCTTTGAACTTCCCCTGCCATCGGAGCATCTTGGCAGGGGTTTTCCTTCAGGTCAGATCTTCCGACCCAGCTCCTAGGCCTTAATTGAGAATTGTAACACATATTCTTTTGAAGCTGAGGCCCCCTGTGGGAAATTGTGTTTACCAACCTGATATTGAGCAAGCCATCTGTAAAAAAGCTGGCAGTTTCCTGACAACTGGGTTATTATACTATTTTTCTTCACAGTAATACTCCTCTACATGTCTAAACTAAAAAAAGAGACCTTGAAGTGTAAGTGTCATACTGAAAGTCTACAGGGATCATCCATGGAATCCTATGTGCTCTGTCTAGCAATTTTCCAAATGCTGTTGAGGGCAATGTCAGGTCTGAAGAACAAATAATCTTATCTTACATAAATGACAACGGAGCGAAACACAAAGTCGATCCTAGACCCAATATGAAATGCCCATTTGATGTGAACCACATGAAAATGTATAAAAAAAGCCAAGGGGCACTCACCTTCCCATGCCCCCACAGTGCTCTTTGTGTGCAACAACCACACAGATTATCATTGTGGCCGCCAGCAAATCCCATTGGCAGCAAACAATCACGTAGGCCACTGGACCATGAGCTTAAAGAGGAAAATTAGACCTCAGATAGACTAGGGCAATTTAACCCCTTCACAGGGCACTCAGTACCTTTTGGATGTTGACGATCTGCAAATCGCCAGCATTCTGTTTTACAGCCTCTCCCCCCACCCCCTAGCTGGGATAGCCGTTGCTCATCGAAAGGCACCCAGGGACCGACAGACAGGTTAGCTGCACTCAGCCCAATATGTAAACCAGAGAAGGAGGGAGACAGACAGGAGAGGTTTGGGGAGCTTTCATTAGCTACCCGATGTTCCTCTTTAAAAAGATTAGTATATGCTTATCTTCAGGAATTGTTTCTAATGCTCTCCTGCATATCTGAATAAAAGTCTGGGGGTTAAACTCAAGGTCATGTTGCCCACACAGCCCTAGGGGTGCACAAGAGGTGCCCATAGTAGATTATTTTGGGTCCTGTGGGGTACTAGAGATGAGCGAGTAGTATTCGACCGAGTCGGTATTCGATCGAATACTACGCTATTCGTCATACTCGATTTCGATCGAGTACAGCGCACTCACAATTCGTTTCCCCTCACACCTTCCCTGGCGCGTTTTTTACACCAATCACCATGCAGGGGGGTTGGGACAGGTCCTGGGAGGACGCTGGCATCGCGAGAACGGCGTCTACACGCATTGGCTGGAAAAACCATGTGACCTCGAATCTACAAAACTCAGCACTTCCTCTTCGTCAGCATTAGCAGCTTGAACTTAGTGAGGGATAGACGCTCACAGCAGGGAAAGACAGGCTGTAGCCGGCAGGGCCCCAGAAGCTCGGAAGATCGCATTTACCACCATATATACCAGCTACCAGAAGACAAGAGAGTCATTAAGAGCCCTTATTAGGGCTACTATGCTGAACGGTAAATAGCTCCTATGTAGGCAGGCAGGGCCCCAGAAGCTCAGAATATCGCTTTTACCACCATATATACCAGCTACCAGAAGACAAGAGAGTCATTAAGAGCCCTTATTAGGGCTACTATGCTGAACGGTATATAGCTCCTATGTAGGCAGGCAGGGCCCCAGAAGCTCAGAATATCGCATTTACCACCATATATACCAGCTACCAGAAGACAAGAGAGTCATTGAGAGTCCTTATTATTAGGGCTACTATGCTGAACAGTATATAGCCCATATGTAGGCAGGCAGGGCCCCAGAAGCTCAGAATATCGCATTTACCACCATATATACCAGCTACCAGAAGACAAGAGAGTAATTGAGAGCCCTTATTAGGGCTACTATGCTGAACAGTATATAGCTCATATGTAGGCAGGCAGGGCCCCAGAAGCTCAGAATATCGCATTTACCACCATATATACCAGCTACCAGAAGACAAGAGAGTCATTGAGAGTCCTTATTATTAGGGCTACTATGCTGAACAGTATATAGCTCTTATGTAGGCAGGCAGGGCCCCAGAAGCTCAGAATATCGCTTTTACCACCATATATACCAGCTACCAGAAGACAAGAGAGTCATTAAGAGCCCTTATTAGGGCTACTATGCTGAACAGTATATAGCTCATATGTAGGCAGGCAGGGCCCCAGAAGCTCAGAATATCGCATTTACCACCATATATACCAGCTACCAGAAGACAAGAGAGTCATTGAGAGCCCCTATTAGGGCTACTATGTTGAACAGTATATAGCTCATATGTAGGCAGGCAGGGCCCCAGAAGCTCAGAATATCGCATTTACCACCATATATACCAGCTACCAGAAGACAAGAGAGTCATTGAGAGCCCTTATTAGGGCTACTATGCTGAACAGTATATAGCTCATATGTAGGCAGGCAGGGCCCCAGAAGCTCAGAATATCGCTTTTACCACCATATATACCAGCTACCAGAAGACAAGAGAGTCATTAAGAGCCCTTATTAGGGCTACTATGCTGAACGGTATATAGCTCCTATGTAGGCAGGCAGGGCCCCAGAAGCTCAGAATATCGCATTTACCACCATATATACCAGCTACCAGAAGACAAGAGAGTAATTGAGAGCCCTTATTAGGGCTACTATGCTGAACAGTATATAGCTCATATGTAGGCAGGCAGGGCCCCAGAAGCTCAGAATATCGCATTTACCACCATATATACCAGCTACCAGAAGACAAGAGAGTCATTGAGAGCCCTTATTAGGGCTACTATGTTGAACAGTATATAGCTCATATGTAGGCAGGCAGGGCCCCAGAAGCTCAGAATATCGCATTTACCACCATATATACCAGCTACCAGAAGACAAGAGAGTCATTGAGAGTCCTTATTATTAGGGCTACTATGCTGAACAGTATATAGCTCCTATGTAGGCAGGCAGGGCCCCAGAAGCTCAGAATATCGCATTTACCACCATATATACCAGCTACCAGAAGACAAGAGAGTCATTGAGAGCCCTTATTAGGGCTACTATGCTGAACGGTATATAGCTCATATGTAGGCAGGCAGGGCCCCAGAAGCTCAGAATATCGCATTTACCACCATATATACCAGCTACCAGAAGACAAGAGAGTCCTTATTATTAGGGCTACTATGCTGAACAGTATATAGCCCATATGTAGGCAGGCAGGGCCCCAGAAGCTCAGAATATCGCTTTTACCACCATATATACCAGCTACCAGAAGACAAGAGAGTCATTAAGAGCCCTTATTAGGGCTACTATGCTGAACGGTATATAGCTCCTATGTAGGCAGGCAGGGCCCCAGAAGCTCAGAATATCGCATTTACCACCATATATACCAGCTACCAGAAGACAAGAGAGTCATTGAGAGCCCTTATTAGAGCTACTATGCTGAACAGTATATAGCTCATATGTAGGCAGGCAGGGCCCCAGAAGCTCAGAATATCGCTTTTACCACCATATATACCAGCTACCAGAAGACAAGAGAGTCATTAAGAGCCCTTATTAGGGCTACTATGCTGAACGGTATATAGCTCCTATGTAGGCAGGCAGGGCCCCAGAAGCTCAGAATATCGCATTTACCACCATATATACCAGCTCCCAGAAGACAAGAGAGTCATTGAGAGCCCTTATTAGGGCTACTATGTTGAACAGTATATAGCTCATATGTAGGCAGGCAGGGCCCCAGAAGCTCAGAATATCGCATTTACCACCATATATACCAGCTACCAGAAGACAAGAGAGTCATTAAGAGCCCTTATTAGGGCTACTATGCTGAACGGTATATAGCTCCTATGTAGGCAGGCAGGGCCCCAGAAGCTCAGAATATCGCATTTACCACCATATATACCAGCTACCAGAAGACAAGAGAGTCATTGAGAGCCCTTATTAGAGCTACTATGCTGAACAGTATATAGCTCATATGTAGGCAGGCAGGTCCCCAGAAGCTCAGAATATCGCTTTTACCACCATATATACCAGCTACCAGAAGACAAGAGAGTCATTAAGAGCCCTTATTAGGGCTACTATGCTGAACGGTATATAGCTCCTATGTAGGCAGGCAGGGCCCCAGAAGCTCAGAATATCGCATTTACCACCATATATACCAGCTCCCAGAAGACAAGAGAGTCATTGAGAGCCCTTATTAGGGCTACTATGTTGAACAGTATATAGCTCATATGTAGGCAGGCAGGGCCCCAGAAGCTCAGAATATCGCATTTACCACCATATATACCAGCTACCAGAAGACAAGAGAGTCCTTATTATTAGGGCTACTATGCTGAACAGTATATAGCCCATATGTGGGCAGGCAGGGCCCCAGAAGCTCAGAATATCGCTTTTACCACCATATATACCAGCTACCAGAAGACAAGAGAGTCATTGAGAGCCCTTATTAGGGCTACTATGTTGAACAGTATATAGCTCATATGTAGGCAGGCAGGGCCCCAAAAGCTCAGAATATCGCATTTACCACCATATATACCAGCTACCAGAAGACAAGAGAGTCATTGAGAGCCCTTATTAGGGCTACTATGTTGAACAGTATATAGCTCATATGTAGGCAGGCAGGGCCCCAGAAGCTCAGAATATCGCATTTACCACCATATATACCAGCTACCAGAAGACAAGAGAGTCATTAAGAGCCCTTATTATTAGGGCTACTATGCTGAACAGTATATAGCCCATATGTAGGCAGGCAGGGCCCCAGAAGCTCAGAATATCGCATTTACCACCATATATACCAGCTACCAGAAGACAAGAGAGTCATTGAGAGTCCTTATTAGGGCTACTATGCTGAACGGTATATAGCTCATTCTAGCTATATACACACTGCACACAACGGCTGCTTTAGTGAGGGGTAGCTGCTGCTGCTGGAATAGGGACAGAAAGACTTCAGTGGTGTATTACCACCTATATACAAAACTATATACACTCTGCTCAAAACGGCTGCTTTAGTGAGGGGTAGCTGCTGCTGGAATAGGGACAGAAAGACTTCAGTGGTGTATTAGCACCTATATACAAAACTATATACACTCTGCACAAAACGGCTGCTTTAGTGAGGGGTAGCTGCTGCTGCTGGAATAGGGACAGAAAGACTTCAGTGGTGTATTAGCACCTATATACAAAACTATATTTTGCACTACTGTTTTGTGTCCTCTGTGCCAACAAAACACTGTTTTATACCCGTTGTGTATAGGCACCATTTCACCTTCTGGCAGTATACGGCTGTATAGCCAGGTGTTCTCCTAAAAAATATATTTATATTTGGCTCTACTGTTTTGTGTCCTCTGTGCCAACAAAACACTGTTATATACCCAGTGCGTATTAGGCACCATTTCACCTTCTGGCAGTATACGGCTGTATAGCCAGGTGTTCTCCTTAAAAATATATTTATATTTGGCTCTACTGTTTTGTGTCCTCTGTGCCAACAAAAGACTGTTATATACCCGGTGCGTATAGGCACCATTTCACCTTCTGGCAGTATACGGCTGTATAGCCAGGTGTTCTCCTAAAAAATATATTTATATTTGGCATAACGCGTGGCCAAAAAAGTAAAACGTCTGAAATGCGGAGGGCTAGCGCAAAGGGACGTGGACGAGGACGGGGGCGCGGAAATGCTGGTGGGGGCACAAACCGCGTTGAAGCCAGTGGGGATACAATGCGTGCTGGTGAGGGGCAGCCAGCATTACGCTCATCCAGCTTCCCTGCCTTTATGGGACAGTTATGCGGGGGGTGGGGTACACCTCTGTTGAGGCCTGAGCAGCGTGAACAGGTGGTGCAATGGATGGCCGATAACGCTTCCAGTCACTTGTCCACCACCCAGTCATCCACACAGTCTCACTCTGACCCTCCTTCCTCCCAACCTGGCCAACAGAGTCAGCCCACCCTTGACCCCTCCCAGGACCTCTTTTCGGGTCCTTTTCCAGATGTGCTGCAAGAATCCCAGGAGCTAGCAGAGGAATTTGTTTGTAGTGATGCCCAAACACTTGAGTATCCGCCATCTCCTAGTGATGTGGACCCGGAACCAGCATCTGCTATTATGAGCGATGATGATGAGACGCAGTTGCCATCAAGGGAGGCTGTTGGAATGTCCAGTGGGCAGGAGGAGGAGCAGAGAGAGGAAGTGGAAGAGGAGGTGGTGGACGACGAAATGACCGACCCCACTTGGACAGGGGTGATGTCCAGCGGGGAAAGCAGTGGAGATGCGGTCTGCGCATCACCGAATAAGGCAGCAAGAGGCAGAGGACAGTCCAGAGGCAGAGGACAGTCCAGACAGAGAAGGCAGGCCACAGCCAGCAGGGCCGAAGCTCTTCCCGGCAGCAGGCAGTCGCGCGAAGCTCCCCCATCGAGGCCTCGTACTTCTGTGGTGTGGAGATTTTTTAATGTTTGCGCAGACGACAAACTGAGCGCGGTTTGCGCAATCTGCCACTCAAAACTGAGTAGGGGCTCTGAGAAGAGCAATCTGACCACCTCAGGCATGCGCCGTCACTTGGAAGTCAAGCACTGGGCTGAGTGGGAGAGAGCAAACGCAATACAACCTGCGCCCGGTCTTGCTGCCACTGCCTTACAGCCACGTGTCCAACTTGGAGACCCAGTAAGTGTAGGGCGCCGAGGGATCGGGGAGGACAGGGGTGTGGTCTGCCAGGTAGTCCCGCAACATCCGCCGATACTTGTCCCTCCTGCTGATAGCGGGCCCCGCAGTGATGGAAGTTGCACGAGGGGGTGACATGAACGTGTCCCACACCTTGGAGAGTGTTCCCCTGGTGGCTGTGGGCCTGATCGATGTTGTCAGACTCTGGGAGACACTCTCCTCTCTGCCGCCAGCGATGGTGGGTGGGAAAATCTGCATCATGTTCTGCAAGAGTTCCCTCTGGTATTCCAGTAATCGATTCGTCCTCTCCTCTACCGGAATAAAAGAGGAGAAGTTATCTTTATACCGGGGGTCCAGGAGTGCGAAGACCCAGTATAGTTTGTTCTCCAATATCCGGACAACACGTATGTCCCGGGAAAAGCAGCCCAGCATGAAGTCAGCCATGTGTGCCAGACTCTGAGTAGGCATAACGTCACTGCCCCCACCAGAAGGATCATTTTCCATTTCCTCCTCTTCCTCCTCCTCTCCGCCCCATCCGCGCTGAACCAATGGAACGCACACAGCCTGACTGCTACCCTCGCCGCCAGCATCCTCTTCCACAGCCACCTCCACGTTGTCCTCCTCCTCCTCATCCTCCTCCTCCTGCAACTGCCACCGAGCAGCAGACAAAAGTGTGGTCTGACTGTCTACCTGCGTTGCGTCTCCTCCTACCCCCGTCTCCTCTGTGTGCAATGCGTTCTCCCTTATTGCGATGAGCGATTCTTTAAGGACGCATAGGAGCGGGATGGTTACGCTCACTATAGCGTCCTCGCTGCTGACCTTCTTAGTGGACTCCTCAAAGATCCGCAATACATCGCATATGTCTGCCATCCATGGCCACTCGTGGTTGGCAAACTGAGGGAGCTGAGTTGGATGCACACGTGGATGCATCATCTGGTACTCCATCAATGCTCTCTGCTGCTCACACACCCTGGCCAACATGCAATAGGTGGAATTCCAGCGAGTGGGCAGGTCGCACAACAGCCGATGTTGAGGCAAATGGAGGCGTTGCTGGATTTTTTTTAAGCTAGCAGCAGCTACAGTTGACTTCCGAAAGTGAGCACACAAGCGCCGCACTTTGACCAGTAGCTCTGCCAGGTTGGGGTAAGTCTTTAGAAACTTTTGTACTACCAAATTAAAAACGTGGGCCAGGCATGGTACGTGATTGAGTTCTGCAAGCTCCAGAGCCGCCACCAGGTTACGGCCATTATCGCACACGACCATGCCTGGTCCTAGCTGCAGCGGCGACAGCCACATCTCTGTCTGCTGCAATATGGCGTGCCTCACCTCTGCGGCGCTGTGCTTCCTGTCGCCCAAGCTGATGAGCTTAAGCACCGCCTGCTGACGTCTCCCCGCGCCAGTGCTGCAACGCTTCCAGCTAGGGGCTGAGGGCGATGTTAAGGCAGAGGAGGAGGAGGAGGAGGAAGAGGAGGGGGGTCTATCAGAACCCGTGCTGGCAATCTTGGGCGGGGGTGGTATGTAGGCCGTCCCTGTTTGCGACCCCGTCCCCGCTTCCACAACATTCACCCAGTGTGCCGTCAAAGAGATGTAGCGTCCTTGGCCGCAAGCGTTTGTCCACGAGTCGGTGGTCAAGTGGACCTTTGCGCTGACTGCGTACCTCAGGGCCCGCCTGATGTTACGCGACATGTGCTGGTGCAGGGCGGGGACGCCACACCGGGAAAAATAGTGGCGGCTAGGGACGGAATAGCGAGGTGCGGCAGCCGCCATCAGGTCGCGGAAGGCCTGCGTCTCCACAAGCCTAAACGGCAACATCTCCAGGGCCAGCAGTTTGGAGATGAGGCAGGTTAAGGCTTGGGCTTGGGGGTGACTGGAGGCGTACTTCCGCCTGCGGTTGAACGCCTGCGAGATGGACAGTTGATGGGACGAGGAGATGGAAGGTGCAGACGAAGATACGGGGGAAGGGGGGGCTGAAGGAGAAGGCCCCAAAGTAGCCGAGGCAGAGGCAGATGTGGAGGTGTCCTGGCTGGAGGTCTGGACCGCAGTGGCAGCACACAACAAAGGGGAAGACTGTCCCTGTACGCCTTGGAGGTGCTTGCCTGCCCTGCCGCCAGTGTGCTATCAGAGAGGGTGTTCAGCGCAGCCGGGGGCATTATAACCGATAAGCGCAGCCGCCTGTCAACCGACAGTGCCGACAGGCTAACGCTAATCAAAATGAACAGCAAGTGGATTGACCCGGACTTTGCTTGTACAACAGTGGAAAGCAGCCAAAAGTGAAGTGCCATCTGTATGAAGTGCCATTTCCTCCTCCTCCTCCTCCTTAACCGCCGTAGAATTGCTGTATTAATAAAAAAAAATATGGCTCACCTCTTGGGCTTAATACAATCAATTTTTAAGAGGTCTCAGCTCTTGGGCCTCCACACAATTTTTAAGAGGTCTCAGCTCTTGGGACTCCACACAATGTTTGAGAGGTCTCAGCTTTTGGGACTCCACACAATGTTTGAGAGGTCTCAGCTCTTGGGACTCCACACAATTTTTAAAAGGTCTCAGCTCTTGGGACTCCACACAATGTTTGAGAGGTCTCAGCTCTTGGGCCTCCACACAATTTTTAAGAGGTCTCAGCTCTTGGGACTCCACACAATGTTTGAGAGGTCTCAGCTCTTGGGACTCCACACAATGTTTGAGAGGTCTCAGCTCTTGGGACTCCACACAATGTTTGAGAGGTCTCAGCTCTTGGGCCTCCACACAATTTTTAAAAGGTCTCAGCTCTTGGGCCTCCACACAATTTTTAAGAGGTCTCAGCTCTTAGGAGTCTACACAATGTTTGAGAGGTCTCAGCTCTTGGGACTCCACAAAATTTTTAAAAGGTCTCAGCTCTTGGGACTCCACACAATGTTTGAGAGGTCTCAACTCTTGGGCCTCCACACAATTTTTAAGAGGTCTCAGCTCTTGGGCCTCCACACAATTTTTAAGAGGTCTCAGCTCTTGGAACTCCACACAATGTTTGAGAGGTCTCAGCTCTTGGGACTCCACACAATTTTTAAAAGGTCTCAGCTCTTGGGCCTCCACACAATTTTTAAGAGGTCTCAGCTCTTGGGCCTCCACACAATTTTTAAGAGGTCTCAGCTCTTGGGACTCCACACAATGTTTGAGAGGTCTCAGCTCTTGGGACTCCACACAATGTTTGAGAGGTCTCAGCTCTTGGGACTCCACACAATGTTTGAGAGGTCTAAGCTCTTGGGACTCCACACAATGTTTGAGAGGTCTCAGCTCTTGGGACTCCACACAATTTTTAAGAGGTCTCAGCTCTTGGGACTCCACACAATGTTTGAGAGGTCTCAGCTCTTGGGACTCCACACAATGTTTGAGAGGTCTCAGCTCTTGGGACTCCACACAATGTTTGAGAGGTCTCAGCTCTTGGGCCTCCACACAATTTTTAAAAGGTCTCAGCTCTTGGGCCTCCACACAATTTTTAAGAGGTCTCAGCTCTTGGGACTCCACACAATGTTTGAGAGGTCTCAGCTCTTGGGACTCCACACAATGTTTGAGAGGTCTCAGCTCTTGGGACTCCACACAATGTTTGAGAGGTCTCAGCTCTTGGGCCTCCACACAATTTTTAAAAGGTCTCAGCTCTTGGGCCTCCACACAATTTTTAAGAGGTCTCAGCTCTTGGGAGTCCACACAATGTTTGAGAGGTCTCAGCTCTTGGGACTCCACACAATTTTTAAAAGGTCTCAGCTCTTGGGACTCCACACATTGTTTGAGAGGTCTCAACTCTTGGGCCTCCACACAATTTTTAAGAGGTCTCAGCTCTTGGGCCTCCACACAATTTTTAAGAGGTCTCAGCTCTTGGAACTCCACACAATGTTTGAGAGGTCTCAGCTCTTGGGACTCCACACAATTTTTAAAAGGTCTCAGCTCTTGGGCCTCCACACAATTTTTAAGAGGTCTCAGCTCTTGGGCCTCCACACAATTTTTAAGAGGTCTCAGCTCTTGGGACTCCACACAATGTTTGAGAGGTCTCAGCTCTTGGGACTCCACACAATGTTTGAGAGGTCTCAGCTCTTGGGACTCCACACAATGTTTGAGAGGTCTAAGCTCTTGGGACTCCACACAATGTTTGAGAGGTCTCAGCTCTTGGGACTCCACACAATTTTTAAGAGGTCTCAGCTCTTGGGACTCCACACAATGTTTGAGAGGTCTCAGCTCTTGGGACTCCACACAATGTTTGAGAGGTCTCAGCTCTTGGGACTCCACACAATGTTTGAGAGGTCTCAGCTCTTGGGCCTCCACACAATTTTTAAAAGGTCTCAGCTCTTGGGCCTCCACACAATTTTTAAGAGGTCTCAGCTCTTGGGACTCCACACAATTTTTAAAAGGTCTCAGCTCTTGGGACTCCACACAATGTTTGAGAGGTCTCAGCTCTTGGGCCTCCACACAATTTTTAAGAGGTCTCAGCTCTTGGGCCTCCACACAATTTTAAGAGGTCTCAGCTCTTGGGACTCCACACAATTTTTAAGAGGTCTCAGCTCTTGGGACTCCACACAATGTTTGAGAGGTCTCAGCTCTTGGGACTCCACACAATGTTTGAGAGGTCTCAGCTCTTGGGACTCCACACAATGTTTGAGAGGTCTCAGCTCTTGGGACTCCACACAATGTTTGAGAGGTCTCAGCTCTTGGGACTCCACACAATTTTTAAAAGGTCTCAGCTCTTGGGCATCCACACAATTTTTAAGAGGTCTCAGCTCTTGGGCCTCCACACAATTTTTAAGAGGTCTCAGCTCTTGGGACTCCACACAATGTTTGAGAGGTCTCAGCTCTTGGGACTCCACACAATGTTTGAGAGGTCTCAGCTCTTGGGACTCCACACAATGTTTGAGAGGTCTAAGCTCTTGGGACTCCACACAATGTTTGAGAGGTCTCAGCTCTTGGGACTCCACACAATTTTTAAAAGGTCTCAGCTCTTGGGACTCCACACAATGTTTGAGAGGTCTCAGCTCTTGGGCCTCCACACAATTTTAAAGAGGTCTCAGCTCTTGGGCCTCCACACAATTTTTAAGAGGTCTCAGCTCTTGGGACTCCACACAATTTTTAAGAGGTCTCAGCTCTTGAGACTCCACACAATTTTTAAGAGGTCTCAGCTCTTGGGACTCCACACAATGTTTGAGAGGTCTCAGCTCTTGGGACTCCACACAATGTTTGAGAGGTCTCAGCTCTTGGGACTCCACACAATGTTTGAGAGGTCTCAGCTCTTGGGCCTCCACACAATTTTTAAAAGGTCTCAGCTCTTGGGCCTCCACACAATTTTTAAGAGGTCTCAGCTCTTGGGACTCCACACAATGTTTGAGAGGTCTCAGCTCTTGGGACTCCACACAATGTTTGAGAGGTCTCAGCTCTTGGGACTCCACACAATGTTTGAGAGGTCTCAGCTCTTGGGACTCCACACAATGTTTGAGAGGTCTCAGCTCTTGGGACTCCACACAATTTTTAAAAGGTCTCAGCTCTTGGGCCTCCACACAATTTTTAAGAGGTCTCAGCTCTTGGGCCTCCACACAATTTTTAAGAGGTCTCAGCTCTTGGGCCTCCACACAATTTTTAAGAGGTCTCAGCTCTTGGGCCTCCGCACAATTTTTAAGAGGTCTCAGCTCTTGGGCCTCCACACAATGTTTGAGAGGTCTCAGCTCTTGGGACTCCACACAATGTTTGAGAGGTCTCAGCTCTTGGGACTCCACACAATGTTTGAGAGGTCTAAGCTCTTGGGACTCCACACAATGTTTGAGAGGTCTCAGCTCTTGGGACTCCACACAATTTTTAAGAGGTCTCAGCTCTTGGGACTCCACACAATGTTTGAGAGGTCTCAGCTCTTGGGACTCCACACAATGTTTGAGAGGTCTCAGCTCTTGGGACTCCACACAATGTTTGAGAGGTCTCAGCTCTTGGGCCTCCACACAATTTTTAAAAGGTCTCAGCTCTTGGGCCTCCACACAATTTTTAAGAGGTCTCAGCTCTTGGGACTCCACACAATGTTTGAGAGGTCTCAGCTCTTGGGACTCCACACAATGTTTGAGAGGTCTCAGCTCTTGGGACTCCACACAATGTTTGAGAGTTCTAAGCTCTTGGGACTCCACACAATGTTTGAGAGGTCTCAGCTCTTGGGACTCCACACAGTTTTTAAAAGGTCTCAGCTCTTGGGACTCCACACAATGTTTGAGAGGTCTCAGCTCTTGGGCCTCCACACAATTTTTAAGAGGTCTCAGCTCTTGGGCCTCCACACAATTTTTAAGAGGTCTCAGCTCTTGGAACTCCACACAATTTTTAAGAGGTCTCAGCTCTTGGGACTCCACACAATTTTTAAGAGGTCTCAGCTCTTGGGACTCCACACAATGTTTGAGAGGTCTCAGCTCTTGGGACTCCACACAATGTTTGAGAGGTCTCAGCTCTTGGGACTCCACACAATGTTTGAGAGGTCTCAGCTCTTGGGCCTCCACACAATTTTTAAAAGGTCTCAGCTCTTGGGCCTCCACACAATTTTTAAGAGGTCTCAGCTCTTGGGACTCCACACAATGTTTGAGAGGTCTCAGCTCTTGGGACTCCACACAATGTTTGAGAGGTCTCAGCTCTTGGGACTCCACACAATGTTTGAGAGGTCTCAGCTCTTGGGACTCCACACAATGTTTGAGAGGTCTCAGCTCTTGGGACTCCACACAATTTTTAAAAGGTCTCAGCTCTTGGGCCTCCACACAATTTTTAAGAGGTCTCAGCTCTTGGGCCTCCACACAATTTTTAAGAGGTCTCAGCTCTTGGGACTCCACACAATGTTTGAGAGGTCTCAGCTCTTGGGACTCCACACAATGTTTGAGAGGTCTCAGCTCTTGGGACTCCACACAATGTTTGAGAGGTCTAAGCTCTTGGGACTCCACACAATGTTTGAGAGGTCTCAGCTCTTGGGACTCCACACAATTTTTAAAAGGTCTCAGCTCTTGGGACTCCACACAATGTTTGAGAGGTCTCAGCTCTTGGGCCTCCACACATTTTTTAAGAGGTCTCAGCTCTTGGGCCTCCACACAATTTTTAAGAGGTCTCAGCTCTTGGGACTCCACACAATTTTTAAGAGGTCTCAGCTCTTGAGACTCCACACAATTTTTAAGAGGTCTCAGCTCTTGGGACTCCACACAATGTTTGAGAGGTCTCAGCTCTTGGGACTCCACACAATGTTTGAGAGGTCTCAGCTCTTGGGACTCCACACAATGTTTGAGAGGTCTCAGCTCTTGGGCCTCCACACAATTTTTAAAAGGTCTCAGCTCTTGGGCCTCCACACAATTTTTAAGAGGTCTCAGCTCTTGGGACTCCACACAATGTTTGAGAGGTCTCAGCTCTTGGGACTCCACACAATGTTTGAGAGGTCTCAGCTCTTGGGACTCCACACAATGTTTGAGAGGTCTCAGCTCTTGGGACTCCACACAATGTTTGAGAGGTCTCAGCTCTTGGGACTCCACACAATTTTTAAAAGGTCTCAGCTCTTGGGCCTCCACACAATTTTTAAGAGGTCTCAGCTCTTGGGCCTCCACACAATTTTTAAGAGGTCTCAGCTCTTGGGCCTCCACACAATTTTTAAGAGGTCTCAGCTCTTGGGCCTCCGCACAATTTTTAAGAGGTCTCAGCTCTTGGGCCTCCACACAATGTTTGAGAGGTCTCAGCTCTTGGGACTCCACACAATGTTTGAGAGGTCTCAGCTCTTGGGACTCCACACAATGTTTGAGAGGTCTCAGCTCTTGGGACTCCACACAATTTTAAAAGGTCTCAGCTCTTGGGCCTCCACACAATTTTTAAGAGGTCTCAGCTCTTGGGCCTCCACACAATTTTTAAGATGTCTCAGCTCTTGGGACTCCACACAATTTTTAAGAGGTCTCAGCTCTAATCTTCCCTTACTGCTGGGGTGACACACTGTAACAAACCTCCTCCTTTAAGCTTCCCTTACTGCTGGGGTGACACACTGTAACAAACCTCCTCCTGTAAGCTTCCCTTACTGCTGGGGTGACACACTGTAACAAACCTCCTCCTGTAAGCTTCCCTTACTGCTGGGGTGACACACTGTAACAAACCTCCTCCTGTAAGCTTCCCTTACTGCTGGGGTGACACAATGTAACAAACCTCCTCCTGTAAGCTTCCCTTACTGCTGGGGTGACACACTGTAACAAACCTCCTCCTGTAAGCTTCCCTTACTGCTGGGGTGACACAATGTAACAAACCTCCTCCTGTAAGCTTCCCTGACTGCTGGGGTGACACAATGTAACAAACCTCCTCCTTTAAGCTTCCCTTACTGCTGGGGTAACACACTGTAACAAACCTCCTCCTGTAAGCTTCCCTTACTGCTGGGGTGACACACTGTAACAAACCTCCTCCTGTAAGCTTCCCTGACTGCTGGGGTGACACACTGTAACAAACCTCCTCCTGTAAGCTTCCCTGACTGCTGGGGTGACACACTGTAACAAACCTCCTCCTGTAAGCTTCCCTTACTGCTGGGGTAACACACTGTAACATACCTCCTCCTTTAAGCTTCCCTTACTGCTGGGGTGACACAATGACACAAGAGGACATGTCTGACCACATCTCACACACACACACACACACACACAATGACAATTAGGGGTGGGGTCTATTTATTTTCCCCCTTGCCTATGCCATCTGTGGTTGTCATTAGGCAACGTGATTTTAAGGGGTGCAGAATTTTGTTGGGACTCCACACAATGTTTGAGAGGTCTCAGCTCTTGGGACTCCACACAATGTTTGAGAGGTCTCAGCTCTTGGGACTCCACACAATGTTTGAGAGGTCTCAGCTCTTGGGACTCCACACAATGTTTGAGAGGTCTCAGCTCTTGGGACTCCACACAATGTTTGAGAGGTCTCAGCTCTTGGGACTCCACACAATTTTTAAAAGGTCTCAGCTCTTGGGCCTCCACACAATTTTTAAGAGGTCTCAGCTCTTGGGCCTCCACACAATTTTTAAGATGTCTCAGCTCTTGGGACTCCACACAATTTTTAAGAGGTCTCAGCTCTAAGCTTCCCTTACTGCTGGGGTGACACACTGTAACAAACCTCCTCCTTTAAGCTTCCCTTACTGCTGGGGTGACACACTGTAACAAACCTCCTCCTGTAAGCTTCCCTGACTGCTGGGGTGACACACTGTAACAAACCTCCTCCTGTAAGCTTCCCTGACTGCTGGGGTGACACAATGTAACAAACCTCCTCCTTTAAGCTTCCCTTACTGCTGGGGTAACACACTGTAACAAACCTCCTCCTGTAAGCTTCCCTTACTGCTGGGGTGACACACTGTAACAAACCTCCTCCTGTAAGCTTCCCTTACTGCTGGGGTGACACACTGTAACAAACCTCCTCCTGTAAGCTTCCCTTACTGCTGGGGTGACACAATGTAACAAACCTCCTCCTGTAAGCTTTCCTTACTGCTGGGGTGACACACTGTAACAAACCTCCTCCTGTAAGCTTCCCTTACTGCTGGGGTGACACAATGTAACAAACCTCCTCCTGTAAGCTTCCCTGACTGCTGGGGTGACACAATGTAACAAACCTCCTCCTTTAAGCTTCCCTTACTGCTGGGGTAACACACTGTAACAAACCTCCTCCTGTAAGCTTCCCTTACTGCTGGGGTGACACACTGTAACAAACCTCCTCCTGTAAGCTTCCCTGACTGCTGGGGTGACACACTGTAACAAACCTCCTCCTGTAAGCTTCCCTGACTGCTGGGGTGACACACTGTAACAAACCTCCTCCTGTAAGCTTCCCTTACTGCTGGGGTAACACACTGTAACATACCTCCTCCTTTAAGCTTCCCTTACTGCTGGGGTGACACAATGACACAAGAGGACATGTCTGACCACATCTCACACACACACACACAATGACAATTAGGGGTGGGGTCTATTTATTTTCCCCCTTGCCTATGCCATCTGTGGTTGTCATTAGGCAACGTGATTTTAAGGGGTGCAGAATTTTGTTGGGACTCCACACAATGTTTGAGAGGTCTCAGCTCTTGGGACTCCACACAATGTTTGAGAGGTCTCAGCTCTTGGGACTCCACACAATGTTTGAGAGGTCTCAGCTCTTGGGACTCCACACAATTTTTAAAAGGTCTCAGCTCTTGGGACTCCACACAATGTTTGAGAGGTCTCAGCTCTTGGGCCTCCACACAATTTTTAAGAGGTCTCAGCTCTTGGGCCTCCACACAATTTTTAAGAGGTCTCAGCTCTTGGGACTCCACACAATTTTTAAGAGGTCTCAGCTCTTGGGACTCCACACAATTTTTAAGAGGTCTCAGCTCTTGGGACTCCACACAATGTTTGAGAGGTCTCAGCTCTTGGGACTCCACACAATGTTTGAGAGGTCTCAGCTCTTGGGACTCCACACAATGTTTGAGAGGTCTCAGCTCTTGGGCCTCCACACAATTTTTAAAAGGTCTCAACTCTTGGGCCTCCACACAATTTTTAAGAGGTCTCAGCTCTTGGGACTCCACACAATGTTTGAGAGGTCTCAGCTCTTGGGACTCCACACAATGTTTGAGAGGTCTCAGCTCTTGGGACTCCACACAATGTTTGAGAGGTCTCAGCTCTTGGGACTCCACACAATGTTTGAGAGGTCTCAGCTCTTGGGACTCCACACAATTTTTAAAAGGTCTCAGCTCTTGGGCCTCCACACAATTTTTAAGAGGTCTCAGCTCTTGGGCCTCCACACAATTTTTAAGATGTCTCAGCTCTTGGGACTCCACACAATTTTTAAGAGGTCTCAGCTCTAAGCTTCCCTTACTGCTGGGGTGACACACTGTAACAAACCTCCTCCTTTAAGCTTCCCTTACTGCTGGGGTGACACACTGTAACAAACCTCCTCCTGTAAGCTTCCCTGACTGCTGGGGTGACACACTGTAACAAACCTCCTCCTGTAAGCTTCCCTTACTGCTGGGGTAACACACTGTAACATACCTCCTCCTTTAAGCTTCCCTTACTGCTGGGGTGACACAATGACACAAGAGGACATGTCTGACCACATCTCACACACACACACACAATGACAATTAGGGGTGGGGTCTATTTATTTTCCCCCTTGCCTATGCCATCTGTGGTTGTCATTAGGCAACGTGATTTTAAGGGGTGCAGAATTTTGTTGGGACTCCACACAATGTTTGAGAGGTCTCAGCTCTTGGGACTCCACACAATGTTTGAGAGGTCTCAGCTCTTGGGACTCCACACAATGTTTGAGAGGTCTCAGCTCTTGGGACTCCACACAATTTTTAAAAGGTCTCAGCTCTTGGGACTCCACACAATGTTTGAGAGGTCTCAGCTCTTGGGCCTCCACACAATTTTTAAGAGGTCTCAGCTCTTGGGCCTCCACACAATTTTTAAGAGGTCTCAGCTCTTGGGACTCCACACAATTTTTAAGAGGTCTCAGCTCTTGGGACTCCACACAATGTTTGAGAGGTCTCAGCTCTTGGGACTCCACACAATGTTTGAGAGGTCTCAGCTCTTGGGACTCCACACAATGTTTGAGAGGTCTCAGCTCTTGGGCCTCCACACAATTTTTAAAAGGTCTCAGCTCTTGGGCCTCCACACAATTTTTAAGAGGTCTCAGCTCTTGGGACTCCACACAATGTTTGAGAGGTCTCAGCTCTTGGGACTCCACACAATGTTTGAGAGGTCTCAGCTCTTGGGACTCCACACAATGTTTGAGAGGTCTCAGCTCTTGGGACTCCACACAATGTTTGAGAGGTCTCAGCTCTTGGGACTCCACACAATTTTTAAGAGGTCTCAGCTCTTGGGCCTCCACACAATTTTTAAGATGTCTCAGCTCTTGGGACTCCACACAATTTTTAAGAGGTCTCAGCTCTAAGCTTCCCTTACTGCTGGGGTGACACACTGTAACAAACCTCCTCCTTTAAGCTTCCCTTACTGCTGGGGTGACACACTGTAACAAACCTCCTCCTGTAAGCTTCCCTTACTGCTGGGGTGACACACTGTAACAAACCTCCTCCTGTAAGCTTCCCTTACTGCTGGGGTGACACACTGTAACAAACCTCCTCCTGTAAGCTTCCCTTACTGCTGGGGTGACACAATGTAACAAACCTCCTCCTGTAAGCTTCCCTTACTGCTGGGGTGACACACTGTAACAAACCTCCTCCTGTAAGCTTCCCTTACTGCTGGGGTGACACAATGTAACAAACCTCCTCCTGTAAGCTTCCCTGACTGCTGGGGTGACACAATGTAACAAACCTCCTCCTTTAAGCTTCCCTTACTGCTGGGGTAACACACTGTAACAAACCTCCTCCTGTAAGCTTCCCTGACTGCTGGGGTGACACACTGTAACAAACCTCCTCCTGTAAGCTTCCCTGACTGCTGGGGTGACACACTGTAACAAACCTCCTCCTGTAAGCTTCCCTTACTGCTGGGGTAACACACTGTAACATACCTCCTCCTTTAAGCTCTCCTTACTGCTGGGGTGACACAATGACACAAGAGGACATGTCTGACCACATCTCACACACACACACACAATGACAATTAGGGGTGGGGTCTATTTATTTTCCCCCTTGCCTATGCCATCTGTGGTTGTCATTAGGCAACGTGATTTTAAGGGGTGCAGAATTTTGTTGGGACTCCACACAATGTTTGAGAGGTCTCAGCTCTTGGGACTCCACACAATGTTTGAGAGGTCTCAGCTCTTGGGACTCCACACAATTTTTAAAAGGTCTCAGCTCTTGGGACTCCACACAATGTTTGAGAGGTCTCAGCTCTTGGGCCTCCACACAATTTTTAAGAGGTCTCAGCTCTTGGGCCTCCACACAATTTTTAAGAGGTCTCAGCTCTTGGGACTCCACACAATTTTTAAGAGGTCTCAGCTCTTGGGACTCCACACAATTTTTAAGAGGTCTCAGCTCTTGGGACTCCACACAATGTTTGAGAGGTCTCAGCTCTTGGGACTCCACACAATGTTTGAGAGGGCTCAGCTCTTGGGACTCCACACAATGTTTGAGAGGTCTCAGCTCTTGGGCCTCCACACAATTTTTAAAAGGTCTCAGCTCTTGGGCCTCCACACAATTTTTAAGAGGTCTCAGCTCTTGGGACTCCACACAATGTTTGAGAGGTCTCAGCTCTTGGGACTCCACACAATGTTTGAGAGGTCTCAGCTCTTGGGACTCCACACAATGTTTGAGAGGTCTCAGCTCTTGGGACTCCACACAATGTTTGAGAGGTCTCAGCTCTTGGGACTCCACACAATGTTTGAGAGGTCTCAGCTCTTGGGACTCCACACAATGTTTGAGAGGTCTCAGCTCTTGGGACTCCACACAATTTTTAAAAGGTCTCAGCTCTTGGGACTCCACACAATGTTTGAGAGGTCTCAGCTCTTGGGCCTCCACACAATTTTTAAGAGGTCTCAGCTCTTGGGCCTCCACACAATTTTTAAGAGATCTCAGCTCTTGGCACTCCACACAATTTTTAAGAGGTCTCAGCTCTTGGGACTCCACACAATTTTTAAGAGGTCTCAGCTCTTGGGACTCCACACAATGTTGAGAGGTCTCAGCTCTTGGGACTCCACACAATGTTTGAGAGGTCTCAGCTCTTGGGACTCCACACAATGTTTGAGAGGTCTCAGCTCTTGGGCCTCCACACAATTTTTAAAAGGTCTCAGCTCTTGGGCCTCCACACAATTTTTAAGAGGTCTCAGCTCTTGGGACTCCACACAATGTTTGAGAGGTCTCAGCTCTTGGGACTCCACACAATGTTTGAGAGGTCTCAGCTCTTGGGACTCCACACAATGTTTGAAAGGTCTCAGCTCTTGGGACTCCACACAATGTTTGAGAGGTCTCAGCTCTTGGGACTCCACACAATTTTAAAAAAAGGTCTCAGCTCTTGGGCCTCCACACAATTTTTAAGAGGTCTCAGCTCTTGGGCCTGCACACAATTTTTAAGATGTCTCAGCTCTTGGGACTCCACACAATTTTTAAGAGGTCTCAGCTCTAAGCTTCCCTTACTGCTGGGGTGACACACTGTAACAAACCTCCTCCTTTAAGCTTCCCTTACTGCTGGGGTGACACACTGTAACAAACCTCCTCCTGTAAGCTTCCCTTACTGCTGGGGTGACACACTGTAACAAACCTCCTCCTGTAAGCTTCCCTTACTGCTGGGGTGACACACTGTAACAAATCTCCTCCTGTAAGCTTCCCTTACTGCTGGGGTGACACAATGTAACAAACCTCCTCCTGTAAGCTTTCCTTACTGCTGGGGTGACACACTGTAACAAACCTCCTCCTGTAAGCTTCCCTTACTGCTGGGGTGACACAATGTAACAAACCTCCTCCTGTAAGCTTCCCTGACTGCTGGGGTGACACAATGTAACAAACCTCCTCCTTTAAGCTTCCCTTACTGCTGGGGTAACACACTTTAACAAACCTCCTCCTGTAAGCTTCCCTTACTGCTGGGGTGACACACTGTAACAAACCTCCTCCTGTAAGCTTCCCTGACTGCTGGGGTGACACACTGTAACAAACCTCCTCCTGTAAGCTTCCCTGACTGCTGGGGTGACACACTGTAACAAACCTCCTCCTGTAAGCTTCCCTTACTGCTGGGGTAACACACTGTAACATACCTCCTCCTTTAAGCTTCCCTTACTGCTGGGGTGACACAATGACACAAGAGGACATGTCTGACCACATCTCACACACACACACACAATGACAATTAGGGGTGCGGTCTATTTATTTTCCCCCTTGCCTATGCCATCTGTGGTTGTCATTAGGCAACGTGATTTTAAGAGGTGCAGAATTTTGTTGGGACTCCACACAATGTTTGAGAGGTCTCAGCTCTTGGGACTCCACACAATGTTTGAGAGGTCTCAGCTCTTGCGACTCCACACAATGTTTGAGAGGTCTCAGCTCTTGGGACTCCACACAATTTTTAAAAGGTCTCAGCTCTTGGGACTCCACACAATGTTTGAGAGGTCTCAGCTCTTGGGCCTCCACACAATTTTTAAGAGGTCTCAGCTCTTGGGCCTCCACACAATTTTTAAGAGGTCTCAGCTCTTGGGACTCCACACAATTTTTAAGAGGTCTCAGCTCTTGGGACTCCACACAATTTTTAAGAGGTCTCAGCTCTTGGGACTCCACACAATGTTTGAGAGGTCTCAGCTCTTGGGACTCCACACAATGTTTGAGAGGTCTCAGCTCTTGGGACTCCACACAATGTTTGAGAGGTCTCAGCTCTTGGGCCTCCACACAATTTTTAAAAGGTCTCAGCTCTTGGGCCTCCACACAATTTTTAAGAGGTCTCAGCTCTTGGGACTCCACACAATGTTTGAGAGGTCTCAGCTCTTGGGACTCCACACAATGTTTGAGAGGTCTCAGCTCTTGGGACTCCACACAATGTTTGAGAGGTCTCAGCTCTTGGGACTCCACACAATTTTTAAAAGGTCTCAGCTCTTGGGACTCCACACAATGTTTGAGATGTCTCAGCTCTTGGGCCTCCACACAATTTTTAAGAGGTCTCAGCTCTTGGGCCTCCACACAATTTTTAAGAGGTCTCAGCTCTTGGGACTCCACACAATTTTTAAGAGGTCTCAGCTCTTGGGACTCCACACAATTTTTAAGAGGTCTCAGCTCTTGGGACTCCACACAATGTTTGAGAGGTCTCAGCTCTTGGGACTCCACACAATGTTTGAGAGGTCTCAGCTCTTGGGACTCCACACAATGTTTGAGAGGTCTCGGCTCTTGGGCCTCCACACAATTTTTAAAAGGTCTCAGCTCTTGGGCCTCCACACAATTTTTAAGAGGTCTCAGCTCTTGGGACTCCACACAATGTTTGAGAGGTCTCAGCTCTTGGGACTCCACACAATGTTTGAGAGGTCTCAGCTCTTGGGACTCCACACAATGTTTGAGAGGTCTCAGCTCTTGGGACTCCACACAATGTTTGAGAGGTCTCAGCTCTTGGGACTCCACACAATTTTTAAAAGGTCTCAGCTCTTGGGCCTCCACACAATTTTTAAGATGTCTCAGCTCTTGGGACTCCACACAATTTTTAAGAGGTCTCAGCTCTAAGCTTCCCTTACTGCTGGGGTGACACACTGTAACAAACCTCCTCCTTTAAGCTTCCCTTACTGCTGGGGTGACACACTGTAACAAACCTCCTCCTGTAAGCTTCCCTTACTGCTGGGGTGACACACTGTAACAAACCTCCTCCTGTAAGCTTCCCTTACTGCTGGGGTGAC
This sequence comes from Gastrophryne carolinensis, assembly GCA_027917425.1. Classification (NCBI taxonomy): domain Eukaryota; kingdom Metazoa; phylum Chordata; class Amphibia; order Anura; family Microhylidae; genus Gastrophryne; species Gastrophryne carolinensis. The sequence goes on from CM051237.1 coordinate 457,356,298, forward strand.
ACACTGTAACAAACCTCCTCCTGTAAGCTTCCCTTACTGCTGGGGTGACACAATGTAACAAACCTCCTCCTGTAAGCTTCCCTTACTGCTGGGGTGACACACTGTAACAAACCTCCTCCTGTAAGCTTCCCTTACTGCTGGGGTGACACAATGTAACAAACCTCCTCCTGTAAGCTTCCCTGACTGCTGGGGTGACACAATGTAACAAACCTCCTCCTTTAAGCTTCCCTTACTGCTGGGGTAACACACTGTAACAAACCTCCTCCTGTAAGCTTCCCTTACTGCTGGGGTGACACACTGTAACAAACCTCCTCCTGTAAGCTTCCCTGACTGCTGGGGTGACACACTGTAACAAACCTCCTCCTGTAAGCTTCCCTGACTGCTGGGGTGACACACTGTAACAAACCTCCTCCTGTAAGCTTCCCTTACTGCTGGGGTAACACACTGTAACATACCTCCTCCTTTAAGCTTCCCTTACTGCTGGGGTGACACAATGACACAAGAGGACATGTCTGACCACATCTCACACACACACACACAATGACAATTAGGGGTGGGGTCTATTTATTTTCCCCCTTGCCTATGCCATCTGTGGTTGTCATTAGGCAACGTGATTTTAAGGGGTGCAGAATTTTGTTGGGACTCCACACAATGTTTGAGAGGTCTCAGCTCTTGGGACTCCACACAATGTTTGAGAGGTCTCAGCTCTTGGGACTCCACACAATGTTTGAGAGGTCTCAGCTCTTGGGACTCCACACAATGTTTGAGAGGTCTCAGCTCTTGGGACTCCACACAATTTTTAAAAGGTCTCAGCTCTTGGGACTCCACACAATGTTTGAGAGGTCTCAGCTCTTGGGCCTCCACACAATTTTTAAGAGGTCTCAGCTCTTGGGCCTCCACACAATTTTTAAGAGGTCTCAGCTCTTGGGACTCCACACAATTTTTAAGAGGTCTCAGCTCTTGGGACTCCACACAATGTTTGAGAGGTCTCAGCTCTTGGGACTCCACACAATGTTTGAGAGGTCTCAGCTCTTGGGACTCCACACAATGTTTGAGAGGTCTCAGCTCTTGGGCCTCCACACAATTTTTAAAAGGTCTCAGCTCTTGGGCCTCCACACAATTTTTAAGAGGTCTCAGCTCTTGGGACTCCACACAATTTTTAAGAGGTCTCAGCTCTTGGGACTCCACACAATGTTTGAGAGGTCTCAGCTCTTGGGACTCCACACAATGTTTGAGAGGTCTCAGCTCTTGGGACTCCACACAATGTTTGAGAGGTCTCAGCTCTTGGGCCTCCACACAATTTTTAAAAGGTCTCAGCTCTTGGGCCTCCACACAATTTTTAAGAGGTCTCAGCTCTTGGGACTCCACACAATGTTTGAGAGGTCTCAGCTCTTGGGACTCCACACAATGTTTGAGAGGTCTCAGCTCTTGGGACTCCACACAATGTTTGAGAGGTCTCAGCTCTTTGGACTCCACACAATGTTTGAGAGGTCTCAGCTCTTGGGACTCCACACAATTTTTAAAAGGTCTCAGCTCTTGGGCCTCCACACAATTTTTAAGAGGTCTCAGCTCTTGTGCCTCCACACAATTTTTAAGAGGTCTCAGCTCTTGGGCCTCCACACAATTTTTAAGAGGTCTCAGCTCTTGGGCCTCCGCACAATTTTTAAGAGGTCTCAGCTCTTGGGCCTCCACACAATGTTTGAGAGGTCTCAGCTCTTGGGACTCCACACAATTTTTAAAAGGTCTCAGCTCTTGGGACTCCACACAATGTTTGAGAGGTCTCAGCTCTTGGGCCTCCACACAATTTTTAAGAGGTCTCAGCTCTTGGGCCTCCACACAATTTTTAAGATGTCTCAGCTCTTGGGACTCCACACAATTTTTAAGAGGTCTCAGCTCTAAGCTTCCCTTACTGCTGGGGTGACACACTGTAACAAACCTCCTCCTTTAAGCTTCCCTTACTGCTGGGGTGACACACTGTAACAAACCTCCTCCTGTAAGCTTCCCTTACTGCTGGGGTGACACACTGTAACAAACCTCCTCCTGTAAGCTTCCCTTACTGCTGGGGTGACACACTGTAACAAACCTCCTCCTGTAAGCTTCCCTTACTGCTGGGGTGACACAATGTAACAAACCTCCTCCTGTAAGCTTCCCTTACTGCTGGGGTGACACACTGTAACAAACCTCCTCCTGTAAGCTTCCCTTACTGCTGGGGTGACACAATGTAACAAACCTCCTCCTGTAAGCTTCCCTGACTGCTGGGGTGACACAATGTAACAAACCTCCTCCTTTAAGCTTCCCTTACTGCTGGGGTAACACACTGTAACAAACCTCCTCCTGTAAGCTTCCCTTACTGCTGGGGTGACACACTGTAACAAACCTCCTCCTGTAAGCTTCCCTGACTGCTGGGGTGACACACTGTAACAAACCTCCTCCTGTAAGCTTCCCTGACTGCTGGGGTGACACACTGTAACAAACCTCCTCCTGTAAGCTTCCCTTACTGCTGGGGTAACACAATGACACAAGAGGACATGTCTGACCACATCTCACACACACACACACAATGACAATTAGGGGTGGGGTCTATTTATTTTCCCCCTTGCCTATGCCATCTGTGGTTGTCATTAGGCAACGTGATTTTAAGGGGTGCAGAATTTTGTTCTTTTTTGTACAGTTTGGCTTGGGGTCCATGGCATTGTAGAGGAAAGAAGGTTTCCTTGTCTTGTCTCACTTTACGTAGAAGTTATATTGTGTTTGGAGTGTATTGTTGAGTGGCTGTGATAGTGGCGTAATAGTGCGACTTGGGCGCGTTATATGCACCCAGACATGCTTCCCCTGCTGTCCCAGTTGCATTCCAGCAGTGTTGGCATCATTTTCTGATGTTTCAGGGTGGACTTGGTGACCTCCAAGTGGTCGAGCATTTTTTTCCCATAGACTATAATGGGATTCGATAATCGGTCGAGTAGTCGAGTAACGCGGTCTATTCGAATTGAAATTTTGAATATTTCACTACTCGCTCATCTCTATGGGGTACTTGTGGGATGTGGGTTGGTGTAGGACTTACACACACTTCTAGCAGGAGTTCCAGACCAGTCTCTTAATAGTAGCTCCACCTACTTTATAAAAAGCCAAAGGGCCAACAGGTACAACACAGTACGCTGTCACCTTAACAGAATTGTACATAGTTACATAGTTAATACTGTTGAAATAAGACATATGTCTATCAAGTTCAACCAAGGGTGTTGGGGTAGGAGAAGTTAAATTTATTTAATTTTTAAATAACCATCTAATCCTTTTTTGAAGCTGTCAGCGGTTGATGCTGTAACAAGCTTCTGGGGGAAGCTATTCCACAGATTTATAGCTCTTATGGTAAAAAATGATTGTCGCCTCCATAGACTGAATTTCTTTTTTTCCAGTCGAAGGGGGTGCCCCCTTGTAGAATGATGCTAGCTTCCAACAGCCCCAACTGATACAGTTCCAACCTTCAGAGGTAACAATCACACTAAAACCCATTAGGGGCCCCGTGCCTTAAACTTCCTCTACATTGCTTCTGTAGTTACCCTCCTGGCCTAGCTTTTTTTTCTCAGGTTCAAAATCATTTTCTGTTGCTCCTGCACCTCCTGCACATGTTCTTGCTGGTTCCACTACCAGAACAATTAATCACATATAGGTCTAACTGGAAATGTAACTTTATAGCTTCTGATTCCCTCCCATCTGCAACATCGCATTAAGTCCATAAGCAGAACGTTTCTAGAACTCTTTAACAAATCTAGTCCCAACAAACTACTTACTGGGTATATTATCTCTTAAACTAGTTTTCCTCCCACTAGTTCTATCCATTACACATTTTTTTGTTGAAGTTCCATGGAAGGCACAGCATTCAACTACACACTTTCCATTAGAACAGACATTGTATCGGGTTGTAAGCTGTGTCCCTCATGCAAGAGTGAAATAAAGTTTGGGCATGTAGGTTCGCTCAACTGATTTGCTTCCTTTAGAAAGTAGCCTTCCTGCATTGTCCTAGAGCAGGGGTACTGGTACTGTGTAAGATCCATTCAGGTGGTACATGGTGAGGTCGCAAACTGACTGAGAAACCCCCTCCATTGCAATAAATGGAGTGGGCCTGCTAAAGTCAATGTGACTGATGGGGAAGGGGAGGAGGCCGGTCCTTCTGGAGTTCACAGGTGAATAGACAAGCCTGTGTACCATGGAACTTGGCCTCCCCCCTCCCCATCAGTCACTGTGACTGATGGGGGGGCATTCCTCCTGGAGTTCGCAGGTGACTAGACAAGCCTGTGTGTCATGGAACTTGATCTCAGGGCTCTATAAGTTTCACACTGCCAGCCTAGGATGGTTCAGATACAGGGGACACTTGAAGGAACTGACCAGTATCATTTATATTTTTTTAAACAAAGCCCAATGTTGACAGTATTAGGCCTTCTTTTGGTTTCTTCTTTTCTCTGTACAGCATGTTTCATCCACGACGCTACATCTTCGCATGGGTTAAGCCTCTCTTGGATTATCAACAGTGGAAAAATGACTACCTCTGAAGAGTTTTGGAAGAATAATTTTCTGCACCTTGCTAAGTAACAGATAAGGGGACTGTCAGGGCACCGGGAAAACGAAGTAAGATTCTGACGGCAAGATACCGTATTGGTGCCTCACCGGGGGATTTCAGCATACAAATGTGCAAATTAGATCATGAAAGCGCTGTAGAAATATCCTTTGTAAAACTTGAATAAAATGCTCAGGCCTCGGGGGTGCATTTTAGAAGGATCTCATTTAGCAGACATATTTAGCAAAATCAGTGCGTAAAAAAAAAAGAACACAGCAGCACACAAAAATATGGATTCGATTCCCAAGGCAATTCTTTGGAAAACACTGCTGAATTTATATTAAGGATTATTAGTCCAGAATTAATAGGCAGAGTAAACCACAAAATAAGCAATGCTGAATTTGACAGTAAAAAGGACCGCCCTCCTTCAGGCAAAACTGCTTATCGCGTGGGGTAGTATGGTTTTCCAGAATATTCTGGTGAATTCCTATGTAGAAATGGTTATGTAGGGCTCATTTTCTAGTCAATCTCCAAACTGATAGTCGGAACAAAGATCCTTTTAGGACATGTCTGACTCTGGGCCAGCGTACGTGGGTGACAAACTAGGCATCACAAACGGGGCCCCTGGGTTGGGTGCTGTGTAAAGCTCACTGATGCCCATTCATAAGTTGTCCACTGAAGCAATTGCACTTGTTTCAGTAGTCATCACTGATCCTCCACACTGTTCCCACTGTGCCGATTGCACAAGCTGACTGGACCTTTTTGATTGTTTATCCGGTCAATCTCACCACACATGTGCCAATGCAAGATTAGCCATGTGATCAGCAACAGCTACTACCAGGTACATATTATTCCTCTGTGTGCCCCACAAGATAGAATCAACCCCCCCCCCCCCCCAAAAAAAAACACCTAATTAAACAGATCTGTGTCATTTGGAAGCAGGGATAGGACAGAGCATTTACTGAGCAGTAGATTTAACAAGGCAATTTGGAAAACCTGGCCAGGTCCCCTTAAATTTGAATTTAGAGCACTTAAAGAATTGGCTATGATTTTAAGATTTACTTATAAAAATGAGAAATCGTACAAATCAGAAAAACTGTGAAATGTGATAAAAAATGAGCAATTGCATGAAAACAATATATACCGTATATACTCGAGTATAAGCCGAGTTTTTCAGCCCACTTTTTGGGCTGAAAAAAGCCGCCTCGGCTTATATTCAAGTCAGAAGGACTCAGCTGTCTTTTTTTTTAAGTACAAGTTCCTAGCGGGCTTCGCGCATGTCACCGTCCAGCGCGCGTGCCTGGCGATCACGCACCCAGCCATCCTCGCTCCCTCCCTGTCTGCATTGTCCGCCCCCGGTCACTGTGTTATGCTGTGGCCGCGTCAGTGAATAGGAGAGCGGCCTGGCCAGCTCCGCCCTCCTGCCGTGACATCATCAGAGAAGAAGGCGTACGGGGGCTGCCGGCCTGCTCAGTACACCGGCAACCTAGGAGCGCCTGGTAACAGGTAATGGAGGAGCGGGCAGGGATTCGGGGGGAGGGTGGACTGTCACTTGGGGGTTTAAAAAGAAAAATTAGATTATGTTGATGGGGGTTTGTACAGATTGTGTGTTTGTGTGTGCACATTGAATTTAAGATTAGAGGAGCAGGGCAGGGAGCAAGCACACTAATTCAATGTTTTTTTTAAGTGGAACAAAACCATAAGAGGCCGGCCCTGGAATCTAAAAGATTACAGGGCTTGCTGCTGGCCTTCTGCTTGGGCATCCTGATTTGGAATGCCCTTGGGGAAGGCAAGCAGCCAGCCCTGGAATCTTTGAGATTCCAGGGCTGTGAAATCCCCCAGGTCATCCATAATAATTTACCGGTAGCTGCTGCATTTCCCACCCTAGGCTTATACTCGAGTCAATAACTTTTCCAGTTTTTTTGTGGTAAAATTAGGTGCCTCGGCTTATATTCGGGTCGACCTATACTCGAGTATATACGGTAAACCTAAAAATAAATGGTAAAAAGAAGGGAATGGAAACTTATAAGTTTGTCTGGGGTGCTAATGAGTCCAATAGGAAGTCCCTGGTCTTACCTTAGATCTTAAACAGAGTCTCTAGGCTGCCATCACGGGCTCTTCTAATATGCCAAAGAATGGGCTCTCCCTACTCCTTCTTACGAGGGAGGGCCAGCTGGGTGTCACTTGGGTTTCTAGTGATTTTCGGATATTATTTCTATATCTGCTAGAAGCAGATTTCAAGAAGGGGGGGGAGAGAATTGATCTTGCTCTATGGTTGCCCAATCACCCCGGAAAGTTTTCAGTGGTGACCTACCATTTTATGGACTGGCCGTAAAGGGTGTATTTGTTGTTCTTTCCTAGGTCACCTAGGGGTTTATCACCAGTGTGGAGGGGGAGAGCGATGGGAATGCAAAGATGTTGGTTATGGTAACTGAGGCATAGAGAGGCAGGGTGTGTCTTTTAAATATAATGCCCAGCTGATGGTATGGGGGAATGACACACACAGATATTGACACACGGAAAACATAGCAACTATGTCATACCCACTGCTTGTCTTTTCTGCAGAGCCCCTCTTAACACTGCCCCTCCTGTACACCTCCCTACGCCTCAATTTGCCTGATAATACAACCACTTTGCTGCTTAGCAAAGCCCTGGCTACTTTAGGAGGAAGTTGGGTATTATTATTAACTTCATAAAAGGTCTGGATACATAGAACAGGATGTTTGGACAGTAGGGGAATTAAAGATAGCAGGGACTGAGCACAAGGTGGAATGTGACTATGGTGTTGGTAGGGCTCCACTTTTAGTTTTAACCAGGTCTTGGCCCGACTGGCTGATTCGGCTCAGAAACCGTTGAGCCGCTGAAGGGGGTGGGAGCCGCCACAGAAGCACTGGTGAATGGTGTATGGGCCCCGGGAAGAATGGGCTATGGCACGGGCCTGGATCCAGCGATCAGCTGAGGTGCTGGGCAGGACAAAAGGTTCGTACTCTTATGTTTTTTTGTTTTGGATCAATCACATTAAAGCAGTAGTCCTCAAACTTCCTCCTCAAGGGCCGAGACAGGCCAGGTTTTGCAGCTCTCCACGCTACTCCACAGGTGAATTAACTGGTGCTCAGACAGAGCTATAGCCCTAATTATTACATCTGTGCATCAGCATAGAGAGCTGCAAAACCTGGCCTGTCTCGGCCCTTGAGGAGGAAGTTTGAGGACTACTGCATTAAAGTGACCCAATCTGCTATGTTCTTATGCTCACATTTTTTAAAGTGTTACTATTTTCAAGTGAAACCTTTAACCGAATATTTCGAAACGCATTTCGGTAATTATCCTACCTTTCTTGAACGCTGGATTTTTCTTATTTTCCTATTCTGCAGTCGTGTTCTTACCACGGTGTTTGGAAAAATAATTTGATTCTGAAACAGATTCCAATTAAAAGACATGTTACAATTAAATTGGTTTGATCAAGGACCAGTGAAATTACAGTATATTGTAGAGCAGGTTTTCCCAACCACTGATAATAGTACCACTACTGGTGGTACTCAAGCTATCCTCTGCTGGTATTTCATTGTTTGATAGTTCATCATTTGCCTGCTCTTCTAGTGCTGGGTTGGATATATTATTTATCACACAGTCATCTGCCTCTTATCTGATAAAAGTATTTTCTACATTGTACATTGTGATACATTATAATTATTATTTTCCCAGCTAGACTAAAATACACTATATCACAATGTAGCAGCCACTCTCAGCAGCAGAGAATGTAACAAATTTAGCAGCAGAGAGGCAGAGGACAGTCTGTAATGAAAATGTATCCAGCCAGTCGCCAAATATTTGTCCTTTAATGGCACCAGTGGTAAAAAAAAATGGGGGGTCATAGAGCACTGCAAACTACTGCTCCGATAGGATGGTGTTGGGTGGCAGACAGCAAACTGCAGACATTGAGCATCTTGTTGGTAAAAGAGCTTGTGTCATTAAACCGGATCTTCCACATCATTTAATGAAAAACCCAAACCCTTAAAAAACTATTTTACCTTTTTAGGCACTTACTTTTTATTCTTTCCCCCACTGGGCTGCAACTCTGCTCAGGACTTTAAGATATGGGCACCGCCATCTTGCCTCAGAAGCATCACATACTGAGGAGAGGAGATGGGGCAAAAGTGCAGGGGGCGGGGTTATAGCTGTGCTTTGCAAAGACAGAGACGGGGAGGCCGATTCAGTAATAGCGCCAGGTAGCGACAGATGAGCGCCAGTAGCGTGATTTTCACAGCGCCCGCTAGTATTCGCTGTGCTTGGCCGTTGTTCGGTTGTTGACAGCGACTCAGTCGGTGTGCGGTAATGTTGAATACGGGGTTAGGAGTCGCTGTTTGACAGGTTCCGCACTGTATGGGAGCGCCTGACAGCGAATGGTCATAGCGAACGGCTCCCAGCATATTCATTAACAAATCACGCTCAAAAAAAACCAGAGCGCTGGCGGCGATGGCTTAAAAGTAGTTTTTAACCCCCAAACATCCATATTTTTTGATTAAAAAATTAAACAAATTTTTCTAAACATTTTGTAATATGAATACATTAATATCAGACCTATAATATCAATTCTGCACAATTTTTTTTTTTTAATTTTTTTACCTTAAAAAAAATATCTAACATTGCCGAAGTGGTCACAGAATTTTTGACATTTAAAAAAAAAAAACATTAATAACAATTAAATATGAAGATTTAAAGATTGCTCCATTGAAATGCATTGGAGAGCGCCAGGTAGCGAGAGGTCATACCTGGCGCTGTGATGGGATTAGCAGCGGCGCTGTTCGTTGCAGTCCGCTACATGATGAATCCCGCGCTAGCTGACGCTCTCGCCGGCGCTAGCCTCATTTAGCGTGATAAATGAGTGATTGTGTCTGCCTCCTGGCGTTCTGGAGTCGGTAGCCGCCGATAGCTGGCGATACCTGGCGCTAGTGAGACACTACCTGGCGCTATCCCTTGATAAATAAGGCCCATAGACACTTCCTGCTTGCAGGCAGCCTGAGACTCCACATGCCACCATCTTAGATGTTTAACGGCTCAGAAAATGCAGTAGATGCAGGTAGGATTATTTTTAACATGGGCAATCTGTATGTAGAGGATAGGGAAAATATATAAGATATGCTCTTATTCAAGGTGAACACCCGTTTAAAAGATTCCCCCCACTGGAATTGGGATGTCCTGCAGTGTGGGACCCCGTCGAACGTCTGAAAACACTCTCATGGCTCTCGATCACATGCTGTGGACACATTCCTGGCATCTCACAGCTGAGAGCAGTAAGGAAATCTGAATGGAGCAAGCACCACCTACCACATCCCTGCTCGCTGTGAGAGGACAAGGTCGTTCATAAAGGCCTGGTGTGGATGCAAGCCTAGCCAGAGGAATGCTGAAGATGTGGGTGAAGGAAGAAGATTGGGCGATAAGCTGATTGGGCGATACAGAGGTGCATCTCAATTCCAGATGCTTCATAAAGAGGTAGACTCAAGAGACTGTGATTCCCATTCCAGGGAGAAAGGAATATCAGCCAAATATTTGGATTTTGTTGGCTGCTTACTTGATGCACCAAGCCAGTAGCCCTTGGAGGACAGATATCTTTGTTAAAATAAATAAACGTGGACAATTTGACCCGATCAAGATCAAGCTACTAGTAACTGAATCCGAAGCGCATCTTTACTTGTGATGTTGCGTGTGGAGATGAGTCTGTTGATGTTATTATGTCTACTTTTAGCCCCTGGATACAGACAAATTTGGTAACTCATGGATAGTACATGGTAATAGCTGTTTTATGACAGTACACTATGATTGTGGCTTGGGATGTACACTGGAATTTTAGCAGTTTGTACATATGGCTTTCAGCATATTAGGCGAGACTGGAGACTTTCAGGCCGGAGGTCTTCGGAACTGTATAGTCCCCTGTCGGTCCATCTCTAATCACTAACGGGGAGGCCGATTCATTAATAGCGCCAGGTAGCGACAGATGAGGGACTGTAGCGTGATTTTTACAGCGCCAGCCAGTATTCGCTGTGCTTGGCCGGCGTTTGCTTGATGACAGCGACTCAGTCGGTGTGCGGTAATGTTGAATACGGGCTTAGGGGTCGCTGTTTCACAGGTTCAGCGTTGTATGTGAGCGCCTGACAATGAATGGCCAGAGCGAACGGCTTGCTTCATATTCATTAAAAAATCACGCTCCGAATTTGCTGGCGCTGTCCATTCCTTGTTTAAACCCCAGTGCGCTGGCGGCGATGGGTGTTAACTAGTTTTTAACCCCTAAACAACCATATTTTTTGATTGTAACATTATACATGTTTTTTGAATCATTTTGTAATATGAATACATTAATATCAGACCTGTAAGATCAATTCTGCACAAATTTTTTTTTTTTCTTTTACTTTAAAAAAAAACCGAACATTGCAGAAGTGGTCTCAGAATTTTTGACATTAAAAAAAAAAAAAAAAAAAAAAATACCAATTAATTATGATTAATTAAACATTGCTCCATTGAAATGCATTGGACATCGCCAGGGAGCGACAGGTCATACCTGGCGCTGTGAGGGAATTTGCAGCGGCGCTGTTCGGTCCAGGCGGCTTCATGATGAATCCCGCGCTAGCCGTCGCTCTCGCCGGCGCTAGCCTCATTTAGCTTGATAAATGCGTCATTGTGACCGCCGACGGGCGTACTTGAGTCGGTAGCCGCCGATAGCTGGCGGTACCTGGCGCTCGTCAGACACTACCTGGCGCTAGCCCATGATAAATAAGGCCCTATGTTACAGATTTAGTGTAAACTATTTAAAGTGATTCATTACTTACCTCACTTACCTTTTGTCTCGCACAGCTGATCAGTGCTAGTCCAGCAATCAGTAACTCCCCTGATCGCTGGATCCGAGCCCCCACCACAGTCGCCACACCCTGTGCAGCACATGGGGTTGGGTTTGATGGCTTGTAGAGATTGCGATCTGTCACCATTCAGAGAGCACTGCCATGTCTTCTCCATTCATTGCAATGGCCAAGGCCCCACGCGCCCATCCTCCATTGTAGTCCATGGAGAGAGCAAGGCCATGCCTCTGTGACTGATGGCAGGTCTTGCACGGAAGTGCCAGTGAAGTCTGAGGCCCTGGATGGTGCAGGAATGAGGACTATGGTGCGGATTTAGATCCAGCAATCAGGTGAGTTTCTTATCCCCGGACTAGCATTGATCAGCGGCAGGGGAAAAAATAAGTAGCATTTTGTTTTTTTGCCTGCTAAATAACTTTAACAAAATATGGGACAAGACAAAGAAAGGTTTTGCAATAGCCAGGTCCAGATTAAGGGTGGTTATGGTATGGAGCATTTTTTAGGGGCCCCCTCAACACCACAACCTGAACCACATGCTCCCTAGACCTCCCACTGTCTCACCCCCACAACCACGAGAGAAACCAATACAACAACCCTGCACTTACACCACACTAGATACACTCTTGCCTCCCCTTAGATCAAGAACAGCGCACTGGATTGGAGCTGCAGTGATCATCCTACTCCCTGGCCAGCCTACTTTTGTGCCGAAATGCCCCTCTATGCCACAGCTTTGAACTCAGGGACCTGCGGGAACAAGTGGTGTAGGCTCCAGTGCGTACACCCCCCACCGTCCCCTTCCTAAAAATCTAGCCCTGGTTATGGACACCAGTTGAAACTGAGCAGTGGAGGCCCAGAGCAGGTGCGACAATCATAATCTGGCCCTGGGGAGAGCTATTGATTATCTGTACTTGCTCTGCTTTAAAGTGGTTCAAAACCCACGGAGATCGGCTCAGGAATCTATAGGATTCCTGGGCCGATGGTTCCCTTCCCCCCAGGACATCCAAAATTGGGATGCCCCGCTATGTGAAACTCTCCAGGTTGCCCAAACACTCATCTTCTTTTCCAGGCCAACGGCACATGGGCGAGCCGCGGCCGCATCCCCCCTATACCTCTAGCAGGGCGTGTGGCTGTCACAGCCATTCTTGAATAGCCGTTGCAGGCACATTCCCTGTTAGAGGGTAGCGAGGGCTGCGGCGCCAGGATGCTCGGATCCGCTCTTCTTAGATGAGCTGATGTGAGCGGATCCGAGCGCGCTGATTGGACAATAGGCTGCGCATGTGCCTGGGGAGTTTCACACAGCGGGGCATCTACGATAGGGCTGCTCCGGGGGCAAGGATCAAAACCCAGGATAGTCAAAATCCTGGATTTTGCTCCACTTTAACATTGCTTGCAGTAATTATATAGCTTTCCATTGCAACTACTGCAGCTCTTCCCGATTATGAGGGGGATGTGAGAGACACATTGGTCTGGGGCCTCCACCACTTGCTGTGCAAAGGGGGCCTCCACCAACCTTTGGGTTAGGGTCTGGTCCAGGAGGCTTTTCAGTCTTTGGTCTGACAGGCCAGCAACAAAGCTATTGGCGGCAGTAACCCCCCCACCCCCCCCCCCGCACCTGGGCAAGCCGTTTTTTGTTTTTACAAACCTGCAGCCAAATCCACCACAGGGCAGGATGGAGGGTCTAGAGCAGCAAAGCCGCCGCCAGCAACACTACAGTGATGGGTGCAGAGCTGTCACTGCACATAAGCCACCAAGCACAGCCGCTGGCAGCTCAATGCAGGGAACTGTTTTCTGCTGGACCAGCCGGGCGACGACACTCCCCCCCCCCACCCCGAATGGCAAAGCAGGAGTTCCCGAGCAGCACGCACCCGCACAAGGGACTTGATCTGACGTTCCAGTAAGTAGGCAGGTGCCAGACAACCACCAATCAGTTACTTGGCTGGACTATTATTTTAAGGGGAAAAACCTGTATCTGGGGCCTCCACCAGATTTTGTGCCCAAGGGGCCTCCACTGCACTTAATCCGGCCCTTCACCCAACAAACTGAATGGTAAGAGCGCAGCTGTCATCTCTTTTCTTGGAATCTAAAAGATTTCAGGACCGGCCATTTGTCTTCCCCCAGGATACCCCACTGTGTGAAACTCCCTGGGACGCCCATAAACACTCACCTTTACCCACTCCAATGGTACATGCATGGGCTCTCATCCAATAAGAGCCATCTGCCGTGACTACCTCATTTGGCAAACATCTCTCATTGTTGTCAATCAGGAGCTTGCGCTGCCACATCCCCTGCATCCCCAATGGTGTTTGCGCACTCCCCTCCACAGCCATTCGGATTTTAGTCAATGAAAGCTGTTTGCCAAATGACATAGGCCCTTATTTAAAGTGGACCAACACCCAGGATTTTGACTATCCTGGGTCTTGGTCCACTTCGGTGGGGCACCCCCGATCGGGGTGCCCCGCTGTGTGAAACCCCCCCTAACCCCCCGAAAAACTCACCTCTCCCCGCTCCCAGCGCCGACGTACAAGCGAGGATCAGGAACGTCTAAGCGGCTGCCGCCGCCGCCGCCTCCCTCGCGTCACTTTTGACGCGCGCGCGCCGGCCATTCGCAGACGGCCGGCGCGGGGGCGCGCACGCCTACAGGAGCGCGAGGGAGGCGGCGGCGGCCGGCCGCCGCCGAAGATAAGGTAAGGAGTTTGGGGTGTTTGGGGGGGTTTCACCCCGCGGGACATCCCGATCTCGAATGTCCCGCGGGGTGGGGGGTGATCGGCCCGGGAATCTTATAGATTCCCGGGCCGATCACCCGTGGGTGTTGGTCCACTTTAAGAAGGGATAGCGTCAGGTAGTGGCTGGTTAATGACAGGTAGCGACGGGTAGCGACTGGTGAACGCCGGACACGGCACGCAATTACACATTTATCAAGCAGAATCTGTTTAGTGACTGGGATAGCGCCATGTAGCGTCTGATTCATCATTTCACAGCCTCAGCGAACAGCGCCAGCGTTCAACCTTGCACAGCGCCAGGTATGACCTCTCACTACCTGACGCTCTGCCATACATTTCAATGGACGATCCTTTTCTTCTCTTTAAACGGGTTTTTTTTTTTTTCCAAAAAAATCACAAATAATTCTGTGACCTCTTCTGGCATTGAAATAGCAGTTTTTTCATAATTTTTTCATTTTTTATATATTTCCTCAGAAATGACATTACAGGTCTGGCATTGTTCATGTTACAATGTAATTCCATATGTTTTCGCTTTTTTACTAGTGGATAGATGCTTGAAAACACACTTTAAACACACCGCTTCCTGCGCTCAGGGCTTCAAACAAATATTTTTCAGCGCCAGAGATTTGTGAGGCTGTTTTTTTGCTGAATATGGTGTGAGACGGTCGCTATGAGCAGTCGCTAACATGCGCTCCCATACGGCGCTGTACTGGTCAAATAGCGACTCCTCACAATGTATTCAACATTACTGAACAGCGACTGAGTCGCTATACAGTAGCGACTCATGGCCGAGCACTGCGACTACTAGCGGGCGCTCTGAAAATGCCTGCTACAGACGCTCATCTGTCGCTACCTGGCGCTAATGATGAATCAGCCTGCCAGTCACAGCAGACAACACTCATTGGATGAGAGCTTGCTCATGCACCATTGGAAACAGGAGGAAATTAGTGAAAAGCAGTGTTCTGGGAGGGGGGTTCACACAACAGGGCATCCCAATTCAGGATGCTCTGGGGGACAGGAACAAAACTGGGGTAAGTCAAATTCCCATGTTTTATTACACTTTAAAGAGTATCAAAACCCACGCTGATCGGTCCCCCCCCCATCGGGCACTCCATTTATCTTGTTACATTTGTTACATTGGCAGTGCTTGTTAACAAACCTACAGGCAATCCTGAGACATCCATTCAGAAAAAAAAACATGCACGTGGTATTAAACTTAATGTGCACCGAAATGACAATGAATTCCGGATGAACAGAGCTCTTTGTACCCATGCCAAAGTCGACAGCTTATGTTCTCGAAGCCGTATACACCAAAGTGGCCATTTGGGTTATTTTCTGGCTGAAAAAAGTCCCATTTAAATCTACAAACTGCTGTTTTGTAGTGTATAAAACCTGGAAGGAACAAAGAGAGGCAGCCTCAATGGCATGTATAGAAGGAATTGCGCACTCTGGACGGCTTCATTAGAAAACTACCTGCTACATAAAATAATACAAAAAAAAAAAAAATCCAAGTAGCAGGCAAAATCAGTTAAGCTCCAATTTAGCTAATTACAGCCTTCCTCCCCCCACAGGAGATATAATTACATGAAACAAAACAAATAAGAGTCCAAAAAGCGTGCTAGAAATTAATGCCATCTTGGAGGAGAACAAAGCAGCCGAGAAGTATCTCTGCTCCTTTTAACTTGCGCTTTCTCTCAGACGCCCACTGAGATGAGTGGGGGAATTTAGACGGTGGCAAACCACGCGCATAAACAAGTACATATTTAAGATATTTTCTGTATAAAAAAACAAAAAAGGGAAATAATTGCCATAGTTGTTTAAAG
Source organism: Gastrophryne carolinensis (assembly GCA_027917425.1). Classification (NCBI taxonomy): domain Eukaryota; kingdom Metazoa; phylum Chordata; class Amphibia; order Anura; family Microhylidae; genus Gastrophryne; species Gastrophryne carolinensis. The sequence continues at coordinate 457,372,238 of CM051237.1, forward strand.
CCATTTCGGCATGCTATTAGTTTTCATTAAGCTGTCAGAACACCATTATATCCTAATTTAAATTGTGGCTTCTAATGCTCACTTGAAGATAACACAAGTCTTGTTTTTTTTTTTATTTGAGGTTCTGGCTTTGCTCCGCTCAAACCCTAAGTGCTCCAAGCTTTGACGTGATTAATAGCTGAGCATCTCCATTTAAATACAGACCATGCTTCCAATTTATTTTCACTGGATGCTTCTTTTTTTTTTTTTTCCATTTTCGAACACGGCAGCCAAACAAAATCAAATATCTTTGTTTTCTGGGATTTTCTATGGAAGGCACATGTTACAGTTAGGTCTGTTTGACCCCATTACATATCTTATACCTTCCAACAGACCATATTTTGGAACCAAATGCCCTCTCTTCTTAAAGTGGACCAAAACCCAGGATTTTGACTATCCAAGGTTTTGGTCCTTTCCCCGGGGCACCCTGATCGGGGGTGCCCTGCTGTGTGAAACTCCCCAGGACGCTGAGACCAACTCACCTCTTCCCGGTCCCATGGCGCATCTAAGAGCGCCGTGATGGCTGCATCATCCACTTCCCTCTAACAGGGAGTGTGCTCATGCCTGCCATTCACAAATGCATGGCACAGGCACGCGCCCTGCTAGAGGGATAGCGGGATGCGGCTGCGGCTCGCGCATGCGCCATTGGACCAGGAAACGAGGTAAGTGAATGGAGCGACCTGGGGGGGGGGTATCACACAGTGGGGCATCCTGATTTTGGATGCCCCGGGGGGGGGGGGAATTGATCGACCTGGGAATCTTATAGATTATAGGCGTTGGTTTTGATCCACTTTAAAGTGGAATAAAACATGGGAATTTGACGTACCCCAGTTTTGTTCCTGTCCCCCCAGGGCATCCTGAATTAGGATGCCCCGTTGTGTGAAACCGCTACAACATTACTTTTTACTCACCTCTTCCTGGTTCCAATGGTGCATGAGCGGTTTCTTATCCAATTAGTGTTGTCTGCTGTGACTATGTCATTTGGCAAACAGCTTTCATTGATTAAAATCTGAATGGCTGGGGAGGGAGCACGCACACACCACGGGGGATGCAAGGGATGTGCAGCGCAAGCTCCTGATTCACAACAATGAGAGACGTTTGCCAAATTAGGTAGTCACGGTAGACGGTAGATGGCTCTTTTTTGATTGGTGGTTGTCTGGCACCTGCAAACTTACTGAAACGTCAGATCAAATCCCTTGTTCCACCCTTGTGCGGGTGCGTGCTGCTCGGGAACTCCTGCTTTGCCATTCTGGGTGGGGGGTAGTGTAGTTGTCCGGCTGGTCCAGCAGAAAACAGCTCCCTGCATTGAGCTGCCAGCGGCTGTGCTTGGTGGCTTATGTGCAGTGACAGCTCTGCACCCATCACTGTAGCGCTGCTACTCTAGACTCTCCATCCTGCCCTGTGGTGGCTTTGGTTGCAGGATTGCAAAAACAAAAAAAAAAACACTGCTTTGTTGCTGGCCCCGCAGCCCGTCAGACCAAAGACTGAAAAGCCTGCTGGACCAGACCATAACCCAAAGGTGGAGGAGTAGTTAGGCTTTCTGGCACCCGGGGCAAAGATTTGAAATGGCACCCCCCGCCTGTTCTCAGGTCCCTCTTTGGTGCCCCCCCCCTGACCCGCTGCACCTGCTCCCCCCTAGCTACACCCCTGCCCAAACATTGGTGGAGGCCGCCTTTGCAAGGAGGTGTGTGCCCCTTGCACCCTCTAACAATCCGGCCCTGCTTACACATGGCCTGGGTAAATAAGAACCTTCACACACAAAGAAAAGAAAAAATAATAATTTACAAACTTTGAATGCCTTCAATTTCAGTGTAAAATATAACAGTGCTATATCCTGAAAATAGCTTCTTTGGAAAACGTCATAACTGAGAAAGAAAAAAAAAAAGAGGCTTTTAAGAAAAACCTTCACCATGTAAGATTTAGTCTTCATGTTATTCTGTCAGCTATATGACAATTTAATTATATTTATCTTGTGTTTCTTTATTCAGTTTAGGTAACTATATCTCGTCAATATCTTATTCAGGTGTAGCATGAAAAATTCCAACAACCCCGGGCCGGCAGCCAAGCTTGCATCTGACTGACGCTTGCTTAACTGAGCAAAGATTTGCTCCACTTCAAAAAAAAGGGAACTCGGCTGCACTGGAAGCGGCAGTGACAGCGGAGGCGTGGAGTGGAATTTTAACCAAGCCGTTTGTGCCGTGTGCTCAGAGAGGTGGAACCGGCACTTATACTCTCCGCTGAAAGACTTCAAGCTTCTTTTAGCCGTTAATTTGCCTCAAATGCAAACCCGGGAAAAAGTTCACATCGAAAGCGGCTTATTAGAGCAAATACGCAACCGCTATTTATTGTTGTCATTTTTATTTTCCAAATAGCATTTTTGTCCCTTTATAAAGGGTATTTGTGGCTATTAGCCGAGATAATAGAGCACTGCATTTGGCATTTCTCAGTGGGTATTGGATGAATACATTAAATATAATGATCCAAGATGAAGTCAAAATACATTTTTAAAGGATATTAGAAGAGTTTCTTCGGTTTAAAAGACAAATATTTTGGGTGCAACAAGTAAACCCAACTGAAATCTCCACCTATATTTGGTTACTGCCAAGCTGGCAGCAAGGGATAGAGAAGGATTAGGGGCTACTATACAGAAGTGGATACAAGTAGCTAGATGCCATAGTCAAGAATCAGTAAACCAGATCAAGCCCTAAGATAAACCAGGGTCGAGAAGCATCCCATATATATGCAATAAAATCAAACGAGAAGCCAGCACTACATTTGCAAATAAAGTATATTTGCAAATATATATATATATATATATATATATATATATATATATATGGTTGATTCAAGGTCATATAATTCATGGAATCTTGATCCAGAGAATGATACAGTCCAAATAGTTTATATCCAACATTTCGGGTTGGCGAGCGCCCCTTCATCAGGGTTGGACATACAAACAGAGGATATGCACACAAGAAAGGGTTAAATACCCTAGCAACAGCACAAAAGGGTATTTAACCCTTCCTTGTGTGCAGATCCTCTGTTTGTTTGTTCAACCCTGATGAAGGGGCGCGTGCCGCCCCGAAACGTCGGATATAGACTATTTGGACTGTATCATTCGCTGGATGTAGATTGCATGGATTATATGACCTTGAATCAACCTTGATTCAATATACTTTATTTGCAAATGGAGTGCTGGCTTCTCGTTTGTTTTCAGTGTATGCGGCGCCACCGCTGGGCAAGCACCCAATGCGACTGCTTAGGTAAGAGTGCTTCCGTGATATTAACTTTTCATATATATGTAATAGTGTAATAAACAACCCCCCCAGAAACCCTGTTTCACTCACCTTGTCCCAGAGCCCTTGCCACCTCGGTTTAAAAGACAAAAATTTTGGGTGCATACACACAGGGGGGCATCTTAATTCACTGAGAGGAACAACACCTCGAAAAGTGAAAATCAGGTGAGAAACCTTGGAATTTAAAACAGACATAAACCTACCTTTGCGACTAAGAACTAGCTGCACACTGTAGTGCCAGAGAGGAGAACACCCAAGGGGGTGGTCCCGAAGTCTGGACTAGTCTTTGACCATGTCTGAAGGTTCTCATCCATCCAGGTCATGGTACATTTGCAGGAGACCCAGGAGAATTCCTGGTGGGCCGCACTTCTTTGGAGCTGGCAGGGCTACTGCTTCTTATATCCCCAACCAATCCCTGTTTCCCTAGTTTGCCCACACAGTAGACCCCTAGCAGAAAAACAGTGTATTTCCCTTTATTTCTACAGACTTGAACCCAACTGTTCGGTTATTTGTTGATTAAAGCTTGTGGTTGTATGGTTTGGGTTGTTTTGCAGATAACTGGTGGCATTTCTCTGCTAAGTTTCAGTTTAGTTGTGTTCCAGTGCCAAGTGGCGGGTGTCTTGGAGACTGCTCTGGCCATCAGCCCTCATAATTTGCTTCAAATATTTTCCACTCCCGTAACTAGGGGAGCAGGAATATGTCGCACCTCTATGTCACTCCCTCTAGGATGGGGAATAGGTCAGATTGACTGACCCAGAGACCTGGGTAGACTAGACAGGAATTTATTAAAACAAATAAACTGGTCCACCCAATGACATTACTTTCAGACAACACAAACAAACACAATACATTGGGCAACAATACTACAACAAAACAATAACCAAAATCTCAGGCATAAACTAAAATACTGAATACTAAGAAACCAAATTCAATTACAAAACAGGACACAAAGGTCCTTGACAAGGACTCAAAACTGGAACCCCAACCGATTCTTAGAGGGAGTAGGGAACGTGCTGAGGGACAGCCATGGTATTGGCTCAAGGAATCAAGCAAGATAGAGGTTTGCTAACTTGGGACAGGGATAGGGGCCTAGTAGCCCAAGAAACACAAGGGCCTACTAGCTCATAGACTATAAAGTAGTGACCTTTCGATCAGCCTGTGCTGCTTCCATACTGAGAAAGGCGCATTTTGAGGCTGACGGCTGAAAACCTTCCCGCCACAAACACTTTCCAACTGTTACCGTGGTCAAGTCCAAACATGCAGGTCTACTGCTTGGGAAGTTCTAGAAGAGCTACTGTAGATAAACTGACCAGATGTCCCACTTTTGGAGAGACAGTCCCACTTTGAGGCCCACTGCCCCTCCTAAAACTCTGGAAATACCTAAATGTCCCACTTTGCTATATGGGGAAGACTGTCCCACCAAATGCAGAATGCTGGATGTCTGGGTGATTTACAACTGCTCTAACTCTTTGGTTGAACGGTGGTAGTAGAATGCAGGGACTTCTGGGCATTGGATCAATGACCAAAATTGTTTATGGACCAAATATTCCTAGAGCATGTGATCTGTAATAAAGCCACACGCTAAACCACACCCCTACCATGCCCATCACCCACACACTGATTTAAACTGTCCCACTTTGAGGACCCCCAAATCTTTATTATCTGTAGATGTATTTGAGGCCGATTTATTAATAGCGCCAGGTAGCGACAGATGAGCTACAGTAGCGTGATTTTCACAGCGCCGACTAGTATTCGCTGTGCTTGGCCGTTGTTCGGTTGTTGACAGCGACTCAGTCGGTGTGTGGTAATGTTGAATACGGGGTTAGGAGTCGCTGTTTGACAGGTTCCGCGCTGTATGGGAGCGCATGACAACGAATGGCCATAGTGAACGGCTCCCAGCATATTCATTAACAAATCACGCTCAAAAAATTCTCGCGCTGAAAAATGCTTGTTTAAACCCCAGAGCGCTGGCGGCGATGTGTTAAAAGTAGTTTTTTAACCCCTTATTTTTGGAAAAAAATAATAAACAAGTTTTTATAAACATTTTGTAATATGAATACATTAATATCAGACCTGTAATATCAATTCTGCACATTTTTTTTTTCTTTTTTTTTTTTTACCTTAAAAAAAAAGATATAACATTGCAGAAGTGGTCACCGAATTTCTGACATTTAAAAAAAAAAAAAAAAAAAAAAAAAAAACATTAATATCAATTGATTATGAATATTTAAAGATTGCTCCATTGAAATGCATTGGAGAGCGCCAGGTAGCGAGAGGTCATACCTGGCGCTGTGATGGGATTAGCAGCGGCGCTGTTCGCTGAAGTCTGCAACATGATGAATCCCGCGCTAGCTGACGCTCTCGCCGGCGCTAGCCTCATTTAGCGTGATAAATGCGTGATTGTGTTCGCAGCCTGGCGTTCTGGAGTCGGTAGCCGCCGATAGCTGGCGCTACCTGGCGCTAGTGAGACACTACCTGGCGCTATCCCTTGATAAATAAGGGCCTTTGTTTGGTTTTTGGGCAGTGAATTAAGAGGAAATCAGAGAAAATGTGGTAAAATTGTATTATACTAAACATGGGAATTAATTAATAACAATGGATCTAACTTGCAGCAGCATTAGGGGAGGGGAGATATCTAGCTTGGAGAGTATGTAGGTATATAAATAGTTAAATAGACATAGACATGGAAGGTTTTGTACATATATACATATAGGCATGTGTCATGCCACACTGGTGGTATTACAGTGTTATAGCTGGGTGGGATCATAGGTGTTATAAGGAACTAGACAGAATTAGTAAGATTGTCCTGGGAGTGAAGCCAGCAATAAGCCTGTGCAGGAGGGAGCAGCAACAATTTGGAGGAACTCTACACCAGCAGTAGGCCAACCATTGGAAACCTGTTAAGGGGTCTAACGCTACCTGCAATACTTGTGTGGGCTAAGCTGGGCTGTGCTGTGCCATTTGGAGCTACTGAAGAACAACAAGGACTGAAACGGTGTGATGTAGAATGTTCTGTGACTATTGTTAAAGAAGTTTCACTTCTAGAACAGGTGAATCTGAGATTGACCTTAAAAGTGAAACAAAACCTAGCACTTTGACTATCCCGATTTAAGATGCCCCAGGGGAAGACCAGAGGCTGGCCCTGGAATCGGCCTTAGCCGTGATCGTCAATGTCCCACGGCGATCTTGCAGCTCAAGTCTCACAGGATTTAGGGAGGCTCCATTTCATACCATTCATGGGCACTGCACATGCACGAGATTGGGGGGCAGCGCGCAGTGCCTGATAGGATGCAAGATGGCACTGCCGTTGGGGGGTTGCCCTGATTCCAAGGGACCAAGAAGATGGATGCCTTGTCGAGGTGAGTAACAATCGCCCAAAGGTAAAACCGGAGGGGGAAGCAGATCGTGAGGTTTGGGGGATTGTGGGGTTTTTAACCTCGCCCGATGTTCCTCTTTAAGTTTTAGTTCTTCTTCAGCAGCCTGGTTCTATTTCTGTCAGCAAGGGCAGGCAAGTGTAACCAGCAGCATGGCACGCTGGGCGTAGGCCGCAGCCTTTGTCTTTTCCATGCTCCATCTCATTTGCAGGCTAATGTGCTACAATTAGTTTAATTAATATGAAACAATGAGCTGCATTACCACTTATCAAATTGATTGTTCCCCAATCAAAACAAAACAGGCCAGCCTTTTGATGTAATTTCAAGAGATGATTCGAAATGTCATGTAACGGCAAACCAATTACCTTTTGACTGAAGTCACGCATAGCCGAATACATAATTGGCACAAATTTGGAATGGCTGCATACAGTCGGTATGCTAATTATCTGTCTCCTTTGTCACTGACGAATGGAATGGATCTGTTATTGTCATTTGTTTACACATTTCTTCTGAATTTTGGTCAAGAAGCGGTCAAAAGCTGTGGTAGCCTGAAATTGTAGCCATGTTTTATGTGGGCTTCTCTAAACACGAAGGCCAGGGCGGGCTCTAGGGTTATGTGGGCCCTTGGGCGGCATGGTCTCAGTGGGCCCCTTTGTGGTGAAGAGTCACATGGTATCATCGAGGGATGTCCCAAATCTGGATGCCCTCTAAGGATCATGCTGTCTGGATCAAAACTCTAGTTTTGGTCTACTTTGAAGCACACCAAACCCCTTTAAACCTGACCTCGGAGTCTAAATCTAAAAAACAAATCTAGATTCTCCTGATTTTGGATGCCCCTGTGTGTGACCCCTCCCCCGTTTGTTTATTACTTTCCTGGAACTGGTGAATGCACTGTGGGATCACCAGTTTGAGCTAACGGCCAAACCAGGGGGGTTCTTTCACAAACAGGGGCATCCCAAATTGGACCAAAACTAAGGGGTGGAATTGCTTGCATAGTGGGTATGCCAGAGATCCCAGGGGGTTTCACACAGTAGGGTATCACAGATTGGGATGCTCCAGGCATAGGAAATCAGCTGGGGTGGGCAGCTTAAAAGCAGAACAAAACCCAGCACTTCCTCCCCTGAAATCTTAATCAATGATGCCCCTTTGTGTGGAGATGTGGACATCAGCTGTGGCAGTGCCATTCCAGTCTGCCGCAAGTCAAGCAGCGTTGCACACCCAAAGGCCGGCCCTGTCAGTGGGCCCTCCCAGAGAGTGGGGGCCACCGGCAGATGCCCCGCCTTGCCGAGTGCGGACGCCAACCCTGACGAAGGCCCTGATTTAGCAAAGCTATAGTAGGTTGTGCCAGTCAGGGCTGGATTAAGTGTGGTGGAGGCCCCAGATACAGTATAAAATAATAGTCCAGCCAAGTAACTGATTGGTGGTTGTCTGCCACCTGCCCACTTACTGGAACGTCAGATCGAGTCCCTTGTGCCCCCCTTGTGCGGGTGCGTGCTGCTCGGGAACTCCTGCTTTGCCATTCTGGGTGGGGAGTAGTGTAGTCGCCCGGCTGGTCCAGCAGAAAACAGTTCCCTGCATTGAGCTGCCAGCGGCTGTGCTTGGTGGCTTATGTGCAGTGACAGCTCTGCACCCATCACTGTAGAGTTGCTGATGGCGGCTTTGCTGCTCTACATTCTCCCTCCTGCCCTGTGGTGACTTTGGCTGCAGGTTTGCAAAAACAACAAAAAGGCCTTGCCCAGGACAGGGCCCCCCCGCTGCCACAGATAGCTTTGTTGCTGGCCCTGTGACCCGTCAGACCAAAGACTAAAGGTCTCCTGGACCAGATCATAACCCAAAGGTTGGTGGAGGCCCCCTTTGCAGGGCAAGTGGTGGAGGCCCCGGGGCTCGTGCCCCTTGCACCCCTCTCATAATCCGGCCCTGGTGGCAGTCCAGCATAGTGTAGCCCTCACATACCTGGTGTTGAATGAAGACGGCAGGGAGCAGGTTCTTCTGGGCCCAGGGTGCTCTAGGTGTGTCTGTGTGGGTGGGGTGCTGGGGCTCTACCACAGGGGTCTGTACTCAGTGTGCAGTTCCATAAAGATGGTCGACAATCCAATATACAACAACAGGGTTCCTCTATATTGACTTAAACGGTAGATATGTCCCAGCTTTATACATCCACTCAGTCACTTTCCTTCCTGTCACATCCACAGCCTCGGGTCAGCCAGCTGGGCTTACTGCCCGACAAGGAATTCTCCCACTGACTTCCCATACCTCCCAATTTTTCAAAGCTGTAGAGAGGGACACATTTAAAGGAGCTGTATCGCGAATTTTTCTTGGTGACTTATATTTAAATGGTACTTTGAATGTAGGTAAGTGTTGGAGTAAGAATTACAAATGTAGAAAAAAATGATGTGTGTGTTGAGCAGCTGGAGACTAATAGCTCATGTTTATGTCTGCTGAGTGTCGGAGCCCGTCACTCTGGCCTGTTCCATGCTGAGGAGAGGGGGAAACAACGTATCAAAGTCTCAGCTGTTCAGTGCTGGCAGCCGTCCAGCATGAGATAACAACATTGCAACATTGCCTGGCCAGAACTTATATATCTAAAACAGAGAGAAAAGCTCTAGAAGTCATTTAGCCGATTTTGACAGTTTTCCCTTCATGTTGGCTCTGCTGCAGAATCTTTGTTTACCATTTTCTCTTTCATATTCTTATTTTTCATTTTTCCATATGATCTTTCTTTCAGCTTTGTGTGTTTTGAGCAAAGCCCAACCCAGGATTTTCACTATCTGGAGTTTTGTTTTGTGCCCCTAGGGGCATCCCGACTTGGGATGCCCTGATATGTGAAATCCCCAAGTTCGCCTGTGAAAACGTACCTTTCCCTGTCCCACAGCGCATGCGCGGGCTCTCATCCAATCAGCTCTGTTTGCACGCAGATGGGGAGCCTGAGCAGTAACCTTCCTGGCCGCCCGGCCTGTCTAAATGACTATCTGCGTGAGCGCGCCAGAAAAATGGGGGGATCTGTGGTTATCCAGGGGTTGTTTCACACAGTGGGGCATCCCGATTTAGAATGCCCAAGGGGGAAGGTCAATGGCCGGATCTTATAGATTTCAGGGTCGGCCACTCAGGGTTTTGTTCCACCTTAATACCTTTTAGATTTTCCTGCACAGTTATTCAAAGAAGAATTTCAGTCATTTTCAGTCAGTTTAGTTTATTTTCTATAGATTTTACACATTTGGGTCACCTGGTCTCATAACAAAAGCAGCACCTCACACACACACAGCCGTTACCACTGATTACAGTGTCAGCCTCTGAGGTAAAGTGTTGCTAGGAGACCAGTGGGCTAAATGAAGCAGCTCACTAAATACAACCCAGCAGATCCCCCTATTCAGCAAATGGACTGAGCCATTGTCATTATTCAATTTAAAAGAGAGGCATATATTTTTTCCTATTTCTATCGCCAGATTATTTATACACGTTATAAGCTATTGTGTGGCTATTTAATTATTTATCTTTTTTAATGCAAATTTCACGATACTGCTCCTTTAAGCCACGTCTGGTCACACCCCCGACCACGCCCCCAGTCACACCCTTAAAGGGAAACACCACCTAATAATTAAATAAAAATAAATAATAAATACATAATAATAATACAGTGAGGGACATCCCTTGTTACAGCCAGTTAGGAGTAACACAGCACACACACACACCACGGCACGCACACACAACACAGCACACACACACACACACACACACACAACATAGCACACGCACACAACACAGCACACACACACACAGCACACACAACACAACACAGCACACACACACACACAACACAGCACACACACACAACACAGCACACACACACAACACAGCACACACACACACACACACAGCACAACACAACAGAGCACACACACACACAACACAGCACACACACACAACACAGCACACACACACACACACACACACACACACACACACACAGCACAACACAACAGAGCACAAACACACAACACAGCACACACACACACACACACACACACACAGCACAACACAGCACACACACACACAACACAGCACACACACACAACACAGCACACACACACACACACACACACACACACACACACAGCACAACACAACAGAGCACAAACACACAACACAGCACACACAAACACAACACAACACACACACACACAAAGACACACACACACAACACAGCACATACACACAGCACACACACACACACACTCACCAGTTCAGCTCCTTCACGGCCTCCTTTCTGGAACCCCCTCCCCCACCCACTGAACCACCAATGAGAATTAATAAGAGGGAAAAAAAAACCTGCCTCTGAGAGGCCGAAGCAACGGATGCGGGGCCACTGGGAAACAATCGGGGATTGTCCTGGGAAAATCGGGACGGTTGGGAGGTATGGAGTTCCCATGGGCGGCCACTGCTGTCAGGCCGGAGCTTTACCTCACACTCTCTGACAGGAAATCATCATCAATCTGCTCCTCAACAATTCACATGGTATAGAACTGTGGTCTATAACACTAGTACAGGGTCTCTCTTCCTTATATAACCTCTAGCAACCTCCTTGAACCTTCCATCACATGTTCCTCCACATGTCAAACATACGATAGGCTGTTCTCTCAGACCTTCCAACCAATCACTATCCTGCTTTGGGGACTCATAGGGACTCTATGTCATTTTTTTTTCGATTTAACCCTTTGTAGTGTGGATGGTAGTTGTATTTTATTTGTAAATGTTATAACGTTTGTTTCAGTTTGGGGGGTCTCCTGGGCAGGAACGGGGGGCTACCGATAAAAATGAATGTAAAAAACTGAATAAAATTTACAAACAAGACATTTCATGTTAAAGCCTAAACTCTGCTACAAAAAATGTATATATATAATTTTTCAGAAAATTCCAGCAAAAATGGCGCAAAACATGGCCCCAAAAAAATGACCTGTCAACAGAGGGTGACAAAATCTCAAGTAGGCTGGCAATTAAAAGGGTTAATAGTAGCTATGAATGTTGGATATTGTTCTGTTCGGGGAACTTGCGCTTTCAGACTTAGCTTGCTTTTTCTTGTTTGCATTTATATATTAGGAAAAGGTGTTTTTTTATCCTGCTTTTTTATACATTTTTTAGGGAAACCCTGGGCAACCGAAGAATTCTTTGAGGGATTACTTCCAGAAAGATGAGCCCACTACAACAAGCTGGGTACGCTTAGAAAGCTTAACGTGTGTACTTTCAGGTAAACATATGGTTTATGGGGGATATTCCAAATGTAAAGGGTTGGTTTGGTTGAAAAATCGCAAGGTGCGCACTTTGTCTGCAGAGCTGAAATTTTCAAGTAAAATTACCGTTACACACATGCTTTATTTTGGGGTGTTTGGCAACTCTACCCTTGAAAGTGGCTATGCATGTTGGGTATCGTTCTGTTCGGGGGATGTTGCTTTTTCAGATTAAACTTGTTTTTTCTTGTTTGTATATAGTTTTTTTTAGGAAAATGTGGCTTTGATTCTGCTTTTTTATCCGTTTTTTAGGGAAACTCTTTGCAACCAAAGATTACATTGAGGGATTAATTCCAGAAAACTGTGGCAACATCAACAAGCCTGGTACGCTTAGAAAGCTTGAGGTGTGTACTTCCAGAGAATATATAGTTTGTTGGGGGTATTTCAAATGTAAAGGGTTGTTTTTGTGGAAAAAACTGCAAGGTGTGCATAGCGCATAGCATAGTTGTATTTTATCTGAAAATCCCCTAAAGCGCTGTTTCAGTTTGGGGGAGTCTCCTGGGCTGGAAAGGGGGTTTACCAATACATATGTGGTATCGCTGTAACCGGAAATTGGGATTTCACACGCAATAAGATTTTATTGACAAACTTACATTTTTTATTACAAAAAAACACTACAAATTGTAAAAAAAAATATTTTTTGAAAAACATATTTCATCCAAAAATATTGAACATACACCTAAAAAATTACAAACAAGACATTTCATGTTAAAGCCCAGACTATGCTGAAAAATACAATATATAATTTTCCTGGGAAATCCCTGGAAATCTCTTCAAAAATCACATTTGAACAATTTGTTTAGTGCAAAATAGTGATAAATTGCCTGGCAACAAAGGGTGACAAAAACCCCAGGTAGGCTGGCACTTAAAGGGTTAAAAAAATATATATATGTTTTTAGTCACTTACTTATTATTCCTTCCTCCACTGGGATGCAACTCTGTTCAGCACTCTAGGATACGGGCGCCGCCATCTTGGCTCAGTAGCATCACATTCTGAGATGAGGAGAGGGGTCAAAAGAGCAAGGCTGCCCCGCCTTGCCGGGTGCTGACGCCGGCCCTGACGAAGGCCCTGATTTAGTAAAGCTGTAGTAGGATGCACCAGTCCTGCATAGTGTAGGCCTCACACACCTGGTGTTGGATGAGGACGGCAGGGAGCAGGTTCTTCTGGGCCCAGGGTGCTCTAGGTGTGTCTGTGTGGGTGGGGGGTGCTGGGGCTCTATCACAGGGGATGTCTGTACTCACTGCGCAGTTTCATAAAGATGGTCGAGAATCCAATGTATAAGAACAGGGTTCCTCTTTATTGACTTCAACGGTAGATATGGCCCAGCTTTATACATCCACCCAGGGGGTGCTGGGGCTCTACCAAGGGGAATGTCTGTACTCATTGTGCAGTTCCATATAGATCAGTAGTCCTCAAACTTCCTCCTCAAGGGCCGAGACAGGCCAGGTTTTGCAGCTCTCCACGCTACTCCACAGGTGAATTAACTGGTGCTCAGACAGAGCTATAGCCCTAATTATTACATCTGTGCATCAGCATAGAGAGCTGCAAAACCTGGCCTGTCTCGGCCCTTGAGGAGGAAGTTTGAGGACTAGTGATATAGATGGTCGAGAATCCAATGTATAAGAACAAGGTTCCTCTTTATTGACTTAAACGGTAGATATGGCCCAGCTTTATACATCCATTCAGTCACTTCATCTCCTGTCACATCCACAGCCTCGGGTCAGCCAGCTGGGCTTACTCCCCTACAAGGATTTCTTCCACTAAGTTCCTATGGGTGGTCACTGCTGTCAGGCCGGAGCTTTACCTCACACACTCTGACAGGAAATCATCATCAATCTGCTCCTCAACAATTCACATGGTATAGAACTGTGGTCTATAACACTAGTACAGGGTCTCTCTTCCTTATATAACCTCTAGCTACCTCCTAGAACCTTCCATCACATGTTCATCCACATGTCATACATATGATAGGTTGTTCTCTCAGACCTTCCAACCAATCACTATACTCTTGGTTGTGACTAGGTCTATACCAAGCATCCTGCTCTGACTATTAAACCGGACCTTCATCATGATTTAATGAAAAGCCCAAACCCTTAAAAAACTATTCCCAGCATCTAAAATTAATATATTTATATATACATTTTTAGTCACTTACTTATTATTCTTTCCCCCACCGGGCTGCAACTCTGTTCAGGACTCTAGGATACGGGCGCCGCCATCTTGGCTCAATAGCATCACATTCTGAGATGAGGAGAGGGGTCAAAAGAGCAAGGCTGCCCCGCCTTGCCAGGTGCTGACGCCGGCCCTGACGAAGGCCCTGATTTAGTAAAGCTGGAGCAGGCTGTGCCAGTCCAGAATAGTGTAGGCCTCACACACCTGGTGTTGGATGAGGACGGCAGGGAGCAGGTTCTTCTGGGCCCAGGGTGCTCTATGTGTGTCTGTGTGGGTGGGGGGTGCTGGGGCTCTACCAAGGGGAATGTCTGTACTCACTGTGCAGTTCCATAAAGATGGTCGACAATCCAATGTATAAGAACAGGGTTCCTCTTTATTGACTCCAACGGTAGATATGGCCCAGCTTTATACATCCATTCAGTCACTTTATCTCCTGTGACATTCACAGCCTCGGGTCAGCCAGCTGGGCTTACTCCCCTACAAGGATTTCTTCCACTGAGTTCCTATGGGTGGTCACTGCTGTCAGGCTGGGGCCTTACCTCACACACTCTGACAGGGAATCATCATCAATCTGCTCCTCAACAATTCAAGTGGTATAGAACACTAGTACAGGGTCTCTCTTCCTTATATCACCTCTAGCTACCTCCTAGAACCTTCTATCACATGTTCGTCCACATGTCAAACATATGATAGGCTGTTCTCTCAGACCTTCCAACCAATCACTATCCTCCTGGTTGTGACTAGGTCTCTACCAAGCATCCTGCTCTGACTATTAAACCGGCCTGGTACGGTTGGAAAAGCAAGGTAGCGGCCATTTTGGAGCTCCTTTCCCAACAGACATAAGTAACAGCACTTCTTGCTGATGAGCCGCCATCTTGTTTTTTAAATTTACCACAGAAAGAATTAGAAAAGGGTAAATGAATTTCTATGTGCAGCCATCTATATTGCCCCGGGGAAGGGATGCATATGAGCACTGTTTATTGTGTTGGTCTGGTTTAAGTCATTTCTCACTGTTGGTCCGCTTTAAAATATATCATTTTAGTTGTGGGGGAATAGTTTTTTTAAGGGTTTGATCTTTTCGTTAAATCATGCTGAAGGTCCAGTTTAAAGCGGACCAACAGTATTGCTGCACATAAAAATACATTTACCCTTTTCTAATTCTTTCTGTGGTAAATTTAAAAAACAAGATGGCGGCTCATGCATTTGCAGGCCACCTGCAAACAGGAAATGCTGTCAGTAATGTCAGTTGGGAGAGGGGGCTCCAAAATGGCTGCTACCTTGCTTTTCCAACTGTACAAGGCTGTTGGTCCGGTTTAATCTTTTAGTCACTTACTTATTATTCTTTCCCCCACTGGGCTGCAACTCTGTTCAGGACGGGCGCCGCCATCTTGGCTCAGTATCATCACATTCTGAGATGAGGAGAGGGGTCAAAAGAGCAGGGGGGTGGGGTTATAGCTGTGCTTTGCACAGACAGAGCAGAGTTGGGCTCGGGAAAAGGTCGGCAATCCCAGAATGCAGAGTAGCACAGTCAGAAGACACTTCCTGTTTGCTGGCTGCCTGATGCTCCATGAGCCGCCATCTTGGATGTTTAAAGGCTCATACCATGCAATAGGTGCAGGTAGGATGATGTTTAATGTGAGCAATCTGTAGATAGGCTCTTATTCAGGGTGAAGGTCTGCTTTAACCCTATCTACCTTCCCTTCTTGAACAGTCTCCATTAAAGTCTATGGCCCAATGATTGTCTATGGCCTGGTCTCACTGCTCCATATTGAATCTAATTAAGGGTAATACAATCTCTATACACTTCTCTATACACTTTCATGGCTGAAAACCATAAAAGGGTTTAATATCATATTAACTCTATGTGCAAAGGTTTTTATTAACTAACTGACATATTTCTATTTACACACAGGTCCCTACAATAGTTCAGCACAGCCTGGCTTAGCATACACATCAGACAAAGTAATCATACCTCCCAACTGTCCCTGATTGGGAGGGACTGTCCCTCTTTTGAGTCCACATCCCCCTCTCCCTCGTTGTTCTCATTTGTCCCTCTTCGAGGTGTAACATGCAGATCTGCATCAATAAATGATTCAGTTGCCTATTCAAAGTGTTTCTATTGTAACTGTTACAATACATCTATCCCTCAATGAGAGGCCTGGCCTAATTTAACAAATGTCCCTCTTTCCCACCCTGAAAAGTTGGTAGGTATGAGTAATATCCCCTAAGCTACTTCTGCTCTGGTGCTCTCACATACTGAAGGAATTCCACATGTACTGCTCTATCATACCTCCCAACTGTGCCTGATTTGGAAGGACTGTCCTTCTTTTGAGTCCATGCCCCCGTCCCTCGTTATTCTCATTTGTCCCTCTTTGAGGTTTAACATGCAAATGATTAATTTGCCTATTTAAAGGGTTTTTTATTGTTGTAACTGTTACATCCTATCTCCTACCTATCCCTCAATGAGGGGGCGTGGCTTAATTTAACAATTCCTCTTTCCCACCCTGAAAAGTCGGGAGTTATGCTCTAAGTTTTGAGTGAATGTTGGCCGGCTCGCCTCCTGTTTGCCGGCACAGTCTGGAGGTGAGGAAGCAGATTATTAGATCTGTATTTTTTTTCATGTTATAACTAGTTATGGGCTTCTGGTCATGGCTGATGCGAGATTCGACCTAGATCTTGCCAATTGGATCAGGTTCACCACATCTGGGATACCAGCAAGATGCCAGTAAACTGATATAGAGGTCACTTGCACCCCTAACCAGTTCCCAACAGTTAAAAAAAGAAAATACAGTTTTAAAATATAAAACAGGAAAAGAGGTGCTTTCCTAAAATGGAAAGTATTTGCACAGTACCCAACACAAGGACAAATAACATTACCCATCAATCCTTGCAGAAGGCAGAGCTATAATCTCTTTATGTCTCTGAGCCATTCAAGGCTCTTAGAAATGCTAAGGGTGCAATGCCAAAGATTAGCTTTAAAGTGGACCAACATCCAGGATTTTGACTATCCTGGGTTTTGGTCCACTTCGGTGGGGCACCCCGATCGGGGGTGCCCTGCTGTGTGAAACCCCCCAGAAAGCCCCGAAAACTCACCTCACCACGCTCCCACGTGACCGCTGCAGCCAATCCCCGCCACCGGACAAGCGAGAGGCAGCGCCGGACAAGCAGAGCGCGTCCGCCGCCTCCCGCGCGTCCCTCTTACAGGGAGCGCACCCGCGCCAGACATTCACAAATGGCTGGCGTGGGAGCGTGCCCTGCTAGAGGGACGCGCGGGAGGCGGCGGTGGCGGACGCGCATGCGCCGCTGGAACGTGGGTTTCACCCTGCGGGACATCCCGATTTCGGATGCCCCGCGGGGAGGGATCTGATCGGCCCCCCTGGGTGTTGCTCCACTTTAAATTTACACAACTAGACACAGCCAACTAGTGGACACGTGTTTCGAGCTTTAGGCTCTCATCAGCACTTGTTATGCAACACAATGGCTGTCAGGCCAGCCCACAACAACCCCAATAAGTAAAATAAGTATATAAGTAATAAGTAATATAAGTAATAAGCTCCCCAGAAAAAAAGTATAAATGAATTAATGTTTATTAGAAAATATAAAAAAGCTGAATTAACAGACAAGACATATTTAAAACACACATAGGACAATGATCTGGACTCTATGGGGCTCTGTGCAATCTAATACCTCATAATAATAACAAATGTCCATAGGCTCTCATAATAAGTAGGTATAGAATATGGCCAAGTGCATTAATAACATGAAAAGTTTACAAAACAATATATATGTAGCGATCCAAAGTGCTGTGATCAATTTATCAACTGTGCAAAGTAGCAATATAAAGTGTAAGTGCGCAATAACAATGTGCCAATAATGCTTACAAAACTAAAGTGCTAAGTGACTGAGAACAGACCCAATCGGGAGCACCTATTTCTGCATCCCGAGTCCGATCAAAGTAGGGGACCACATAGACGCGTCACGTGGATCTAGTCATTTACCCTGGTGAAGTGGACTAGATCCACGCAACGCGTCGGCGTGTAATTTGATCCTAGTTTGATTGTGTTGCATAATAAGTGCTGATGAGAGCCTAAAGCTCGAAACACTTGTCCACTAGTTGGATGTGTATGGCTGTGTAAATGTAAAGCTAATCCTTGGCATTGCACCCTGGCCTGACAGCTACTGTGTTGCATAATTATTGTCTAAATATACCCCTGGTGCCAGCACCGCTAATAATTAATCATTTTTATTTGTGGTGCATACCCGAAGTAGCTCCATTGGTCTCATCAGCACTTGGGCGGATGTTTCTGGCTGCATGAGAAACAAAAGCTCATCCACACTTCATGTGCCTCCCCTCCAGTGATGTCATTAGTCACATGGGGGGATTCCACAGAGGCTCCCAAGAGGAAGGAGGAAAGGGGACCTGAGCCCGCCCCTTACTAGAGATGCCGGTGGAGTGGCTGCAGTAGCGGCTCCCCACCAGCAGCCAGTGGCAGACCAGCTCCCGCTGGACCAGGAGGGAACCCCAACACCCTGGACCTGCAGAGAGGATGTCCCCCAGTGGGGGCCAAATGTAAGAAGACGCAGCAACATGGAGCTCTATTATTATTTAAAAATGTATTTTTTTTTTACTGTTTGTGAACCAGTAAGGGGTCCTTGCTTTGCCTGAACAAGACTTTACATGGACACTGACTGGCTCGCTAGCTATCTGCTTTATCAGCCTGTTGCCACACCTAGTAAATCAGTTCCTAGAGTTCCTAAAGGGTTGTCTTTTAAAGTGCCTGAGCCATCAAAGTATTGAAAGCAAAATATTCCATAAGTAGATGATGTAGTTACAGAAAAATCTGTCCATCAGGTTCAAACAACATACAGTATGGAAGGGAAGGGGAAGGGGGTGGCAAAGGCAGATTTTCTAAAGATCTAAAGTGTATAGCCTAATTTTCTTTTTTAAGGAAAAGAGTCCAGCTCCACAATAGCCATCAGGTCATTCAGGTGGAGCTTAAAGCATTCCCACACCCCAGGGTTCGCATAAACCCACTCCAGCTCATAACTGGCTGGGTGGAACCCAACTGGTGTTCTGTTATCACTGATCCTGTGTATCCAGTTTTCTATGGGTTCTGCTTGTATCCAGTACCTCTGACCCCCCAGCTTATCTTGCTGTTGTACTTCTGTTGTAAATGGTTTATACCAAAGATGCCTCAGTAATTAAAGTCAGCAGCGGTGTCATGGGGCCACAGAAAGATGGCCGCCACTCCCCATGAGTGAGGACACTCCTAGTGCCAGCTGTTACAGTAGCTTCCTCTTGCTGCACCCTTAGGTGTTCAGCAGCCCATCAACCAGCTTTTCCGTGTTTGCCCAGCGCTGTAAATAAGATCTCCCCTCAGATGGATCATGATTGTAGAACCAAGGCAGTCTTTCACCATATCGACTGCTCTGACAGGGCCTCCCATGATCATTCCCAGTCATGCGACTCACATGGCATCTGCTACACATGACTCGGTTCATCTACATTCGATATCTATAGGGGTCCCATTGATCTCTATAGGAGTGATTTTTCTCTACTGCTATTTAGTGCCCTAGTTCTATCATTACACCTAAATGCTAGCACTTAGTGGTATCCTATGAAAACTATCAAATCAAATTAAATAACTGGTACCTAAGGACCTACTCCGCTGAGAGATTTCTAGCCTTTCCTACTTGTAGTTTTCACACTGGGAACTTTTACAGAGGCACCTTAATGAGGGACTTTAACCACTCAGGTCAATTACAAACTGGTTGAACAGCTGCCTTTTAATTCATGCGTACAGTATCATAAGCATCAGAAAATCATGGAAGCTTTATATCAAAGATGCCTCAGTAATTAAAGTCAGCAGCGGTGTCATGGGGCCACATAAAGATGGCCGCCGCTCCCCATGAGTGAGGTAACGCCTAGTGCCAGCTGTTACAGTAGCTTCCTCTTGCTGCACCCTTAGGTGTTCAGCAGCCCATCAACCAGCTTTTCCGTGTTTGCCCATCACTATAAACAAGCTTTCCCCTCATATATCTTTTACCATATCTACTGCTCTCACAGGGCCTCCCATGACCATTTCTAGTCATGTGACTCACATGGCACCTGATACACATGACTCGGCTCACCTAGATATCTATAGGGGTCCCATTGTGCTCTATAGGAGTGAAATCTCTCTACTGCCATCTAGTGCCCTAGTTCTATCACTACATCTAAATGCTAACACTTGTGATATCCTATGGGAACTAACTATCAAATCTCATTAAAAACTGCTCCCCCACTGAGAGAATTCTAGCCTTTCCTACTTGTAGTTTTCACATTATTAACATACTTACAGAGGCACCTTAATGAGGGACTTGCTTTCCATACACATTTGCAAATGTCTGCCACGAGACTTCTGTGTTTAACCACTCGGGTCAGTTATAAACTGGTTGAGCAGCTGCCTTTTAATTCATGCGTACAGAATCATAAGGATCAGAAAAATCATAGAACCCTTATACCAAAGATGCCTAAGTAATTAAAGTCAGCAGCAGCGTCATGCGGCCACAGAAAGATGGCCGCCGCTCCCCATGAGTGAGGTCACGCCTAGTGCCAGCTGTTACAGCAGCTTCCTGCTGCTGCACTTTTAGGTGCTCAGCAGCCCATCAACCAGCTTTTCCGTGTTTGCCCATCACTATAAACAAGCTTTCCCCTTAGATGGATCACAATTGTAGAACCAAGTCTTTTACCATCTACTGATCTCACAGGGTCTCCCATGACCATTCCTAGTCATGTGACTCACATGGCACATGCTGCACATGACTCTCTTCACCTACTTTCAGTAGATATCTATGGGGGTCTCATTGTGCTCTATAGAAGTGATTGATCTCTACTGTCATCTAGTGCCCTAGTTCTATCACTACATCTAAATGCTAACACTTGTCATATCCTATGGGAACTAACTATCAAATCTGATTAAAAACTGCTCCCCCACTGGGAGAATTCTAGCCTTTCCTACTTGTAGTTTTCACACTAGGAATGTACTTACAGAGGCACCTTAATGAGGGACTTGGTTTTCATACATATTTTCAAATGTCTGCACCGAGACTTCTGTGTTTAACCACTCAGGTCAGTTACAAACTGGTTGAACAGCTGCCTTTTAATTCATGCGTACAGTATCATAAGGATCAGAAAAATCATAGAACCCTTATACCAAAGATGCCTCAGTAATTAAAGAGATGAGTTGGTAACCCCAGCGTCACTGGAACCTGCAGAGGAATTTAATTGAAACAAACATGAATGCTGCCGTTCCAGCCGCAGCCATGCTAACGCAGAACAAAAGCGAGCGAGGCAGCCCTAAGCCCCATCTAACAAGGTGTTGAGCACCAAAGCCCAGGGGGCTGTAGGCCTCCTCGCTGTGAAGATATGACAAGAGCATTCAGGCAGGACACAGCAGGAATGTGAGGGGACATAAAGTGAGCAATCCCAGCAGACAGCCTGTTGAAATGTCAGTCAGGCACTCTGCCCGTGCCACCTCTCAGAGAGCTAAACATCTCTTTATGTCAGAACAAATTGGGCGATCCTCAAATCTCTCCCCCTCTCCTTGACGTCAATCTGGAGAGAGCGGGCAGAGGAGCGTAGGCAGGGCCGCTGAGCGGAGGCGCGAGGAGAGCTGGTGCACATGAAAGCACACGGAGATGAGTCGGAGAATACTGATACCTCCGTCGCAGGCACAGGCGCAGGCAGCGGGAAGCCCGGGACCTTGTTACCTCTTTTTTTTTTGATTGCGCTGGGTAATTTTGTCTTTTTAGAAGAGCCCCACGGGCATGGTGAAAACTATAATGAACGCACAGCATTTAATTACAAAGCCATTAAATCTTAATATATTTTTCAGGCCCTCTTTAAAACTTTGCCAGCTGTGAACAGGTACAATCCGGCGTAATTGTGTCAGGAAAGAGACGCGAAAATAAGGTCTTAATTTGGATGTTAAAATAAAACATAATGGTCCTGATTCAATCAACTTTCCTTAAAGTGGACCAACACCCAGGGGGGATCGGTCCGGATCAGATCCCTCCCCGGGGGGCATCCGAAATCTGGATGTCCCGCAGGGTGAAACCCCCCAGGAAGCTCACAATCCTACCTTTTCCACGTTCCAGCGGCGCATGCGCGTCCGCTGCCGCCGCCTCCCGCGCGCCCCTCTAGCAGGGCGCGCTCCCGCGCCGGCCGTTTTTGAATGGCCGGCGCGGGTGCTTTCCCTGTAAGAGGGACGCGCGGGAGGCCTCGGCGGACGCGCTCTGCTTGTCCGGCGCTGCCTTTCGCTTGTCCGGCGGCGGGGATTGGCTGCAGCGGTCACGTGGGAGCAGGGTGAGGTGAGTTTTCGGGGCTTTCTGGGGGGTTTCACACAGCAGGACACCCCTGATCGGGGTGCCCCACCGAAGTGGACCAAAGCCCAGGATAGTCAAAATCCTGGGTGTTGGTCCACTTTAAAGTATCTTCTGAAATTAACAAATGTATAAGGCATTTATGCTTTTTCAGAATAAGACATGAGATACAAAGAGAGAGAAACAAAGAAAGGTTTAAAAAAGCTTGAAAGTGCTCATACACCCCACAGCAAGCTCAATCTATTCATTGAAATAGAGGGGGCGTGTCTGCCTAACCTCATCTCAGCACCACCCCTTCCATTGCGATGTGTGCTGCGTGTGTATACCTTGAACTTCCATGTCCACCGTCTTGGATGAGAGCAGACTAAGGGGCGCGCCTTCCCAGATATTGGTAAGTTGTAGTCCTGAGGGTCCCGGCAGTGCAGGCTGTTCTAGACAAAAGGTGAGTAGCCCTGTTTTTTTGCCTAGCTAATCCCTTTAACACTACTGAATGGAATCTAGGTGGACCAAAACCCTTGTTACCTGGCTTTAATGTCCAAAAGACTCTGGGGCGAGTTACTGTTGCCCGTTGCCCTTGAGAAATCCCTATGTGGGATGCCTTGCAGTGTGATTTACAGAGCAGGGCATCATAAATATGGATTTCCAGAGGGCAAGATGGTCGACCTATAGTTTTCACAATCCAGCATTTCCAGGGCACATTAGCGGTGGCATCCTTGGTCGTGGTCAACAATGCCGCAGTGCCCGACAGCACCTCCGCTTTCTCCATCCTCTGTGTACCTGTACCAGGGAACCACTGCCCACTCGGTCCCTTGACTCACAACCTAGGACCTCCCAAGCAGCTTCTCGAGTGACTCTAGCAAAAACTGGGGAGGTCCTTAGACTACGGGATACAGGGTCAGGACTCGGGTTCTGGGATGTAGATTCCAGAGCCATCCTTTCCAGTCAGTGAGACCCGCAATTACAGCCAGGGTTGAGGGATATTTGTTTTATTATTATGGATCCTGAACTGACTCAACAAAAAGAGGGCACAAGCACTAAAGGTGCTTAGGATGGCATGAACCCCAAATACAGCCCTGTCTTCTACCGACACAAACCTATGATACATTGGACTTCTGAGGCTTGATAAATAGTTTATTCATGAAATATTACAATGCACATCATGAGGGAAGCGGCAACATCTCTCTCCTGACACAAGACTCCAATAATACAACAAGCTAAAGTGGCAGCCTTATTATTCAGCAGGAGAATGGAAATGTCTTTCACTTAAATAAGAAAAAAAGTTAATAGATAACACAATGACCTTTTTCCTGTAAAAGGGATTGGGCGGGGGATGGGTTTGCATGTGGAATTCAGTAATCCTGTCGGCAAGGGCCTGACTCTGGACAAAGAGAGATCGCAATTGTAATGCACTGGCTATAATCTATGCGCTGTTATGACAGTGATCAATCAAGACTTCTTTCAGTAAGTGGTAATCTGGGTTTAGGCTGAAAAATCGTCATTGTTCCACCAACTTGACATTTTACTTTCTGTACAGTATTAATGATAAATGGCGGCTTCTACAAGACTAACTAGCTAGGTTACAGTAATATTAAGCTCAAACCCCAGTGCTGGATGTGAATACACAATTCATCCACAATGACTGTATAGACGGGCAGGCTGATTCATTACTAACGCCAGGTAGCGACAGATGAGTGCCTGTAGAGCGGATTTAAGAGCGACTGCTAGTAGCCGCTGTGCTCGGCCATGGATCATTGTTTCAGAGCGCCTGGCCGGCATTGATGAATATGCTGTGTGAGTCGCAGTACTACGCTGTATGGGAGCGAATGGTAGCGCCAGCTCAGTGCGACTGACTTACACCACATTCATCAAAAAACAGCCTCAAACAGCGCCGGCGCTCAAAATCATGTAGTTGTAGCTCATAGCGCCAGCGGCTGTGTGATTAAAGTCTGTTTTTGAGCACGTATCCACTAGTAACAAAGCAAAAACATATTGAATTACATTGTTATCACATTGTAACATGAACACTTTAATACCAGACATGTAAGGACAATTCTGCATAAAAATATTATTAATGCAAAAAGTTTTCAAAAATGTAATTTTCTAGGGAAGGTTACATGTCAGAAAGTTTTGAGATTTATGAAAAAAAAATAAAAATAAAATTGGGATCAGGAAAGGGATTTAAGGATCTTCCATTGAAATGTATGGGAGAGCGCCAGGTAGCGACAGGTAAGACATGGCGCTCTGCAAGGCTGAACGCCAGTGCTGTACGCTGAGCCTGGGATAATGATGAATAGTACGCTACATGGCGTTGTTCCAGAGGCTCAACAGATTCAGCTTCATAAATGTGTAATTGCGTGCCGTGTCCGGCGTTTACCTGCCGCTTCCTGGCGCTACCTGCCGCTGTACATCAGTATCCCTTTATGAATAAGGCCCTGAATACATTTAAGTGGGTATGGCGGGGGTGTGAGGGATAGAACCTTGTGGCCCCGAGTGACATCACTGTGACATCAAGAATACGATCCATTGATACAGTCTCTAACAGGCTGCAGGGCCCTTTCACTATCACCAGTGAACACAGCCCTGTTAGCCCCATAGGCATGACAGTAGCTCTGTTTGATATAGCCCTGGTCCATTAACGGGCCAGACGGCAAGGTCAAGGGCAAAGGTCTCTTTGGAACAAATGAGA
Organism: Gastrophryne carolinensis; assembly: GCA_027917425.1. NCBI lineage: Eukaryota > Metazoa > Chordata > Amphibia > Anura > Microhylidae > Gastrophryne > Gastrophryne carolinensis. Next base: position 457,397,452 of record CM051237.1, read on the forward strand.
CACATAGGGCATAGCTAGATAGGATCATCAGAAGAGCCTCCTATTTAAAAGCGCCACTAGCATTGCAAATTTTTCAACGTAGGTGCTAATTAACACATACCTACCAACTTTTCAGGGTGGGATTTAACATATGTTAAATTAGGCCCCCGCTCAATTTAAGAGATGGATAGGAGATAGGCTGTAATAGTTTAAACAATAGAAACACTTTAAATAGGCAAATGAATCATTTATTGATGCAGATCTGCATGTTACGCCTCAAAGAGGAATAAATAAGAACAACAAGGGACAGGGGGACATGGACTCAAAAGAGGGACAGTCCCTCCAAATCAGGGACACTTAGCAGGTATGTTAATACCTCTTTTGGACTGATGACAGTACCCAACCGGTTGCCAGTATTCACGTGGGACATGAAAGTGGCACAAAAAAGACTTGGTTGGTTTTGGGCTTTCACAGGCACATTAGGTAGAGAAGTGTTGGTGTTAGAGGACCTACAGGCTTTTTTGGCTATGTTATAGGTTAGCTTTGATTTGCTTTAATCTTAAAGTGATCCTATACCCAGATAGGAAGTTTATGTCATCACCTTCTATCCCAGCCCAATGCTCCAAAACAGCCTGTGTTTCTTTTTTATCACTAACGCCTTTTCCCATAATTTATAACAACACAAACCAGATGCAGTCAATCATATTGCTCCCTGGCCAAGCAGCCCTGCCCACTGTGCTTTCCAGCGATGATACATTCAGTGACAGCACACACAGCTCAGCATTGGGGATCAGTCACATCAGTTGGAAATAAAAGATTTAGGATATGGCTGCCATTTGGACGGCATACTGCTTCCCCATTAGCGTTGTTATGAATATTGAGCAAAGGCTCTAGTAAAAAAAAAATAGGCTGTTTTGGGGCACTGGACTGGGAATAGAAGATGATGATATAAAAATTCTATTTGAGTATAGGTACACTTTAACAACAGTGAAAACTTTCATCACTCCGTCCCAAAGTTGCCAAGGAGGGTATAGGTCCAAGTAAAACCTCACTGTTTATCCTAACCTTTAATTGTCAATTTAGCATATTATTATTTGTTCCTTACCCTTTAAGTGTAACAGGCAATTTTTCATTATTTTGCCCTATATATGTTTAACTGCGGTTTTTGCAAAGATTTCCAGGAAAATTATGTATTATATTTTCCAGCAGAGTTTGCTCTTTAACATGAAATGTCCTGTTTGTAATTTTGTCACTGCATTCTCAATTTTGGGGGTGAAAATGCGGTGTTATGGAGCTGTCAGAAGCTGCCACGCAGGGCAGAGAACTGGTGTCAATACTGCAGGGGGGGGGGGGGGGGGGGGGCAGGGGCGGAGGCACCCCAGGGGAAAAGGAAACCCCCTGCCGAATCCCGGACAGAGGTGAGCAAACCAGGTGAAACGCCAGGTACATAGAATCTACATAGCTGTCAGTTAGCGGTTGGTATATTCTACGCGGTTGGGTTAAATTGTCAAAATGATGCCAGGCTTCCATTTTGGCAACAGCAGAAAATGTTAAATTTAAATAGTCACTTTACAGATAAAACACAGAGCAATAATTAACCACTCCACTGAAACTGCCCTCACCAAAGTCACCAATGATCTGCTCACTGCCAAAAGCAAAGGTCACTACTCCATCCTCATCCTTCTTGACCTCTCCTCAGCCTTTGATACTGTCGACCACTCTCTGCTTCTTGATATTCTCTCCTCTCTTGGAGTTCAAGGTCTTGCACTCTCTTGGCTCACCTCTTACCTCTCTGATAGATCATTCAGTGTATTCTATTCTAACACAGTCTCATCCTCACGTTCCCTTTCTGTTGGTGTGCCGCAAGGTTCTGTCCTAGGCCCCCTACTTTTCTCAGTCTACACCCATGGCCTTGGCAAACTTATAACTTCACTAGGCTTCCAATACCACTTCTATGCGGATGACACTCAGATATATCTCTCTGGCCCCAATCTCTCCTCTCTCCTATCTCGCCTCCCCAACTGCCTCTCAGCTATTTCTTCATTCATGTCATCTCGCTACCTCAAGCTAAACATGGACAAGACAGAACTGGTCATTTTCCCACCATCTAACTCCCCTCCCCTCTCTAACACGTCTATTTCTGTCAACAATTACACAATACCAGCAACTCCCCAAGCTCGGTGCCTGGGCGTCATTCTGGACTCTGCCTTCTCTTTCAAACCACATATTCACTCCCTGGCCACCTCCTGTCGCCACCAACTTAAAAACATCTCCCGCATCCGTCCTTTCCTCTCACCTGACACCACTAAAATGCTAGTGCATGCCCTGGACATATCCCGTCTGGATTACTGCAACATCCTTCTTTGTGGCTTACCAACTAACAAACTGGCACCCCTCCAATCTATCCTGAACTCTGCTGCTCGCCTCATCCATCTCTCCTCTCGCTCCTCCAGTTCTGCGCCTCTCTGCCAATCCCTACACTGGCTGCCAGTCCCACAGTGAATCCTGTTCAAAACTCTAACTCTCGCATACAAAGCTCTCTCCAACCAGGCCCCTCCCTACATCTCATCTCTAATCCAACAGTATCAACCTAGACGCAGCCTCCGCTTCTCTGCCGACCTTCTCCTGTCCTCCACCCTGGTCACCTCCTCTCACGCCCCCTCCAGGACTTCTAACGTGCAACTTCAATCTTCTGGAATGCCCTCCCCCACCCAATCCGCCACTCCACAACCCTCAAAACCTTCAAAGGTGCCCTTAAAACTCACTTATTCAGACAATCATATAATCTGGCCTAACCAATCTTCTAAAGGGCGCATGCCACAAAGCTCAATACTGACTGCTTGTGATCCTTCCCCCTCATCTTCACCCCTCATCCTTTAGACTGTAAGCTCGCAAGGGCCGGGCTCTCTCCCCTATTGTATCTTGTACTCAGAATATCCATTGTCAACTCTGTAAAACTGCATTTGAAATAGTATATGTACCATATGTTTCTACCCTGTCTGTAATTACTACTTTGTAAAGCGCTACGGAAGATGATGGCACTATATAAATAAACAATAATAATAATAATTAATGATGGAAGACTTGACACTTGAACTTATCCCAGGTGCACAATTCTCAGCACTCTGTAAAATCCACCACCAGTTATGTTAGAACTCTTACCAGAAGATTTGCATGTAAAAGCGCAGCCATAAACACATTCCAAAGGATGGTTTAATCTTATAAGTCTAATATGAAAAGCACTTCAATCTTCAGTCACTCATATAAGCCTTTTAAATTTAAATAACTGCATCTACTGGTCATTTCAAACTACTGGTGCGACTGGGCCAGCATCATTCATGGTATAACTTTGTGGATGGTCCCTTAAACTTGCTGTAATAAAACAAACAAATCCGAATTTTGTCTACAGTTGTCCCTTAAAATGATGGGTATGGTTTAAGCAAAGTAAAGAAAATATATTCTCTATTTAAAAAGAATAGCTATTGTTTCGCTATCCTAGCTCTTGAGGTTTGGTGCCTGCCTTGTGTGAGCACTGTGACAGCTTTTTATTTCATCATCAAGAAGATGTCAAAAGAAGGAGTTGATCTCAATATTGCTTACAAAGCTACTCCAAAAGTATGTTGGGCTCCTTTAAATTTGTTCCAGGTATCGTGGCCCTTTAAAGTCCATCTGTTCGTAAATTGTGGTCGGTGTGTCCAGCCCTCTACCCTCATGACCTGGCCTTGCTTCGCCTTCCTGCTGACAATGATCGTTAATGATATGAGTACATCATATGCTTCCCTTTGCATTATGTCCTGCGGTCTGAGAACATGCCATATTCATGTGCTAATATTGAGAATTGTGGTCATTTAACTCACCTCATAAATGCAGACTTAATAACAGCTATTGATCTGTATGTTCCAGGAAGAAGGGAGAAGACAGAGAGGCAGAGATAATGTGTCGCTGACCATAAATACAAGCGAGAAATACTTCTGGAAAGACCTGCAACTGCTGCTCACCACCACTATTGATGCGTCTGGCTTTGTATTTATGATAATGCGTGAGGAATAATTCTTATCATTAGAGCTCCTTGCTTTTAGGTGACTTCATAGAATCCTCAACATACCAGCATGGTATCGGGGGACAGTTTCAATGCAAAGGATTCGCATCATGACTACAAGGTAAAGGGGGGCCCTTTCACACCTGCCCGTTGCGTTGTGTTGAGTAGGATCCTCCAGCACAAGGAAAGTAGGAAGAATATCATAACTATTGAAATCACTGATCACCTTCACATCTATGTGCTTTGCTGTGACATATTCTTTATGCAGTGTTTGGATCTCAATGTGAAACCAGCGTGGCTCATAGAAACCTATAGCAGCATGGGCAAGTGCATGACCTGCACTGCACAGTGTTGCATTCTGGCCTCCCGGGCCTTACCACCTCCTCCTGGCCCATCAGCTCTACCCTCCTGGTCTTTGCTGCCACGTTCAGGCCCTTGCCATTGAACTCCTGTTCCATTGTTGCCAACTGCTTGCCCACCGTTGCCTCCACAAGGTCCTTTTGTCTTTGCTGTCTTTTTCTTCTGTTGCTGGGTCCTCTGCTTCCTCTGTTTGGCCTTGGGGCTGCTGGGTCCTCTTCTGGCTCCACTGGGTTCTGAAATCTATATTCCTTACTGCCTCTTCTGTCATGTCCTCCACTATCCCTGCTGCCTCTGCAAAGTTTCATGTGCATGCTGTTTGCTCCACAAAGTTCTCCACTGCCATAATTTGCTCTGTTAGGGCATTCACCGTTTCTGCTGCCAGGTATTCAGGCTATTTCCTCCAGTGAGTCCTTCATCATTGCCACCTCCTTGTCCACCATTACCTCCACAAGGTCCTTTTGTCTTTGCTGTCTTTTTCAGCAGGTCTTTTGCCTCTGCTGCTAGGTTTTCTGCTTCCTCTGCTCGGTCTTTGACTACTGGGTCCTCTTCTGGCACCACTGGATCCTGAAACCCATATTCCCATATCCCATATTCCTGCCTCTTCTGTCAGGTCCTCAACCATCCCTGCTGCCTCTGCAAAATTTCATGCGCGCCCTGTTTGCTCCACCAAGTTCTCCACTGCCATAATTTGCTCTGTTAGGTCATCCGCTTCTTCTGCTGCCAGGTCTTCAGGCTATTTCCTCCAGTGAGTCCTCCATGGCCACCACTTCTTCCACTGGCCACCATCAACTCTTCGCTACATCCAATCCTCAGACGAAATTCTTGATGAAACCTCTCGCTCTTGACGCCACCTTGGGATCCTCGCTACCAGGCTCGGCTGTTTTGGTAGCTTCATGGCCTTTGATCCCTGAGGGCAATCTTTGGCAGCATAATAGAGCAGGAAGAGCTAGCAAAGAAGTGGAAACTGGTGGAGTGGATTCCAAGGTGGCAGCAAGAATGAGAATTAGAGGTGGCAGAAAGAGCTTTTGCTGAGCAATGGAGATGATGAAGAGTGAGTGGGGGCCAGTGGATGAAGTGGTGACAATGAAGGACCCACTGGTTTCAGTCTCTCTTTGCAAGGACCCTCCCTGCCACAGTGTTGCAGGGGAAAGTCCTCACAAATTTGTCACCATGATGTGGATAGCAAATACCATCAGGTTACAATGTTGCTTTTGTAACCTTTGGTTTTTGGCGCCACCTTGCAGACCTCACCGCCAGGCTCTACTGCTTTGATAGCTCTGCCAGGTTTGTGACCCCTGAGGGCAATCTTTGGCAGCTTCAAATACCAGGAAAAGCTAGCGGATAGAAGCAAAGGCTGGAGGCAAGGATCCCAAGGTGGCGGCAAGAACCAAAGGGATGACAAAGAGTCAGTGGTGGCCTGTGGAGAAAGTGGTGGCAGTGAAGAACCCAGTGGTCTCAGTCACGAGTTGCAAGGAAAGGTTCAGTTCCTCGTTAATAAGTTACCATAATGTGGATAGAAAATACCTTCATTTTAAAATGAGGCACGTTGCTTTTTTTGAGGAGCTTGTGTGTTAACCAAAAGGTCTCATCAAGCAGCTAGAAAATATGAACTCTTGTGTTTTATCTATGGGGAAAAGGGGAGGCTCAGTTTCAGAGCGTGATTCACGGCCTTATTGCTAGATATGGGTATGTAGATGAGTGATAATGATTGAAAGGAAGAGGCTGGAGTGAGCTGGGCTGGCTCCTCAGCAATATTAAATGCATTATACATTAAGAGGGACCCTGAAACGAGGTTGGCAAATAGAGCGAGGGGAAGGGACCAGATCTGCATGAAAACAAATCTGTATTTTGACTGTGAGCGGCTGGTGAAACATTAAGCTATCAGCCCACTCATCCTTATCGCACATTTTCCTTCTTAATTTCAAATCATCCTGTTATTATTCTTTGTGCAGCTGTCCATCTAACATTGCTAAATTGACCTTATCTCATCAACAGTTTAAATCAAAAGCTAATTTTCACACCTTTTTGTCCGACACAGTAAATACTGCTTCTAATCAACAGCTCAAGAAAACCGACGGCTGAAACAGCTTTGAAGGCAAATGGCACCTGTGGAGATATTTCTTAGGTTCAGGTTATTGAAGTGAGACTGTGACTAAATTTTTAAGTTTCAGTTTCCACCAGTGCCTGTGTTTTGTGTTTTTTTGTTTGTTTAAAAGGAATTTAGTAATGCTCACTACCAGTTTAATGTCCCATACCTTAAACAAACCTTCTGATATATAATCCAGTGTAGTCTAGTACTGAACCTTTTATATTAGTTTTTTGGCCTTGAGCTCACCTGTACCCAAATTATGTCACATGTGTTTAACCATACCTCCCAAGTGTCTGATTTGGAGGGACTGTCCCTCTTTTGAGTCCATGCCCCCCTGTCCCTCGCTGTTCCCATTTGTCCCTCTTTGAGGTGTAACATGCAGATCTGCAGAAATAAAAGGTTCATTACCCTGTTCAAGGTGTTTGTATTGTTTTAACTGTTACACCCTATCTCCTATCCATCCCACAATGAGTGGGTGTGGCCTAATTTAACAAATGTCCCTCTTTCCCACCCTGAAAAGTTGGTAGGGATGCTAACTGGGAAGCCCCCGGGACACTCCTTACTGGACCAAAAGTCTATTTTGGTTTTTGGACAGCTTTAAAAAGGAACATACCCTGGGATTTTCTCTCTGCTGGGTTTTTCTGGGGTCAAGTCTGAAGCCCCCAGATGTTACCATTTCAATTCAATCAGGAAACCAGGAAAAGCTAGCGGATAGAAGCAAAGGCTGGAGGCAAGGATCCCAAGGTGCCGGCAAGAACCAAAGGGATGACAAAGAGTCAGTGGTGGCCTGTGGAGAGAGTGGTGGCAGTGAAGAACCCAGTGGTCTCAGTCACGAGTTGCAAGGAAAGGTTCAGTTCCTCGTTAATTAGTTACCATAATGTGGATAGAAAATACCTTCAATTTAAAATGAGGCGCGTTGCTTTTTTTGAGGAGCTTGTGTATTAACCAAAAGGTCTCATCAAGCAGCTAGAAAATATGAACTCTTGTGTTTTATCTATGGGGAAAAGGGGAGGCTCAGTTTCAGAGGGTGATTTGCGGCCTTATTGCTAGATATGGGTATGTAGATGAGTTATGATTGAAAGGAAGAGGCTGGAGTGAGCTGGGCTGGCTCCTCAACAGTCAAGTCTGAAGCCCCCAGATGTTACCATTTCAATTCAATCGGTATTCTATGCTGTGTAAGTATCCCCAGAAATTTCACACATCAGGGCATCCCAAATTGTGTTGCCCGCCTTAGAGGGAGACCACTGGACCTGCAGTCTTGTAGACTATAGCCAGGTGGTTGCTCCTTCACCTAACCTCCTGGCAAACCTTTCAGGAAGTATCACTGTCCTGGGAAACCAAGGCCGGCACTCCTTGGGTTTGCAGGCCCTAGATAAATATATACATTTTAAACAAGAACCTTATGTCACACACACAGGAAATGCATGACCACCCCCCCCCCCCCCCCCCAGGGTCCACCATTTTATCTGGATGCCTTTTATAATACAGAAAGATTAACAGCTGTTTTTTGTGTTGTGTGTCGTCTACGCTCAATAGCCATGGTCAATCAATATATAAAATATTTATTTTAAGTCTGCAAGATATAATTAATGATGTGTCATAGACAATGATGCAAGCTTGAGACACTGGACAGCATTGTGGTTTCCCCCAGTTCAATATAACTGTCTGTACGGGTCTGTAAACTAGAAAAATCCTCATGTGACACTTGCAGTCATGATGGCTTCATACACGGACGGCATGAATGAGGTGATCCTAGAGCTTCTTTTACAATAGTTCCCATGTGCACAGACATCAGCTAACTGTAATAATATGGGTGTCAATGTTTGCATGAAGAAACAATAGAATATCCAGAGGAGTTTTTTAAAGGCTGTTTACTCAAGTGTTGCATTCTGGACAGGGAAGGTTTTAGACAAAATGTAGCCCTGAGTAGTGATGAGTGAAACCTCCAAAATTCGGCCTGGCTGCCCCAAAATTGTAGCCATCCTCGCAGCTACACTGGCCAGCATGGCTCGTGTTTCATCCAAAAAACACCCGCTTTTCCACGACTCATCTAACGTGCCAACTAAAACCCAAAAAGGGAGGAGACCAGCCATCGGCTGTGACAAAAATAATCCTGAACAATAAATAATAATGCATAACCAGTCACATACAACATAACGCAATACAATCATTACCAAATCTTCTTACCTCTTTTTTTTTTATATACATAATTTTTTTTACATAACTAGAATAAATACTTTGTCATGGTACCTCAAACTTTATCTTTTCTCATCATCATTTTTTAAAATTTTTACTGCACCTCGCACAGGAAAATACATATACAGAGCCATTAGAAATAAAATAGCAAAATTAACCCAATAAAGGGAAGGGTGGGTGGGATTGCTTCTTCCAGCACCCCTGAACTTGAACTTTTATTTCAAGTTCCGGAACGGATGAGGTTTCAAAGAGGGGGAGGTAGGGACCCCTAGACCCTATATAGCCTCCCCTCATCACTTTTCCCCACCTTCTATTGGCCGACTGGTCTAGCACCCAACAGGAGCTCAGGCCAGTCATGGGGGCCTTTCATAAGGGGACGGTGCCCCTTTTTCAGCCTACATTTCTTAAAGAGGACCAAAAGTCAAAAAAAGAAAGTTCAGTAAATTGCTTCCCTAAAGCCTGTCTCTGGCAAAAACTATTTGAGAGGGCTTACCTCCATTCAGATGTTTTGGAATAACCGATTCATTGCTGCAGAACCGCATTGGAGCGGCCATCTTGTCACACATATAAGCATGAGGGGAGAGCTGTGCCAGCAGCAGCCCACACCAAGCTGAGAGATAAATGCCTCAGAAACACAGGAAGTGTGTATTTTGTTATATAAACACACACATTGAATAACCAGCTGCTAGAGACATTGTGTGTGTGAAGGGAAACCTGCAACAATGTTTCTTTATCACTGTTCACTGTGGATTTATTGCACTTCCTTTCAGTCATTGTAAACAATATGTATCATCTAAATTGTTACAAATCTTTCAGCTGTGCAGCAGAGCAATGAGTCATCACAGCTCATGGCTTTCTACTAAAAATAAAGGAGGATTGCACGGATATGTGAGGCAATTTTAACTGTGGGATTGGGTTTTCATAAGCTGGACTCATGTATGTGGCAAGATGGAAGCTGCCATGCAGTTATACAGCATAGAATCTGTCTGCTATTCCATAACATCTGCATTGAGATAAGCCCCCTCAAATAGTTTATGTCACTGATTGCCAGAGTGGGGCTTTAGGGGTGCAATTTACTGAAATAGTTTTTTTGACTTTCGGTCTGCTTTAAAGTGGACCAATCATCATATTGGCTGACAATCAGAAAAGCTGGGTATAGAAGCATGCCACAGACCACAGACAAACTGGGGATGTGGCTGATATCCTTTCTCTATGCCAGAGCTGTTTCTAAAAAGAGCTGTAGTCCATGCATCAATATGCACAGCATACATTGCTGATTGAATAAGAGCCTGTGCATGTGCTGTGGGACCACCAGAGAGGATGACCCATTCATGCATGTTTCAATGTGACAGTCCCCTCAGAATCTAATTCATTTTGTGGACCGAGAAAGACTTACTTTGTTACATAATTACACGCATCCCCTCCAGAGGCTGGTAATTGTGTGTGTGAGTGTGTAACATGACAGACATGCTGATCCCGTTTCTGAGGCAAATCTCTCACTCTGTTTGGAGTGGGCTGATTATAGCATATCCCAAGCTGCTGACAACCTTCCCTGTGTGGAGAAACAATATCACAGATGCTGTGTGGAAACAGATAAAGTCTCTCTGTGGCTGGGTGGGCTGATTATAAGTAATCTCCCAGCTCAACTGCAAGGTGTCTGCGAACAAAGGCTCCCCCCCCCCCCCACGTGTAAGCAGAGCATTTTCACTGCACTTTCTGGCCCCATGTGACCCTTGGCAGCCAGTAAAGTTTACTTGGCAGGTCTGTGCATTGCTGTGTGTACACCCACCTGGCAAACCTCAGTGGTTACTAGCCTTCACTCAGGGTTGTAAAGGATTAAGAAAGTAGGTGAGTAATGGGGCTGGGATTCAGTTTCTCTTGGGGAATGGACTGGTATGTGGAGCGGGGCATACAGCCATTGGATACCTAATGCTGCAGGGTTAGGAGGACTATCATTCCTTTTGACTGTTGGTCATCTTTAAAGTGGACCAACACCCTCCAAAACAACTTAGTTCTATCATATATAATATAAAAAGACACTTACCTTTTGATGACTGTTGGAGCCGTCTGTCCCTCGCAGCTCCTGTAATCTTAATATTTCTCCGCCGGAAGTCCCACCCTCCAGGTCTTGTCCGCTGTCAATCACGCTTGTCCGCTCATTAGCATATTTTGTCCGTGGATCAGGTCTTCTCTTCTCTCGCGCAATTTCTCTTTCTCTTCTTGGTGTCATCTGGGGGCGTGTCCTCTCTATGCTCTCGGGAGCGTGCACGTCTCCCAGCTCTAGTTGCTATTTGGGTATGTGATTGACAGAGCTGTACTCAGCCATGATTGGCTGCAGACACATGAGTCTCCGCCTCCCCTCCTCTCACTCCCCTCCCTCCTTCCATTTACTCATAGTTTCAGCGTCTCCTGCCTTCCCTCTCGTCTCGTGCTGGATGCGTAGGACAGGTGAGTTTATTATATGTTTATTAAATGTCTTTTGTTAAACTGTTTTTAAACTTGCAGCACTCCGTTTTCCAGTGAGTGCGCCTCGGCGGCTACAGGCTACATGGAAGCCATAGGGCTGCCGAGAGACTGCAGCTCAGGGGCACACGGGCACTATCCAGGAGGGCGTCAGGTGAGGGATGGCGGCGGCCACAGGTTAGGGATGGCGGCGGCGGGGTGCTGATGAGAGGCTGGCAGGAGGGGGAGCACACTGGCCTCACTCGGCGGCGGGTGTTCGGGGATTACACATAGGCAGATATCCAACGTATAACTGGCCAGCAAAGAAGCATTTGCTTTTTATAAATGAACGATGTGGAGGAGGGGAAAAGGTGAAAGGGAGGAGCTGAAAGGCGGGGATAAGCCACGTCATTGGCCTATCCCCGCCTTTTACTGTCTCCGCCATTCAGCTCCTCCCTTTCCACAGGCCAGACAGAGCGCGCCCGTACCTAGCAGGGGAGAATCGCGCATGCCCAGTAGTGTCAGGTGAAGCGCCGCTCGCTCCCGATGCAAGCGGCGCTTCACCTATCTACTGCGCATGCGCACGATTTTAGCAGGAAGAGGTCAAAGGATCTCTTCCTTTTTGGGAAAAAATTAAGATGGCGGCCAATAATAATAATGTTAGCGACGCGCAGTGGGAGCATAAAAGGTAATTTTTTTTATCATAACTATGTAAATCGGGTCCTGCTGATTGTTTCACATATATCCAAAAGATAAAAAAAAAAAAAAAAAAAAGGGCAGGGTGTTGGTCCACTTTAAAGATAATAACATGTGCAAGTTTGTTGTATTGTTTAGCTTCTGGTCACAGGCTGAGATAATGAAGGACTTGGGGTGCATATCGTAGATGTAGTGGGCATGATGTTGGTGGAGGAGCCTCATAAACCCATTACACCTTATTATGAAAACCCTTAATCTGGCCCTCTTTGCATGCCTGTAATAGTGAATAGAGAATAATGTACCAAGCAAAATGATGTAAGCACCCAAGGAAAATTTAGGAACTTGATGTCAGAAACAGGTAAGCTTACCTTACCATGCAGCACATAGCAAGGAAGGGTTAAAAGCCTCCTCCATACAGAACAAGACCCCCTGTGCTTGCACAGAATCAAAAGATGCAAAGGAGTGGTGGTAGCCGCTCAGACCAATTTATAACTAACCTGGAAGGTGCATGTGAGCAGGACAATTGGAATACACAAGTCTTAAAGGAGCCACAGCATTCAACCCTGGCAGCACACAACCAATCCTCTAACCAGTATCTACATTTGGTAAAAACAGAGGTTATGGTTAGCACACATCTGCAGAGATATGTGGAAGCTGCACCACCAAACGCTAAGGTGCCTCTGTGTAGGTCCAGTCCTAACTCTAATGTATGAGAGCCCCCTTTAGGACATACAATGCCATGAATAAATTGGTTGCCCTATAACCTTGAGTGCAGTACACAGGGATGGGGTCAAAAGCCAAGTCCCTAAGCTGCTCCCAAATAATCCATTGAATTGACACAATGCAACTGAATCCAGTTTGCTGCCAGTCTACAACTCTGCTATGGAACATAAATCCAGCCCAGCTTGCCACTAGGCCACCACCTTGTCCACAGTGTCCAGCCATGCTAGATCATCCAGCAGGCACAGGGATGTGATTTTATGCATTGTAGTTGGTAAACTACGAGGAAATGTAAAGTGAGTTGAAAGTAAATCATAGAAACATGAATTGATGCTTGGATAAATTTGATCAGAGAAGCACATGGCCAATGCAATGATATTAACAGCAATAACAGAAGCCTGGTTTTCTGCAGTCAACTCATACTGCCTCTAATAGCAACTTTAGAGCCAACCCCATCTAAATAGCTTATACAATACAAAATATTACGTGGGCAATGCAGAGACCACAGGGTCTCTAATCATGTTTAGGGATTACCTGCCAGAGCAAAGACATCTCATTTTTATTGGACCTGGGGATTACTGTGAAGAAACATTTCATATCCTTTTTTTTTAATTTCATGCATTTTTTATTTACCTTTAATGATGCTGTATATATTCATCATCCTGAAATATTAAAAGAGCCTGGAAAAAAAGTAATAAATTGGTGGAAAAATTTAAAGGATGGGAATGCAACAGCACGCAAATCATACACTATCAAGTGCTTGATACACATTTAGAATGACTGGCGACAGAGATAAAACCAGATTCCGGGCAGATTTCTGAAGCGCAAAGTCACAATAAGAAGATCAGCCAAACAGACTGAAATAATAGAATATTCATCCCTCTAATCCATATGCAATTCTTCAAACCAAAAGTGCTGCAGTTACCCTGAAAATGTATATACAAGACACTGCAAGGACTGCAATCAACCCCTTTCAAGTTCCAAAACACGATTTCCAAAAATTAAAAAAAAGTAGACAATGATTTAGTGTTAGGAAGAAGGAGTAGGTCGAAGCAAATCCCCAAAGTTTCAGATTTGGATTTAGTCTGAAATTCAAAAATGAACTGCCTTTGATTTGTGTTAAATCTAATCTCTAATTGTGATTAATGTTGGGTTCACATCGAACTTTGTGAGTTCGGGTTCCCAAACCTGAACATGGACTTCAGCCAGAAGTCTGTGTTGGACTTTGGCGTTTGGCCCAAACCCAGAAAAACTTCTTGATGGTGTGCAGCAGCGGGAAGTTATCCTTGCAATCTCAAAATATCCAGGGGCTTCAGAAAAATGGAGTAAAGTGTTCTTACTTGAGGGGGGTGGGGCAGCCATTGAACACCAACCAGAAAGACAGATCGTGGGGGACAGGCAAGTTGTTCACTTGCTGCACTCTGCCTCCTTCGCCCCACTCCTTAACTGGGTTCCTTGGGCTCCTCAACCGGCAGTGAAATGGATTCCGATTCCGGCGGTGGGTGGGTGAGGTGTGCGGAGGTGTAGGGGGGTTCCCTGTCATTTTTCGGTCCCAAAGTTAGGGTCCCCGTTTCTCCTGGAAGTAGAAACAAGGCAAAGTAGTGGCACACACCTACTTTGCCATAGATCACCAATAATAGAGTTTGGCTGGTGTTCTATAGCTGCGCCCACGTTTGTTAGCTCAGCAAGAGCAACCACACTAGTATTATGCAGCCTGAGACATCACAGCCAGCACATCATTGTACCTTGCACTTTTCTATGGTGAAATTAATTAGCATATGAATAACCACCGCACCTAATTAGTGTTTGAATTACCAATGTACCCAATTACCATTTGAATCGCCGCTGGCTGCCTGTGTGCTTGTGACTAGGTGTCACAAGCACAGCTTTGGAACAAGACAATAAAGCCCACATTCCGCCCTGCATCATTGGTCATCAGGATGTGGATTAGAAATGATTATGCGTATAAACTGATTATAACCATGTATAAGAATGCCTGTCTCTGAAGCACAATATCTTGGGCTCTTACAGGCCCTGTCCATTATGCTAATTATTATGAGGCATCAAAAGAAAAATCATAAGGTTAAACTGTAATCCATGATATCTTGGGCATTCCTTCTTCAATTCAAAAACAGAAAACAGTTTAGGCCAGTGCCAAACATAGCCCAACACAATAGTCTAACAATTGCCTTTGCCTGCTATATTCCTTCAAAGCACCCTCCATGGTGCGGGTATTGGTCATCACTGCTAAATGACAAACAGCCTGGGAGGGGCATCCAGAATGCTTGAGCCCTCCCAAACAAAACCCCACAGAATGCCCATAAATCTCACCTTTCCCAAGGTCCAGCAATGAGAATCCAGTGCTGCATCTGGCACTCACGTGGGCATGGAGTTTAGGGGCCAGAGCGTCACTGCCCATGTGAGCACCAACAGCCAATCGTGGCACTGGATTATCGTCATTGGACCAAGGGAAAGGTGAGATTTACGGGCAATCTAGGGGTTATGTGCGATGGAGGGGGGTGTCCAGCATTCTGGATGCCCCCCTTCCAGGAGGGTGTTGGTCCATTTTAAATTTGTTTACAAATATGAAAACATTCAAGGCGTATAAAATACAACTCTGTGAAGTACTCACCTGTAGAGTTGGTATTATATGCAGACAGCACGTCCTGCTCCAGACATAGTCCTTACATGTGGGTATACCCCCGCCTTCAGCGCCGTGCACTGCAGAATCATGAAGAAAACAAGCTCCTCCTGGCCCTACATATACAGAGGGACCTCCCACAAATCCCCAGCATTGAAAAGCAGTGAGAGAAGAGGCCAGGAGGAAAACAACCACCCAGAGACTGGCAATAATATCCAAGATAATAATCACCACACAGGGGATCCAGAACAAGGTGAATCAGGGTGGGGTGGAACAGGACGTGCTGTCTGCGTATAATACCAACTCTACAGGTGAGTACTTCACAGAGTTGTATTATTCTAAGCAGACAGCACGTCCTGCTCCAGACATAGTCCTTACATGTGGGACATCCAATAGCAGTGTCCATAAGTAGGGTGGGATCCCCATGAAAAAAGGCACCGCCAACCAAAACAGCGCTATCGTCTGTAACCTTGCTACCAGGAGCAACTAGAGCAAAGCTCTAACTTAACTTATGAAGCCTTACAAGGCCAATGAAACAGGAGCAGAGAACTAGTCAGCCTGCTCAACAACCAAGTGCATAAGGCCCAAGCCAAGCACCGGTAGAAGAAATCCAAACCAAGAGAGAGGAATGAATCTCCCTTAACAAACAGGCCAGAGTAACAGCCTAACCATGCTACTAACGATAACAGGGTAGCCATGGCAACCATAGAACCTTTCCCGTCAGGGAATACGAACCCTGGTCTCGGCGAGACCAACGTAATACTGAACACGAGCTAACAAGGCTCATCAAGAGCCAACATGAAATCAGGAGCTCAGAAGGGCAACCAGCCAAGCAAGACCAGTGCAACAGACTCCCATACTCATGGGAGTAACCAGATCCAGCTGCAAGAAGGATGGTGACATCTATAAGCCCGACGGGCATAGCCCCAACCCTGGACAGGAAGCAGTCCAGAGGTTCCCAACACCTAATGAGGGATACAGATCCCTTTTAAGCTCAGAGTAAGCAGAACCCATAGGTTCTGGAATCGAGAAGGATAGCAACCCTCCGCCTGGACTCAAGCTTGGTGCAAGGCGGACACAGCCTCACCAGACGGTGTACAGATATAAAGAGCTGTAAAAAAAAATATAAAAAGGACTAGGCTAAGAAAGCCGTCTCCTATGGCACGCCCCAGACTGAGGCACCCGCCCCGAAGGAGTCATCTGAGGCAGGGAACAGTTCAGACGAGAACCTGAACAAGACCCAGGGAAACCCTTAGCAGAGCAACAGGATAAGCACCCCCCCCCCCCCAAGGGAGCTTAGAATTCTCTGGGGAATGCGCCTGAGCCACCCCTGAGGAAAGCTCAACGCCGAAGCTTGAAACTAGTCTCTACCGAGGACAAACAGGGCGAGCCCTGGAACCTCTCAAGGAACTGAGTTGGGAGACCAACTCCAGCCATGCCATAAGAACTCTAGTACCCATGGGTAAGACCTCATTCCATAGAGAATAGAGAGCTAGTCCCAGCCCTCCAACTAGGGTGCCAACTCCCAACATAGCTGGTAGAAAAGGGAGAAGAATAAAAAAGGGAGGGAACTAGACCCAACCCTCCAAAAAGAAGAAACACCCAGAGGGAACATTTCTGATAGGGTGAATAACACTCGTCCAAACCCTGTGAAGGGAATGACGCAGTAAGGAGCCTAACTAGGCATAACAGCCCACATGAGAGGGCACACAGTACAACTGTCTCCAGCAGAAAATGCGAACCAAACCACACAGGGCCACTCCTGGCCCCCAGTGCAACAGTTCACCCTTGCCACAGCAAGCCTGTGCAAAACCCCACCTAGCAGGGTGAAGAAGGGTCAGACAAAGGGTAGAATACCCGGACAAAAGGCCAGACTAGGTCCCAGTGACCAGGGCCAGAGAGTCCTGGGACAATCACCCAGGGCAACGAATTAGGACCTTAACCAGGACAGAGTCTCTGTAACAGTCACAGGGCCACAGCCCCAACCGGCTCATTGAGACACTAGGGAAGGCCCTCCCAGCACAGTAGGACAGCCAACGAGCCAATACCAATGAAGCGCAAGGAGTGTGAAAACCTCCACTGGATCAGAACCCGGCCCTACAAGAAGGGTCAACCTGTTCCGAGACCTTCTCGGATAAAGGCTGGGACAGGCCACTGACCAGACAGACCAAGAGTCCCCAAGAGACAAGGCCTAAGGGAAACAGACCAGCAAGCTAGGGCCCGACAAGGCACAATGTGAGGACCTACCAATGGTATGAAAATGGGCCCCCCTAAAGGGGCCCCCCTTAGGTACCTCAGGGAATTTCATAAGGAATAGAGCCCTTTTAGTGACCCTACCAGCCTGGTCCCCATGGCGAGCATCTACAGGGATAGCAAGAAGGAAGTGATGTCATCAACGACTTCCACGAGTAGACCAACCAGAAGGGAACCCACATAAAAACCGGGGGAACGTACTGATCTATTTCCAGGGGTGTTGGAACCCCATCCAGGATAAGTAACCCAAGGTGCCGCAGGCCCCAGGGGCATCTGGGAAAGGGAACAGCCTCGGGCCCCCAGCAATAGGCCCACCAGCCGCAAGGTGATGTAATGAGATTACACAGAGGACAAGGCCCCTTCCATACCAAGGCACCCAAATCAGAAGGGAAGGTTGAACCTGGACCCATCTAAATGCCACCCCGTAGGTAGAGTATGAATCAGCTTACACCAAGTAATATATGTGCCTAAGCACCAATCCAAAAGACTCCAGGAGAGCCCCAAGTCAAAGTAGAAACTAGTGCGGACAGCACCGGTGAGTGAGCATGAAAGCGCTCCCATACTCGCCTTGGCAAGCTAACTGGGAACAGGGGAGGGACCCCAGACAAGACCCTAATATAAAGAATGGTCCTGGCTGGAAAAAGGACTAGGCGTCCAGAGGGAACAAGGGACTGAAGGGGAAAAGGATCCTTGCATGCATCAAGAGGTTCACTTGACCAGGGCGTCTGCGGCCCAACAGATGGATACCATGTAGGCAAAGCCCGTGGCACCTAGATGCCCGGTCTAAACTGCCTGATCTGGGCAGACTGCGTCATCCTGGGGGAAGAGCAAAGTGAATGCAGTTATCGGCCAAGACCAACCTAAAAGAAGGCCCAGACCCTCCAGGCCAAACTCAACCAGTGTCCAATCACTAAAGGATACAGGGGGGACTAGAATACCCCTGGCTAATTTTGATGGGAACTGCCCAAAATACTCCATTCTTTCAAAAACCACATCCAGGAAGACCATCACCTGCCATCGCCCGAACGAAGCATGGCATCCTGCCATAAGAGCCAAGTGCTGTGGCAGTTCCCTCGCCCGCAGGGCGAGGGCATCCCTTCATGCTTGTGAGGTTTTGGCAGACTTTGGTTTTGACCTGCCAGAGGTCCCAGGGCGATGCCTGCCTCCCATGAAACGAGCTTCCACTCCAAAAAGTTGGAAGCACACTTCTGGTTCTCTTTTAACAGAAACATAAGGAGGGGGCGAGGGGTCCCTGCCCCTGGGTTGCCTGGCTGACCGTCTGCGCGAGGGCGCCTTACCCTTTTTGCCAAAAAGGTCCAACCTGGCCCCGAATAAGCGACGTCCTCGAAAAGGAATAGCAGTAAGAACCTTTTTAGTGTCACTGTCAGCCCCCCACTGTCGCAGCCAAAGCAGTCGACGAATGGCCACCACAAGGGCCAAGGTTTTAGCACACATTTTAATGGTGTCATCCATAGCTGAGAGGATAAATCTCACAAAAATGTCACAATCTGACAGTGCATTGAAGACCTCACAAGGGAGGTCCTCCGGCTGTTGGTCAATTATCTTCCTGATCAGCGTCCTGGCGGCCACCGAGGTAACAGCCACAGCACAGACTGGGCGCAGAGCCGTCCCTACACTAGAGAAGGCATGGGAGGCCAATCTGTCCATGCGCCGGTCCTCGGCATCCCGAAGGGTGCGAGAGAGGGAAGCCGCCATGAAGGGAGGGTTAACAACCCCAATAATTGGAGCATCCACCTCTGGAGGAACTGACCATCGTTCAACCAAATCTTGGGGAAAGGGATACTTCCAGTCCCAAACCCCCGGGACCCCTGTGAGTTTACAATGGGATTCCCATTCCTTAGATATAAGATACTGGAAATGATCCTGATCCAAGAATTCCAGGCGCGGCGTCGCCCTGTGGAAACTCTCCCTCTTGGGCTTGGGAGACTCTCCCGGGGGAGAGATAGACAGCACTTCAAAAATCTTAATGAGTAACTCATCAGTTTCACACAGGCCCCAGGACTCAGGGCCAGAACCGTCGCGGTTCCAAGACAACTCATCTGAAGAACTGGACCCTGAGAACAGATCACTGTCCTCGGACTGATCAAGATCCTGCATAGCGCAGGTTCTTCGGTTTCAGTGGAAAACCAATAGTTAGGTTGCGTCAGGGATCGTTTCTTCCCAGCGCCCAAGCGCTCTGCCAAGCCTGTCATAATATGCTCCGCGGTGGGAAGCTTGCGCGGCACTACTTGCTGGTCATCCCCGCTCGAGTGCGACTCATCAGGAGTGAGATTCAAGTCCAGGGAGACAGGTGTATTGAAGCGAGGTGCAGGTACAGGCAAGCCTGATTGCAGGGCCAGCGCTTGTTCAGCACACGGTCCGCAGACCAGTGCTCTGTCAGCGTCAGCGTGGGGTTGTCTACACATGGTACACAGCCGGTCTTGTCCCCGCGGGACCCCGGACACCAAATTCTGAGATGCCTCCAAATGGTGATTAATCTGGGTAATATGCCGGAAGGGATTTATGCTGTAAGCAACCCTGGATGCCCCAATACCCGCTGGGAATGTGGGAGATTCTAATATAATCCCGTGAGATATAAATATATCAGGCCGGGAGAAGCCACTGGAAGCTTGGCGTCTGAAAGACATAAGGGGAAAAGAGGGTGTCAGAGCCATGCGCAGCACAAGAAGAAAACTAAACGAAGGCCCGTGAGGGTACTTACAGTAACCAAGGGAGAAGGAGGATCGTGACCACGCGCGGGAGACCGACAAAATGGCGCGGGCGAACCTCGAAGGGCGGGCCAGAGTTATGGGTGACGCGGAACGCGCCAAACCAGGCCACGCCCACCCCGGAGAGCGTCGTGAGACGGAGCCGTCTTATGCGCCAAGTCACATATTTTAAAGACGCCGCGGCAAACGGCTCTGACCCCCGGAAACCGATAGGGCTAAGGCAAGGCGTGTGATATGGCAAGATTAGGCCAACGTACACAGCCCCCCCCCTCTTTTTCCCCCCACTAATGGGGGGAACTAAGGAATAAGGTGACCCAGCACTCGGGGTTCACCGCTACATGGGGCATGGGGCAAGTTGCGGGAGGGGCATCCACTATGAGGCTCACCATTAGCCTAAACCGCCTACCCCATGGGGACTGCGGTGGAGCGTGGCTCCGTAAGCGTATGCTGCCTACCTTCACCCGACCAACGCAGCCCAGGCTGGGAGGCATGTTACTCACAAAGAGGACGGGTGGAAATAGTCCCTCAGGGCCTCGGGCTGTCAAGCCCCGCTCACCTGCGAGAGCGTGATACTTCATGTCTTCGCAGTTTCAGCACTGCAGAGGAATCTGGGGATTTGTGGGAGGTCCCTCGGTATATGTAGGGCCGGGAGGAGCTTGTTTTCTTCATGATTCTGCAGTGCACGGCGCTGAAGGCGGGGGGTATACCCACATGTAAGGACTATGTCTGGAGCAGGACGTGCTGTCTGCTTAGAATATACTTTTTAAGGTGCTGTATATACTGTAAATGAGTAAATTGAAGTTGTATATGTGTATTTTAGTGAAAGAGTAGGAGATACTTGGAACAAACTGCCAGCAAATGAGGATGGAAAATCAACAGTACATTAATCATTAATGTGAACGTACCTGGGATAAACATGGATTAAACCCAAGATAAAGAGAATGATAAAGGCCAGGGGATTTAGATCACATCAGGGCCGACGCCAGCACAGGGCAAACCTGGGTAATTGCCAAGTCCCCTGGCATCTTCAGGGACCCACTCAGGCTCACATTTGGCCATGGTATTATTTAAGTGGACCTGAACCACCAAATGCCAGGTGCTGTGTGCAGACCTGCTCATGGCTAAACTCAGCAACAAGGGTATGATCAGCAACAAATGGAGAAGGTTGCCTGAGATGGAGCTGGCAGCTGGCAGCAATGATGGAGCCTTTAGTGGCAGCGGAGCAAGCAGTAAGGGCTGAAGGGTGCTTGGTGGCAGTAGAGAATGCAACAAGGACTAGAGGACCATTGGTGGCTATAGGGAAGGCAACAAGAACTAAAGGACCATTGGTGGCTATAGGGAAGGCAACAAGGACTAGACGACCATTGGTGGCTATAGGGAAGGCAACAAAGACTAGAAGACAATTGGTGGCTATAGGGAAGGCAATAAGGACTGGAAAACGATCAGCAGCAGGACCCATGACCCATTTGTGGCAGCGGAGTTGAAAGGTGACATCGCGTGACACACTATTTTGGGGCCCACTAAGACTCTCCTGCCCAAGGGCCCCCACAAATCTAGAGCCGGTCCTGGACCACGTGGTCTTTTTCTGATGCGTCCCACACTATAGCCAAAGTGAATTTAGCCACCAGAAATTTATGTGACCTATTTTACTAGTACGCCGCTCCGGAGTCTGAAAGATAATGCAGTCGAGCATATATATTTCATACTTCCAAGCTTAGCCTTAAAATGCTTCCAGGCTTATTAAACCAGTAATTATTATGGAGGAAGGACATTTCATGCCAGACAAGGCGATGCAGCCACTTCCTAAACATCATTAGCATATGTAAGTGGACAGTTGCAACAGTTTAATAGGGTGTATTCATTACCGAGCTGCTTAGACAAATTAAAATATTATCCAGTCAGAGTCGATTAAACAAAGAAATAGTGAGGTGAAGGAGTCTTACTGAAGGTTTACAAGTAAAGAAAAGGAGTTCATTAAAGGGGATTGGTGACAATGAAATCCTTGCATTAAAGTGGACCAAAACCCACACCCCTAGATTCCTTCCCCCCTGGGGCATCCAGAATCGGGATGCTCCACTATGTGAACCCCCAGGTCGCCTGGGAAACTCACCTTCTTTCCCGGTCCAGTGGCGCATGTGCGAGCAGCGGCTGCATGCCCCGCTATTTCTTTAGCAGGACCCTGCCCGAGCCAACCATTTGTGAATGGCCGGTGCGGGCACGCACCCTGTTAGAGGGTAGCGAAGGATGCGGCCGCCAGAGCACTCGGTTCTTGGCTTTTGCCCCTGGGTCATCCGATTGGGGGGATGACCAGCTGTGTGAAACCCCCCAGGTTGCCCCATCTGACTTACCCTTCAACGGTCCTATAGCGCATGCTTAGCCATCTGCGACAGATGCCGGGGAGCTTAGCCGTACGGCGTCTCTGCTGTGCTGCCCGTCTGGAAATATTGCGGCTTTTGCATGTGTCCCCTGGCCAGAGATGAGAAGCGCAGACTATACAATGCACAGGCGCGAGATCCTGCGCACAATGCAATGCATCTTGGGATTGAAGACTGAAAAAAAAGATGGTGCCATCCTACGAATAGCGCAGAAGACAGGCAAGTTTAAAATGGCAATTCTTTAATCGGATCTTTAAAGGGAACGGAGGCTAGAGTTTGGTAGAGTTTTTGAGACCTTAATGTTCCTCTTTTAATTTTTTGAATAGGTGTCACAGCTGTGGAAGAGCTTTGTGCTCTTGAGATTCTGCACCCCCTCTCTTCTACACAGTTCATCAGACTTTGTGGATTACAAGCAACTCTGCTGGTGTGTACAGGGCCGGATTAAGTGTGCTGGAGGCCCCTGGGCACAAAATCTGGTGGAGGCCCCAGATACAGTATTTTTTTTCTTTTATAATAATAGTCCAGCCGAGTAACTGATTGGTGGTTTTCTGGCACGCACCTACTTACTGGAACGTCACATCGAGTCCCTTATCCCACCCTTGTGCGGGTGCGTGCTGCATAGGAACTCCTGCTTTTCCATTTTGTGCGTGTGGGGGGGGGGGGGTAGTGTAGTCGTCCAGCAGAAAACAAGCTGCCAGTGGCTGTGCTTGGTGGCTTATGTGCAGTGAGTGGCAGCCGTTTGGAGGCTTTGCTGCTCTAGGCTCTCCGTCCTGCCCTGTGGTGGCTTTGGCAGCAGGTTTGAAAAAACAAAAAAAGGCTTGCCCAGGCGCGGGGGGCCCCCACTGCTGCCAATAGCTTTGTTGCTGGCCCCGCGGCCCATCAGACCAAAGACTGAAAAGCCTCCTGGACCAGACCATAACCCAAAGATGGTGGAGGCCCCATTTGCAGGGCAAGTGGTGGAGGCCCTGGGGTGGAGCCCAACCCATTTCTGAGTTCACAGTGGGTCAATGTCAGAGAGATTGTACTGAAAGTCAGCAATAGATTAGGTAAGAGCATAGCTACTGCACCCTTATAATAGGCAAAGTGGTTATAGTGGACCAAAAGTAGTCCAAAAGCAAAAGTCTATAAGACTCCAGGGTCACCTGATTTCCTACCTCCAGGAGCATCCAGATCCGGGGTACACCGTTGTGTGAATGCGTGGGCCACAGTACCTCTAGCCGGGTGCCCGGCTGTGCCAGGCATTTGTCAACGCTTGGCTCCTTGGCTGCTTTTGGCTCTTAGCCGATCCTTAGCTGAAACTGATGAGTGGAGCTGACCGCACTGATTGGCTGAGAGCCCGTACGAGTACTAGGTAACCTGCGGGGTATCACACCACATGGACACTCCAAATCGGGGTGCTCCGAGGGCAAGGACCAAAACCTGGAATAGTCAAAATCATTGGTTTTGGTCCACTTTAAGAATAAAAGCAGGAGAAACAATGATGGAACCCCTAGGCGCTGCAAGCTGCGGAAGTTTCAGACAGTTTGAAAACAGAAAGGGGGGGGGGCATCCTAAAGAAAAAGGACAGTGCCTGTCCCCTAAGTCCCTTAATCGTGTCCCTCTCAGTACCTATCAGGCAGTCAGGATGACCCTTCATGGAGCCACAGGAGACAGGACCTCACCACAGGCAATAAGCTCAGGCCCACTTACTTGCCTTCCATTTTATTGGCTACATGGTCTTGTATACAGCATAAGCAGCATCTGATTGGCTGATGTGGGTTTTTAATTGTCAGTTTAAATGACAACCATATGCTAAAAATCCTTCATGCAAATTAATCCCTAATTAATACATTTTCTGCTTGTAAAAAAGGAGACGTTTTTTTCTTAGCTTTGTTTTTCTTGATAATCTTGACTAACTCTCTCCCCAGTGGCTGAAACCAGGCCACAGTTTATAGCTTTCTGCTACAATGCGGCTCAATGGACCCCATGATGATTCAGCTTAGTGGTCACCTAATGAGAAATATTTAAGAAATTAAATACAGAATTAGGTAAATACAAGCTAGATGTGTGGGGAAAACTTAAACCAGACAGTCTGGCACAGTTGGAAAAGACAGCTGGAGCTTCATCTCCCAGTATGTCAGCCATGCTCCTGCCTGGATTCAACTGACATAAACGACAATGCACAGTAACAGGAAGCCCAGCAGCACTTCCTGTTTGCAGGTGGCCTGCAGATGCATGATCCACCATTTTGTTTCTAAAATTTACTACAGCAGGAGTTCGAAAAAGGTAAATTTATGTTTATGTGCAGCAATCTAAATTGCCCTGGGGAGGGGTACATATGAGCACTGTTTGTGGTCTGATTTGAGTTATTTTTGCCTGTTGGTCCGCTTTAAAGGGACATTCCAGGAAAAGGATTAAATTAGGCTGCTTTCCGCTTGCATGATGCTGGCTGTCAGGGGTGTCATCTTCCATTCACCAGCACTTTGCATTCCCTGATAATGCATGTGATAAGGCATGTGCCCGCGGTGGTGGAATACCCCAATATATTTGAAAACTGGTTCATTGCCGAGCCGGCATCATCACCCGAGGTGCATAGGTGGGGTGGGATAGTGGGGACTGGGTGGGAAAACAGTCAGTTTTTATTTTTAATGCTTTGAAAAGGACCAAAACCCACCCTGGAGTCTATAAGATTCTAGGGCAGGCATACTCTTACTCCAATTGTAGGTTCCCCGCTGTGTGAAACCCCCCAGATCGCCCCATTTACTTACCTTTCTTCCCGGTGCATGGTTCATGCGTGAGCAGTGGCCTCATCCCCGTCATCCCTTTAGCAGGGTGCGTTCCCACGCCAGGCATTTGTGAATGGTCGGTGTGAGCACGCTCCCTGTTAGAGGGTAGCGAGGAATAAGGCCGCCAGCGCGCTCGGATGGGCTCGTATTAGTTGAGCTCCTGGACGAAGAGGCTCGAGCGGATCTGAGCGCGCTGATTGGATGAGCGACCGCTCATGCGTCGTAAGACCGGGAAGAGGTGAGTGTGTTCGGGTGACCTGGGGGGTTTCACACAGAGGGCAAGGACCGAAACCCAGGATAGTCAAAATCCAAGGTGCACAAGTTTTTTTCTCCACTTTAATTAGTGCTTTTATTGTAATACACAACAAGTGGACACTAGGGGGAGCATTGGCTGAAACAGCAAAATAACACATACAAATACATTTTCTTTTTGAGCTAAAAGAGTTTTCGCCTATCGTTTTCCTTTAAGTGGTAAGGAAACCGACACATTTAGATTTCTCTGCATGCATGATTTCTCCCTGTGACCTAAGGCAAAAGAAAAAGAATTAAATATAATGGGGATAATCAAACATACAGGGCAAATGTATCACAGACAGAAAATGTGAAAAAGGTGAACTTGGATTTAAATGCAACACTTAAAAAAAAAAAGAACAAAAAAAAATGACCCATTAACACTTCTTTAAAAAAAGAAAGCTGCCCGGAGGTTTGATTCATCACCGGGTACCACAAACACACGGAGCACTCGGAGCGCTCTCAATTTACGGACAGATTACAGAAGCCATTAATAACGTAGTTAATATGAAGTGTTTAGGGCCTTTACAACGGTGACAAATATGACTCGGCCAAATTTCCTGACCATTGCGGCCACGGAGGGACAATTTGGTAGATTTCATCAACACTTCTAATTATGTTGCTGTCAAGCGGAGAACAAAGTAATCCATAACTGGTAGGGCTGCTCGGAGACACCGGCTCACAAGAGTAATTTATGCTCAGGACGCTGAGCCTTTGCGGTAGCCCGTGTGCACAGCGCTTGACTAACAAGTGGGTCCAGCCGAAGGAATTTATTAGGGAAAACACGGGCCTCCAGCTCTGGGTAGATTGTCAGCCACTCGCTTATGAGGAGTTATGAGGTGGAAGTTCCTAGGGAGATGTGTTTATACAAGCTCCACGGGTTCCGCAGGCAATCGTAGCGGCTATTCGTGTACGCTCAAGAGTAAAAGACCACATTCACGTACATCGATATGTGTCATCTAAAACCAACGGGCCGGGTACTTAAAGGAGAGGTCACCTTATTTCGCCAGGATTGTGGTGGCCCCAGTGGAGTTTCCAAGGGCTCTTTTATATAGTGGGTTTCCAACACATTACAGTGGAAATGCATAAAAGCAAGCAGCACACTATTGTGTACTGCAACACCCTCCTCTGTGGTTTGCCAACTAACAGGCTGGCACCCCTCCAATCTGTTCTAAACTCTGCTGCTCGCCTCATCCACCTCTCCTCTCACTTCTCCAGCGCTGCCCCCCTCTGTCAATCCCTCCACTGGTTACCTGTCACCCATAGAGTTCAGTTCAAACCTGTCAAGCCCCGTGGGACACCCATCTTCTAGGTAAGTCCACAACCCCCAATCTCCACTACTAGCTTCACCTATAGACAAGCCCCTGTCTGCCGAGACGCTTTACACGCCTCACCGGAAATGGTTGCCCCCAAGACTTTGTAGCACACAGGGTGAGGAACTGCAGGGGTGAAGGGGGATGAACTCGAGGCAAGACTGGGCGATGTCGGGTCAGCCGGGGTCCTACACGGGTAATCTGTCCAATAGCGCAGCACCAAAGGGAAGAGACGGAAGAAGAGTCAAGGTCGAGCCAGGGGTCAAGCCGGGAGGTCACAGGTACGTGGTACAAGGGTGAGGCAGATTCGTAGTCAGGAAACAAGCTAAGGTCGGTCCAGGCGGCAATCACAGAGTGGTCAAACAAGGCAGGGTTGGTAACAGAATTGAATGCAGAACTAGACAAAATCACATCCGGCAGCACGCTATCACGGGCCATGAACTAGTGACATGGGAATGGTTACATAGTGCTTGGGTGCAGAGGATTGGCCGGGGAAGCTTGGGGCTCATTGGCCCAGAAACAACGTGGGGAGCAATTAGCCAGTATAAAATGTATTAAGGCATACGCCCACAGTACTATTAGGCTCATTGGCCCTTTTAAACTTACCTATAGGAAAGCCGTGCTCGCGCATAAGCTGAGACAGCTGTGACGACTGGAGGGAGCGGGCACACTCGGCCTCGCTCAAACAGAGACCGCTCGATGGGGATGCGGCTGCCGGGCGGGGAGAGAGCCGTCAGCCACCGAAGCCTGTGCCGCCGGCAGACACCAGGGCGAGAAGGTAAGTTGTTTGTGACATTACCTACTAAGCTCTCTCTAGCCAGGTCCCTCGCTACATTTCATCTCTGATCCAGCGATACCAACCCAAGCACAACCGCAGGCATTCGTATCGGCTATTCGTGTACGCTCAAGAGTAAATGACCACATTCTCCTACATCGATATATGTAATCTAAACCAACGGGCCGGGTACTTAAAGGAGAGGTCCCCTTATTTTTTTTCGTCCAGGATTATGGTGGCCCCAGTGGAGTTTCCAAGCTTTAGTTTAAGGGCTCTTTTACATTGCGGGTTTCCAGCGCATTACAGTGGAAATGCACAAGAGCAAGCAGCACAATATTGTGTACTGCAACACCCTCTTCTGTGGTTTGCCAACAGACTGGCACCCCTCCAATCAGGGCCGGCTCAAGGTTTATGTGGGCCCTTGGGCGGCTTGGTCTCAGTGGTCTCACCAAGGGATGTCACAAATCTGGATGCCCCCTAAGGATCATGCTATTTGGACCAAAACTCTAGTTTTGGTCTACTTTGAAGCGCATCAAACCCCTTTAAACCTGACCTCGGAGTGTAAACGATTCTAAATTCTCCTGATTTTGGATGCCCCTGTGTGTGAACCCCTATTAGTTCATTACTTTCCCCGAACTGGCAAATGCACTATGCAATCGCCAGTTTGAGTTAACGCTCAAATCAGGGAGGTTCCTTCACAAACAGGGGCATCCCAAATTGAGATGCTCCTGTAAAGTAGACCAAAACCCAGGGGTGGAATTGCTTGCATAGTGGGTATTCCAGCGATCCCAGGGGGTGTCACACAGTAGGGTATCACAGACTGGGATGCTCCAGGGATAGGAAATCAGCTGGGGTGGGCAACTTAAAAGCAGAACAAAACCCAGCACTTCCTTCCCTGGAATCTAAATCGTGATGCCCCATTGTGTGGAACCCCGCATTTGAGGAGATGTGGGCACCAGTTGTGGCGGTGCCCTCCCAGTCCGCCGCCAGGTCAAGCACCATTGCACACCCCAAAGGCCGGCCCACATTCAGCCCAGCTCAAGCTCTACCACTTGTGATCCCGCCCATTTTGTCTCCACCCCCATCCTTTAGACTGTAAGCTCGCAAGGGCAGGGCTCTCTCTCCTACACAACACTTGGTTTGAACCTTGTGGCAGCTAATTTTGTATTGTTCTCTGTACTATATGTTTTACCTTGTCTGTAATCACACCTTGTAAAGCACTATAAAAATAAACATTAATAATAATAATAATAATAATAATAATTAATACTGCGCTGTTCCTCTGTTACCTCTTGGCTGTGGTGGCACCTTGCAGATGGAGGCAGTGGCAGAAAAAGGTGCTATACCCGACAGTGGCAGCAGCTAAAAACCCAGCACTAAAGGCAACAGTGATAGCAGTAGCAGAAGGCTCAACTACCCAGACCCAGGGCCTCCACCACTTGCCCTGCACAGGGGGCCTCCACCAACCTATGGTCTGGTCCAGGAGGCTTTTCAGTCTTTGGCCTGATGGGCAGCAACAAAGTTATCGGCAACAGTGGGGTCCCCCCGCACCTGGGCAAGCCCTTTTCTTGTGTTTGCAAACCTGCAGTCAAAACCACCGCAGGGCAGGATGGAGAGCCTAGAGCAGCAAAGCCGCCATTAGCAACGCTACAGTAATGGGTGTGTGCAGAGCTGTCACTGCACATAAGCCACCAAGCACAGCCGCTGGCAGCTCAATGCAGGGAACTGTTTTCTGCTGGACCAGCCGGGCGACTACACTAACCCCCACCCAGAATGACAAAGCAGGAGTTCCCGAGCAGCACGCACCCGCACAAGGGGGGCACAAGGGACTCGATCTGACGTTCCAGTAGTAGGCAGGTGCCAGACAACCACCAATCAGTTACTTGGCTGGACTATTATTTTAGTGACAGAAAAATACTGTATCTGGGGCCTCCACCAGACTTAATCTGGACCTGCCCAGATCCTATCCTTCCTTATAGGGAACTTGGGTTAGCCAGTCTGGTCTCCAGTGCACGCTTTGCTTAAAGCAGGAAACCAGTATCCAACACCATATCTCTCAACTGTCCCTCATTTGGAGGCACTGCCCTTTTTTGAGTCCATGTCCCCCTGTCCCTTGTTTTCTCATCCCCCTTTTGGTGTTTAACATGCAGATTAGTATCAATAAATTATTCATTATTCATTTGTCTATTCAAAGATTTTTATATATAATGTTAAAGCGGAAAGTCACGATTTTGGATGCCCCGGGGGAGAGAATCGATCGGCCCAGGAATCTTATAGATTCCCGGGCCGATCGCTGTGGGTTTTGGTCCACTTTAAAAATCACATAAAAGACCTTTATTGGCCTTTAATCTTGAATACAAAGACGTATTTGCCGACACAAACATTTTTTATTTATACATAATCATGTATCTGGGAATTTAGTCCCCAAAAAATTTCCGCCAATGTATTCTGTATATTTTATATATTTAATGTGTGTGTGTGTGTGTGTGTGTGTGGGGGGGGGGGTGGTGTTAGGGGCGCCTTGTTTTTTTTTGGGGGGGTAGGGGGGTTCTTTTTTAAAGGGGAGCAAAACCCACATTTTTAACTAGCATCCCCTGAATTGCTACCCCCCCCCCCCCCCCCCCCATGAGGAGTAACTTTTGCCAATTTTTAGTGCTCCTGCTTCACTCTAATTCCAGATAAAGGCCCTTGTTTTAGCTGTAAAGCTCCACCTCCTCCGTTCATTGCCATTGTTGTGTGTGGCACTGATGTAATTGTCACATCAATGCAATGACTGATTACATTACCTGACATCTTACAGGGAGGAACAGCAAAAAATACAGTGTTCCATAGGGTTATGTTCTACACCCTAAGATGGAAATATCGGCAGGGGCTATGGTCAAATGTATTTCACAAGTTTGGTGGGTTTTGGTCCGCTTTAATTCTCTTGTCTCTTATGTGGTTTTTAATCATGTGATTTGCTTAAAAAATGGAATGATCGTTACTTCAAGGGGTGCTCCCATTTTTAGAGGCAAGTGATTGTATTTTCCCCCTCCCCCCCTTTTTGCAAGTAGACAACTTTTCCTTACAAACCCCTTTTTGCCTGTGATGGCTTATTCAGCACATGTCTGCTCCCAGAAGATCATGTAGACGTCCCACTGTGTTGGAACCTCTGAGTGTCAGCCCATCAAACATACATGAGTTCATTAATGGAGCTTTCTACTAATTTCCACACTGAAAGATGAATCATATTTTCTCCACAATCAAGAAACTCACTTCCTGGCCTCGGTTGCACAAATCAAGGATGTCATTGCATGTAAAGTTGTATGGTATCCATCCACTTTTAATTTAGAATATTTATGGCTGAATAATGGAATGGTGGCCTCTCTCATTTCCTGCTAATAGCCATGGCTTCCCCCATAGAAACACACAATGTCCTCCTTAACACCTTCTCCTTGTAATGGATATATTTTTCATCGGAGCGTCGTTGTCTCCACGTTGTTTGGGAAATATTCTGATATTATTGCTTTATGAAGGTGTATAATAACATTTTAGGGCCAGGGCCGGATTTTGAGGGGGGCACAAGGAGCGCGTGCCTCGAGGCCTCCACCACTTGCCCTGCAAACCTATGGGTTATGCTCTGGACCAGGAGGCTTGTCAGTCTTTTGGTTGGGCCCCCCCCCCCCCCCGCACCGGGAGATGCCTTTGTTTGTTTTTGCAAACCTGCAGCCAAAGCCACCACAAGACAGGATGGAGAGTCTAAAGCAGTGAAGCTGCTGGAAGCTGAAGGTTTTTTTTGCTGTTGTAACCCCCCCACCCTGTCCACTCACCTATTGGCATTCCCACGCTGCTGTGTCCTGTATCCAGGGCCGGATTATGAGGGCGCACATGGGCCTCCACCACTTGCCCTGCAAAGGGGGCCTCCACCAACCTTTGGGTTATGGTCTGGTCCAGGAGGCTTTTAAGTCTTTGGTCTGATGGGCCACAGGGCCAACAACAACGCTATCAGTGGCAGTGGGGGCCCCCTGCGCTTGGGCAGCCAAAGCCACCAAAGGGAAGGCCAGAGAGTATAGAGCAGCAAAGCCATCTTAAGCAACATTACAGGGATAGGTGGGTGTAGACAGTGGCGGACTTGGCCAAAAATCAGCCCGGGATTGTACCAGCACCTGGCCTGCCCATGTCCAGCCGGTTGCATTTTTGCTGCTTCCTGGCCAGACAACCAGTGTGATCCAGGACTGAGGCTATATCATTAGGGCAAAGACATTGACTGGGGTTGCTTGGGTGACGGAATCGAGTGATGAAGGGGATGGAGAGGATTGGTAGTAAAGGTAGCAGCCCAGACTGCCCCAATGCAGTGCAGCCTAACGGGCATTTGCCCCGGGTCTCCCTATGGCCAGTCAGTATGCCACTGGGTTTAGAAAGTAGTATCTTTTTATTGGCAATTGTATCTAAGGCTGTGCTCTCTATTCCTCTCATTAAGCGCCACCAACAGATCATGTTTTGTGGATCTCCACATAGCTAGCTCTATATACTGCTGATTACTAATTACTTTATCTTTGCAATGTGTGGAGATCTGCAAAACAGGACCCATTGGTGGCTTTTGAGAAGAGGGTTGGGAAACCATGGTCTAAGGGAAAACTCAACCTGGAACGAGCATGACACAAATCATCATCTCATGAGACCTACTGTGGGGCTTGGCACATGGATTAATTAACTTCCATACAAAAAGTAATGAATATGAAAAGATAATCCACATGCTCATCTTGTAGCAGCCAGTACAATCCACAATGACCCCCCATTTGTTACTGTGGCTAATGTGCCATTATGAATTCTTGGAAACACAAAGTGAAGGCAACAATTTATGACAACCGAATTTCTTATTACATCATCATTGCCTCTTAACCCTTTTCTTGCAGATACACCTGTCTAAACAATTTGGTTCCACAGCTTCCAACCAGAGTCAAGTAAATAAACCAAACTTCAAAGAAAAGGATGTGTCAGACAATGACAAAGAAAAGGGTGTGTCAGACAACGACAAAGAAAAGGGTGTGTCAGACAACGACAAAGAAAAGGGTGTGTCAGACAATGAAACCCAGGGTTCCGTCAAAAGGAAATGTGGGAGAGCACAAATCAGTGATGAAGTAATGAATATGAAAAGATAATCCACATGCTCATCCTGTAGCAGCCAGTACAATCCACAATGACCCCCATTTGTTACTGTGGCTAATGTGCCATTATCAATTCTTGAAAACACAAAGTGGAGGCAACAATTTATGGCAACCGAAGCTCTGACATAACCATTGCCTCTTAACCCTTTTCTTGCAGATACACCTGTCTAAACAATTTGGTTCCACAGCTTCCAACCAGAGTCAAGTAAATAAACCAGTCAAACTTCAAAGAAAAGGGTGAACCAGACAACGACACCTAGGGTTCCGTCAAAAGGAAACGTGGGAGAGCACAAATTAGCTCTCTCTCGGTCTCTGATGGTTCCGTTGCTTCAGATCTTGTTGTCATAGAAACATAGAGAAACATAGAAGGTTAGAAGGAGCATAGAAGGAGACCATACAGTTCATCTAGTCTGTCCTTATGTGTATACTGTATGTTCTCTTTATCTTAGGATAGATGTGTGCTTATCCCAGGCACTGACTGACGATTTTTCAACTACCTCTTTCTGTAAGATAATATTTTCTAACATTGCTCCTGATCTTCCCTCTGAGTAGCTTCAGGTTGGGCCCCTTGTTCTATCATTAAGTTTCTTCTTAAAAACACTTCCCTCCTGAACCTTATTCAATCTTTTCACATATTTAAAGGTCTCAATCATGTCCCCTCTCTCCCTTCTGTCCTCCAGACTGTACAAATTAAGTTCATTAAGTTTCTCCTGATAAGTTTTAAGTCCTTTGGACCTGTTCTATTTGAATAATGTCTTTTTGCAGGTAAGGTCTCCAGAACTGCACACAGTATCTAGCTGTGGCCTCTATACAGTGGCATCACAACCTCCCTTCCTCCTCCAACTGTTGATGAATCTAGCTAAGCATTGATCTATTGACTTTTCTAATAGGAAAGAAGAAACTGTGCATACCTTTGGTTGGTTAAGGCAGGTACCTAAATTCCTGGAACAAATGGAAATGTCACAGAACCTGTCAAAACAGTGCTGTCTCGCAAAGGTTGGTATTTCCAAATCACTTGGATTTTAGTGCAAAATAGACTAAGCAGGATAGAACAACCAAGGTTCCTAGATTCTAGAATTCAGAATATCAGTATTCTGATGATTTTTCAAAGAAATGGCTGTAAACTATGATGGTGGATCACTTGATCTCTCAATATATTCCAATCATTCTTCTTTGCTTTTGGGAAAACCTGATACTCGAAACAAGCCTAGGGATAGGCATTTGGAATATCTGCAATAATCAGCAAACTATTTCTGGCGCTGCCAATAAAAACTGTGTTTCAGTTTTATTGGCAAAAATCAAAAATCTTGTTATTGCTGAGGTAACCACTAAGAAACGTTTAGTGATGTGCAAAGCAAAGCTGAATTGGCAGCGAATTTAATTTTAAAGATTTCTATGTATGACTTAAAGTGTATTTGTGAGGCCAGGGTACTCACCTGGTTCATGTTCCAATGCTGTCTCAGAGATGCCCCCAAACTTATGCCTGCTGTTCAGGACAGTTCATCCTCAGAACTGCTCCAGCCATGTGGGGGCATGCAGGTACACACCTCAAAATTCTAATCCTGTCACCTGTCACCTGTCAGGATTGGACGTTTTAAGACTGTAAATAGGTCATTAGTTTGGTCACCGAAAGACAATGGCCAGAGAGTAGAGTCCATAGACAGAACAAAATGGCTCAAAATATGATTAGTTGGATATAAGCGGTCTAAGCAGCTGAGTCTCACATGCTACAGATGGACCAACATGTGCAATATGTGAGGAGGAGGCAGGGTTGTTTCTGTGTTGGACCAGCAAATCCTACAAGACATCAGTGTCTTGTAGTCTTGTGGTGTCTGAGGAGTAAGGAAGAGGAAAGTGAGACCATCCAGTGAGTTTGGGGTATTTGAGGACCAGTGGCAGTCTGGTGACTCTTGAACTTGAACCAGCAGTTGTGAGCTTGCACATAGAATTAAGTACAACTGTGACAAGCTCTAGCCAAAAGAAAATGTGGGTTTCGGCTGTCATTGGGACCTTGTTTTATATTGAGAAGCTTTTTGTGTTATTGCTACCATTGCTGTATTAGTATCCAAAGGAGATCTATTTTGTTTTAAGCCATTGAGTGCTGCCTTTCACTTGGTGTATCAGAACTGTGAGTAACTGGGAACTGTTGCACCATCTACGACATCTCACATCCCATCACTGGGCACCCTGGGTCCAAAGAACATACACTCCTTGCCACACTGTTACTAACTTGACGGTAAGGAGGATACATTTGTCTACAATTATGGTCATAGAAGGCAGTGGATTTGTGTTTTCTTATCTGGATGACATTCTAGTGAGTGAGTTGTCTCTTTCCTAAAACAGAAAGTATTTACATGCCACCTACAAAACAGACCAATAATAACTGGATTTACCCATTATTCTTAGTAGACTGAGCCATACAAATCATCCCCTTATGTCTCTTTGCTATCTGAAGCACTCAGAAATCTGCTGACTGTGCAATGTTTAGATATAGCTTTTAATATTTACACAGCTATCCATTCCGACATGTGGATGGGTGTTTTGGGCTGTTGGTCCTTGTCAGCACAAGGTCGGTCGAGAGCTGTATGGGTGGAGGGGCGAGACATGAAATAACAGAGCAACAATGCCACCTTAGGGAGAGACCCATGTCATGTTTAAAATAGTGGGTTTAAAGAGACCAAGCAGCCTTCCAGAAGTGAATTCAGCTTTTCTTTCAGAAGCGAATACCAAAGTGTTGACCATTCTGCTGACACGTAGAAGTTCAGGTGGTAGTAACCAGTCACTAGCGATGAGCGAACCCGCTGAAGTTTGGATTCTACAAGTTCTACCAGTTCGGTTCGGGTCCCCGGACTTGAGCCAAACCCGAATGCCATTTTAACCCATTTTGTTCTCTTGTCTTTGGCGCCTTCAGCCATTCCATTTTAAAAAAGAACTTCAGCTTCTCCAAGAAAAGAGCTAGGGAGGAGGGCCAATGGCTAGGGAGGAGGGCCAATGGAGATTATAAGTGGTCGGAATAGACTTTTCTTTACAGGAATTGTAAGCCCAATAGAAATAATAAGGAGCAAACAGTTCACCAGATGCCTGCACGCATGTGCCTCTCCTCCATTTCCTGCAGTGCAGGGAAAAAAGCCATAGCAGGTGTCACGCTCTGGTAACTCCAGCCCTCCAGGTAAGCCCTCAACCCCCAATCTCCGCAGCCAGCTTCACCTGTAGGAGCTCCCGCTTGCCGGGACGCAGTATACGCCTGCCCGGTTGCCCCCAGGACTTCAATGGCTCAAAGGATGAGAGCTTACTGGTTAGAGGTCTGAAGAACCAATGGCTAAGAGCGAGTGTAGCGGAAGTCCAGAGACAGGTCAGAGGTTGACACCGGGAAGTCAGAGATCGCAGCGGTACAAAGGGATGAGGCAGCTCGAGGTCAGGGTACAAGGCAGAGGTCAGCAACGGCGATCAGATCGAGAATGGTCGGTTCAGGCAGGGGTCGGCAACGGAGATCAGATCGAGAATGGTCGGTTCAGGCAGGGGTCGGCAACGAAGCTCAATCACGGTAATATCACAGGACTAAACAAGGTACAAGGCGCTATCACAGGCACTGAGTGACTGACAAGGTGAACCTATATAGGAACCAGATCTAGGGAGGTGAGTGTGTGTAAGTGCGTGATTGGTGATACTATGATCCTAACAGCAATTGGAGACCAGGTGAATTGCCCCAACCTTTCCCATGGGCTAATTGGCCCAGACATAACAAGGGGCGTGAAGCCCTAACAGTATCTTGGGCTCATTGGCCCATGAACCAGAACCAAGGGGCGTGCCTGTGCCCCTTGTTTCAACAACCCCCCAGCCCAACTACAGCCTCCGGCGGGCGCCGCCGGAGGGCATACAGTTTATGTGCTTGCGCATGCGCGCGAGCACGAGAGTTGCCAACGCAGGAGCGAGGAAGGAGGGCTGCCGTGCTCGGCGCCGCCTGAGTCGCCTCCGCCGCCGCCCCTGGAGACGGCGCTGGAACGGGGTCCAGGTAAGCGGTTACTGACAGCAGGGATCCAAAGTTTGCCCTCCTTTCAATTTCATTTCTCCAGGACCATGCACAAATAAGCAGCCACTTTGGCTCTTGTTGATCTCAGTCTGAGTGAGTATGGCGAGCTACAATGGTGGCACAGCTGTCATTGCAGTTATTAATTCTGGTCCTACTTTATTTATGCTCAGATATCTAGCAATGCCAAAGGCACAGCACCCTTTAGTGAACCTTCTTCTTTGACACATGTGTTCAAACTTAAGGATATTTTATGTGGCCTCGTGACAGGTGCCAGGTGGTGGCGGTTTGGCTGGGCAGTGCCCCTTCTAGCCGGCCTGGCCACTCCAAGGCTTTTGACACCAACAGCACGTCTTTACACCTGTGTGTTGCTCTGCCAAGTGATGCGATGATACTGTCCCTAGGTGTGGTGCCTATCAAAGCAACTGTTCTGGAGTAGAAGAGAGTAGTGTCTGCAACTGTCCTGGGCCTCTATGCAACCAACTTTCACACGGGGGATGCCCGCCTATCCCACCCACCTTACTACCACAGCAGAGGGTGCCAGGTGGGATAGGAAAAAATGATTCAGCTTCTGCAACTGTTTTTGGCAAAATTATTCAGGGTCGGCATTTGTCCTGGACAAAATAATTCTACATCTGCTGAAATAATTATGTGGCTTTCCTGGGAAAATATTTCTGTGTCTGCATCTCTCCTAGGTAAAATAATTCTGCTCCTGCATCAGTCCTAGGAAAAATTATTCTTCTCCTGCATCTGTCCTAGGCACGCGCATGACTTGGAGTGGGCGGCCTGGGGGGTTTCACATAGCAAGGACCAAAACTCGGGATAGTCAAAATCCTGGCTTTTGGTCCACTTTAATATCTAACATATGAGCACGTTCAAGCATATAGAGACCCTTGTGATGTTCTCTCTGAATAGTCAAACTTTGCCTGACAGCTTACCTGATGCAGTGTCAGTCCCACACTTTTTGTTCTGGTCACATAAAGGAAGGGGAATCTCTTCTTCCTCTTCCTCTGCCTCCAGCGCCTCCCCTATGATCAGGGTCACCAATACAAGCCTGAGACTCGAGTCAGGTTGACACCCCCTTTGTTAATGATAGGCTAAAATGGAGCCTCCATTGCAATGCACACAGGGTGCTTGCTTGACTCAGCCCTGCCATAAGGAACAAATTTAGGAACACATTTCATTTAAAATTACTCTTAAAATATGGCTTTGTTTTTTATTTTTTTATTATTTTATATTATTATTTTATATTTTTGAGCCTTCAACCAGACCTTCACCCTGAATAAGAGCATATGTTAAATGTTGCCCCCACGATACAGATTTCCCACATTAAAAATCATTCTACCTGCATCTACATTTTCTGAGCTTTTAAACATCCAAGATGGCGGCCCATAGAGTCTCAGGCTGCCTGCAAACAAGAAGTGTCTTCTGATTGTGGCGCTTTGAATTCTGGGATTGATATCCTTTATTCTGACCCCAGCTCTGCTCTGTGCAAAGCACATATATAACCCTGCCCCCTGCACTTTTGACCCCTCTCCTCAGTATGTGCTGCTACTGAGGCAAGATGGCAGCGCTCTTATCCTAGAGTCCTGAACAGAGTTGAAGCCTAGTGGGGGAAAGAATAAAAAGTAAGTGATTAAAAACGTTAAATGTATTAATTTTAGATTCTGGGAAATAGTTTTTTTTAAGGGTTTGGGCTTTTCATCAAATAACACTGAAGGTCCACTTTAAAAACGACTTTAACTGTTTTATTCTGAAATAATGCAAGAAGTGACCTTTATTTTTGTGAAATATTTTAGGAAAGTTTACTGAAGACTCTTTGCTTTCAACACTAGGCAGCTGTTTGTTAATGGCCCAATTTACGGTTCTTGATGATAGTTTCACGTTAAAATAGTTAGTAGGGAATGTCCTGGCCGGGATAAACTCACATTAAAGCGGCGTTTAGCTGTATTTAAATGTTTCAGACATCAGCAGCAAAGAGAACAAATGAGTTATTCTCGCTCTCTAGTTTCTGCTTCCCAGTCTTAGATATTTGGGTGATGACACGCTAATCCTCAGTCATTACGCTCTAAAAATACATAGTATATGCAGAAGGAGCAGCAGCACGTACGCGGCGGCAGAATAAATCCGCTTTCGTACCTCCTAAATTCTCCGGTGGTCAGTTTACGCTGGGCCTTGTGGAAAAGCAACTACTGTAACTTCACCGAACACGTGTTACTAGTTGACTTAACGGAAACAAAAAATCTGCCTCTACTCTGAAATGCGGCCTGCCCGGCACCGAGCCAACCGTCAAGAAATTTGGAAGATCTGCTTTTCTCACGTAGCATCATTAGCCAATCAGAGCCTCTAGGGGTCCTTACAAGTTAAAGTGGACCAACACCCAGGATTTTGACTATCCTGGGTGTTGGTCCACTTAGGTGGGGCACCCCGATCGGGGGTGCCCCGCTGTGTGAAACCCCCCCGATCGCCACAAAAACTCACCTCTCCCCGCTCCCACGTGACCTCGTCCGGCCAATGACAGCGCTCAGAGCCACTCTGGTATGCGCGTCCAAAGCCACTTGGACGCGCATACCAGAGCGCTGTCATTGGCTGCGTCTCTCGCTTCCCTCTAACAGGGAGCGCGCCTGCGCCGGCCATTCACAAAACGGCCGGCGCGGGAGCGCGCCCTGCTAGAGGGAAGCGAGAGACGCGGCCGCGTCTCGCGCATGCGCCGTTGGATCGCCGGTAAGGTAAGGATTGTGGGCCTCCTGGGGGGTTCCTCCCCGCGGGACATCCCGATTTCGGATGCCCCGCGGGGAGGGATCTGATCGGTCCGGGAATCTTATAGATTCCCGGGCCGATCCCCCCTGGGTGTTGGTCCACTTTAACTAGTATTGCAAAAATGTAAACCAGAACAAAGCCAGAGACCGCACTCACCAATCTATATAAGGAGTGTGCACAATTCAGGGGTAGAGGCACATATGTGCACTACTATATACCACACAGAACAGAGAGTCCCAAACTCCCCCAATCCACTCCCTGTAGTGAATGGCACCACTCCAAATTGATTATCAATTTATATTACTTTATTTGAATAAATCTGCTATGTACATACATATATGTTAAAAAACACTGATTAAAATACATATATTTACACACAATCCCCTACACATAAGGGGAAAACACTCAAGGAGAACCAGAATGTGTGGGGGAGGGGGGGGGGGCAGGCACTCTAACCAGAGTGTCCTGATGGCATAGCCCCTGTGGCTAAATAATTCATAAATTATCCTAATATGATACTGCTCTAGACCATTCTAAGGCCGTTTATTCATAAGTGCCCAGTGTACAATTGATTACATTCATATATAAAACTTGTGCAAAACAATTAATATGTCTATCCATATAAAGTGCCAAGTGCCATAAATTCAAAACCTAACTATGTACAACTAATTCAAGGACAACCATGGGGAAGAGCAAACAAACATGTATATAACTCAGCACAGTACCTTATAGCTTTAAATGACCGGCCACCGCCACCCCTCCTCACCCGGGACCGACGCGTTGCGTGACTCCTCACGTCACTTCTCCAGGGCCAAATAGGACATGACTGTCCTCATCCCGATCCCCCTTATATACTCACCCCCACCCGTTCCCCCGCCATTCACCGGCCAGGTATTCACGAGAGCGGGCAGACGCGCACCAGCCAGAAGCGCGTCACCCTGCTGTAGGTCACGTGACGCACACCGGCCGGGTGTCCCGGGGGAAAGCACCGAAACCCAGGATAGTCAAAATCCTTCCGCATCCCCGCTATCCCTCTAGCAGGGCGCGTGCCCGTGCCAGGCATTTGCGTGATGCTGAAGGTCCGATTGAAGTGTTTTTTAATGAAAAATTATTGAAAAGAAAAAAATGGGAGTTTGAGTAACACATCAACAATGCAAACGCATTATTTAGATCGATTTTCCTCCTGATTGTCCCACGTTCAACTAACTTCAATAACTAAAAATGGAACTAAATGCACACAAATAGCCCTGGTTATGCTGATGCTATTTAAAAATTTAAAGGGTAATTCGACTTTCAATGGCATTTTCAAAAATGGCCATTTTTGTGTGTCAAAATTATTTCCTTAAAGTGGACCAAAACCCATGATTTTAACTATCCGGGGTTTTGGTCCCTTCCCCTGGTAGGGGGTACCCCACTGCGTGAAACCCCCCATATCACCGAAGCCAACTCACCTCCTCCCGGTCCTTAGGCGCATGCGCAGCCGCTCGTCTAATCAGCGCGTTTAGCACCGCTGACACCACGTTGTCTAAGCCTTAACCCTTTAAGTGCCAGCCTACCTGGAGTTTTTGTCACCCTTTGTTGCCAGACCATTTTGCACTATTTTGCGCTCCCCATGTTCAAATGTGATTTTTGAAGGGATTTCCAGGGATTTCCCAGGAAAATTATATATTGTTTTTTTCAGCATAGTCTGGGCTTTACCATGAAATGTCTTGTTTGTCATTTTTAGGTGTATTCTCAATATTTTTGGGTGAAATATGTGCAAAAAAATAAAAAAAAATCTATTTTTTACAATTTGTAGTGTTTTTTTGTAATAAAAAATTTAAGTTTGTCAATAAAATCTTATTGCGTGTGACATCCCAATTTCTCCCGGTTACAGCGGTACCACATATGTATAGGTAGACACCCTTTCCTGCCCAGGAGACTCCCCCAAACTGAAACAGCGCTTTAGGGGATTTTCAGAAAAAATACAACTGTGATATGCGCTATGCGCACCTTGCAGTTTTTCCAGAAAAACAACCCTTTACATTTGAAATACCCCCAACAAACTATATATTCTCTGGAAGTACACACCTCAAGCTTTCTAGGTGTACCAGGCTTGTTGATGTGGCCATAGTTTTCTGGAAGTGATCCCTCAATGTATTCTTTGGTTGCAAAGAGTTTCCCTAAAAAAAAGAATAAAAAAGCAGAATCAAAGCCACAGTTTCCTAAAAAAAACTATTTACAAACAAGAAAAAACAAGTTTAATCTAAAAAAGCAACATCTCCCGAACAGAACGATA
Organism: Gastrophryne carolinensis; assembly: GCA_027917425.1. Lineage (NCBI taxonomy): Eukaryota > Metazoa > Chordata > Amphibia > Anura > Microhylidae > Gastrophryne > Gastrophryne carolinensis. The sequence continues at coordinate 457,439,327 of CM051237.1, forward strand.
TCCAACATGCGCAGCTACTGTCAAGGGAAGAGTTGCCAAACACCCCAAAGTAAAGCATGAGCATAACGGTAATTTTACTTGAAAATTTCAGCTCTGCAAAGTGCGCACCTTGCGATTTTTCAACCAAAACAACCCTTTACATTTGGAATATCCCCCATAAACCATATATTCCCTGAAAGTACACATGTTAAGCTTCCTAAGCGTACTGAGCTTGTTGTAGTGGGCTCATCTTTCTGGAATTAATCCCTCAAAGAATTATTTGGCTGCGCAGGGTTTCCCTAAAAAATGTATAAAAAAGCTGAATAAAAAACACCTTTTCCTAAAATATAAATATGCAAACAAGAAAAAACAAGCTAAATCTGAAAGCGCAAGGTCCCCCGAGCAGAACAATACTCAACATGCATAGCTACTTTTAACCCTTTTAATTGCCAGCCTACTTTAGGTTTTGTCACCCTCTGTTGACAGGTCATTTTTCCCCACTTTGCACCATGTTTTGCGACATTTTTGCTGGAATTTTCAGAAAAATGTATATATATTTTTTTTGCAGCAGAGTTTAGGCTTTAACTTGAAATGTCTTGTTTGTAAATTTTATTCTGTTTTTTACAATATTATTATTAAGTAAAAAAAATAAATAAATAAATAAAATTCTTTTAGAAAATTGTCTCCTTTATTTTAAATAAAAAATGTATTTTATTAAAGAAAATCATATTGCATGTGAAAGCCCCATTTCTACCGATTAGAACGGTACCACATATTTATCGGTAGCCCCCCGTTCCTGCCCAGGAGACCCCCTAACTGAAACAAGTACTTTATAACATTTACAAATAAAATACAACTACCATCCCCACTACAAAGGGTTAAATAGAGAAAAAAAATGACATAGGGTCCCCCCTCCCAGGGTGGGGGAGCCCATTTTTTGGGGGGATTTTTAAGGGTTAAAAACCCTTAAAAATCCCCCAAAAATTACATGGGGTCCCCCTTACCCAATGTAACCAGCCTGGGACCAGCTATGCAGGGCTTGTAGAAACAGGGCGCAGGGGCCAGCTTTTGTGGCCCCTGGCCCTGCAGGCTACAAGCCCGCATAGCCTGTGGGCCCGGGCTCTTCTGCCCCCCCGGCCTTTGGGGAGGCAGGTAATGGGGGTGCCTTGCCATCCCCCCAGCCTTGTGAACTGGTATAGGGGTCATGGAAATGAGACAGCGTCCCTCTTATACTAAACAGAATGTCAAAGCTACAATTTCTGATCAACATCAGCATAACAAGAGCTATTTGAAAACAAACCTGGTTATGTTAAGTGAACAATGTCTTTTAGACATACTACTAAGCATACTAAGGTCTCCCCTTATTTCTTCTCTTCCTTCAAAGGTAAACACTTAGCAGAAATAAAGTGATTCTGATCGTTATTGAAAGCTGTTATTGAATGTTTCTTAGTGAATGATCATCTATATCAGTTCTAGCTGTGAATCCCCTTTGCCTTAGGGGTAGCTCCAAGGATACGTGTACATCCAATTGAGAAGCATTGCAGCAGACAACATTATAGGCAGACGAGCATCTATTTGCTTCCATTCTCTAAGCTCCTAATTGTTCTCAGACGTTCCAGGAGATGATAAAGAGTTCAACGATAACAAAGACTGAGGCGGCTTCACCTAAAAGAATAATAAAAAAAAAAAATCAAAGGACACTTAGCCACCCAGCTGCCGTCTGTGGTTAAACTGCCGACAGGCCCGTCAGGTGTCAGAAGGCGAGCTTCCACGGGGCTTCCCGAGCCTCCGACACGTTAACTTCAATCTGCCGGCATGCTGGGGAACAAGTGGATTTCTTTACAAGTAGGGGAAGTTGTAACAGCGGCGAGCCATTGAATAGAGCTGCGAGCTGCTTTATTATTATTTTTTTTTTCTTTCTTCCATTTCTGAAAATGGCGAGGAACTACCCGGCCTAGCAGGGCTGTAATCACTCAGCGGGAAACTGGCATATGCACAATGCAAGCGAGCAGCCGGGCCGGGGGGAGAGCAGAGGAAAATCTCTTTCCCTCCCACCATGCTGTTTAAAGGGCGTGAATGAATCTTTCTGGTGGCCACCAGCAATTTCTTATTTTTTCCCAAGCAATCATCAAATTCGGCATCAAGTGGTTCAGTGCTTCCGCAAAGGCTAAAGGCAGAGCGGCTGGCTCAGTGGGACGACATTGGGACTAATTTAGAGTTCTTGTGCTGCCGAGTCAAACATGACAAGACAGAGGCGGGAGGAGAAAAAAAATGAAGCTATTATCCCGAATGAGAGGCGGCGGGCGGCTGAAATTGGGTTGAGTGGCAGAGACGGAGTGGGGGCAAACTGAGCGATAATCCCACAGAAGGGTTAGAAAGATATAACAAACCCCCTCCCCAGTCTAGCACTAAAGGTATTACAACAGATAAAGTGCTGCGAAAAATTTAACCTATAGTTTTCCTATGCTGAGGACTATTCCCATCCTGCACCTAAATCCAAAAACATCTTTGTTTATGGGTGGGGGCTGTCAAGGTCTGGCAACTAATACCTTTCCATTTCATGGGAGGACCCCCAAAACATTTGAGGAGACTTCTGCTAAATTAAAGTAGATGAAAACCCGACCTAGCATCCATTCTGTGGTCTGTACCCTTGGGGCATTCCGATTTGGGAAATGGGTGTTGGTCCACTTTAAAGAGGAACTGTAGCATTATACACAAATGTTAGAAAGAGGCTATCTAGTCCAAATTGACAATACACATTGCTCAGGGTTGGATTAAGTGTGGTGGAGGACCCTATGCACAAAATCTGGAGGAAGCCCCAGATACAGTATTTTTTTAACCTTTAAAATAATAGAAATAATAGTCCAGCCACGTAACTGATTGGTGTTTGTCTGGCCTACTTACTGGAACGTTAGATCGGGTCCCTTGTGCGAGTGCGCGCTTCTTAGGAACTCATGCTTTGCCATTCTGGTCAGTGGGGAGTCTAATGGCCCAACTGGTCCAGCAGAAAACAGTTCCCTGCATTGAGCTGCCAGCGGCTGTGCTTGGTGGCTTACGTGCAGTGAGCAGCCATCGATTGACAGCTCTGCACCCACCCACCTCTATATGCTCTATACTCTCCATCCTGCCCTGTGGTGGCTTTGGCTGTAGGTTTGCAAAAACAAAAAAAAGGCTTGCCCAGACATAGGGGGCCCCCACTGCCGTCAATAGCTTTGTTGCTGGCCCGTCAGACCAAAGACTGAAAAGCCTCCTGGACCAGACCATAACCCAAAAGTTGGGGGAGGCCCCCTTTGCAGGGCAAGTGGTGAAGGTCTCAGGGCCTGCGCCTCCTTGTACCCCCTCATAATCCAGCCCTGATACTGCTGCACATATTGCCCCTTATGCCAGAAACGTGAGATATCCACCTGGTTCCCAGAACCCTCTCTCTAGGTTGCAGTCATGTGAATGCCAGAAGTTTGTCCATCCTGCAAACTTCACAGACCTTTGGGAATTACATCTGAGAGGGAATGCAGGGTGCCCTCCCAGGTGAGCGGCACATGAGACAGGTGTCAGGTGAACTGCTTGCCCGCTTATTATTGCCACACAGATTGCAGTGGCTTCAAGATTTAGGAGCAAATTATGGCTGTTATCTCTAGTACCACTTGCACCACTCCTAATACTCAATTCCCCAAAAAGGTGGAGCTACTATATTGGCCGAACAATGCAAGTTCTTCTACCAGCAAGGCAGTTCTCCCAAGATGCTCCACTCTTGTAACTTGTTGACTTTGCCATGTGGCACATTCAGTTGGAACAGTAGCTTGTCTGAAATGCTTTAGGTCCTCCCACTTTTACAGTCAGTATCTTGATTACCACCAAAGGGGAGCTAAAGTACCACCAGTGGGACTAGCACCACTGGCTGGTAACCCCTAGTCTAAAGTAAACCTCGAGTGGCCATGGTAAAGCTCCTACTTCACACAGGTCTCTGGCTTTACAGTGTATTTATTAGATCAGCATTAAATCAGCATTGTGACAACCTCTGTCATAACCACAATGAATACACAGATGACTTCAATTGCTGGGTCAACAGCAGTCTCCCGGCCCGTTCTTTCTTTTTCAAAGCAAAGTTTGCTGGCCAGTTAAACATTATATAGAAAACTGATAATAAGTGATAATAAGCTGGAGACAGAAAGGAGGGAAATGAGATATTCTACAAAACTGGCAGAGTTGAAAAGAATTAAAATGTTTCTTATCTTGCTTTTTATTTCCTTTTTCATAAAGATGATATGATTTATTATGCCTTTACACATTGAGATATACAACTAAAGATGTAGCAGACCCACATCTTTCCTGGGAAGTCTAGCTTGGCTCCCCTCCCACTGCCTTATGCCCCCTAGTCAATTATACTCACCTTGCCCAGGAAGAGTCTCTTGATCTGAAGCCGTGTGAATAAAAGGCAGCAGCCAGCAGCTTTCATTGGGACAAGCTGATTAATTAGCTGGAGGAAAAAGGGTCATATGCCTGTAAAATGGGCTTCTTTTTAGGTTAATACTGAAATACTGTTTAGTTGGGCATAGGCTAGCCTCAACAGATGCAGATAGACCTCTGAGTTCAACCCCACCACGTGGTTGAACTCAGGCGGGGTGGGGTTGAACTCAGAGGCCTATCTGCATCTGTTGAGGCTAGCCTATGCCCAACTAAACAGTATTTCAGTATTGTCCTTAGACTGTGAGTTCATACCAGCCCACTTCTAGCATTTTTGTTGAGGTTTGGACACTGTAAACAAAAAATGGGGGAAATTGGGGCCAGTAGGTGGAAGTAACCCAATCTCCCCTTTTTACAATATTTTGTTCTTTTTAGGTTAGCTGCTGTTCTGTATGTGCATTTGGACTCCCTCCATCCCAGTAGGTCACTAACTGTAGAGGTAAAGTAAAGATCAAATTGAGCTGGTTCTCCCCAAAACTGTGTCACAGTCAAGAGCACAGTTCTCCAAAGGGTATATGCCACGGGCCCAGCACTTGTACTCAAAGGAACTTGTACTGAGGAACTTATGTCACGGTAATAGCAATTCAACAGGCCAAGGTATGTCATGGTACTTACACGGTAGGCCAACAAACGTGCACACCACTCCAGATTTCCTTAACCAGTTTAGTTCCTCTTTATTCACTTGTTGGCAAGAAAAAAAGCTCATATCACAGCCACGAAAGAAAGCAGACTTTAACTCCAATCCAAAGGACAGATCTCAGCACAGTTAAAAAGCATTCAGTTAAGCCAATCAGGCTCAGTTAATGCTTTCACTACTAATTCACTACTAACGGCAGGTATCGGCAGATGAGCATCTGTATAGCGGCGCTTAGAGCGACCGCTAGTAGACGCTGTAAGCGGGTATCGGGCGCTGTAACAGAGCGTCTCAGTAGCTGTAGTAACCTGGTCCGCATTGATGAATGTGATGTGTGTTAGGCGCTCTAACAACAGTATAACCTTGCAGCGAGCGAAAGGTAGCTCCAGCTCAGTGTGGCCGGCACTCAGCACTCCACACCATATTTTACAAAACACTAGACACACACACAGCATCGGCGATCTAAAGCTGGGCGCTGTAGCATAGAGCGCCAGACACTGTGTGATTAAAGTCTGTTTTTGAACACATATCCACCAGTAACAAAGAGAAAACACATGGAATGACATTGTTTTAACAATAACAATAATACTTTAGCGCCCGACCTGTAATGAGAATTCTGCATAAAAATATAAAGGCCAAAAAATGTATAAAAATGTTTGTTTGCAGCCAGGAGAGGTCATACAATGATTTGAGCAAAAAAAAAAATGTCAAACACGCTATTTATACACAACTAATTAAAGCCCATTGAAATGTATAGGAGAGCGCTACAGAGCGACAGGTAATGCTTGGCGCTTCTGAGCCTAGAGCGCCGGCGCTTTATGCTGAGCCGTCTGTAATAATAAACCAGATGCTACATGGCCCTGTAAGAGGTGCTCACCAGATTCGTTTTCTTAAATGTGGTACAGCGCCCGACACTCACGTTAGCCTGCCGCTATGAGGCTCTCCTGGCGCTATCCCTTTTTAAATGACCCCCTTAGTGCACAGTTCACTTTGACGATGGGAGTTAGAAGGGCATACACCACCCAACTTCGATAGAACTACTCCCTCCTGATCAAATATTTAACTTTTTAAGGCAGGGCAATATTCACTAAGCGAGACCTCCTCCATCTTAGGGCTATGGCTTCCTTGTTCAGTTCCAGTTCTGTTACAGTCAACAGAATGTCCAGGGACAACGCTCCCAACCAGGTTCCACACTTCCCCAGGGCTTAAGGGTTTCCAAAAGGGGCAGCCACACCTTATCAGAGTTCAGGCACCTCTTTCTGGCCTTACACATTCCCGGTTCCCGGGGGCTCTGCGTCCATGCCACATGCACCTATGTGGCTCTCTGTAGCTCTCACGACCAGGTCCTTTTCAAGCATCCCAAAACCATTGCACGCTGAAGCCATACAACCTTCTGCGCTGTGTTAGCTGTTCCCGCCACACCTCAGACAGCTGCGAAACTGGGCTTAAGGGTGACCTACCCAGTGGCCTACCATGGGCTCCATCCATTAAACCCCCAGTAAATATATAGAGACTCCACGCACTTTATATTGCCAGGGCTAAACTCCACCCTCCTATCTTAGCCTAAAGTCTAGCTCCACCAACTCTGATCTCTTCTTAGGGGAGACCCAACCCCTGCTCTCTGGTTAAATACTAACCCCACCCACTTACCTGTCAAATATAAGATAACTATGCCCACTTGTTCCCCTTTTATAGGGCAGCGCCTCCCATCCCCTCTCTACCACTGACACTGCTGCACAGGAATACCTGCCTCAGGGGTGTAAGCTCCTCTGGTTATAGCTGGTGTGTATAAGCTCCTTTGGTTATAGCGGGTGAGTGTAAGCTCCTTTGGTAATAGCAGCTGAGTATAAGCTCCTTTGGTTATAGCAGCTGAGTGTAAGCTCCTTTGGTTATAGCGGGTGAGTGTAAGCTCCTTTGGTTATAGCGGGTGAGTGTAAGCTCCTTTGGTAATAGCAGCTGAGTATAAGCTCCTTTGGTTATAGCAGCTGAGTGTAAGCTCCTTTGGTTATAGCGGGTGAGTGTAAGCTCCTTTGGTTATAGCGGGTGAGTGTAAGCTCCTTTGGTTATAGCGGGTGAGTGTAAGCTCCTTTGGTTATAGCTGGTGTGTATAAGCTCCTTTGGTTATAGCGGGTGAGTGTAAGCCCCTTTGGCTATAGCAGCTGAGTGTACGCTCCTTTGGTTACAGCAGGTGAGTGTAAGCTCCTTTGGTTATAGCGGGTGAGTGTAAGCTCCTTTGCTTATAGCAGGTGAGTGTTAGCTCCTTTGGTTATAGCAGGTGAGTGTAAGCTCCTTTGGTTATAGCGGGTGAGTGTAAGCCCCTTTGGTTATAGCGGGTGAGTGTAAGCTCCTTTGCTTATAGCGGGTGAGTGTAAGCTCCTTTGCTTATAGCGGGTGAGTATAGGCTCCTTTGGTTATAGCAGGTGAGTGTAAGCCCCTTTGGCTATAGCAGCTGAGTGTACGCTCCTTTTGTTACAGCAGGTGAGTGTAAGCTCCTTTGGTTATAGCAGGTGAGTGTAAGCTCCTTTGGTTATAGCGGGTGAGTGTAAGCTCCTTTGCTTATAGCAGGTGAGTGTTAGCTCCTTTGGTTATAGCAGGTGAGTGTAAGCTCCTTTGGTTATAGCGGGTGAGTGTAAGCCCCTTTGGTTATAGCGGGTGAGTGTAAGCTCCTTTGCTTATAGCGGGTGAGTGTAAGCTCCTTTGGTTATAGCAGGTGAGTGTAAGCTCCTTTGGTTATAGCGGGTGAGTGTAAGCTCCTTTGCTTATAGCAGGTGAGTGTTAGCTCCTTTGGTTATAGCAGGTGAGTGTAAGCTCCTTTGGTTATAGCGGGTGAGTGTAAGCCCCTTTGGTTATAGCGGGTGAGTGTAAGCTCCTTTGCTTATAGCGGGTGAGTGTAAGCTCCTTTGCTTATAGCGGGTGAGTATAGGCTCCTTTAGTTATAGCTGGTGAGTGTAAGCACCTTTGGTTATAGCAGGTGAGCGTAAGCTCCTTTGCTTACAGCAGGTGAGTATAGGCTCCTTTAGTTATAGCAGGTGAGTGTAAGCTCCTTTGGTTATAGCAGGTGAGTATAAGCTCCTTTGGTTATAGCGGGTGAGTGTAAGCACTTTTGGTTATAGCAGGTGAGTGTAAGCTCCTCTGCTTATAGCAGGTGAGTATAAGCTCCTTTGGTTATAGCAGGTTAGTTTAAGCTCCTTTGGTTATAGTGGGTGAGTGTGAGCTCCTTTGGTTATAGTGGGTGAGTGTGAGCTCCTTTGGTTATAGCGGGTGAGTGTAAGCTCCTTTAGTTATAGCAGGTGAGTGCAAGTTTCTTTGGTTATAGCAGGTAAATCCAAACTGCTTAGATAGACTGGTAGCAGGCACTCATACCTATGCAATGCTCCAAAAGTGAGCCGGCTTGCCCCAAAATGATCTGATTCCAGCACTGAATCAAATGCTTTCCAAAAGCAAGAGAGGGGAAGCAGATAAACTGTGGGCATGAGGTGGTGGCTGCGAATTTGCTACACTGGGGAAACAGACATGGATTAGGGGAAAGGTCACAGTTCATCCCGCCTGGGTGTCTCTGTCATTTGGCATACCTCCCAACTTCCAAAGATATGAAAGAGGGACAAGCCACGCCCCTGGCCACACACCCGGTCACGCCCCCTGCCACGCCCCTGCCACGCCCCCCACCACGCCATATTTCCCACCCATTTAAAAAAAAAAAAAAATATTAAGCAATGTCTTACCTTATCCTCCGGGGTCCTCGGGCCTCTGTAGTCACGTGTCTTCAGCGGGTGGGAGGAGCCTAACGGCCCACTCTCATGTCCCGCGCTGGCACTGCTCAATGGCCGGGGCGGGGCAAACCAGGGCGAGGTGGCCAATCAAGAGGCCCTGCTTACAGAGGAGCCGAAGTGGCTGATAACTGGGCGGCGGAGGTGATCGGTGGGGAGGGGGTGCGGGTGGGCGGTGGAACAGCTGATCGGGGGTGCGGGCGGCGGAACAGCTGATCAGGGTGCGGGCGGGCGGCGGAACAGCTGATCGGGGGTGCGGGCGGCAGAAAAGCTGATCGGGGTGCGGGCGGGCGGCGGAACAGCTGATCGGGGGTGCGGGCGGGCGGCGGAACAGCTGATCGGGGGTGCGGGCGGGCGGCGGAACAGCTGATCGGGGGTGCGGCCGGGCGGCGGAACAGCTGATCGGGGGTGCGGGCGGCGGAACAGCTGATCGGGGGTGCGGGCGGCGGAACAGCTGATCGGGGGTGCGGGCGGCGGAACAGCTGATCGGTGGGACGGGGAGGATAATGCGCCTCCCGGGACAATTAGTAATCATCCGGGACCGCGGGATAATGTGGGAAAATCGGGACAGTCCCGGGAAAATCGGGACGGTTGGGAGGTATGCATTTGGGTTTCACCGAACCGTACAAAACGGGCCTGATCCGTGTGGAATCTACCCTCAACCTGGATCAGGAGCCCATCACTAGTGAAGAGGGCCCATCACTCGCGAAGAGGCCTATTTGCTTTAATGGCCACTATTCTCTTCCCGCTTGTGTCATGTTGGAGTATTTCTACTTTAACATAACACAAGCGGGAAGGGCCCTAAAGCTTGGCGGTGGCTGTCCCATAGGGAAAATTGAAAAGCCTCACTTTTGACTCTGCCGATGTCAAAAGTGAGGCTTGGTCCTCACAACAGACCTTGGTAACAACTGATATTCCAACATCTGGGAGGGCCAGAAGAAGCAGGTTTTTATGGGGATTTTTCAGGCAAACGATTAAAAAAAAATAAACTGCATCCTACCCTGCCAAGCGTCCCTCCAGTGCTGTGCTTCCTCTCAGCTTGGTGCCTTGAATGAGGAAATATAATTCCATATCTGCCCCTCCAGCACCACCCTGCCGATGTGGGCCACCAATACTACCTCAAAGAGCTAGTCCAGACCACCCCCCCTCTATATTGATGGCTTGAACGGCACTCTCAGAGATGCCATTCAAGCCCAGCTAACCCCTCCCTCCTCCCCGCCCAGCATCCTCCTAGCAAGCGTTCTCGCTCCCAGCACTTCCCCATCTATTATGCTGAATATTATGCAGTATCACAGCTTTAAGGACCACGCCCACTTGCCTCAGAAGAGAAATCATGAGTTAAAACTGTAAACCTTTTTATCTCGGCCATTTCTTCAATTTAAAAACTGGAAACAGTTTCGGGCAGTGCCAAGTGTAGCTCAACACAATGGTCTAACAATTGGTTATGCCTGAAATATCACTTTGATTACTTTTCTTTCTGTCTTTTTCCAATTTTGGCATTTTATATTGTAACTTTACCATAAAGAACAAACTTCCTTTAAGCGGAGGCTGATTTTCTTTCGATGACTCCAGTGTGAGCTATAATGAGCTTTCTTTCCAGACAAAGTAACGTTTGCGATTTGCAGTCTCGGAGGAGTGGCAGACCAGGGAAAGTATCGGGCTCTGAAACGGGCTCGTGATTTATTTGAAAAGTTCCCGAGCGCATGCATGAATGTATCCGAGACATTATAACTTTTTTTTATATTTCATCATTGCCGTGCCAGCCTCATCTGGTATGATAGATGGTGTTGGCAGTCCTCTCTCTGACCCATTAACTTTTCCTGACCCCTATTTGAAAACCACCTTATTTCAAATTAATGATTCAAATACGCTGATTGAGTTTTTTCTTCTCACGTCCATTCGCCTTGCAACTTAGAATTAGAACGAAAAAATCTTCATTTAGAAGAAAGCGGAGCTACTTTTTAGGCTTCTGATTTGTTTACTGGTGTTTTTGAAAATCCTTTCTAATGTATGGCAGGCTATAGGTAAAACCAAAACGTTGGCAGGTGGCACACACTATAACACTACACATATCTATCAGAACCAGGGTGCGCTGCCCAAACAGGGGTGCCTATTGCAAATGCTTAGTATATATGTTCCTAATGGAATGTCCTCCCAACCATTCCTCCAGTGGCCCCCTGGGGTCTAACCCTCGCACTCCACAAAATATAACTGGTACTCCAATATAATGTCATATAATATTTTTATTCCAAATCACAGTTAAAAACAGTTTAAGAACAACAGCGAGTCCTGGTGCTATACCGTGAATAACCACTGGGATCATACATAAGAGATTCAATGGATCTGCTCAATCGACTCAATTCCCTAACACTTCCACCCGGTACTTTATTGGTCACGTTAGACGTAGAGGCCTTATACACAAACATTACTCATGAATTGGCGCTAGTCACCGCACAGTATTTTTTGGGGACGGAAGCAACAACGGATCAGGCTAAACAGGAATTTGTTTTGAGGCTCTTAGATTTTGTGCTCAAACACAATTTCTTCACTTTCGATGGAGGGTTCTACCGGCAAACAAGGGGGGTGGCAATGGGGGCACGTTGTGCCCCTTCCGTTGCCAACCTCTTCTTAGGTTGGTGGGAGAGGGAGACGGTTTTTGGGACCGAGATGAACCTGTACCAGCCCCACATTTTGGGCTGGTACAGGTTCATCGATGACATCCTATTACTGTGGGGGGGCCCTGAGCATACCTGCATTGACTTTCTCAATGTCTTGAATGATAACCAATTAGACCCCAGGGGGCCACTGGAGGAATGGTTGGGAGGACATTCCATTAGGAACATATAAGCAGGCTATAGGTACATAGGATTATTGCAGGTCAATATTATTTGCTTGTTATTTATTGCTTTATAGGAAAATTATCTTTAGTCGTATCAGTTTACCTGTAGCTGTGTACAATTGTGTTCCAACACTTAGGCCCTTATTTAAAGTGGACCAACACCCAGGATTTTGACTATCCTGGGTTTTGGTCCACTTCGGTGGGGCGCCCCGATCGGGGGTGCCCCGCTGTGTGAAACCCCCCAGAAACCCCAAAAAACTCACCTCTCCCCGCTCCCACGTGAACGCCGCAGCCAATCCCCGCCAACGTCTAGGCGGGGGACAGGAACATACAAGCCTCTTCCGCCGCCGCCGCCTCCCGCGCGTCACTCTCGGCGCGCGCGCGCCCCCGCCGGCCATTCACAGAGGGGGGTTTCACCCCGCGGGACATCCCGATCTCGGATGTCCCGCGGGGTGGGAGGGGATCGGCCCGGGAATCTTATAGATTTCCGGGCCGATCACCCCTGGGTGTTGGTCCACTTTAAGAAGGGATAGCGTCAGGTAGCGCCTGGTTAATGAGAGGTAGCGACAGATAGCGACTGGTCAACGCCGGACAATGCACGCAATTACACATTTATCAAGCAGAATCTGTTTAGCGACTGGGATAGCGCCATGTAGCGTCTGATTCATCATTTTCACAGCCTCAGCGAACAGTGCCGGCGTTCAGCCTTGCACAGCGCCAGGTATGACCTCTCGCTACCTGTCGCTCTCCCATACATTTCAATGGACTATCTTTTTCTTCTCTTTAAACTGTTTTTTTTTTTTTTTTTTTCAAAAAAATCACAAATAATTCTGTGACCTCTCCTGGCATTGAAAAGGCAGTTTTTCATAATTTTTTTCATTTTTTAAATATTTCCTCAAAAATGACATTACAGGTCTGGCATTAAAGTGTTCATGTTACAATGTTGTTACAATGTAATTCCATATGTTTTCGCTTTGTTACTAGTTGATAGATGCTTGAAAACAGACTTTAAACACACCGCTTCCTGCGCTCTGGGCTTCAAACAAATATTTTTCAGCGCCAGAGATGTTTGCAGCTGTTTTTTTGCTGAATATGGTGTGAGTCGGTCGCTATGAGCAGTCGCTAACATGCGCTCCCATACAGCGCTGTACTGATCAAATAGCGACTCCTCACAATGTATTCAACATTACTGAACAGCGACTGAGTCGCTATAAAGTAGCGACTCACGGCCGAGCACAGTGACTACTAGCGGGCGCTCTGAAATTGCCTGCTACAGACGCTCATCTGTCGCTACCTGCCGCTAATGATGAATCAGCCTGCCCAATATCTGCCACAGAGAGTGGCTGCACAACACCTGCCACTGGCCTCTGGTCCTGCGGGGAACCAATAGAAGACTTTTCACTGATGAACATGTAAGGGGCCATATAGGCCTGGCCAGGGCCGGCTCCAGGGTTTTGTGGGCCCCTGGGCGACAAAGTGTGAGTGGGCCCCTTGAGTCGTATACGCTCCACTGTGTGAAACTTCCTGGGATCGCCAGTGTACTCGCATGTTAAAATGTACCAAAGCCCGATATTTTGACTATCCAGGGCTTTTGGGGCATCCTGATTTGGGATGCCATGCTGTGTGAAAACCCCATGGTCCACTTGTAAAACGTACTTGACCCCCAATCCAAGTATGTACCAAAAACAGCACATGTGCAGGCGTGCAGCCAATAAGTGCGCTCAGCTCTGTTCAGCTTCTTTTAGCCTATAAAAGGTCTTGTCGGCTAATGGTGGCCGATAGCAGCCTCCCCACTAGCCTCGAGCTGGGAGTGTGCTGGTGCCGGCCATACATGAATGCCTGGCACAGGCACGCACCTGGCTTAAGGTATAGCAAAATGAAGCCACGGCCTGCACATGTGCCGTTGACTTGGTATTGAGGTATGTTTAGCTTCTGCAACTATTCTGGGAAAAATTATTCAGGGTCTGTCCTGACTGTAGAACACCCTGTAACACCAGTGCTTTATGTTCTACCTAAAGTACATAAAGACCCTGTAAACCCCCCCGGACGACCGATCGTAGCCGGAACGGAATCGATATTCCAAAATGTGGCCACCTTCTTGGATCGGGTATTACAGCCCAAGGTAATTACGACTAGATCTTATTTATTGGATACCGGTGATTTTTTGAATCATATCACCAATTTAGGACCACTCCCTGACCAGACTATCTTATGCAGCATGGATGTGTGCTCACTTTATACATCGATCCCGCACGACTTAGGCATAATAGCGGTGGAAGAGGCCCTCAGTACACTTGGAACAACCCCAGAATTTAATGAGTTATGCATTAAATTACTAACCATGGTGTTAACTAAGAATTATTTCCTTTATGGAGATAAGTACTATTTACAACTCCAGGGCACGGCCATGGGGTCAAATGTGGCACCCTCCTATGCAAATCTTTTTATGGACCGCTTTGAGCGGACTTTTGTCTACAATGACCCATTTTTTCAATCTCATGTAAACCTTTGGCTAAGATTTATAGATGATATTTTCTTTTTGTGGCAGGGCACTGAAAAGGACCTACTTACCTTCACTGACGGCCTAAATCATAGACTACCCACGATTAGTTTCACCCTGGAACATAGCAGGACCCAGGTACATTTTCTGGATGTCATGTTATACATTGATAACAATACATTGACAACCGATTTATATCGGAAGCCGACGGACCGCACGACTTTCCTTCATCGTACTAGCTTTCATAGTGAGTCTCTAAAGAAAAGCCTGCCCTACAGTCAATTTATACGCTTGAGACGCATCATTGCAGACGATAACATCTTTTTTGAGAGATCACAAGAACTAATAAATGAGTTTATGACACGAGGATACACATATATGGAATTAGTGAAGGCTAGAGATAAGGCTAGAACAAAAGATAGATCACAATTGCTACAACACCACCCACGGGAAAATCCACGCCGGATTCCGGCTATCCTGACCTTTTCGGCCCTTTCACCAAAGATCGAAAGAGTCATAAAAAAACATGTTTTAGGGAGTGATCCTAAACTTGGACAGATCTTTACAGAGCCCCCTATGTTTATACGGAAGAGGCCAAGAAACTTGAGGGAGAACATAATTAGAGCAGACACATATGTACCAACACAAAAATCTCAAGTTCAACATACATGGATGTCACCATCCTCAGCGATTCAGGGAATGTTTCGCTGCGGTGGATGTGCACAATGTAATTCTGTAATAAAGGGCAACACATTTAATCATCCACAGTCTGGTAAAAAATACAATATAAAACAGTTTTTTAATTGCAATTCCACGTATGTAATATACATTTTGAAATGCCCATGTGGTAAATTATACGTGGGTAAGACAAAAAGGGCCCTCAAAACCCGGATCAGTGAACACCGGAGTGCAATAAGAAGGGGAGATATTGAATCCTCGGTAGCTCGACATTTTTTAGAAATGGGACATCAAGTATCCCAACTTCGGTTCATGGCCATAGACCAACAAGCAGCAGCAAGACGAGGTGGTGATAGAGATAAAGCTTTGCTACGACGAGAATTGGATTGGATTTTTACTCTTGATACTATGGCCCCTAAGGGACTAAATGAAGAATTAGACTACACACCCTTTATATAGGATTTATGTTCTCCTGTTTTCTTTTCTTTTATAAAACCCTTTTTGGCTTCAGTATGCAATAAAATTTTGCTTATCCGTCTTATTCCAGGCTATGCCAGAATCCCTGTTGGGATCAATAGGAAACTTCAAACTTACCAGGGGATACCTTGATTGTATTCATATGGATACACAGTGCATTGGTTAAATACTGTGCTAACCTTATACACAGCATACAGATTGTGCAGGACTCATTGAAGCAGATATACTTGGCACTGTGATTATACTCATATGAATGCATATCATTACCCAGATCTGTAGCACTTGTTACATATTAACCCATTGTGTGATTAATCCAGGGCTGTGACAATACTGAAGTATATTGGTTAGATAAAAATCTATTTAAACACCCTATGCAGATTAGCTACTATTAGGGATGAGCGAATCGATCCGGACGAACCCGGATTCGATCCGAATTTCAGGAAAAATTCGATTCGGATCGAATCCGAATTTCCCCGCGATTCGATCACTCGAAGTTTTCCTTTAACATCCATTCATTTACATTACAGGCATTCTAAGATGGCGGGCGGGACATGTCTGGACATGTATCCCGCGCCAGTGCAAGCTGGGGCAGTCACATGCAGCCTATCAGCAGCCAGCAAGCCCGGTGACGTCACACAGCGGTATTTAACGGCGGCCATCTTGCTTTTCCTCATTTCTCTATTGCATTCGTGACAGACAGACAGAACGCTGTGTAGCTGAGGCAGTTAGACAGGCTGGAGACAGGCTGGAGACAGGGACAGACAGGGACAGACAGGGACAGGCTGGAGACAGGCAGGAGACAGGCAGGAGACAGACAGAAAGCCAGGGAAAGGTAGGAAAAACGGAGCTGGCTGACAGGGAGATTTTTTTTTTTTCATCCAGCCTTTGTTAGCGTTTTCAGGCTGCTTATAGTAACTAACTGTGCATATATACTGAACTGATCTTAAGTCTGCTGTGAGGCATCCCATTCTGTGACTAAAGCAGCCTCTATTTAATAGCATAATAAACATTTGCACTTATTCTCATAGAAATCAGGCCTGATAAAGACACTTTTGCTGTGCATGCTCTCTGGTTTTTGTGGCACTGGCATCCCATTCTGTGACTAAAGCAGCCTCTATTTAATAGCATAATAAACATTTGCACTTATTCTCATAGAAATCAGGCCTGATAAAGACACTTTTGCTGTGCATGCTCTCTGGTTTTTGTGGCACTGGCATCCCATTCTGTGACTAAAGCAGCCTCTATTTAATAGCATAATAAACATTTGCACTTATTCTCATAGAAATCAGGCCTGATAAAGACACTTTTGCTGTGCATGCTCTCTGGTTTTTGTGGCACTGGCATCCCATTCTGTGACTAAAGCAGCCTCTATTTAATAGCATAATAAACATTTGCACTTATTCTCATAGAAATCAGGCCTGATAAAGACACTTTTGCTGTGCATGCTCTCTGGTTTTTGTGGCACTGGCATCCCATTCTGTGACTAAAGCAGCCTCTATTTAATAGCATAATAAACATTTGCACTTATTCTCATAGAAATCAGGCCTGATAAAGACACTTTTGCTGTGCATGCTCTCTGGTTTTTGTGGCACTGGCATCCCATTCTGTGACTAAAGCAGCCTCTATTTAATAGCATAATAAACATTTGCACTTATTCTCATAGAAATCAGGCCTGATAAAGACACTTTTGCTGTGCATGCTCTCTGGTTTTTGTGGCACTGGCATCCCATTCTGTGACTAAAGCAGCCTCTATTTAATAGCATAATAACCATTTGCACTTATTCTCATAGAAATCAGGCCTGATAAAGACACTTTTGCTGTGCATGCTCTCTGGTTTTTGTGGCACTGGCATCCCATTCTGTGACTAAAGCAGCCTCTATTTAATAGCATAATAAACATTTGCACTTATTCTCATAGAAATCAGGCCTGATAAAGACACTTTTGCTGTGCATGCTCTCTGGTTTTTGTGGCACTGGCATCCCATTCTGTGACTAAAGCAGCCTCTATTTAATAGCATAATAAACATTTGCACTTATTCTCATAGAAATCAGACCTGATAAAGACACTTTTGCTGTGCATGCTCTCTGGTTTTTGTGGCACTGGCATCCCATTCTGTGACTAAAGCAGCCTCTATTTAATAGCATAATAAACATTTGCACTTATTCTCATAGAAATCAGGCCTGATAAAGACACTTTTGCTGTGCATGCTCTCTGGTTTTTGTGGCACTGGCATCCCATTCTGTGACTAAAGCAGCCTCTATTTAATAGCATAATAAACATTTGCACTTATTCTCATAGAAATCAGGCCTGATAAAGACACTTTTGCTGTGCATGCTCTCTGGTTTTTGTGGCACTGGCATCCCATTCTGTGACTAAAGCAGCCTCTATTTAATAGCATAATAACCATTTGCACTTATTCTCATAGAAATCAGGCCTGATAAAGACACTTTTGCTGTGCATGCTCTCTGGTTTTTGTGGCACTGGCATCCCATTCTGTGACTAAAGCAGCCTCTATTTAATAGCATAATAAACATTTGCACTTATTCTCATAGAAATCAGGCCTGATAAAGACACTTTTGCTGTGCATGCTCTCTGGTTTTTGTGGCACTGGCATCCCATTCTGTGACTAAAGCAGCCTCTATTTAATAGCATAATAACCATTTGCACTTATTCTCATAGAAATCAGGCCTGATAAAGACACTTTTGCTGTGCATGCTCTCTGGTTTTTGTGGCACTGGCATCCCATTCTGTGACTAAAGCAGCCTCTATTTAATAGCATAATAACCATTTGCACTTATTCTCATAGAAATCAGGCCTGATAAAGACACTTTTGCTGTGCATGCTCTCTGGTTTTTGTGGCACTGGCATCCCATTCTGTGACTAAAGCAGCCTCTATTTAATAGCATAATAAACATTTGCACTTATTCTCATAGAAATCAGGCCTGATAAAGACACTTTTGCTGTGCATGCTCTCTGGTTTTTGTGGCACTGGCATCCCATTCTGTGACTAAAGCAGCCTCTATTTAATAGCATAATAACCATTTGCACTTATTCTCATAGAAATCAGGCCTGATAAAGACACTTTTGCTGTGCATGCTCTCTGGTTTTTGTGGCACTGGCATCCCATTCTTTGACTAAAGCAGCCTCTATTTAATAGCATAATAACCATTTGCACTTATTCTCATAGAAATCAGGCCTGATAAAGACACTTTTGCTGTGCATGCTCTCTGGTTTTTGTGGCACTGGCATCCCATTCTGTGACTAAAGCAGCCTCTATTTAATAGCATAATAAACATTTGCACTTATTCTCATAGAAATCAGGCCTGATAAAGACACTTTTGCTGTGCATGCTCTCTGGTTTTTGTGGCACTGGCATCCCATTCTGTGACTAAAGCAGCCTCTATTTAATAGCATAATAAACATTTGCACTTATTCTCATAGAAATCAGGCCTGATAAAGACACTTTTGCTGTGCATGCTCTCTGGTTTTTGTGGCACTGGCATCCCATTCTGTGACTAAAGCAGCCTCTATTTAATAGCATAATAACCATTTGCACTTATTCTCATAGAAATCAGGCCTGATAAAGACACTTTTGCTGTGCATGCTCTCTGGTTTTTGTGGCACTGGCATCCCATTCTGTGACTAAAGCAGCCTCTATTTAATAGCATAATAACCATTTGCACTTATTCTCATAGAAATCAGGCCTGATAAAGACACTTTTGCTGTGCATGCTCTCTGGTTTTTGTGGCACTGGCATCCCATTCTGTGACTAAAGCAGCCTCTATTTAATAGCATAATAAACATTTGCACTTATTCTCATAGAAATCAGGCCTGATAAAGACACTTTTGCTGTGCATGCTCTCTGGTTTTTGTGGCACTGGCATCCCATTCTGTGACTAAAGCAGCCTCTATTTAATAGCATAATAACCATTTGCACTTATTCTCATAGAAATCAGGCCTGATAAAGACACTTTTGCTGTGCATGCTCTCTGGTTTTTGTGGCACTGGCATCCCATTCTGTGACTAAAGCAGCCTCTATTTAATAGCATAATAACCATTTGCACTTATTCTCATAGAAATCAGGCCTGATAAAGACACTTTTGCTGTGCATGCTCTCTGGTTTTTGTGGCACTGGCATCCCATTCTGTGACTAAAGCAGCCTCTATTTAATAGCATAATAAACATTTGCACTTATTCTCATAGAAATCAGGCCTGATAAAGACACTTTTGCTGTGCATGCTCTCTGGTTTTTGTGGCACTGGCATCCCATTCTGTGACTAAAGCAGCCTCTATTTAATAGCATAATAAACATTTGCACTTATTCTCATAGAAATCAGGCCTGATAAAGACACTTTTGCTGTGCATGCTCTCTGGTTTTTGTGGCACTGGCATCCCATTCTGTGACTAAAGCAGCCTCTATTTAATAGCATAATAAACATTTGCACTTATTCTCATAGAAATCAGGCCTGATAAAGACACTTTTGCTGTGCATGCTCTCTGGTTTTTGTGGCACTGGCATCCCATTCTGTGACTAAAGCAGCCTCTATTTAATAGCATAATAAACATTTGCACTTATTCTCATAGAAATCAGGCCTGATAAAGACACTTTTGCTGTGCATGCTCTCTGGTTTTTGTGGCACTGGCATCCCATTCTGTGACTAAAGCAGCCTCTATTTAATAGCATAATAAACATTTGCACTTATTCTCATAGAAATCAGGCCTGATAAAGACACTTTTGCTGTGCATGCTCTCTGGTTTTTGTGGCACTGGCATCCCATTCTGTGACTAAAGCAGCCTCTATTTAATAGCATAATAACCATTTGCACTTATTCTCATAGAAATCAGGCCTGATAAAGACACTTTTGCTGTGCATGCTCTCTGGTTTTTGTGGCACTGGCATCCCATTCTGTGACTAAAGCAGCCTCTATTTAATAGCATAATAACCATTTGCACTTATTCTCATAGAAATCAGGCCTGATAAAGACACTTTTGCTGTGCATGCTCTCTGGTTTTTGTGGCACTGGCATCCCATTCTGTGACTAAAGCAGCCTCTATTTAATAGCATAATAAACATTTGCACTTATTCTCATAGAAATCAGGCCTGATAAAGACACTTTTGCTGTGCATGCTCTCTGGTTTTTGTGGCACTGGCATCCCATTCTGTGACTAAAGCAGCCTCTATTTAATAGCATAATAACCATTTGCACTTATTCTCATAGAAATCAGGCCTGATAAAGACACTTTTGCTGTGCATGCTCTCTGGTTTTTGTGGCACTGGCATCCCATTCTGTGACTAAAGCAGCCTCTATTTAATAGCATAATAAACATTTGCACTTATTCTCATAGAAATCAGGCCTGATAAAGACACTTTTGCTGTGCATGCTCTCTGGTTTTTGTGGCACTGGCATCCCATTCTGTGACTAAAGCAGCCTCTATTTAATAGCATAATAAACATTTGCACTTATTCTCATAGAAATCAGGCCTGATAAAGACACTTTTGCTGTGCATGCTCTCTGGTTTTTGTGGCACTGGCATCCCATTCTGTGACTAAAGCAGCCTCTATTTAATAGCATAATAAACATTTGCACTTATTCTCATAGAAATCAGGCCTGATAAAGACACTTTTGCTGTGCATGCTCTCTGGTTTTTGTGGCACTGGCATCCCATTCTGTGACTAAAGCAGCCTCTATTTAATAGCATAATAAACATTTGCACTTATTCTCATAGAAATCAGGCCTGATAAAGACACTTTTGCTGTGCATGCTCTCTGGTTTTTGTGGCACTGGCATCCCATTCTGTGACTAAAGCAGCCTCTATTTAATAGCATAATAACCATTTGCACTTATTCTCATAGAAATCAGGCCTGATAAAGACACTTTTGCTGTGCATGCTCTCTGGTTTTTGTGGCACTGGCATCCCATTCTGTGACTAAAGCAGCCTCTATTTAATAGCATAATAACCATTTGCACTTATTCTCATAGAAATCAGGCCTGATAAAGACACTTTTGCTGTGCATGCTCTCTGGTTTTTGTGGCACTGGCATCCCATTCTGTGACTAAAGCAGCCTCTATTTAATAGCATAATAAACATTTGCACTTATTCTCATAGAAATCAGGCCTGATAAAGACACTTTTGCTGTGCATGCTCTCTGGTTTTTGTGGCACTGGCATCCCATTCTGTGACTAAAGCAGCCTCTATTTAATAGCATAATAACCATTTGCACTTATTCTCATAGAAATCAGGCCTGATAAAGACACTTTTGCTGTGCATGCTCTCTGGTTTTTGTGGCACTGGCATCCCATTCTGTGACTAAAGCAGCCTCTATTTAATAGCATAATAAACATTTGCACTTATTCTCATAGAAATCAGGCCTGATAAAGACACTTTTGCTGTGCATGCTCTCTGGTTTTTGTGGCACTGGCATCCCATTCTGTGACTAAAGCAGCCTCTATTTAATAGCATAATAAACATTTGCACTTATTCTCATAGAAATCAGGCCTGATAAAGACACTTTTGCTGTGCATGCTCTCTGGTTTTTGTGGCACTGGCATCCCATTCTGTGACTAAAGCAGCCTCTATTTAATAGCATAATAAACATTTGCACTTATTCTCATAGAAATCAGGCCTGATAAAGACACTTTTGCTGTGCATGCTCTCTGGTTTTTGTGGCACTGGCATCCCATTCTGTGACTAAAGCAGCCTCTATTTAATAGCATAATAAACATTTGCACTTATTCTCATAGAAATCAGGCCTGATAAAGACACTTTTGCTGTGCATGCTCTCTGGTTTTTGTGGCACTGGCATCCCATTCTGTGACTAAAGCAGCCTCTATTTAATAGCATAATAAACATTTGCACTTATTCTCATAGAAATCAGGCCTGATAAAGACACTTTTGCTGTGCATGCTCTCTGGTTTTTGTGGCACTGGCATCCCATTCTGTGACTAAAGCAGCCTCTATTTAATAGCATAATAAACATTTGCACTTATTCTCATAGAAATCAGGCCTGATAAAGACACTTTTGCTGTGCATGCTCTCTGGTTTTTGTGGCACTGGCATCCCATTCTGTGACTAAAGCAGCCTCTATTTAATAGCATAATAAACATTTGCACTTATTCTCATAGAAATCAGGCCTGATAAAGACACTTTTGCTGTGCATGCTCTCTGGTTTTTGTGGCACTGGCATCCCATTCTGTGACTAAAGCAGCCTCTATTTAATAGCATAATAACCATTTGCACTTATTCTCATAGAAATCAGGCCTGATAAAGACACTTTTGCTGTGCATGCTCTCTGGTTTTTGTGGCACTGGCATCCCATTCTGTGACTAAAGCAGCCTCTATTTAATAGCATAATAACCATTTGCACTTATTCTCATAGAAATCAGGCCTGATAAAGACACTTTTGCTGTGCATGCTCTCTGGTTTTTGTGGCACTGGTATCCCATTCTGTGACTAAAGCAGCCTCTATTTAATAGCATAATAAACATTTGCACTTATTCTCATAGAAATCAGGCCTGATAAAGACACTTTTGCTGGCCAAAGCCCTACTGGACCCTGCCAGGTCCATTCCTGCCCAGGGCATCCCATTCTGTGACTAAAGCAGCCTCTGTTTAAGACCATATAAGCATTTGCTCTTATTATATTTATATTATAAGACACTTTTGCTGGGCATAGGCTTACTGCTGCCTGCCAGGTGCACTTCTGTTGAGGCATCCCATTCTGTAACATAGCATACCCCTCTTTATTTACACTAAGCAGCTCTCTTATTTACACTAAGCAGGCCTGTTGGAGGCTGAGTGTTACTGCTCACTTTTGGTGTGCATTATATTCTGTTTTATATAGACCCACTGCTGCCTGGGGGTTCTTAAAATATCACCTACTACCACGCCAGTTAGACTATGTCGGGCAGACAAGTGCCTGGAAGTGAAAAGAGGAGTGGCAGAGGCCAAGATTCCGCAGGCAGAGCTCGCATCAGACTGGGGGCCAGTAGCAGCAGGAGTCACGCTGAGAGACCTAATCTGCCAGTATCTGCTAGCGGTCGGGTCTCCACCAGTAACGCATCTGCCGTGGTAGATTGGCTGACGCGCTCATCAACAACATCATCACAACTTACATCTGAGACCCCCAGTCTAGGGTCGGTAGGTTCCTCTGACACAACCCTGAGTTGGCATGCCCCGAGAGCAGTCCCTGTCCTCCCATTGCCTCTGTCCTACGCCGTTCCCTCCCCCAGCGACGTATCCTATGCTTTGGGTTCAGCTCCACTCTTTAGTGAGGAGGACGATCAGATACAGGAGGACAGTCAGCAGCTACTGCCCAGCCAAGAAATGGAGGTGGCTTCTTTAGCTAGGCAGACAAATAGTGATGTGGACAGTGTCGTGGGTGCTGCGAGCGTTCCAGCTCCTGCGCCAGACACTGTTGACGAATCCACGAACATCAGTGACGTACAGCCACAACCCGGTGATGATGATGATGATGACGATGAAGCCGATCGCACTTGGGAGCCGGGTGATGAAGGGGCTTCATCGTCATCATCAGGAGAAGAGGGGCGCAGGTTGCCCCGGAGTCAGCAGCTGAGGCAGCAAGGTGGTAGCAGTCAGCATGGGGGCACAATTCCAAAGGCTGGAGCCGGCCGGGGCCGGGGCCGGGGTAGAGCACCTGCTGTGCGGCAGTCTACCTTATCGGGAGGTAGTGGAGCAGGGGTTCCTGGAGTTGGCAACAGCAGCAGTGAATCAGTGAGGCCAGGGGGTGGGAAAAGTAGCTACTCGGCAGTGTGGCAGTTTTTCCTGAGGCATCCGCAGGAGGGTAACATGGCCACATGCAAGATATGTAGGCAAAAGGTGAAGCGTGGCCAGGGTCCAAATGTTGGCACCACGGCCCTGCGTCAACATATGATGCGTCACCATAAAACGACCTGGGAGAACCGAGGCTCCCAAGGGGTGGTCCAGTCTGCTTCCTCACCAAGTGAGCTCCCAATTTCTGCCAGCCAAGGCTCCAGCACCTCAGCCGAAGGCAGCTGTGCGTCACACCCATCCTCTGTCGCTCCTGCTCCTCCTCCTCCTCCTCCAAGTCATGCATCCCGCCAGCAATCCATCAGCGAAGCCATGTCCAAGAGACAGCAGTATGCGCCCACTCATCCTACGGCGCAGAAGCTGAATGTGCTCCTGTCCAAGTTGCTGGTGCTGCAGTCGCTCCCTTTTCAGGTGGTGGAATCTGCACCTTTCAGAGAACTGATGGCTTGTGCCGAGCCGAGGTGGAGAGTCCCAAGCCGTCATTTCTTTGCCAAGAAGGCAGTACCAGCGCTGCACACTTTTGTTGAACAGAAGGTGGGCCAGTCCTTGAGCCTGTCGGTGTGTAGCAAAATACATGGCAGCGCCGACATCTGGAGCTGTAACTACGGTCAGGGGCAGTACATGTCGTTTACGGCCCACTGGGTGAATGTGGTCCCTTTGCAGCAGCAACTTGGACAGGTCACGCCGCTTCGGCCTCCGCGCTCTCTGCCCATTGGGCCTGTGACACCGTGCGACTCGGCCTCCTCATCCTCCGCCATCTCCTCACCCTCCACTGTAGGCTCAAGTCTCAGTGCCCCTCCAGTCTACCATGTGTGCAGGGCACGGAGGTGTCACGCAGTGCTTCACATGGTTTGTCTTGGCGAACGGAGTCACACAGGGGAGGAACTGCTTAAATGTATTCATCAGGAAATCCAAACATGGCTTACTCCGAGAAAACTTAAAATGGGAATCATGGTTACCGACAATGGGAAGAACATTTTGTCTGCGCTGCGCCAAGGAAGCCTGACCCATGCCCCCTGCATGGCTCACGTCTTCAATCTGGTTGTCAAGCGGTTTCTGAAGTGTTCCCCCCATCTGCAGGACATCCTAACAACTTCACGGAAACTTTGCATGCACTTCAGCCACTCCTACACCGCCAAACACACCCTTCTTGAGCTACAGCGTCAGAATGGTATCCCCCAACATAGTCTGATTTGCGATGTTTCCACCCGTTGGAATTCCACCCTTCACATGTTGGACCGATTATATGAACAGAGAAAAGCCATCACGGATTTCCTGATGATCCAAGCAGATAGGGGGACTCCCCTGTGTAACTTCAATGTCAACCAGTGGCAGCTCATACGTGACACCTGCCGTTTGCTCAGGCCCTTTGAGGAAGCCACTTTATTTGTCAGTCGGCAGGATTACGGGATGAACGACGTGATTCCACTGCTTCATGTACTACAGCACATGTTGGAAACCATGGCTGGTCAGGGCACTGGAGACATGGCGTTTACATCTTACGGCCACATGAACCCCGTTGGAGCTGAACTGGAGGAGGAGGAGGAGGAAGAGGAGGAGGAGGAGTTGCCCAGCGAAACACAGTTTAGGCTTGGCGAAATGGCTGGTTTATCTAGTCAGCGGACAGGAGAGGAGGAGCAGGAGCAGCCAGAGGAGCTAGAGGTTTTTGAGGAAGGAGAGACAGAGGACCCGGGCACACCGTGGCAGTATGCAGTGGAGATGGAGACAGGTAGTCCATCCGAGTCACTTGCGCAAATGGCACGAAGCATGCTCACATGCTTGCGTAGTGACCCCAGAATTGTTTCCATCTGTCGGCGGGATGACTTCTGGCTGTCCACCTTATTGGACCCTCGCTTCCGGCACAAAATGGGGGCATTTTTTAAACCCACCGAGAGGGAGGACAAACTCAACTACTACAAAGACATTCTACGTAGGCAGTTGGCCGATGCCTATCTGCGCCATGGTCCATACTCTCGCAGGTCTGACTCGAGGGGACCTCTGCGCTCACCTTCCACTGCCATGGCCGCTGGGGGGGTTGGCAGCAGCAGCAGCAGAAGCTCCATCAGCAGCAGCAGCCTCAGTCTTCAGTCGCTAATGAGTAGCTTTCTACACCCGCATAGTGAGGCTACTCATGAGCAGCAGGAAGACCTGGAGCAGGACCTGAACCAGCAGGTCATGTCATACTTTGACATGACCATGCCAACACACCTTGAGGATCCGCTGGACTTCTGGGCAGCCAAACTTGATTTGTGGCCGCAACTAGCAGAGTTTGCCCTGGAAAAGCTGTCCTGCCCGGCAAGTAGCGTGCCATCTGAGCGGGTGTTTAGTGCGGCGGGGGCCATAGTTACGGCGAGGAGAACTCGTCTGTCAACTAAAAATGTGGAGAGACTCACCTTTGTCAAAATGAATCAGGGATGGATCAGCCAGGATTTCCACCCACCAATGCCTGATACATGCGACTAGATTCAGCATGGTGCCACGTTTTACACTTTACAAATGGTGCAAAACATATTTATGTCTTTAGGCCATTTTTTGGGCTCCTGCTGCTGCTACTGCCAACTTCTGCCAACTCCAGGGTGTGATTCATCCAATTTTTGGGCTCCTGAGGCCAACTCCAGTGTATATTTGGGCTCCTGCTGCTGCTACTGTCAACTCCTGCCAACTCCAGGGTGTGATTCATCCAATTTTTGGGCTCCTGAAGCCAACTCCAGTGTATATTTGGGCTCCTGCTGCTGCTGCTGCTGCCAACTTCTGCCAACTCCAGGGTGTGATTCATCCAATTTTTGGGCTCCTGAAGCCAACTCCAGTGTATATTTGGGCTCCTGCTGCTGCTGCTGCTGCCAACTTCTGCCAACTCCAGGGTGTGATTCATCCAATTTTTGGGCTCCTGAAGCCAACTCCAGTGTATATTTGGGCTCCTGCTGCTACTACTGCCAACTTCTGCCAACTCCAGGGTGTGATTCATCCAATTTTTGGGCTCCTGAGGCCAACTCCAGTGTATATTTGGGCTCCTGCTGCTGCTGCTGCCAACTTCTGCCAACTCCAGGGTGTGATTCATCCAATTTTTGGGCTCCTGAAGCCAACTCCAGTGTATATTTGGGCTCCTGCTGCTACTACTGTCAACTCCTGCCAACTCCAGGGTGTGATTCATCCAATTTTTGGGCTCCTGAGGCCAACTCCAGTGTATATTTGGGCTCCTGCTGCTGCTACTGTCAACTCCTGCCAACTCCAGGGTGTGATTCATCCAATTTTTGGGCTCCTGAAGCCAACTCCAGTGTATATTTGGGCTCCTGCTGCTGCTGCTGCTGCCAACTTCTGCCAACTCCAGGGTGTGATTCATCCAATTTTTGGGCTCCTGAAGCCAACTCCAGTGTATATTTGGGCTCCTGCTGCTGCTGCTGCTGCCAACTTCTGCCAACTCCAGGGTGTGATTCATCCAATTTTTGGGCTCCTGAAGCCAACTCCAGTGTATATTTGGGCTCCTGCTGCTACTACTGCCAACTTCTGCCAACTCCAGGGTGTGATTCATCCAATTTTTGGGCTCCTGAAGCCAACTCCAGTGTATATTTGGGCTCCTGCTGCTGCTGCTGCCAACTTCTGCCAACTCCAGGGTGTGATTCATCCAATTTTTGGGCTCCTGAAGCCAACTCCAGTGTATATTTGGGCTCCTGCTGCTGCTACTGTCAACTCCTGCCAACTCCAGGGTGTGATTCATCCAATTTTTGGGCTCCTGAGGCCAACTCCAGTGTATATTTGGGCTCCTGCTGCTGCTACTGTCAACTCCTGCCAACTCCAGGGTGTGATTCATCCAATTTTTGGGCTCCTGAAGCCAACTCCAGTGTATATTTGGGCTCCTGCTGCTGCTGCTGCTGCCAACTTCTGCCAACTCCAGGGTGTGATTCATCCAATTTTTGGGCTCCTGAAGCCAACTCCAGTGTATATTTGGGCTCCTGCTGCTACTACTGCCAACTTCTGCCAACTCCAGGGTGTGATTCATCCAATTTTTGGGCTCCTGAGGCCAACTCCAGTGTATATTTGGGCTCCTGCTGCTGCTGCTGCCAACTTCTGCCAACTCCAGGGTGTGATTCATCCAATTTTTGGGCTCCTGAAGCCAACTCCAGTGTATATTTGGGCTCCTGCTGCTACTACTGTCAACTCCTGCCAACTCCAGGGTGTGATTCATCCAATTTTTGGGCTCCTGAAGCCAACTCCAGTGTATATTTGGGCTCCTGCTGCTACTACTGTCAACTCCTGCCAACTCCAGGGTGTGATTCATCCAATTTTTGGGCTCCTGAGGCCAACTCCAGTGTATATTTGGGCTCCTGCTGCTGCTGCTGCCAACTTCTGCCAACTCCAGGGTGTGATTCATCCAATTTTTGGGCTCCTGAGGCCAACTCCAGTGTATATTTGGGCTCCTGCTCCTGCTGCTGCCAACTTCTGCCAACTCCAGGGTGTGATTCATCCAATTTTTGGGCTCCTGAAGCCAACTCCAGTGTATATTTGGGCTCCTGCTGCTGCTGCCAACTTCTGCCAACTCCAGGGTGTGATTCATCCAATTTTTGGGCTCCTGAGGCCAACTCCAGTGTATATTTGGGCTCCTTCTGCCCCTCATAGTGATGCCACTTCAACTCTCTGCAATTGTGCCGCTCTGCGATTCTATTAGCGATGCCTCTGATCTGCATGTGATATTTCTTCAAAGTATTATTTAACAAACCCAGCACGCATCCTGTGCGTGTTACAGCAAGGCTGAATGGTTTACAACCCTATTGAGGCTGTAGGAGGCTCAGAAATAGCCGTTTTTAATAGCGATTCGTCGCGAATTTATTCGGGTCGAAACGATTTTTGTCGGAAAATTCGGCGAATCAGTCGAATCGAATTTTTCAAAAGTTCGCTCATCTCTAGCTACTATGTTGATACAAGGATATACAGATATCCAGTAATTTCTATATGATGCTGTATTGTAGCACAGTTACCTGGATGTATCATAATTGTAATATGTGTACATATTGATGAATTATTCTCTCCAGTGATAGGAGATACCTTGCATACTTGATTTTCTTTTGTGGTGTATATAGATGTATATAAATTAATTGTTTGTATATTCTTAGTTTTCAAATATAAACTGTGCAAATCATTATTCATTGGTGTGCGCCTGCCTATCTTATATATAGTTCTGTCCTGGGCAAAATAATTCAGCATTTGCATTTATACTGGCCAAAGTGATTCTGCTGCTTCCCTGGACAAAATTCTACATTTGTACTGGCTGAACTAATTCTGTGGCTATCCTGGGGAAAATAATGCCAAGTCTCCATCTATCCTGGGCAAAATAATTCAGCATCTGTCCTGGGAAAAATACATTTTGCATCTGCCCTGGGCAATATTATTCTGTGTCTGCAACCATAGATTGGAATGGTCGTGTTTGCATTTTGTTCTGTGTTTATTATTACCTGGCCCTTGGAAGGCAGACAGAATGCTGATGTGGCCCTCAGTGAAAATGAGTTTGACACCCTTGCTGTAGAGTCTACCACTGGCACAATTCTGGCAGAATTTGCCCATTCTGTAGGAGGCTCTGGGTGACCCAGTTAATTTAAAACAAGGGGAGCAGGGACAATAGCTGCAGGTAACAAAAAAGTATGATCTTTTTCTTAATTTGATTCTTCAACAGGGACTGTCAAGGCAAGTAAAAAAAAAAAAAAAGCTGTGTGGTCCTTACCAGATTGTGGGTCTCCAATATATAAAAGCAGATGGATTTTGGTCCTTTTCCCGGGGCACCCCGATCGGGTGTGCCCTGCTGTGTGAAACCCCCCAGATCGCCGGAACCCAGCTCACCTCTTCCCGGTTCCACGGCGCGTCTAAGAGCAGCTGCTCTGACGGCCACATCCTCTGCCTCCTGCTAACAGAGAGCGTGCCCACCCATTAATAAAGAGCTGGTGCGGGCACACTCCCTGTTAGCAGGAGGCGGAGAATTTATATTTAAGTACGGGTGAAGGAATGACGTTTACCATGTTTGCTGTGCATCTTTGCAGAATATAACAGCGCCGGGTGATTGAACCAAATGATGAGAAACTGAGATTACAGCTCCGCATATGATTTTAAATTGTACATTTTAATGCAAGTCTGACTGGAGGACTTTATTCTGGCGTGGTAGCCTATATAAAGAGTGGACATTTTATGCAGTTTCTTTGAGTGAGAACTTTTTAGCACATGTTTTTTGTGTGTGTGTTTTTAAGGATATAATAAGAATGAAAACAGATCATACCCTGACCCATAACTGGAACCGGCCGGCCCGCTCCCACCATGCCGGCATTTAAAAAAAAAGCAAACACTTACCTGCAGGTCCGGAGCGTGGAGGCCGGCGCCGCTCTCAGCTGTCATCTGAGGGCGCGTCATCAGAGGCGCCCTCTGATGACGCGCCCTCAGATGACAGCTGAGAGCGGCGCCGGCCTCCACGCTCCGCGGCTCCCACCATGCCGGCATTTTTTTTTTTTTATTTCAGGGAAAATTCGATCGGCACGAACCCCAAAAAATTCGGGTTCGTGCCGAATCGAATTTTCCCTGAAATTCGGAGCGAATTCCGGTTCGGACGAACCGGTTCGCTCATCTCTAAACATGACCCATGACCGGCCAATACGGGTTGAGTATGCCAGCCTAGCTACAATAGTTGTTTGACCTAAATTTCATCAAATGATATAATTAGAGATGAGCGAACTTCTTGAAAGTTCGATTCAGGCGATTCGCCGAATTTCCCCAAGTAATTCGAGTTCGCCCGAATCGAACTTTTTTTCTTCATCTGAAAAAAAAAAAATGCCGGCATGGTGGCAGCGCTCCCACCATGCCGGTATTTTTTTAAAAAGCAAACACTTACCTGCATGGTCGGAGTGTGGAGGCCGGCGCCGCTCCCAGCTGTCATCAGAGGACGCGTCATCAGAGGGCGCGTCATCAGAGGGCGCCTGAGAGCGGCGCCGGCCTCCACGCTCCGACCATGCAGGTAAGTATTTGCTTTTTAAAAAAATGCCGGCATGGTGGGAGCGGGCAGGCCGGCTGCGCTGTCAGCGTAGCCGGCCTGCCCGCTCCCACCATGCCGGCATTTTTTTTTTTTATTTCAGGGAAAATTTGATCGGCACGAACCAAAAAAAATTCGGGTTCCTGCCGAATCGAATTTTCCCTGAAATTCGGAGCGAATTCCGGTTCGTCCGAACCGGTTCGCTCATCCCTAGATATAATTGGGGTTACAGTCACACTGAACCAAACTGACAAAATTTCAAATTTCGATGAATTTAGTTTTAACCCAGAATCTGAAAAGCAATATAACTCAAACATTCAGCAGTATTACAAGAACAAATATACTTGAATAATAATGAAACCATGTCATATCCTGACCCAGAACCCAGAAGCCTATAAGGGTTCAGCATGGCGAGATAGCTAGCTAAGTTTGACGCAATTCTTGCCCAATGGGATTCCAGTCCAACTGAATTTCGTTTTACCTAGAATCTGAAAAACAACATAACTCAAATGATTTAGCAGTTTTACAAAAACTAAAATATTTGAATATTAATAAGACCATATCGTACCCGTTACTGGGCAATAAAGTTTCAGCATGCTGGGGCAACTAGTGGAGTTTGAATTGGACCAAGTTATGGTTCTAGTCCGAATTAAATTTACAAAATGTGAGTCAAAATTAATTTTATCCAGAATCTGAATAGCAACAAAACGCAAATGATTCAGCAGTATTACAAGAACTATGATATTTGAAAAATAGTGAAGCTAGATCATACCATGACCCATTACCAGCCAATAAGGGCTCAGCATGCCGGGGTAGCAGACTAAACTGTGTCAACGCTGGGAATTAATGGCAAGCTTCAGACAGGCACGCAGTTGTCACAGGTCTGCTAAACGTATTTTTAAACCAAGAAATGTTTATACATTGTCAGGTTAGAGTTACTGCGTGCAGCTTCAGCGTATTCATGTATATGAATTCCAGAGGTCTCATGGAACGTCAGGGCCCACCGCGTGTATTCCAAGAATCCATGCTGACTTCAGTACAGAGAAGGATCTGAGAGCTGACTGCTGTGTTACACATGTCGAGCTTTGGAAAAAATGTGCAAGAAGTCAAACTAATTGCGGCTTACAGATCAAAAAAGACACGCTCAGTGGGGCGGCAGCATCCCGCTTGAGCATATGCATTATGTGACACCAATTTTGTGTGTGACACCAATCTAGTGAGTAAGTGTGACAGTGCGGGGGGAACATTCAAGAAATGCACCATTATTATATCGCTGCTGCTGCTGCTGCGTGACAGCTGTACACTAAAGCCATCGCTCTGCAACTCGCAAATGTAAATAGAAAAAAATTGTATTTATCCGGCACTTCCCCATGTTTGGAAGCCTTGGCAAGACATGTGTCTTACAATCTAATTTCAACCTATAGACAATTTGCTGATAACATTGTTGGGTTGTTTTAGGAAACCTAGACCAATAGATGGAACATATGGGGGACAAATGCACAGAGAGAATTCCTGGAGGGCTGCACTACTTTGGGTAGCCTCCAGTACACGGCCCACCACATCCAAGGCCTGTGCCTGAATTCATGTATTCCTCTTCTAACACAAATCTTCCAAGTATCTGCTCAATCTCTTTTCCTTACCTGGACCCATTGGTTCCCCCCTCTCTCCAACGCTCAGCCCATGCACGTATGTAGCATCAGCATCATTGCTCACCCCCACAATACTAGAGCTTTAGTGCCATACCTCTAAGAGTGTCTACATTCACCCCTGCCCATGACCTGCCGTCGTAATGCTATAGTCTTCTTGCTTTGGGACAGACTGGGCTGGGCATAGCCCCTAGACACAGCTCATCTTACCCGGATCCTGTGCCCAAACTCACTTATTTCTCTTTTAACACCCATCTCCAAAGTATCCCCCTCCCCCAAACCCCTCTTCCCTTACCCTCCCCAATTTTACCCCCTCCCTCCCATTATCTGTCACTTTAATGCTATAGACTTTAGTTGCTTTGGGACAGACTGGGCTGAGCATAGCCCCTAGAACATAGGCCATCTCACCCAGAAGCTGTGGCAAGACATGTGTCTCACAATCTAATTTCAACCTATAGACAATTTGCTGATAACATTGTTGGGTTGTTTAAGGAAACCTAGACCAATAGAGGGAACATATGGGTGACTAATGCACAGAGAGAATTCCTGGAGGGCTGCACTACTTTGGGTAGCCTCCAGTACACGGCCCACCACATCCAAGGCCTGTGCCTGAATTCATGTATTCCTCTTCTAACACAAATCTTCCAAGTATCTCCTCAACCTCTTTCCCTTATCCGGACCCACTGGTTCCCCCCTCTCTCCAACGCTCAGCCCCTGATCTACTGTAGCATCAGCATCATGGCTCGCCCCCACAATACTAGAGCTTTAGTGCCGTACCTCTAAGAGTGTCTACATTCACCCCTGCCCATGACCTACCTCTGTAATGCTATAGTCTTCTTGCTTTGGGACAGACTGGGCTGGGCATAGCCCCTAGACACAGCCCTTCTTACCCGGATCCTGTGCCTTTCTCTTTTAACACCCATCTCCAAAGTATCTCCCTACCCCCAAACCCCTCTTCCCTTACCCTCCCCAATTTTATCCCCTCCCTCCCATGATTTGTCACTGTAATGCTATAGATTTAGTTGCTTTGGGGCAGACTGGGCTGGGCATAGCCCCTAGGACATAGCCCATCTCACCCAAAAGCTGTGGCAAGACATGTGCCTCATGTGTCTAATTTCAACCTATAGACAATTTACTGATAACATTGTTGGGTTGTTTTAGGAAACCTAGACCAATAGAGGGAACGTATTGGGGACTAATGCACAGGAAGAATTCCTGGAGGGCTGCACTACTTTGGGTAGCCTCAAGTACACGGCCCACCACATCCAAAGCCTGTGCTTGAATTCATGTGTTCCTCTTCTAACACAAATCTTCCAAGTATCTGCTCAACCTCTTTTCCTTACCTGGACCCATTGGTTCCACCCTCTCTCCAACGCTCAGCACATGCTCTACTGTAGCATCAGCTTCATGGCTCACCTCCACAATGCTAGAGCTTTATTGCCGTACCTCTAAGAATGTCTACATTCACCCCTGCACATGGCCTGCTGCTGTAATGTTATAGTCTTCAGTTGCTTTGGGACAGACTGGGCTGGGCATAGCCCCTAGACACAGCCCATCTTACCCAGAGCCTGTGACCAAACTCACTTATTTCTCTTTTAACACCCATCTTCAAAGTATCGCCCAAACCCCTTTTTACCTTACCCTCCCCAATTTTACCCCCTCCCTCCCATGATCTGTCACTGTAATGCTATAGACTTTAGTTGCTTTGGGACAGACTGGCCTTAACACCCATCTCCAAAGTATCCCTCTCTCCCCAAGCCTCTCTTCCCTTACCCTCCCCAATGTTACCCCCTCCCTCCCATGTTCTGCCCATGCATTGTTATAGCCTCGGCCATAAAGTGCACTTAACTGGGAAGAACATTGGGGGCAGAGCTCAGCAACAATAATGTATAAACAGGGTTTACAAATTCTAAGCATAACTAATAACTTGGAGATTGGCTAATTTGGTTTTGCATCATTGGTAGGTTTTGGCCTGCTTTAAAGCTCTAAAGAGCCAGGTGAGTCTAAAAGAATCCATGGCCAAGTTACAGCTTGTCTCGTGGACATCCCAAGTTAGATGTCCTGTTGTGTGAAACCCTGCTGGTCCTCCATAAACTCACCTTAGGATTTGATTCCATGGTGCATGCAAGGGCCTCCAGAGGCATCCCCGGCACTCCTCTATCTGATACGTGCACCTGCGACCAGCAGATCTAAATAGCTAGCAGCTGCTGAGTTCAGAAGAGGGGAGTGGCCAGAGGGAGGTGCTCCATAATCATTTCCATTCAGTTTTTGTTTAGGCATAAATATGCATGGAGGTGAGTTCTGATTGGACAAGAGCCCAGGCATGCAATGGCATTCCAAATTGGGATGACCCTGTAAGGCTGAACAAACCCAGGTAAGTGAAATTCCTGACTTTTGGTACGCTTTAAGGATCGATTTGAGTGTGGCCATTTCTAGGGGCGATCGAGCAGGGAATCAGCACCACTATTAGTGGTACAGACCGTACGCAAGGCTCCTTATCCCTCCATATTATGCTCAGTTATAGGGAGGGGGCACCGCCCTGCTGCTAATGAAGAGGCACAGCAGCGCACATACTTGTATGGGACAACAGCAGCACCATAGGATGGGTGAGGAGAGGGCAGAACTTTTTTTTTCTTCCCCACCGTGAGCTATTTCACCTAGAAACTGCCCTGGATTTGGGTTTCTTCCTACATTTATATTATTTGGACAATTTGACAACTTTACACTTTATTTATATTACAAGAAAAAAACATCTGAGTTTCATTTTTTACTACAACAGTAAAATGAGCACTGTATACATTGTATTATTATTAATAATTAATACAATACAATGTACAATATTAATAATGAATACAATTAATAATTAATTATTATTAATAATTATTAATACTACTACTACTAATAATAATACTAATAATATATATATATATATATATATAAACACACACCGTTGCGCAATCCTTGCACCGTCTGCCCCTTGTGATTAGCGTCGCGTTTAGCATGTCCAATAATTTGCTGGACAGAAAAGAGGGTTAGAAGCGACTCTCCATATCTTTAAATGCATATGTTACAATGAATGTGGGCGGCATGGTGTCTTTGTAGCTCGCTGCTAGACCCGAGCGATATCAAAGGTAACCAGCAGCGAGGTCTGCGCTGGAGGTAGATGTCTTAGAAGAGTGCGACATCAAACAACCCTTCCACTTAACTTTCACACACAAGGGAGTAGAAGGCTCAGAGCGGCAGATGTATGTGGGCCGGCTGCACACTGAGAATTACCAGTAAATACAAAGGCCGCAGAACAATGGATCAAGGATAAACGCACTGAATCACAGAGCACTGGCAGCAGATGAAGGCCAAATGGCCCATCCAGTCTGGACGTTTTACATATTAAAAACCCTGCATCACTGCAATGCAACTCTCAAAGACTAGAATGGAGCTGAGGGGTGCTGACCGCCTATGAGACATATTTGTGTCCCAAAACAGGACAGGACGGAGAACCTTGTTTTCTCAGCCATTTATTCCAAATTGTGTAGCATGGAGTTTCCCAACCATTGGTATTCAAGGCAACTAGGTTGTGAAAAGTTCAGGGACATAAAGCATTGCAGAGAAGCTACTGTGCCAGGTGGCAAATGAGCAGGTCATCAAGCTTCAGGGATGAAAAGTCTTTGGAACACAGCCTTGCTTGCAAAATAGCTTGTAGCCAGGTGGAGTACATGCAGTTTACAATGGAACAATACAAAAGTTAGAGGCTTAGGCCTGCCCCAAAAATACAATGAGAGCTCTAGGGAACCTTACCCCACATGAAAAGAGAAATTCCCAAATATTTCCAGAATTTTAAAATGATAAAACATACCAAATTGTATTACAGTTAAATTCTTAAAAATACATGCATGGCCATGTGGGTTTTTGCAGGTGGACTCCAATGTTGAGATGGGTGGACTAGTTTCTCCAAATCATGGCTCCTTCAGCACCCCTTAGTAGTGAAAGGACAGTCTTGTTACATCAATCATTAATGCACTATAAATATAGATTTGCATAAGTTTTTGGCGAAACTAGTCCGCCCATCTGAACACTGGAGTCCACCAGCGACTATGATGATACCCACAAAGTGGGATTGCAAAAGCTATGCCACCCCAATTCCGGAAGCGGATTGGTGAGTAGGTTTCCTTTTATTTATAAATATGATTCTTGTTTCCCAGCACTCTGCCTTTGAAAAAGTTGAATTGGTCAACAAAACGCGTTAGGCGGACGAGTGCGGGGATATTTGTTTTGACCCTCTGAAGGGACCCTGATCATTTCCCTGCGAGCGGCCGTGCAGGGGACCTGTAGGAACACCTTCCAGAGTGCTTTTTATGCTATCAATTGCTATCAATTGCATCCGTTTGTAAGTGCATCTATTTTTCATTAAACTAGCCATTTTAGTCTATCTGAGTTGCACTAGAGGTCTCTGTTTTCTCTTTTACATTTTACAATCACCTGGTCTGCATTGAGTTCATCACTCTTGCAGCGTTGGATTGGATTCAGCTTTTGATTTTGATGACAAATACCCTGGAGGAGATCTGATCCCCATTCTGCTTGTTTCTTTCCATCAATCTGGTAAGAGTATTTCTTAAAGGTGACGGGCACAGCGTGGATCTTGTGCATGCACAGTGGGACCGTTGCATTCTCTTTGTTGGATTTGGGAATCATCTACCCGTGGAAAGACTGACTTTTTGCTCTGTGCTCTTTTATAACATATGTATAATCGTTCATGTCTTCCATGCATGTATTTTTAAGATGTTGACTGTAATAAAATTTGGTATGATTTATAATTTTCAAATTCGGGAAATACTTGGTAATTTCTCTTTTACGCAGGGTAAGGTTCCCTAGAGCTCTCATTGTATTTTTGGGGCCGGCCTAAGCCCCTAACTTTTGTATTAAATCAGGTCAAGAGCCATCGGACCCAACCAGCATATATATTTAAAATATTATTCTCATCACTATTTCACATTTTTTTTTCCTTTCTTTCTTCTCCCAAGAAGGGTCGTGTTAACTTGGTGGAGCTCGGTTTTGAGTACAACCATTATTGTTACAAGGGAACACCCAGGAGTTTAATATGTGGCGTGTTAGGGGGGCTTAGCAAAGATGGGGTGTGATTTCTGCATTTCCCACATGCCAAGGTAGCGAACACGAGGATGTGACTGCTGCAGGAACATTGATGGATATTTTGCATGACTTTGTGCTTCTGCTGAAATCTTTGTGGCCAGGCCCCCACTATCAGCACCTTCTAACCTGTGACAGTCTGCTCCTCCTTCTGAGATGTGTCCTAAGCTCCATGAACTTACAGTTCCTGTGCCCCCTCATCTGCCTCCTCTTCCTGCTGCTTTCCTTTGAGGGCTGCTTTCAATTAGTTATTGCTTAGTAACTTTAAAAGTGCTAATAGTGGCCATTACCTCTGCACTGACACACTTCCATTAGCACACCAGTGAATAAACTGTCAGTACACGCAAGTGAATTACACACAGTGGACACACCAGTGATTAAACACCATGTACATGGATGGGAAAAATGCAGAGGTAATGGCCACTATTAGCACTTTTACAGATGATGGACCAGCTACCTTTTTCTATACTTCTTGCCCTTTTCTTTTTATCTTTTGAGAATATTTTTATTGCTATTTATATCGTTAAAAATATAAGGAAAACAACATTTATATTTATAGATTTATGAACACAATTCTCTAATAAAAATATTGAACAAAGAATTCCATAAGGCTACTCCACTGACCATTACTGTGGTAACAAACTAGGCCTTCACCTTTGGTTTGCATACAGTTTGGTTGACCACCACTGGGGTTCCTGTGCCCTCAAACCTGGGCCTCATAGCAGCTGTAGTAGTTATAGTTATGTCATTATATACACTATAAACACTATATTAGTCAGTTCCCGGAAGTGACACACAGTGGACACACCAGTGCTAAAAGTGGACCAACACCCAGGGGGGATCGGTCCGGGAATCTATAAGATTCCCGGGCCGATCAGATCCCTCCCCGCGGGGCATCCGAAATCGGGATGTCCCGCGGGGTGAAACCCCCCAGGAAGCCCAGAAACCTTACCTTAACCCGTTCCAACGGCGCATGCGCGGGCCGCGGCCGCGTCTCGCACTCCCCTCTAGCAGGGCGCGCACCCTGTAAGAGGGACGCGCGAGACGCGGCCTCCAGCGCTCAGAGCCGCTGTGGTTGGACGCCGCTTGCACGTGCATACCACAGCAGCTCTGAGCGCTCTGATTGGACGACCGCCCGCGTAGGAGCGTGGGGAGGTGAGTGTTTCCGGGCGTTCTGGGGGGTTTCACGCAGCGGGGCACCCCCGATCGGGGTGCCCCACCGAAGTGGACCAAAACCCAGGATAGTCAAAATCCTGGGTGTTGGTCCACTTTAAACACCATGTCAGTGATTACAAACAAGTGAATAACACACTAAGGGGCTGTAAGGTGGGCAGCCTAAACTCAACCCCCATGAGCAATTGGGGGCTAAGTGCCTTGTTCAAGAACGCTTCAGTCATGTCCCATGGCAGGGAAACGAACCTGCAACCTATAAACTAAAAGGATGTCTAGCCGCACCTGCGATTGACATGCAGCACCCCCTGCACCTCTCACCTGGGCATGGCCACGCCAGCTATTTGCCACGCCAGCTGCCTTTTACCATGTCTACAGAAAATAGTGGTCTGTTCGCAGAAACGCGTCAACCTACAGCACCTCCACCATGATTTCAGTGAGAACACAGAAGATAAATGCATCAAGAGGGGCATAACTGCCCATGACCAGAGCAACATTTTACCACTCTTTTAAGTCGCTGGTCAGACCCCATGTGGAATATTGTGCACAGTGTAGAAGAAACACATATCAGAACTTCAATGAAGGACAACTAAATGAGTAAATGGAATGGGGGGACTTTAGGAAGTTTATTTAGTTTGAAAAAGAGACACCAGAGACGTGATCTAATAACTATGTATAAATATGTTACTATACATTTGAATTATCACACTGTTCAGGGTGGAACTTTGGTAGATGCAGTTCTGAAATATTAAAGTGGACCAATACCCATTTTTCTGAAATGCTGCCAGCAAGGCTTGCAAAGCACATTATAGTGTGCAGTGTACTACCAGACAGCAAAATCTGTTGGATCATAAAAAATGGAGAGTATGCAGATAAAAGATGTGGTTTCCAAATGCTACGAACCAAAAAATCTGTTGATTTCCACGATGCCACGTTTTATAGGATGAGTTTCTAAAGGTGAAAAAGGTGGGATAGTTCCTTCTTGGCATATGAAAAGATGTCTGTCAACAGATTCTGTGCAA
Source organism: Gastrophryne carolinensis (assembly GCA_027917425.1). Lineage (NCBI taxonomy): Eukaryota > Metazoa > Chordata > Amphibia > Anura > Microhylidae > Gastrophryne > Gastrophryne carolinensis. The sequence continues at coordinate 457,479,434 of CM051237.1, forward strand.
TGGCTATGTGTGGTCAGTGGTCACCATGGATTACTTGCCATTTACTGTAGACAGATTCCTTGTTTTTGACAATGATGGACCAGCTTCCTTCTTTTCTTTACTTCTTGTCCATTTCTTTTTGTCTTTTTATTTGCTATTTTTATTTTTATAGCTATTTTTATTTTAAAAAATATAAGGAAAACAAAATATATATTTGTAGATTTACTAACACAATTCTCAAATAAAAAATATTGAACAAAGGGTTCCATAAGGCTACTCCTCTGACCATTACAAGGGTAACTAGACCTTCACCCTTGGTTCACATACAGTATGGTTGACCGCCACTGGGATTCCTGGGCCCTCCATCCTGGGCCTACTAGCAACTGTAGTAGTTATAGTTATGCCTCAAGATTTTTAATGTCAATTAATGCCAACAATCCATTTTATCTTTCTCAGATTAATATCTTAATTTGAACAAAAAAAAGCTCTACTATTTTTTGTTTTTAAAAAGTCTCGTTAGTTTAGGAGACTGATGAGGTCTGATTTTGGGATTTGACATGAAAGAAATTTAGATCTGGCTGGAGGTGAATATTATTTATTTCAACCAGCAAAGCATTCGTCGCCTTGTAAAAGTTGCTAAGGGCAACGAAACGCGTTGGCGGCAGGCGGCATCCATATGTGTGTTACTGACTGATCTGGCTAGATCTTACTGAGTGGGGAGTTGGTGAGAGCCACCCTCTGTTTTTAAGAGTGTTTCAAGTGCTTTTTTATGTGAGTGCATTATTATATTCTATTAAACAGTGTGTGCTATACAGTATTACACTAGGTGTGTGTTTTCTGTTTTCTGTTGCATTCTGTTTGGAGGGCACGTGTACTGCATTCACTGACGTGGGATTCAGTTTGGAATCTGCTTGGAGAGCACGTGTATATAGTGGAGGATTGGATTATCTTCGCTATTTGGATCTGAAGGAACAAGGATCTCAGTAAGAAATTATATTCAAGTGGACCTGTGGAAGAAGCATTTGCACATGCACTTTTTACAACCTTTTGGTAATTTAGGAAGCTCTGTGTATATGTTGAACATTTGATTGAACTCTATGGACAAAGGGTTTCACACGTAGAGCATCCCCCTTTTTTAAGATTTTCTTTGATGATTTAATTGAAATCTGTTCTGCTTTGTAAGCGCGGTATTTTAATCACTTTTTTAAAGCATTCGTTGAGGTGTGCTGTATGGACATGCAGTGCCATGGGTTGCGTTTCCCACTCCATAGAATCAAGAACTAGTCTAGAAGAAGTTAATCATTTACTGGGAGACCTTCCTCTTGGGTTCACTGGTTACGAGCTCTGAAGAATTAGAGACCTAAAGAATCTTTGCACAATACCGGAGCAACTTGACACTTAAGCCTAGTCTTCATAGCAACCATGGTGGCTATAGCTATTTCCTAAACTTTATAATTGGAAATAATATAAACTACCCGAATATTGTTCTCAATTTTATTCTTTGTTTTGCTGTTTTTCAAGTCTGGTTAGTTTAGGTATTATTTGGGGTTTTATTTGAGGACTTCACATAAAAAAGACGTTCAGATTTGGTTGAAAGTGGACTTTTTATTAATTTGCACAATGCCGGGGCAACTTGACACTTAAGCCTAGTCTTCATAGCAACCATGGTGGCTATAGCTATTTCCTAAACTTTATGATTGGAAATAATATATACTATCCGGATATTGTTCTCAATTTTATTCTTCGTTTTGCTGTTTTTCAAGTCTGGTTAGTTTAGGCATTATTTGGGGTTTTATTTGGGGACTTCGCATAAAAAAAGACATTTAGATTTGGTTGAAAGTGAACTTTTTATTAATTTCCACCAGCAAGGCATTTGTTAAGGTGCGCTGTTTTGCCATGCATTACTAAAGTTTGCATTTGCCACTCAGGATTAATGGAAGGCAAAAAACAAGCCTGAAAAGAAGAGAATCATTTGTTTGGGGACCATCCATTTGGGTGCACTCAATATGACCCTGTACGAATCGGACGAAGCCTTAAGGAGCATTTAGAAATCCGCACTATTGTGGTTCCTGCAAACACAGGATGTCCAGGACACAGGATATTAGCAATGGCAGACAATCCCGGCAAGGCACTCCATCAACAGAAGTGTTGGCCAGGTCGTGGACGCAGTAACTTTTCCAAGGTATTAAATTAAAAGATGTTGAATTAAGTTAAACACCCCACATTGAACTGACATTTCCCTTTTTTTAATGCAAGCTAAGATTGATGAAAAATACCACTTATCTACATTAAGGGTCAAAATCTCCAGAACAAGAAGACGTTTGTTCGATGCATCTGTGCAAAGACGGTCTTATATAATCCGAGGACCTGAACGAGGATCACATTCTGATGATCCAATTAATGGTGGGATACTTTACAATCAGCTGGGAAGCAAGGCCCCGAACAGATTGTGGGGCTGTAACATCAATTTCTTAAGTGCATTTAACGGATTACAAATGTTATTCCTGGCGTGAGGAGGAGACACCTACCAAGGTGCTCTGAACCACATTACAGAAATTACTTACCTGAATAAAAAAAATATGTCAGGGACTATTTGCATGAATTAAGTTAAGACTCCGGTTTTGCAAATTTGTATCCCTAATACTTCCAGATCTTAACAAAACATAAAAGCATAGAACTTCAAGGTCTATGGACTACTGGTCACATAATTTTGGTTATTGGTCTGTAATATTTAATTTTTAATTGTTAGTTTATAGATTATATTACATATACATACATAAAACAAAGCTTCACCCAACACAAAAAAACCTCTATTATCAAGGGAGTATGGGGGGGGGGCAGAGTTATATTGGGGGCACAGGTAAAGCACAGAGCAACAATGACCTAAATGGGATCCAGTGGACACACTGGAGATCAAAAGAGGCCTATGAGAGCCTTAGGTGGCAGAGGTGGCACAAGAAAAGTGCAACTGATAGCTGTATAAAAAGGAACCCACACAGGGTGGTCAGTGTGGACACAGGGAAATATACCGAAGAGCAATGGCTAAAAAGGGACACCTAAGTTTGAAAGTGATGCAATGGAAAATTTGGGAGGGGACACAAGGACAGTGCAATGGAGCAATTCAACAAAAAGGGAACCAATGGGCACATTGTCGATCAAAAGACACTTGATGGTTTTTCTTTGCAGATTAGAAGAGACCCAAGGTGAGCGCAGTCGGGCATTCCTAAAAAAAAGACCCAATGGCCACACTAGGTCACCTGAGTAGATACAGGGAAAGCACAATGCATACTGGCTAAAAAGGGACCAAGTGGGCACACTGGAGCTCAAAAGGGGTCCAGTGGGCCCAGTGCGAGTCACAAGGGACACATTGCATTGGGGTATTGTCCCAAAGAGATTCAGTGGGCACAATGGGGATCAAAAGAGACCCAGTGGGTATATTTAGGGCAATATTAACCTAATTTGGGTTGTCCAGCCAATTAGGTATCCATAGAAAGACCAAAGTCAAGCATCATGTCTTCTATATTACCAGGATGTAGCATTCATTGCATTCACTGGCTAGGCATGCATGAGATGTGCATGGCTCTGCACCGGATAAACCCCATTCACCCCATAACATGGTGTAAGAAAGTAAAAACTTGATCAGTAGTATTGCTCTTGTCACGGAAGTAGTTCTGATTTTACAAAGGTGAGTCGGCAGGTGCATGCTAGTGACGTTGGGTATGTACCCATAGTCATACTGCTTTGGCATTCCAGTTTGGCGGGTGTGTTGCCAGGGGCGTGTGCAATCATGGTGGTGATCGGTGCGCTAGGTTGCTCATGCGCAGTTTGGTTCCTGTGATCCTGCCTGCCTTTGTACAGGTGTTAACTGCCATTTCCATGCTAGTGCACATGGCAGATCTTCTTGGAAGTGATGCCTGCCAACTGCTCCTGTACGGCATGAGAGGAATCCGGTTTGACCCGTGCTCTCCTGACTACCCTGCTCTGGCCCTGACTTCTGCTTGGATGACTCCCTTCTATGGTTCTGACCATTTGGCTTTGGATGACTATATGCTCTGGCTCCTGACCCCTGACTTTGAATGACTACCTGCTCTGGCTCCTGACCCCTGGCTTTGGATGACTACTTGCTCTGGCTCTTTGAACTCTGGATTACAAATTACACTGGCCCTGGACTTCCCTGTTTCAGCAATCTCCCTCACTACTTGAACTGCACTTAACCCATATTGAACTTTGGGCTCATTAGTCTTTGGCAACAGTTGTGGGACCCTGGTTTGCTTGCAGCACAGTCTGTCCTTCCTTGTGAAGGGCACTGCTGAAAACCAAGCTTGCCAGCAGATTCCCTTCTCCAGGAGCAGTGCATGGTGTAGCACTGCTACAGATCGCTGAGTGTCCTGAAAACTTGCTCTACTCATCATATCCTCCAACTCATCTTTGCCTGACAATCCAGCATTCCTTTCCATTGTGTTTTCCTGGTCCCTATTATCTGTTATAGCCGCAGGTGGTACTGCTGGTGGTTGTCTGTGTCTACAATGGCCTGATCTCCAGCAAGGTATGTGACAGCTCTACATCGGGCTTTCTAGAGCTCTTTAACTGAAATAGAATCTGCTTTAACATCTGAATTAGAGAAGGTCTAAACATGTCCCTAATGTGACCCTAATATTGAACTGTTACCTTATCACATATATTGTAGGGACTTTTATCGCAAGGGATAGATCCAGCACCAGGAATAAAAAGTGCACTTCACTGATTTTTTTTTGTAGTAACAAGTGTACTTCCCATTAATTTTCTACTTAGAGTGCTGAATCTACCCAATGCTACAACTAATATCTGCTGTGCTCCATTTAGGTCACTATAATGCTCTATCAAACAAAGATCAAAAGCTCATGAAATGTCTACAAAGCTTAAAGCACCTAGCTGCCCTTTCTAATGACACTTTACCCCCAACTGCCATCTTGAATACAATCCAAAAGCCCCAAATAATTGTGTAAAAAACAGTCAATTAATATATGGAGAGTCATTAGAAAGACCGTATCATTCTCCGGGATCCAAGTGCTGAATTAAGGAGTATTGTATCAGCATGAACACTCACTATTGACTTTGGCTGCTGCACAACTGCGCTTGGCACTGGCTTCTATCAATTATTTATCCAACTGCCCATTACGTTGGAAATAAGGAAATACTGGAGATTATAAGTATCAAGATCTGAATACGGCATATCATGTTTAGACAAGCTATGTCACGCATGCTACGTCACGAGAGAGATAAACTTTCACCGAATCTGATGGCCAGGAAAGTTAACATTTCTAGTGTTAAGTAGGCTTCTATTAATAGTAATATATATATATATATTCACTGTGCAGGGTTTTTTGGTTTTAGTACAGATAAAATGTTGCAGAGTATGAGAAGATAGAATTGTCAATAGTTTCGTTTTTAATAAAATGCAAAGTAAATGAACAGAAGTGAAATCTAAACCTTCGACTTTAAAACAGCATCCGTAATTCTAGGTACACTTGCATATAGAGATTTGGTAAGATTATAGCCAGGTGTGTGATGAACCATTTACACCAAACAGGTGATAATATGTATCATTTACATATGTAGATGGCAACACTGCATTAACTGAAGCATAAACAGCTGTGTAGGAGACCAAAACCCAGTATTTTGACTATCCTGGGTTTTGGTCCTTGCCCTCGGGGGTGCCCCGCTTTGTGAAACCCCCCAGGGCCCCCAAACTCACCTCTTCCTGGTCCTACCACACATGCACGGGCGCTCGTCCAATCAGCGTGCTTGGAGCTACGATGTCTGCTGCATCCTCTAACAGGGAGAGTGCTCACGCCGGCCATTCACAAATGCCACAAATACCACCATAGTAGGTCTTATCAGTGACAATGATGAGTCTAGCTATAGGGCCCAAGTAGAAACTCTTGACTCTTGGAGCAAAGCAAACAATCTTATACTGAATACTCATAAAACAGTTGAACTTATAATTGACTTTAGGCGATCTCACCAATCACACCATCCCATTTTGATTGGTGAGGAGACTGTCAAGATTGTAACCAGTGCTAAATTTCTTGGTACTCAATTCACACAGGACCTGAAGTGGAGCAAGCAAGCGTCTGCTATCTTAAAGAAGGCCCAGCAGCGGTTATTCTTCTTCAGACAGTTGACAAAATACGGTTTGTCCAAAGAGATCTTGAAGGCATTCTACAACGGTGCCATTGGATCAATCCTGACCAGTTCATGTACAGTCTGGTACGGAGGGGCCTCAGCCAAAGACAAGCAGAGGCTGAAGAGAATAACCAAGATTGCTGAGAGGTTAATTGGATCCCCCCTACCTTCTCTGGATGATCAATACATGAGCAGAATCTACTCAAGGGCAAAGAAGATATCTGGAGACGTGACGCACCCAGGTCATTCCTTCTTCAGGCTCCTACCATCTGGCCGCAGATTCAGGGCTCATTCAACCAAAACTTCCAGACACAAAAACACTTTTTTTCCTCTGGCCGTTATGGCTCTGAATAATCCCAGTGTGTGAGTGACACTTAACCACATTCTGCTCTACATTACTGACAATTATGTTAGTCACTATAGATTACCTGAATTGTATTGTTATTCTTGTTATACTTTGTCATGTATGTAATTGTTATAGCTCTCATGGTGTATCTCCTTGCCAAAAAAAGCATTCCTTGTTTGTACCCTATACTTACTTGGCGGTTCAATAAAGTATTGAAGTATTGAAGTATGCCTGGTGCGGGCCCTGCTAAAGGGAGAGCGGGGATGCAGCCACAGCTCGCGCATGCGCCGTTGGACCAGGAAAGAAGGTGAGTTTCCGGGTGACCTGGGGGGTTTCATACAGCGGGGCATCCAGAATCGATTATGGATACCTCCGGGGGGGAGGAAATCCAGTGGCCCTGGAGTCTTATAGATTTCAGAGCCGATGAGGCGTGGGTTTTGGTCCACTTTAAAACTGAATATGAAATATTTAAACTCTGCTACATAAATTATAATGTGGAACACAGTTTTATGTCACAGGTCATACACCATGGACCAAGACTGAGCATAGCAACAAGACACGGTGTAGTTATACTTCAAGGCCTTTTGAAGGTAAAGGTTTAACAGACGGGTTATCCAAGCTCTTTTGAAGTAGCGCTATCATGCGCTGGATTAAATTCTGACTGTGGGCAGAAACCACTGTGACCCAAGTGCACTCATCTAATATTCGGAAAAGTCTGGCAAAATGTTGCCAATAAGTTATATCTTCCACGTGGTATCAAGGCCAAGTGACTCAGCTATCCATGAAAACATGGAAGTGCTCTGGACTGGTAATGGGTGTGAACTGTGAAATATTGGTTTGTATCAGAACACAGTTTGTTTGACAAAGGCCTGGAGAGGATGTTACAACAATGATTGTCTGCAGCAGCAGTAAAGCAAGGTGAAGGTTCCTGGCAACATTGGAACAAACAATAAGAGGCCGATTTATTAATAGCGTCAGGTAGCGACAGATGAGCGACAGTAGCGTTATTTTCACAGCGCCCGCTAGTATTCGCTGTGCTTGCCCGTTGTTCGGCTGTTGACAGCGACTCAGTCGGTGTGCGGTAATGTGGAATACGGGGTTAGGAGTCGCTGTTTGACAGGTTCCGCGCTGTATGGGAGCGCATGACAGCGAACGGCCATAGCGAACGGCTCCCAGCATATTCATTAACAAATCACGCTCAAAAAATTCTCGCGCTGTGAAATGCTTGTTTAAACCCCAGAGCGCTGGCGGCGATGGGTTAAAAGTAGTTTTTTAACCCCCAAACAACTATATTTTTGGAAAAAAAAAAAAAAAAGTTTTTCAAAACATTTTGTAATATGAATACATTAATATCAGACCTGTAATATCAATTCTGCACAAATTTTTTTTTTTTTTTTTACCTTAAAAAAAATATCTAACATTGCAGAAGTGGTCACAGAATTTTGGACATTTAAAAAAAAAAAAAAATTAAATAGCAATTAATTATGAATATTTAAAGATTGCTCCATTGAAATGCATTGGAGAGCGCCAGGTAGCGAGAGGTCATACCTGTCGCTGTTCAAGGTCGCTCGCTGGCGCTGTGGGCTGAGGCTGGAATAATGATGAATGATTCGCTGTCTGGCGCTAAGCAGGATCGGCTTGATAAATGTGTGATTGCGGAGGGGAGCCGGCGTTCTCGTGGCGGTGACCGTCATTACCGTTCGCTCACCATTCGCTACCTGGCGCTATCCCTTGTTAAATAAGGGCCTAAGTTATATCTTCCACGTGGTATCAAGGCCAAGTGACTCAGCTATCCATGAAAACATGGAAGTGCTCTGGACTGATAATGGGTGTGAACTGTGAAATACTGGTTTGTATCAGAACACAGTTTGTTTGACAAAGGCCTGGAGAGGATGTTACAACAATGATTGTCTGCAGCAGCAGTAAAGCAAGGTGAAGGTTCCTGGCAACATTGGAACAAACAATAAGATTGTCCCTGCACCACCCCACAGATTACAGATAATAGATTGGTGTGCAATAAAACGGTGTCCAAAAGACAAAGCAATTTGTGAACATATATGATATGTGGCCCAGTACCACAAAAAAGGGCACCAATAGTCTGCACCACCAATCTAAATAATCACAAGATCAGGCATGTATTATTAAATTCCAAATTCATTCATAAGTTTATTTGAAACATTAAAAATAAAGAGCTCGTACATAAATCATCTCTCCATGGGCGACTACCAAGCCAGAAAAAAGTGTCATCATGCAATATTGGAGTGCTGAATAATGCTAATACACTATCACATTTATAACCAAGACAAAATTCAAATAACTAATACATTCCATAGAATCCATAAAGTGCAAAACAACAAGAAATAGCAGCAAAGAATGATATATGTGCTTACTCAAACAACAACCCTAAAAATATCACCATATTAAGCCTGGCTGGGTCTCCCAAATGATTCCTGGTGCCCCTTTGCCCACGCGCTCCGTGGAGTAAACCACTTTTGTAAGGTGCCAAGAAAAAAGACCTGGCAACATTGAAGATAAAGTTCAGCAAACTGAGTTCTGAGGAGATTTGGAGATCAGGATTCGTGGAGGCTGATTCATTACTTACGCCAGGTATCGGCAGATGAGCGTCTGTATAGCGGCGCTTAGAGCGACCGCTAGTAGACGCTGTAAGCTGGTATTGGGCGCTGTAACAGAGCGCCTTGGTCGCTGTAGTAATTGATGAATGTGATGTATGTTGGGCGCTCTAACACTAGTTCAGCGCTGCAGCAAGCGAAAGGTAGCTCCAGCTCAGTGCGACCGACTCTCGGCGCTCCACACCATACTTATTAAAAAAGGACAAAAGAGGTAATTGCCAGCTAAGCACCAGGAAATTCAAAGAAAGTCCAATACTGCAGGCAGGGACTAGAGCGCTCACCTCCACAACGGTAGTAATCCAAAAACTTGCAAATGCCAGCCACGTAGTATGAACAATAAAAGTCCTTTTATTCCAAAACCATTTAAAAGCCTTCACAGCAGCACAAATTGGAGCAGCATAATCACGAGCGTCCTGTTACGTCTACGCGTTTCGGGCATCCGCCCTTACTCATGACAAAGGACAGCTCGCAAACAACATGATAATATACAACATAATTACAATATAATAAAAGACACCTGTGGATAAAGCGCAGAAATGTATATACCTTAATTAGGTGGCGTTACTTCAGTCTTGTGTCTCTATCCTCACGAGACCATACAAACAGCGTGCGCCGGCCAAGCCACGAATCAGAGGTAAGGTGCATACGTAGCTGTCTCTGACAGGACGCCACATAGAAACGACAGAAAAAAGGACACACACAGCGTCGGCGCTCTCAATCTGGTCGCTATAGCATAGAGCGCTAGACGCTTTGTGATTGAAGTCAAAAATTACTTTTTCTAGGCCAGGAGAGGTCACACAATGATTTGAGGGAAAAGAAACAGAAGAAAAGGAACATCCATTGAAACGTATAGGAGAACGACAGGTAATGCTTGGTGCTCTGGAAGCTAGAGCGCCGGCGCTATACACTGAGCCGCCTGTAATAATACATCGGACGCTACATGGCGCTGTTAGAGTCGCTCACCAGAATCGGCCACCATGCCGCTATGAGGCACTACCTGGCGCTAGCCCTTCATGAATAACTCTCTTAGGCCCTTATTTAACAAGGGATAGCGCCAGGTAGCGACTGGTGAGCGAACGGTAATGACGGTCACCGCCACGAGAACGCCGGCTCCCCTCCGCAATCACACATTTATCAAGCCGATCCTGCTTAGCGACTGAGAGAGCGCCAGATAGCGAATCATTCATCATTATTCCAGCCTCAGCCCACAGCGCCAGCGAGCGACCTTGAACAGCGACAGGTATGACCTCTCGCTACCTGGCGCTCTCCAATGCATTTCAATGGAACAATCTTTAAATATTCATAATTAATTTTTATTTATGGTTTTTTTTTTTTTTTGTTTAAATGTCAAAAATTCTGTGACCACTTCTACAATGTTAGATATTTTTTTTATGGTAAAAAAAAAAAAAAAAATTGTGCAGAATTGATATTACAGGTCTGATATTAATGTATTCATATTACAAACTGTTTTTAAAAACTTGTTTTTTTTGGTTTCAAAAAATATGGTGGTTTGGGGGTTAAAAAACTACTTTTAAGCCATCGCCGCCAGCGCTCTGGGGTTTAAACATGCATTTCACAGCGCGAGAATTTTTTGAGCGTGATTTGTTAATGAATATGGTGGGAGCCGTTCGCTATGGCCAGTCGCTATCATGCGCTCCCATACATTGCGGAACCTGTCAAATAGCGACTCGTCACCCAATAGTCAACATTACTGCACACCGACTGAGTCGCTATCAACTACCGAACAACGGCCAAGCACAGTGACTACTAGCGGGCGCTGTGAAAATACCGCTACAGTCGCTCAACTGTCGCTATCTGCCGCTGTTAATGAATCGGCCTCTTAGTGTCCTCAGCGTTGAGAAATACAGGTAGATCATTTTCCATCGTGCAGTACCATTAGGGAGGTGTGTGATTGGCTCCAAATTGATTTTGCAGTGGGGCCACACCCCCAAAGGTACAACCAATATCACTGTGGCCCTTATTCATCAAGCGATAGCGCCAGGTAGTGTCTGACGAGCGCCAGGTAGCGGCAGCTAACGGCGACTACCGACTCAAGTACGCCCGGCGGCGGTCACAATGACGCATTTATCAAGCAAAATGAGGCTAGCGCCGGCGAGAGCGACGGCTAGCGCGGCATTCATCATGAAGCCGCCTGGACCGAACTGCGCCGCTGCAAATTCCCTCACAGCGCCAGGTATGAGCTGTCGTTCCCTGGCGATGTCCAATGCATTTCAATGGAGCAATCTATAATTATTCATAATTAATTGGTATTAATTTTTTTTTTTATTTTTTTAATGTCAAAAAATCGGAGAACACTTCTGCAATGTTAGGATTTATTTTTAAGTAAAAAAAAAAATTAAAAAAAATATGTGCAGAATTGATCTTACAGGTCTGATATTAACGTATTCATATTACAAAATGATTCTAAAAACATGTATAATGTTACATTCAAAAAATATGGTTGTTTAGGGGTTAAAAACTAGTTAATACACATCGCCGCCAGCGCTCTGGGGTTTAAACAAGGAATGGACAGCGACAGCACATTCGGAGCGTGATTTGTTGATGAATATGAAGCTAGCTGTTCGCTCTGGCCATTCGTTGTCAGGTGCTCACATACAACGCTGGACCTGTGAAACAGCGACCCCCCAGCCCGTATTCAACATTACCGCACACCGACGGGGTCGCTGTCATCAAGCAAACGCCGGCCAAGCACAGCGAATACTGGCTGGCGCTGAAAAAATCACGCTACAGTCGCTCATCTGTTGCTACCTGGCGCTATTAATGAATCGGCCTCTAAGAACTTATCACAGAAGAACAAGGATGCCGGGAAGTGATGGCCGACACAGAGCCCTGATCTTAACATCTGAGTCTGTCTGGGACTACGGGAGGATCTGAGCAGCCTGACCTTCACAGAAGAGCTGTGCTTGGTTCTCCGAGATCTTTGGAACAATCTCCCTGCGGAGCTCTTTTAAAGTGGACCAAAAGCGGCCCCAAGACTCCAGGGCTGCCTGATTCCCTCCTCCCGGGGCATCTAGATTTGGGATGCTCCGCTTTGTGAAACCCCCTGAGGCTCATGTAAAACATACCTTCTCCCCGTTCCAACCGTGCATACATGATACGCGTCCGCCATCAGCTATACCCGTGCATGCATGATCCGTGCCCCTGCCAGGCATTTGTGATTGGCCGCCAAGGGCACGCACCATATTAGAGGGTAGCAGGGATGCGCCCATCGGTCCTTAGTCTTAGCCGATTTTGCCAAGCACAGCCGACCTCGCTGATTGGACGAGAACCCGGGCATGCGCCGTAGGACTGTGGAAAGGTTAGTTTACTCCCCGACCTGGGAGTTTCACGAAGCGGGGCATATCAAATCGGGTTGCCCCGGGGGCAAGGACCAAAACTCAGGATAGTCTCGCTCACTGCAGCGTTGTGTTGTTGTTAGAGCTCCCAACACGCATCATATTCATCAATGCCGGCCAAGTTACTTCAGCGACCGCAACGCTAGGTTACAACGCTCGATAACCGCTTACAGCGTCTTTTAGCGGTCGCTCTAAGCGCAGCTATAAAAAAGGAAAGAAAAAAACGCACCAGCTAGTGTCAAAGTACCTAGTAGTAACTGGTGTGCCTGGTTGGCAAGAAATTACAATAATCTCCAGAGCGTGGGATCCCACAAGACCCCAAAACAATGCCTAACCAAACAACTGGCACCACCACATACTCTTATAACAAAATATATTCAATTTATTATTCATCCAATACAAAAAAAGTTTAAAAACAATTAAAAACACACATCTCATGAGGGGGAGGACTACAAGAACACATGTATGCCTAGCACATTTATATACATACAATTATTAACCCCGTGTTGTCTTCAAAGACATCAGTATACAATATCAACCAGCTTATATAATGTGTCTAAACTATCCTATATACATCTATATACATACAATTATTAACCCCGTGTTATCTTCAAAGACATCAGTATACAATATCAACCAGCTTATATAATGTGTCTAAACTATCCTATATGCAATCCTATTTTATACAAATATACATCAGTAAAGTGCAATCCAGTGCTATCAGTATCACTCTACCCTAAAGAAGACACCGAGGGGGAAAAGACATAGAAAAACAGTGCAGTAAATCATAACATGTGCTATGTGTACTTCACCAGGCAGACATGCGCCGAGCGCCTCACCCCGTCCCAGCCAGCCAACGCGTTTCGTAACGGACCTCCCGTTACTTCATCTGGGCGCAGCTATACAGACACTCATCTGCCAATACGCGGCGCTAGTAGTGAATCAGCCTCCACATTTAGATTTCTCTTCTGTTCACTCATTTTGCATGTTGTCAAAGCGGACCTAAACCCACATTTGTATCTAGCATCCCCTGAATTGCTCCCGCCATGAAGAGAACCTTTTGCCAATTTTCACTGCCCCTGCTTCACTCTAATCTCAGATAATGGCGCCTGTTTTAGATGTAAAGCTCCGCCTCCTCCATTCAGCGCCACTGTTGTGTGTGGCAATGATGTCATAGCCACGCCTACGCAATGACTGATCCCCTGTCATCGGACAGGAAAAAATTGAGAATCAAAAAGCAAAAATATCCATTTCTATTTTCTACACCCTAAGAAGGGAATATCGGCAGGGGCTTTATTCATCAAGAGATAGCGGCAGGTAGCGCCTCGTAAGCAGCAGGCAGCGTCTGGTGACCACCGGGCACTGTACGCAATGCCACATTTATGAAGCCGATTCTGGTGAGCAATTCTTACAGCGTCACGTAGCGGCCGATTCATCATCACAGACGGCTCAGTGGATCCCTGCGGCGCTCTGGCTTCCAAAGCGCCTGGTATTACCGGTCGCTACCTGTCGCTCTCCCATATATTTCAATGGACGATACGTTTCTTCTCTTTAAACAGGGTTCTCTTTTAATATTTTTTTTGTTTTGTATCAAATAATTGTGTGACCTCTCCTGGCCTATTTAAATACATTTTTGAAAACTTTTTAGATTTTTTATATTTTTATGCAGAATTGTCATTACAGATCTGGTATTAAAGTGTTAAAGTCACAATGTAATAACAATGTCATTCCATATGTTTTCGCTTTGTTACTAGTGGATATGTGTTCAAAAACTTTAATCACACAGCATCTGGAGCTCTGGGCTACAGCAAGACAATATTTTGAGCGCCAACGCTGATGAATATGGTTATGCTCTGGGCTACAGCAAGACAATATTTTGAGCGCCAACGCTGATGAATATGGTTATGCTCTGGGCTACAGCAAGACAATATTTTGAGCGCCAAAGCTGATGAATATGGTTATGCTCTGGGCTACAGCAAGACAATGGCCCTTAATTAACAAGGGATAGCGCCAGGTAGCGACTGGTGAGCGAACGGTAATGACGGGCACCGCCACAAGAACGCCGGCTCCCCACCACAATCACACATTTATCAAGCCGATCCTGCTTAGTGACTGAGATAGCGCCAGATAGCGAATCATTCATCATTATTCCAGCCTCAGCCCACAGCGCCAGCGAGCGACCTTGAACAGCGACAGGTATGACCTCTTGCTACCTGGTGCTCTCCAATGCATTTCAATGGGACAATCTTTAAATAATCATAAATAATTGTTATTCTTTTTTTTTTTTTTTTTTTTTTTTTAAATGTGAAAAATTCTGTGACCACTTCTGCCATTTTAGATATTTTTTTAAGGTAAAAAAAAATGTAAAAAAAATTTGTGCAGAATTGATATTACAGGTCTGATATTAATGTATTCATATTACAAAATGTTTTTATAAACTTGTTTTTTTTTGGTTTCCAAAAATATGGTTGTTTGGGGGTTAAAAAAACTACTTTTAACCCATCGCCGCCAGCGCTCTGGGGTTTAAACATGCATTTCACAGCGCGAGAATTTTTGGAGCGTGATTTTTTAATGAATATGGTGGGAGCCGGTCGCTAGGGCCAGTCGCTATCATGCGCTCCCATACAGCGCGGAACCTGTCAAATAGCGACTCCTCACCCAATATTCAACATTACTGCACACCGACTGAGTCGCTGTCAACAACCGAACAACGGCCAAGCACAGCGACTACTAGCGGGCGCTGTGAAAATACTGCTACAGTCGCTCATCTGTCGCTACCTGCCGCTATTAATGAATCGGCCTCAATATTTTGAGCGCCGCTTTGTGAGGCTGTTTTTTTGATGAATATGGTTATGTCGCTCACACTGACCAGTCGCTCCCGTTCGCTCCCATATAGCGATGTACTGGTGTTATAGCGACTCACACATCAAATTCGCCAATGCCGCCAATGTTACTACAGCGACTGAGACGCTCCGTAATAGCGACTCACGGCCGACCACTAGCGGTGGCTCTTAGCGCCGCTGTAAAGACGCTCATCTGCCGTTACCTGGCGCTAGTAATGTAAAATGACAATCAGCACAGAGCAATGTGATCAAGAATTTAAGTCCGCTTTAAAGTGAATCCAAAATAAGAATAAATGCGTCCTCTTTGCATAAAATACACATCAAACTATAACCAATGTTTCCAATTTAAGCAGTACTCCACTGGCATGCAGAAGTTCAGATCCTCTTTAAAAAGATAAGGTGATCCTCATTCCAATCAATGTGTAAAAATTCAGCCTTAATGTGATCCCGCCACCACTACTATGCTCTTACCAGAAATATGGCTTTAATACACATTGGATGTAATGGATAACTCAGATGTCGCTCCTTCTCAAGGAATCACTGAAATAATACCCCCTTTAAGGGCAATGATTGTGCTCCACATAAATTCCATGTAAAGAGAAAGAAAATGACATAGTGCAACCCGCTAAAAGCAATGGGGCTTTAATAAACGGCCAAATATACACTCACAATAATTTTTTTTAAAACAAGCGCTTAAAATAATCCAGTATGACCAACTCACGCTACTCGATCCCCGGTCCTTCAAAGGGGAGAGTGTTCAATACCGCCGGCTCCACTAACGCATTTCGTCGCCCGCTGCGACTTTTACTAAGTGACTCTCTCTAAGTGACACTCTAAGTGACTAAGTGGCGCTAGTAATGAATCAGCCTGCCCATGTATTTCACACATTCAGTGGGTTTTGGTCCGCTTTAATTGATAACAACTCCTAACACTTCTATTTTCAAAAGCATTTTTCCTTTTGTAGCAAACTTTTGCAACAAATTTGTTGACTTCTAACGGATCGAAGGAACAAATAAAAACGTTTTCCTCGTCCTATCATGATTTTCTATGAATGAAAGCATGTTTCTTTGAAAAGCTAGAACATAATCTTCACCTAGACAGCAGCACAACCTATTAAATATTGACTTTCTTGTGAATGAAGTCCAGGGAGAGTCCATGTTGTGCTTGCAGTGCCTATCACACATACAGCGTGTTCTCAGCCGTGTATAATACTCCGTATCTTGCTCTTTAATTGCTAATCTCCGTCCCCGCAACAAGCCAGACAAGTGACTCCAGAGTCTGAGCGTTATCAATGGCGCTGAGTCACATGCGCACAAGACCAGACAAGGAACACATTAAATCATAACACCTATTATCTTTTTAATATATAAAAGTACTTTTCATGGCGCTGATATGCAATCGCTTGTGTGGCCCGAGCACTTCACTTGTTCTTGAGTTTGATAGGAAGTGGCCATTAATTGTGTTACTCTGCTCAGATCAAACAGGTTGAACAACAAAGTCATGGAAAGCCATGTAAACTTTATATCCCGAGATACTATTGCTGGAAGAAAAGGAAGACTATCGTGCCTCCTGTAGACTGGAAACTGTGCACCACTTTTAGGCGGGGGCATAGCTAGGGGGGGCATTTGCCCTGGCGCAGCAGGTCAGGGGGGACCTGAGAACAGGTAGGGAGCACTATTTCGAATCTTTGCCCCGGGTGCCAGAAACTCTAGTTACTGCTTTTAGGGGTTTACCGTATTTTTCGCCCTATAAGACGCACTTAAGTTTCCCAAAAAGTTGTGGGAAAATATCCATGCGTCTTATCGGGCGAAGGTGGGGAAAAAAATAAATAAAAAGCAGAAAGTTAACTCACCTTTCCACCGCTCGCGCTGTCCCGGAAGCCGCGAAGGCAGCCTTCTCTGCAGAGCCAGACACCCAGCCTGTTACAGTGGTGGGCGTGGCCGACGCTCGAGGTGTTTGAGTCCGGGTGTCTCTGTCTGCTGGCACCGCCGTGGAGAGGTGGCAGGGACAGTGCGAGTGTCAGGGAGCAGCTGCCCGCTGCTTGCACTGTCCCTGCCACCTCTCCACGGCGGTGCCAGCAGACAGAGACACCCGGACTCAAACACCTCGAGCGTCGGCCACGCCCACCGCTATTCCAAGCCAGTGTGTCTGTCTGAAGACGGCGAGGACAGCGCGGAGGATTGAAAGGTGAGTTTACTTTTTTTTCTCACTTTTTACTTTTGCCTATGGGGAATGGGAGGGGGGATGGAAATGCCACACTACCTATATGGGATGGGGAGGGGGGGGATGAATGCCACATTACCTATATGGGATGGGGAGGGGGGGTGAATGCCACATTACCTATATGGGATGGGGAGGGGGGTGAATGCCACATTACCTATATGGGATGGGGAGGGGGGGATGAATGCCACACTACCTATATGGGATGGGAAGGGGGGGGTGAATGCCACATTACCTATATGGGATGGGGAGGGGGGATGAATGCCACATTACCTATATGGGATGGGGAGGGGGGATGAATGCCACATTATCTATATGGGATGGGGAGGGGGGGATGGAAATGCCACATTACCTATATGGGATGGGGAGGGGGGGGTGAATGCCACATTACCTATATGGGATGGGGAGGGGGGGATGAATGCCACATTACCTATATGGGATGGGGAGGGGGGATGAATGCCACATTACCTATATGGGATGGGGAGGGGGGGATGGAAATGCCACACTACCTATATGGGATGGGGAGGGGGGGGGATGAATGCCACATTACCTATATGGGATGGGGAGGGGGGGATGAATGCCACATTACCTATATGGGATGGGGAGGGGGGATGAATGCCACATTACCTATATGGGATGGGGAGGGGGGATGGAAATGCCACACTACCTATATGGGATGGGGAGGGGGGGGGATGAATGCCACATTACCTATATGGGATGGGGAGGGGGGGATGAATGCCACACTACCTATATGGGGAATTGGAGGAGGGTGCCACACTGCCTATATGGAGAATAGGAAGGGGGGAATACCACGCTGCCTATGGGAATGGGATGAAGGCATCCCACACTGTCTATGGGAATGGGATAGGGGCATGCCACACTGCCTGTAATGGGGTGTTTTAGCACAACATTTAGCTTAGAATATTTTTTTTCTTATTTTTCTCCTCCAAATCCTGGGTGCGTCTTATATGGCGAAAAATACGGTATTTAAGAAAGGCTAAGGCCACGTGGTGCCAGGTAGTGTCAGGTCCCAGTGAAAAAGGTGTTCAGGCTGATTCATCACTAACGCCAGGTAGCAACAGATGAGCGTCTGTAGCAGGCATTTTCAGAGCGCCCGCTAGTAGTTGCAGTGCTCGGCCGTGGGTCGCTACTTCATAGCGACTCAGTCGCTGTGCAGTAATGTTGAATACATTGTGAGGAGTCGCTATTTGACCAGTACAGCGCTGTATGGGAGCGCATGTTAGCGACTGCTCATAGCGACCGACTCACACCATATTCAGCAAAAAAACAGCCTCACAAATCTCAGGAGCTGAAAAATACTTGTTTGAAGCCCAGAGCGCAGGAGGCGGTGTGTTTAAAGTCTGTTTTCCAGCATCTATCCACTAGTAACAAAGCGAAAACATATGGAATTACATTATAACAACATTGTAACATGAACACTTTAATGCCAGACCTGTAATGTCATTTCTGAAGAAATATATGAAAAATTAAAAATTTGTCAAAATACTGCTTATTCAATGCCAGAAGAGGTCACAGAATTATTTGAGATTTTTTGAAAAAAAAACAAAAACACAGTTTAAAGAGAAGAAAAGTATCGTCCATTGAAATGTATGGGAGAGCGACAGGTAGCGAGAGGTCATAGGAATTACATTGGGGACATTTGAAAGACATGACATGGCACACAATTACACATTTATCAAGCTGAATCTGTTTAGCGACTGGGATAGCGCCATGTAGCGTCTGATTCATCATTTTCACAGCCTCAGTGAACAGCGCCGGCGTTCAGCCTTGCACAGCGCCAGGTATGACCTCTCGCTACCTGACGCTCTCCAATACATTTCAATAGACGAACCTTTTCTTCTCTTTAAACTGGGTATTTGTTTTTTTTAATTTTCAAAAAATCACAATCAAAATTCTGTGACC
Organism: Gastrophryne carolinensis; assembly: GCA_027917425.1. NCBI lineage: Eukaryota > Metazoa > Chordata > Amphibia > Anura > Microhylidae > Gastrophryne > Gastrophryne carolinensis. The sequence continues at coordinate 457,498,896 of CM051237.1, forward strand.
TCTCCTGGCATTGAATAAGCAGTTTTTTCGCATTTTTTTCATTTTTTATCTATCTTATCCGTTGCTTGTCCGTCACCGAAAAGGTACGTTCTTCAGAAATGACATTACAGGTCTGCCATTAAAGTGGACCAACACCCAGGATTTTCACTATCCTGGGTGTTGGTCCACTTCAGTGGGGCATCCGAGATCAGGATGCCCCGCTGTGTGAAACCCCCCCCAAAAGCTCCAAAAAACGTACCTTTTCGGCGACGGACAAGCGACGGATAAGCCTCCACTGCCGCCGCCTCCCGCGCGTCCCTCTTGCAGGGGCACAAACGGCCGGCGCGGGCACGCGCACTGCTAGAGGGGCGCGCGGGAGGCGGCGGTGGCTGATCCGTCGCCGATAAGGTAAGATTTTTTGGGGATTTTGGGGGGGGGTTTCATCCCGCGGGACATCCCGATCTCGGATGCCCCGCGGTGAGGGAGGTGATCGGCCCGGGAATCTTATATATCACCCCTGGGTGTTGGTCCACTTCAAAGTGTTCATGTTACAATGTTGTTACAATGTAATTCCATATGTTTTCGCTTTGTTACTAGTGGATAGATGCTGAAAAACAGACTTTAAACACACCGCCTCCTGCGCTCTGGGCTTCAGAGAAGCATTTTTCAGCGCCAGAGATTTGTGAGGCTGTTTTTTTGCAGAATATGGTGTGAGTCGGTCGCTATGAGCAGTCGCTAACATGCGCTCCCATACAGCGCTGTACTGGTTAAATAGCGACTCCTCACAATGTATTCAACATTACTGAACAGCGGCTGAGTTGTTATGAAGTAGCGACCCACGGCCGAGCACTGCGACTACTAGCGGGCGCTCTGAAAATGCCTGCTACAGACGCTCATCTGTCGCTACCTGGCGTTAGTGATGAATCAGTCTGATTTATTTAATTTTTATTTCCCAATGTCATTCCATGTGTTTTTTCTTGGTCACCATTTTTTTTTGTATTGCACATGGCGCTGTATGCCTGAATATCATGGTTTCACAGCGCTTCACATGTTAAATACGAATGATTTCTGGCCCTTCCCACCGGCACTTCCTGACGCTATCTCTATTGTAAAAAAAAAACAGACACAGCGCCACGGGTAGCCTACAGCGCCGAACACTTACAGTGCCATCTGCCTGTGGTTGGCATTGCAGCTGAGACGCTAATAGTGTCTCTCTGCAGACACTCAAGTGGCGCTAGGAGGCGCTAGTGATAAATTGCCCTCTGCAAATACCAGTTCAGCGGCTTCCCGTACTGCACATGTTGCCTCAACCTCTGTTCTTCATGCAGCTCAGAAATGTGACACTTGGGCCCTTATTTAACAAGGAATAGCGACAGGTAGCGACTGGTGAGCGGCCGGTAATGACGGGCACCGCCACGAGAACGCCGGCTCCCCACCACAATCACACACATTTATCAAGCCGATCCTGCTTAGCGACTGAGATAGCGCCAGATAGCGACTCATTCATCATTATTCCAGCCTCAGCCCACAGCGCCAGCGTCCGACCTTGAACAGCGACAGGTATGACCTCTCGCTACCTGGCGCGCTCCAATGCATTTCAATGGAACAACCTTTAAATATTCATAAATAATTGTTATTAATTTTTTTTTTTTTTTTTTTTGAAATGTGAAAAATTCTGTGACCACTTCTGCCATTTTAGATTAAGGTAAAAAAAATAATTAAAAAAATTGTACAGAATTGATATTACAGGTCTGATATTAATGTATTCATATTACTAAATTATTTAAAAAACTAGTTTTTTTTGGTTTCCAAAAATATGGTTGTTTGGGGGTTAAAAAACTACTTTTAACCCATCGCCGCCAGCGCTCTGGGGTTTAAACATGCATTTTACAGCGTGAGAATATTTTGAGCGTGATTTTTTAATGAATATGGTGGGAGCCGGTCGCTAGGGCCAGTCGCTATCATGCGCTCCCATACAGCGCGGAACCTGTCAAATAGCGACTCCTCACCCAATATTCAGCATTACGGCAAACCGACTGAGTCGCTATCAACTACCGAACAACGGCCAAGCACAGCGACTACTAGCGGGCGCTCTGAAAATGCCGCTACAGTCGCTCAACTGTTGCTACCTGCCGCTGTTAATGAATTGGCCTTCCCGGATGTCCATCCTCTAGAGCAGCGGTACTCAACTGGCGGACCGGGGTCCGAATGCGGACCTCGGTGCCAGATTTTCGGACCCCTTCCATGTAGCCCTGCACTCAGTTGCTTATGTGTTGCTATGCTCAGAGCTGCCCCCTGATCAGCTGCCCCTTGATATAGCGATGTAGTGCTTAGTCTCCCTGGCACCTTCACCTCTCATGGGATGCCTGTTAATGGACCTATACAAAAAGTGGTTGAGTACCCCTGCTCTAGAGGATACCTGAAAATTCTAAACTGAGCTGAATACTCACTCCCCTGGGCTGCAGAGCTGGCAGCGATTGTTGTTGACATCCCTCCATTAGGCGCTTAAACCGGACCTTCAGCGTGATTTAATGAAAAGCCCAAACTCTTAAAAAACGGTTCCCCAGCATCTAAAATTAATATATTTTACGTTTCTAGTCACTAACTAATTATTCATTCCCCCACTGGGCTGCAACTCTGTTCAGGACTTTAGGATACGGGCGCTGCCATCTTGACTCAGAAGCATCACACTTACCGAGGAGAGGAGAGCGGGATAAAGTACAGGGGGGCAGGTTATAGCTGTGCTTTGCTCAGACAGATCAGAGCTGGGGTCAGGTAAAGGTCAGCAGTCCCAGAATGCAGAGCAGCACAGTCAGGAGGCACTTCCTGTTTGCAGGCTGCCTGATAAGATGGCGGCTTCCATGAGCTGCCATCTTGGATGTTTAAAGGCTCATAACATGCAGTAGATGCAGGTAGGATGATTTTTAATGTGAGCAATCTGTATGTACAGGGTGTGGGAAACATATAAGATAGGCTCTTATTCAGGGTGAAGGTCCGGATTAATGTAGGCAATCTGTATGTACAGGGTGTGGGAAACATATAAGATAGACTCTTATTCAGGGTGAAGGTCCGCTTTAACACAGTACACCTACCCACCAAACCAATTTGGCTGCTGGCAGTCCATATGCTGCGCTAGTTACCCTGCAGCAGGTTCTGGCCTGCAATAGAGTCTCGGTCGGCCCCTTATGATGTGACTCCTTACCTAGTGACCTGGTGCTACCACCAAAAAATAGAAACCACAAAATAATAATAGAAGGAATGACAGAAATAAAGAGAAGAAAAGAATAAAAGGAGAAAAAAATAAAAAGCAGGGCGAAAGAGATAAATGGAATGACAAAAAAGAAAGAATAGATGGAAAGAAATAAAGAAGTATAAAAAATGGAAAGAAACAAAGAACAAAAGCAAAATATGAATGACAGAAACAAAAAAAGAGAACGAATGAATGGCAGAAAAAAATAAAAAAAGGAAATAACAGAAAAAAGAGAGAAGGAATGGGAGAAAGAAAGAGAACGAAAGAATGGAAAATAAAAGGAATGCAGAATAAAAAAGAAAGCAGGAAAAATAGAGAGAGAGAGGGAATGCGAAAAAAAGAAGAGATGGAAAAAATAAAGAGGAGGAATCACAGAAAGAATAGAATGAATGACAGAAAAGATAATATAAGAACATATGAAATAAAAAAATGTAATTGAAAAATAAACAGATGAAAGAAAGAAAGAAAGAAAGAGAAGGAAATTAACAGAGAATAGAGGAACTGAAATAATAGAAGGCAAGATGAAAGATGGAAAAAAAGAAAGCAGGAAAAAGAGCGAGAGAAGGAATGAGAAAAAAGAAGAGATGGACAAAATTAAAGAGGCTGAATCACAGAAAGAATAGAATGAATGACAGAAAAAATAATAGAAGGAAATATGAAAGAAAAGAATGTAATGGAAAAATTAACAGATGAAAGAAAGAAAGAAAGAAAGAAAGAAAGAAAGAAAGAAAGAAAGAAAGGAATAGAAGGAAATTAACAGAGAACAGAAGGACTGAAATAATAGAAGACAAGATAAAAGATGGAAAAAAAGAAAGAAAGAAAGAAAGAACGAAAGAAAATTGGCAAAAGTGGAGGTGAAGGAATGAAACAAAGAGATTCAGTAATAGCGGCAGGTAGCGACAGTTGAGCGTCTGTAGCGGTATTTTCACAGCGCCCGCTAGTAGTCGCTGTGCTTGGCCATTGTTCGGTTGTTGATAGCGACTCAGTCGTGTGCAGGAATGTTGAATACGGGGTGAGGAGTCGATAGCGACTGGCCCTAGCGACCGGCTCCCACCATATTCATTAACAAATCACGCTCAAAAAATTATCGCGCTGTAAAATGCATGTTTAAACCCCAGAGCGCTGGCGGCGATGGGTTAAAAGTAGTTTTTTAACCCCCAAACCACCATATTTTTGGAAACAAAAAAAAACAAGTTTTTAAAATAATTTAGTAATATGAATACATTAATATCAGACCTGTAATATCAATTCTGTACATTTTTATTTTTTTTACCTTAAAAAAATTATCTAAAATGGCAGAAGTGGTCACAGAATTTTTCACATTTAAAAAAAAAAAAAAAAAAAAACAATTAATAACAATTAATTATGAATATTTAAAGATTGTTCCATTGAAATGCATTGGAGCGCGCCAGGTAGCGAGAGGTCATACCTGTCGCTGTTCAAGGTCGGACGCTGGCGCTGTGGGCTGAGGCTGGAATAATGATGAATGAGTCGCTATATGGCGCTATCTCAGTCGCTAAGCAGGATCGGCTTGATAAATGTGTGATTGTGGTGGGGAGCCGGCGTTCTCGTGGCGGAGCCCGTCATTACTGGCCGCTCACCAGTCGCTACCTGTCGCTATTCCTTCATAAATAAGGGCCCAAGTAAGCAAGAGAGAAATGGGGGCTGCCCAGAGTAGAAGAATGAGGGGGCCCCAGCACCTGCCCGGGTACACCCAGTGCTGATGTCTGCCTTGGAGCACAGACCTGGGAAGCCTGTTGCCCATTTTTCAGGCTTTCCAGTGAACCTCCAGCTATTTATCATCTCTAATCAGGCTGCGCAGGAAGGTGGGGAACTCAGTGGCCCCTGAGGGCTGTTGTGGGAGTTTATAGTGGACATTCACTTTAAGAGATAATGCTTTAAACATGACTAATAAAGTAAAGACTGAGAAACTCTTTGCTGTAACCTTGTGCAGTAGGTTAGTTTATACATCAGTTGATATAAGAGGCTTTATGGTGTTAGTAATGAGCGCCATTATTTCTCCCTGCATCTTGCAAGTCATTTGCAATGTGTAATGGGTGAGTTTACCTGTCAATGGCGGCATTAAAGCAGATCAACGCTGGTTTAGAAGATCTAGTGCTGGAGCAGATGAGGATACACTATGTGAAAGGCTTGTGAGGCAGTAAGAAACGCGGGCTGAAATCTTTCATCCCTTATCTGGCCATGATTTGGGCAATTGTCCTCTCTTAAAGTGGACCAACACCCAGGGGTGATCGGCCCGGGAATCTATAAGATTCATAAATGTGGTTTTGCGTCCAGCGCCCACCAGACGCTGCCTGCCGTTACGAGGCGCTACCTGTCGCTATCCCTTCATGAATAACCCCCCTAGTAGTCTATGTACTGTATGTTCTACTCTATCTGTAATCACTATTTTGTACAGTGCTACGGAATATGATAGCGCTTTATAAATAAATAAATAATACTAATAACTTGGTCTCCTCAATATCTGGGGTTCGGTTTATTTGAGTGTTCCAGCACACGGAGATAAGGTAAGGTAAAATCCAATTCAGGTATAGTGAGGATTAGGTCAGCACACCGTGCACATAAAACAACTCATAGTAAATATCACATGACCACTGATCACAATAAATGCATTTTGCATAGCTGTGCCACACTATGCCACCGTGTGCCAGCTAAGCTTAGAAGCAAAGACTCATATTTACTGGTACTAGTACTGCATAGTCAGGCTCAGCATAGCTCACACTGCGGATGCCACACTGCCTATATGGGGAATGGGAGGGGGGGATGCCACACTGCCTATATGGGGAATGGAAGGGGGAATGCCACACTGCCTATATGGGGAATGGGAGGGGGGGATGCCACACTGCCTATATGGGGAATGGAAGGGGGAATGCCACACTGCCTATATGGGGAATGGGAGGGGGGGATGCCACACTGCCTATATGGGGAATGGAAGGGGGAATGCCACACTGCCTATATGGGGAATGGGAGGGGGGGATGCCACACTGCCTATATGGGGAATGGAAGGGGGAATGCCACACTGCCTATATGGGGAATGGAAGGGGGGAATGCCACACTGCCTATATGGGAAATGGGAGGGGGAATGCCACACTGCCTATATGGGGAATGGGAGGGGGATGCCACACTGCCTATATGGGGAATGGGAGGGGGAATGTCACACTGCCTATATGGGAAATGGGAGGGGGAGAATGTCACACTGCCTATGGGAATGGGAGGGGGGAATGCCACACTGCCTATATGGGGAATGGGAGGGGGAATGTCACACTGCCTATATGGGGAATGGGAGGGGGATGCCACACTGCCTATATGGGAAATGGGAGGGGGATGCCACACTGCCTATAGGGGAAATGGGAGGGGGATGCCACACTGCCTATATGGGGAATGGGAGGGGGAATGTCACACTGCCTATATGGGGAATGGGAGGGGGATGCCACACTGCCTATATGGGGAATGGGAGGGGGAATGTCACACTGCCTATATGGGGAATGGGAGGGGGATGCCACACTGCCTATATGGGGAATGGGAGGGGGAATGTCACACTGCCTATATGGGGAATGGGAGGGGGATGCCACACTGCCTATAGGGGAAATGGGAGGGGGATGCCACACTGCCTATAGGGGAAATGTGAGGGGGATGCCACACTGCCTATATTGGAAATGGGAGGGGGATGCCACACTGCCTATAGGGGAAATGGGAGGGGGATGCCACACTGCCTATATGGGAAATGGGAGGGGGAATGTCACACTGCCTATATGGGGAATGGGAGGGGGATGCCACACTGCCTATATAGGAAATGGGAGGGGGATGCCACACTGCCTATATTGGAAATGGGAGGGGGATGCCACACTGCCTATAGGGGAAATGGGAGGGGGATGCCACACTGCCTATAGGGGAAATGGGAGGGGGATGCCACACTGCCTATATGGGGAATGGGAGGGGGATGCCACACTGCCTATATGGGAAATGGGAGGGGGATGCCACACTGCCTATAGGGGAAATGGGAGGGGGATGCCACACTGCCTATATAGGAAATGGGAGGGGGATGCCACACTGCCTATATTGGAAATGGGAGGGGGATGCCACACTGCCTATATAGGAAATGGGAGGGGGATGCCACACTGCCTATATGGGAAATGGGAGGGGGAATGTCACACTGCCTATATGGGGAATGGGAGGGGGATGCCACACTGCCTATGGGAATGGGAGGGTGATGCCACACTGTCCATGAGGAATGGATGGGGGAGAATACCACACTGCCTATGGGAAGGGGAAATGCCACATTGCCTATAGTAATGGGAGGGGGAATGCCACACTGCCTATGTGAATGGGAGGAAGAATGGCACACTGCCTTTGGGAATTGAAGGGGGGATGCCACGCTGCCTATGGGAATGAGAGGGGGGATGCCAAACTGCCTATGGGAATGGGGGGGTGCCACACTACCTATATGGGGAATGGGAGGGGGGAATGCCACACTGCTTATGGGAATGCGAGAGGGGATGCTAAACTGCCTATGGGAATGGGGGGGGGGTGCATCACTACCTATATGGGGAATGGGAGGGGGAATGCCACACTGTCCATGAGGAATGGATGGGGGAGAATACCACACTGCCTATGGGAAGGGGAAATGCCACATTGCCTATAGTAATGGGAGGGGGAATGCCACACTGCCTATGTGAATGGGAGGAAGAATGGCACACTGCCTTTGGGAATTGAAGGGGGGATGCCACGCTGCCTATGGGAATGAGAGGGGGGATGCCAAACTGCCTATGGGAATGGGGGGGTGCCACACTACCTATATGGGGAATGGGAGGGGGGAATGCCACACTGCTTATGGGAATGCGAGAGGGGATGCTAAACTGCCTATGGGAATGGGGGGGGGGTGCATCACTACCTATATGGGGAATGGGAGGGGGAATGCCACACTGTCCATGGGGAATGGGGGGGAGAATACCACACTGCCTATGGGAATGGGAGGGGGGAATGCCACACTGCATATGGGGAATGGGGGGGAGAATGCCACTCTGCCTGTAATGGGGGGATTCTGCACCATGCCTATTATTTGGTTCTTGGGGGGGATGGTGTTTTAGCACAACATTTGTTTCAGAATATTTATTTTCTTATTTCCTAGGGGCATCCTATAGGCAGGTGCGTCTTATATGGTTAAACATACGGTAGCTATTAGAAAAAGTAAAAAGGTGTTTTTAAAAGGTGTTTAAATGCATGGGGTGACAAATACTGTGAGTGAATGTGCTAATAGTTACAAGTGATTAGAAATAGATTTAAAAATGATTTAGGTATAGATTTAAAAATGTTGTTTTTTATATACATATTATTTGTCCTTTGTAAGCCCTTACAAAAAAGGTCCGAACATTGCTAAATAATGTGTTATAATCAAAAATGGATTTAGATGAAAAAGAAAATAATGTGCTTCACAGCCTTGCCATTGTGTTCTATGGGAGTGAGCCTTGCTGTGCCAGCATGGCCTTTTATAGGAAGATTTGGGGGGCATTCTGCCACACTGCTTGTTATAGGGAGATTGGGGGGATTCTGCCCATCAACAAAAAAATCCTTACCCTGGCTGGTAGCCGGGATCCATAAATTTCATTGGCGCACAGAGCAGGGGAATCCCCCCTACACTGCCTGTTATAGGGGGATTGGGGAGTTTCTGCATACTGCCTGTTAAAGGGGGATTGGGGGGATTCTGCACACCTGTTATAGGAGGATTTTGGGTGATTTATCTTTTATAGGAGGATTGGGGGGATTCTGCACTCTACTTGTTATAGGGGGATTGTGGGGATTCTTCACATAGACTTTTATAGGAGGATCGGGGAGGGGGGGGGGTTGTCACACTGCTTGTTATAGGGGAACTGGGGGGGATTCTGTCACATTGCTTCTTATAGGGGGATTGGGAGGGATTCTGCACATTTGGTTCAGAATATTATTTTCTTATTTTCCTCCTCTAAACTGTAGGTGCGTCTTAAACTCTGAAAAAAATGGTATGTAGCTACCGCTAGCTGCTCTCCCTACTTTACCCAGTCACAATCTATTACTTGCACACCGGCAATAGTTCTTGGTGAATTTAGAGGCCGATTCATTAACAGCGGCAGGTAGCGACAGTTGAGCGACTGTAGCGGCATTTTCAGAGCGCCCGCTCGTAGTTGCTGTGCTTGGCCGTTGTTCGGTAGTTGATAGCGACTCAGTCGGTTTGCCATAATGTTGAATATTTGGTGAGGAGTCGCTATTTGACAGGTTCCGCGCTGTATGGGTGCACATGATAGCGACTGGCCCTAGCGACCGGCTCCCACCATATTCATTAAAAAATCACGCTCAAAAAATTCTCGCGCTGTGAAATGCATGTTTAAACCCCAGAGCGCTGGCGGCGATGGGTTAAAAGTCGTTTTTTAACACCCAAACAACCATATTTTTGGAAACCAAAATAAACACGTTTTTTAAATAATTTAGTAATATGAACACATTAATATCAGACCTGTAATATCAATTCTGTACATTTTTTTTATTTTTTTTACCTTAAAAAAATAATCTAACATGGCAGAAGTGGTCACAGAATTTTTCACATTTAAAAAAAAAAAATGAATAACAATTAATTATGAATATTTAAAGATTGTTCCATTGAAATGCATTGGAGAGCGCCAGGTAGCGAGAGATCATACCTGTCGCCGTTCAAGGTCGGACGCTGGCGCTGTGGGGTGAGGCTGGAATAATGATGAATGAGTGGCTATATGGCGCTATCTCAGTCGCTAAGCAGGATCGGCTTGATAAATGTGTGATTGTGGTGGGGAGCCGGCGTTCTCGTGGCGGGGCCCGTCATTACCGGCCGCTCACCAGTCGCTACCTGTCGCTATTCCTTCATAAATAAGGGCCTAAGTTATTTGTACTCTAAGCTTAAACCATGGGTTTAGTTAGAGAAGGAGTCTGAGCTGGTTTCCTAAGCAGCTGCATAATCCCAAAATAGATAAAAAGTTAATTAGTAGGTTTTTGTTCCTGTTAGAACAGGTTTCAGAGCTTTCATATTGCCGAAGAAATAAAACAACTTTTAATTGTGCATTTTAAAATCAAATGGACCTGAGAAGTGGGTCCCAGCAATGTATTTCACGTGAATCATAGCGAGCAACAAGCTGGCTGCTGTCCAATGTAAAGGGGTCGGTCCAGTGACAGGTGCAAAACTTACTTTCGGTGACAGGTATAAAACTTCTTGTTTTGGAGAAAGAAGTACACAGGTAAAAAATGAAACACGTGGAGGCTGATTCATTACTAGCGCCAGGTATCGGCAGATGAGCGTCTGTACAGTGGCACTTAGAGCGACCGCTAGTATATGCGGTGATCGGCTATCGGGCGCTGTAACAGAGCGCCTCATTCGCTGTAGTAACCTGGCCGGCATTGATGAATGTGATGTATGTTGGGCGCTCTAACACCAGTACATCACTGCAGGGAGCGAGAGGTAGCGACTGATCAGAGCGTCCTCCTCGGCGCTCCACAACGGGCAGGCTGATTCATCACTAACGCCAGGTAGCGACAGATGAGCGTCTGTAGCAGGCATTTTCAGAGCGCCCGCTAGTAGTCACTGTGCTCAGCCGTGGGTCGCTACTTCATAGCGACTCAGTCGCTGTCTAGTAATGTTGAATACAGTGTGAGAAGTCGCTATTTGACCAGTACAGCGCTGTATGGGAGCGCATGTTAGCAACTGCTCATAGCGACCGACTTACACCATATTCAGCAAAAAAACAGCCTCACAAATCTCTGGCGCTGAAAAATGCTTGTTTGAAGCCCAGAGCGCAGGAGGCGGTGTGTTTAAAGTCTGTTTTTCAGCATCTATCCACTAGTAACAAAGCGAAAACATATGGAATTACATTGTAACATGAACACTTTAATGCCAGACCTGTAATGTCATTTCTGAAGAAATATATAAAAAATAAAAAAAATGTGAAAAAACTGCTTATTCAATGCCAGGAGAGGTCACAGAATAATTTGAGATTTAAAAAAAAAAACAAAAAAACAAAACAAAAACACAGTTTAAAGAGAAGGAAAGGATCGCCCATTGAAATGTATGGGAGAACGACAGGTAGCGAGAGGTCATACCTGGCACTGTGCAAGGCTGAATGCCGGTGCTGTTCGCTGAGGCTGGGAAAATGATGAATCTGACGCTACATGACGCTATCCCAGTCGCTAAACAGATTCTGCTTGATAAATGTGTAATTGCGTGCCGTGTCCGGCGTTCACCAGTCGCTACCTGTCGCTACCTCTCAGTAACCAGCCACTACCTGACGCTATCCCTTTATGAATAAGGCCCATATTCAACAAAAAAACAGACTCACACAGCGTCGGCGCTGTAAACTTGTTCGCTGTAGCATAGAGCATCAACACAGCAAAAGTGTGGTGCACCTCGAAAGAATACTAGTTAAAGTAACCCGGCGTGCTCACCAAATACAAATCCAAGCATGTAAAAAATGGAATGTGGGACAATAAGTCCCAGCAACCATCAAAAAAGGGAGCACAACCATAAACACATTTACATAATGATTTTATTCCAAAAACACTGTACAGGCAATTAAAAACAATTAAAATGTATGCTGACCCACACTAGCGAGCTACTCCTCTACATTACCCACAAGAGAATTGCATAACACATCAATTATATAGGTTAGATAGATGTATTCATCAATGATACACAAGAGCTGACAGAACTGGTTGAATACATCTATCTAACCTATATCATTGATGTGTTATTGTCACGGACCGGGTGGAGCAGACTCGGGTGTGGATCCGCTTTAACTGTGGGACCGATGGCGGGTACCGTGTCAGGGGAGCGGAGTCTAAGGGGCCACCGGTATTCACCAGAGCCCACCGCAAGGCAGGTTGGTCTTGTGCGGCGAGTGACCCCCAGGTCGCTACCCCCCAACAGCGGCCCAGTCCCACAGTCAGCCGAGGTTCAGCGAGGTACATAAGTGGCAGGCAAAAGGCGTAGTAAGTACAGGCAGAGATCGGGGCTGGCAGCACAGGTTCGCGGTAAAGGTGAGTAGCCGAGGTCGGGGCAGGCAGCAAAGGTTCAGAGTCGGGGACAGGCAGAGGTCGGTACACGGGTGAGCAATCCAAGAATGTCTGACTTTCAACAAGCATGGAGAGACCAAGATCCGGCACTGAAGGAAGGAAGTGGCTCTTTAAATAGGAGAAGTGGATGCAGGCTTGGATGACCAAGCACCAATCAGTGCTGTACAGGCCCTTTAAATCTCAGGAATCTAGTGCGCTCGCCCTCTAGTGGACGGAGACGTGCGCGCACCTGAGCATGCGAGAAGGAAGCATGGGGGGGGAAGGGCGGCAGCTGAATGCAGCCATGAGGAAGTGCTGCAAGAAGGATGACGGCTGCATGCAGCCATGGAGGTAAGTGAAGTGCTGCTAGATGGACGTGCAGCGCTCACCCTAACAGTTATGCAATTCTCTTGTGGGTAATGTAGAGGAGTAGCTTGCTAGTGGGGGTCAGCATACATTTTAATTGTTTTTAATTGTCTGTACAGTGTTTTTGGAATAAAATAATTACTGCATTTTTCGCCCTATAAGACGCACTTATTTTCCCCAAAAGTGTGTGTGTGTGTGTGTGTGTGTGTGTGTTGGGGGGGGGGGGGGGGGGGATGGAATGTCTGTGCGCCTTATCGGGCGAATGTAAAAAAAAAAAAAAAACTCACCCAGCCTATGGGGGGAGAGGGGGATGCCACACAGCCTATAATAATGGGGGGGAGGGGGAATGCCACACAGCCTATACTAATGGGGGGAGGGGGAATTACACACAGCCTATGGGGGGGAGAGGGGGATGCCACACAGCCTATAATAATGGGGGGGAGGGGGAATGCCACACAGCCTATACTAATGGGGGGGAGGGGGGATGCCACACAGCCTATACTAATAGGGGGAGGGGGGATGCCACACAGCCCAAGGGGGGAGAGGGGGATGCCACACAGCCTATACTAATGGGGAGGAGGGGGAATGCCACACAGCCTATACTAATGGGGGGGAGGGGGAATGCCGCACAGCCTATGGGGGGAAAGGGGGATGCCACACAGCCTATACTAATGGGGGGAGGGGGATGCCACACAGCCAATGGGAATGGGGGGAGAGGGATGCCACACAACCTATGGGAATGGAGGAGAGGGATGCCACACAGCCAATGGGAATGGGGGGAGAGGGATGCCACACAGCCAATGGGAATGGGGGGGAGAGATGCCACACAGCCTATACTAATGGGGGGAGGGGGATGCCACACAGCCAATGGGAATGGGGGGGTGCACTCTGCCTATATGGGAATGGGAGGGGGGATGCCACACTGAGTATACGGGGAATGGGAGGGGGGGAATCCCACACTGCCTATATAGGGAATGGGAGGGGGATGCCACACTGGGTATACAGGGAATGGGATGGGGGCATGCTACACTGTCTATGGAATGGGGGCATTCCACACTGCCTATGGGAATGGGATAGGGAAATGCCACACTGTCTGTAATGGTGCGTTTTTGGTTTAAAATATTTTTTTTCTTATTTTTCTCCCCCAAATCCTAGGTGCGTCTTATGGGCACAAAATATGGTATGTAAATGTGTTTATGGTTGTGCTCCCTTTTTTGATGGTTGCTGTCCCACATTCCATTTTTTGCAGCATAGAGCACCAGACGCTGTGTGATTAAATTATTTGAGAGGAAACAAAAAATTGAAACATTAAAGAGATTAGAAGGAAGGTCCATTGAAATGTATGGGAGAGCGACAGGTAGCAACAGGTAAGACATGTCGCTCTGGAAGCTATACGCTGAGCCGTCTGTAATGATGAATCATACGCTACATGGCGCTGTTAAAGTCACTCACCAGAATCGAGTTCATAAATGTGGTATTGCGCACAGCGCCCGGCGTTCACCAGACGCTGCCTTCCACTACGAAGCACTACCTGGCGCTAGACCTTCATGAATAAACCCCATAGTGCACTTTATATACCTGGGGTGACAGGACTACAAGAAAGGCAGGCAGCTGACTGCTGAGTCCTGTGGTGCCCCCTGCACTGTACTGGAGTACACCCGGTCCGATATCTGTGAGTTTTACAATGTCTTGTTATGTAGGGGATTTGTTAAGTATTAGAAAACTAAAAAAGTAACCCCTCGCATGTCCCAGGAGCACCCGTGGTGTTTATTGCTTTCCCAGCACCCCAGCCGTGCTGCTGACATAACCACCCACAATGCAAAGTGGCAGGAAGCCCAGAGATACCTCTTTTTTGCAGGCTAATGGCAGATCCATGGGACACCATTGAGGGCAGAAATTGGAGCATGTCAGGATATACAAAAAGGTAAATTAATTTTTATGTGCAGCAATCTGAATTGCCCTGGGGAGAGAAGCATATGAGCACTGCTTCTTGTAGGGGGGTTCAGTTTAATGTTTCGGGTCTTGGGTGTATTTGTATTTGCTATCCTTGATGACCAAGTAAGTATAGGATACTATGGGCCTGATTTATCAAGCACTTCTGCCAGACAGTGCCACATCGGTGCAATTTAGAGTAGTAAAAATTATAATAAAATAATGTTTTTCGCACTTGCGCAAGAAGTACATTTACTGAAACATAAGCAGGGCAGAAACATGCTTAAAAATTGATAAATAATTTTTTGCATTACTTTAATTTGCATTGAAATTGTCTGGCAGAAATGCTTGATAAATCAGGATATATATATATATATATATATATATATATATATATATATATATATCACTTCAGAAGGTTCACTGTTATTCACCAAGTACATTGGAGATGAACAAGGACATTTTTTAGGTGTGCATTACACAAATGTGGAGTTTCACAGTAAAGATGAAAATAAATGTCTAATGCAACAACATCGACAGATAAAAAACATTTAGTTTATACACATACAATATAGGTTCTTATACTAGATTGTTACTTGTCCTATCAAGATGGACCACAAGTCTTGTTACCATCAGTCAACTGCTGCATCTCCTTTCTATAGTAGCCTTTGATATAAATAACATGCATTGGTCATATTTTAATCATTAATATTGCTAACAATTGATACTTGACTAGTATTGTAATATACCATATTTTTCATCCCATAAGATGCACTTTTAATTTCCCAAAAAGGGTGTTTGTGTGTGTGTGTGCGTGGGGGGAGGGGGTACGCACGTCTTATGGGGCGAATGTAAAAAAAAAATAAAGTATATTCACATATCATTTTGCTACCGCACTGCTGGCCACAGCCGCAGGGAGGCCAGAAGATCGAGCAGTCGTGGATGGTCAGGGTAACTGAAGCTTGGACTGTCGCCATAGGCTATGCCAACACCCGCTACATTGAGTCAGATGTACCGGCACTCCGGGCAGAGGCAGCGGTTGCACGGGGGAGGCGGCAGACCGACTTCACTTACCCTGCCCACCCAGTGCTCCTCAATCTTCTGGCCTTCTGGCGGCTGTGGCAGCCTGGTCAGCAGCACGGGACAGCCGGGACATATGAGTACCCCTTTTTTTACCGGGGAATGGTATTGGGGGGAATGCCACGCTGCCCATGGGAATGGGATGGAGGATAATGCCACACTACCTTTGGGAATGGGAGTGGGGAATGCCACACTGCCTATGGGGAATGGAAGGGGGGGTGCCACACTGCCTAGAATTGGGGGATTATGCACCTTGCCTATTATTTGGTCATTGGGGGGGATGATGTTTTAGCACAACATTTAAGGTTTAGAATTTTACTGCTGCAAATCCTGGATGCGTCTTATAGGACGAAAATATGGTATTTGTTTTGACTTAAAGAGTCTGCCCAGGCAAAACCTTTGGATGGACTATCTTTCCCTCCTGCTGAGACTATAACAAACATGATGAGTCATTCTGAAAAGCCTGTCACCTCCCTGCTGAGAGGTCCATTGTGTTACATTATTTAAGCCAAATAGCAATTCATTTATCTTAAGTGTTTCTATTGTAATCAGCTGTAATACTTTCTAAAGCAATCATGAGCCTTTATTAGAATGTAGATAGCTTACAGTGCAATGTGATGTGTGTAGTGCACTGTGAGGCGGGAACGACTCTCTAAAGATTGTCTCCTCTGTATGTAAGCTCGTGTCACCATTAAAAGATGAATCAAATAACAACTCCATTTTATTATACTTCTACTGCTACAATCAACTAAGGGAATATCAAACCGAAAATGACTGTACTCACCAACTTCAAGTCTTCTTTCAGCTGTTGTATTTTTTTATTTTTAAAACTTTCTCTTGATGGTGTTTGATGAACTGCGCAATAAATAAAATGCTAATTAGGCCAGCACATAAGGAAGGTCAAAAGAAAGTTACAAAACACATTAATGAAATGAAACCTAGGGTACTCTGTATCCCCACGAATCAAAAGGACGGGAGCACAACCAATCAAGAAGTCTACAAAAAATGTATTTAAGAGAAATTTCTTTGTGTACAAAATATTTAAAACCAACACATCAGACACATTAAAAAAAACCCCATGCTGGCCCTGATCACCTTCTTTCCTCAAAGTAACCCACACAATATAAGGCTGTAGCCAATACATATAATGTGTTTTGATATTGGCTACAGCCTTATATTGTGTGGGTTACTTTGAGGAAAGAAGGTGATCAGGGCTAGCATGGGGGGGGGGGGGGTTAATGTGTCTTTAATGTGTCTATGTTGGTTTTAAATGTTTTGTACACAAAGAAATTTCTCTTGAATAAATATTTTGTAGACTTCTTGATTGATTGTGCTCCCGTCCTTTTGATTCGTGGGGATACAGAGTACCCCAGGTTTCATTTCATTAATCTGGCTGAGTATATTGGTGAGCACGCCATTACTGATGAATATTAGTGGTGCACCACACATATAGATTAACGAGTAAAGTTACAAAACACATTATAAATATCTAAATTAATAAAATCATATAATCCACTTTAAATTATGAAAATGCTCAAAAAATATTCTTTATTTTTGGGGCATAGATGCTTTTGCACACATTTAACCCATCCATGCAGTGAGTGTACACATGCCCAGAGCGGAAGGCTGCCCTAATCACAGAGCCCGGGGAGCAGTTGGTAGGTTAGGTGCCTTGCTCAAGCACTTTAGCAATGGTCCATGGCCAGGAATCCAACATGCCACCCGTTGTTGACAAGACAGCTTCCTTACCTCTAGGCAACTACTGCCCCTAAATTAAATCTCGCTCCTTGTACCCTTCTAGATTCCCATGCACCTGCTGGCACAACACAATCACATTCATCTTCCAGCCTTCTTTGAGAATGTCGGCCTGGTAAGTAGCACAAGCGAGCGAGGTGTGATTCTCTAAGTGCCACCCAAACCTCAGTCATGGAGGCTGATTCACTACTAACGCCAAGTATTGCCAGATGAGCGTCTGTATAGCGGCTCTTAGAGCGACCGCTAGTAGACACTGTAAGTGGGTATCAGTGCGCTGTAACAGAGCGCCTCGGTCGCTCTAGTAACCTGGCTGGCATTGATGAATATGATGTGTGCCTGGCGCTGTAACAACAGTATAGCGCTGCAGCGAGCGAGAGGTAGCGCCAGCTCAGTGCGTCCGACACTCGGCGCTCCACACCATATTTAAAGTGGATCAACACCCAGGATTTTGACTATCCTGGGTTTTGGTCCACTTCGGTGGGGCACCCCGATCGGGGGTGCCCCGCTGTCTGAAACCCCCCCGAAAGCCCAGAAACACTCACCTCACCACGCTCCCACGTGACCGCTCCAGCCAATCACAGCATGCGTCCAAGGCCGCTTGGACGCGCATAGCAGCTCAGCGACTCTGAGCGCTGGAGGCCGCGTCTCGCGCTTCCCTCTAACAGGGAGCGCGCCTGCGCCGGCCATTTACAAACGGCCGGCGCGGGTGCGCGCCCTGCTAGAGGGAAGCGCGAGACGCGTCCGCGGCTCTCGCATGCGCCGATGGAACGGGGCTGAGGTAAGGTTTGTGGGCCTCCTGGGGGGTTCTTATCTTATAGATTCCCGGGCCGATCCCCCCTGGGTGTTGGTCCACTTTAACAAAACACTAGACACACACAGCTGAGCGCTGTAGCATAGAGCGCCAGACGCTGTGTGATCAAAGTGTGTTTTTGAACACATATCCACCAGTAACAAAGCGAAAACACATAGAATGACATTGTTATAACACTGTAACATCAACACTTTAGTGCCAGACCTGTAATGACAATTCTGCATAAAAATATAAAAAGTCATAAAAGTTTATAAAAGTGTTTGTTTGCAGCCAGGAGAGGTCACACAATGATTGGAGCAAAAAAAAAGTAAATTGCCAAACACGTTGTTTATCTAAAACTAATAAAGCCCCATTGAAATGTAGCGACGGGTACTACATGGTGCTCCTGAGCCTAGAGTGCCGGCGCTATACACTGAGCCACCTGTGACGCTACATGGCGCTGTTAGAGGCGCTCACCAGATTCGCTTTCTTAAATGTGGTTTTGCGTACAGCGCCCGGCGTTCACCAGACGCTGCCTGCTGATAAGAGGCTCTACCTGGCACTATTTGTTCTTAAATAACCTCCTTTGTCCCCCCATTGTATGTATACCTATACTAACCAAAATAATCAGAAAACTTCACTGTGAGGCCAATGAGAGGCTCAAGGGCCACAACCTCAGGTAACGGATGTCCAGCTAAGAAGCTATACGGAAAGTTTATATTCTTTACATTTTAACGAGAAATGGTTCTTTAAAAATAAAAGAGATTCTGTAGAAGTAATTAAAGCCTATACCTGCCGCCCCCATTGGGATTAACTGCAGGAATTATAAAGTGCTTGAGAGCTCTCCTTTCCTGACACTCAGCCATAGCTATAAGGAGGTGAAATGAACAATCAATAGACAATGAGACGGTATTTCCTGGCTGCCGAATTAGGGTATAATTTAAGGGTCACACGTCTGTAATAGGAAGCTCTGTGTATATTAGTAATATGTGTCAAGTATGTAACCCCATGACTGCTGATACCCTACTCATTCATTGGCTCTAAATCTTATCCATAAAATATCTCTGACCAAGTCTTCCAAGTTTTAGCTTTAGGCAATGGGCCCCAGTGGGCCTCCTCAATCTTTCTCATCCAATTCCTAGCAGATACTCTCTTAAAGAGGAACATCAGAGGCCCTGGAGTCTAAAAGACCCACCAGATATAAATGCTGGTATGGCTGAGGCCAAAAGGCCAACCTCTGGCCTTGGGCATACCAGCTCAGATGCTCTTACAGGGGGGGGGGGCACAGGGCTCCTCTGCCATCCCATGCCTGGTAGAGGGAATCGGCAAGCTATCCAGTATGGTGCTTTGCTTAAAGAGGAACCTCAGATTAATTCCCTCCCCCATGGGCCCCTACTTACCTTTTGGATGTTGCTGCAGCCTGCTGAAGCAACATCCGGCTGCTTCGGGGCCCGATTGCTGCCCCCCGCTGGCTTAGCCTCCCGTCAGTGACAGAACGGCTTAACCGGCCTCTTCAAAATCCTGCGCCGCTCAGTGAAGTCTTGCAAGATTTCGAGCTGCTCATTTGCATCATACTCATCGGCACTGTGCAGGCTTGAGATCAGGGGCCCTTATGGGATGCAAGATGGCGCCGCCTGTCGGAAGATCGGCGGAATCCGAGGGACGCAGGAGATAGATCACCTGGGAGGTGAGTAAAAAATGCCCAAAAGTAAAACCGGAGGGGGGGGGGAAGCAGATCGGTGAGGCTTGGGGAAGGTTTTAACCTAAGCTTTAAGAGCACTTCAGTCATGTCCTGGCTAGGAATCGAACCTTCAAACCTCCAGTCACAAGGTTGATTCTTTATCACTAGGCCACAAATCATTTGGGGCCCCTAACCAGTTCACAAACAGCGTAAAGTAAACATAAACACATTAACTATACTTATTAGCAGGGTCTTGCTCCCTGTCCAGTGTCCTAGGCAGCAATCTTCCCCCTCCTCTGGTGGCTTCGGCAGAGGCATCAGACAACAATAAAAGCCAAGACAAAGGATCTAACCTTTTCCCATGCTAAACTACAAACCATAAACTCAGATAACTGTCAGTAAAGAGTTAACCTCAAGCCACTGAATTACACATTTATGTGAGTAGTTTAGGTCTAAATAGCTTGGAAAACAAGTTGAAATGGCTTGTGTAGCTTTGAATTTGCAGTGCTTTGAATTTGCCGTTCAGCGGCAATGCTCTGACAATCATATGGTTCAGCCTGAGAGCATCAGCATAGCAGACTGCCTAAGGGAGGTGAGAGCCCCTTTGGCATATGCCTGTGGGCTAGGACAGATGGATGGATAAATACAAGGTCTGAATACGTAAAAAAGGCCAGAGGAGTCAACTCTTTATAGCTACACACTTTTTACACACCTAATGATGAAATAGAAAAAAAAACGGTGTCACTTAATGCCTCCCCTGTGTTTGTCACTAGAAGATTGTAGAACAAAAAAACAATGATAGCTTTAACCGCTTACACAGAGCTGGACATAAATAGATGCTTTTGGGTCTTAAAGGATAAATGCATGGTATTTAAAAGGAGGGCAAGCAATTATACCCATATTCCAAATGACCAATTTCCTCTGCATTATCATTGTAGGAAAAAAGCATTTATAGGTGCAGTTGTAGAGCTTCTTTACTGTCAGCATTTGCCACCAAATCTCAATGCCTTCAGGTGATGATGCTGACGTTTGCAAACTTCGGTTGGTCAAGAGGCACTGAAAGAACATTCAGGTTCCTTCTTCTCAGACACGATATTGTGTGCCTAATATTAACCAAGCCAGCCAACAGGGAGAACATTACCGTCCATATCAACTTTATAATTAGTCAAACATTAGAGTTTAGGCTTTATTCTAGGCCAGGGGTACTAGTACCACCGCTGATACTCAAGATCACATCAGGTGGTACTTGACATAGTCTCAGACTGACCAGTACCCTAAACTGATCTGCTGCCATCTATGCTGTACCCAAACCTGGTTTGTTATAGAAGTACAAACTGCTTTAAAAATGGCGTAACACCAAGGTGACTATTGAGATATTTATGAGATCCCTGTCCTAGGCTACAACCTCTTAGTGCCATGGCTCCAACGTACATACAATAGAAGTAGGTAAGGAAGCTGATACCAGGTACTAGGCAGGTCAGGTTGAGTGTGGGACAACACTCTTGGCTTAGGGTGCTTCAGGAAACAAGAAGTCATCAGCACTGAGTAATGTTATGGCCCACCTCCACACACGAGGTCACTGTACTGTAGCTGGTTGTTCCTTCCCTTTAGTGCCAAGCATAGAAGGCGAAGGAGGGTTCTGTAGGGTTTAACAGCCTGAAGAGCAACTTGGACTGGAACAGTTGGGGAAACCGTGTTGGAGAAGCTGGAGAGGGCCCTGTCTAGCCCCCACCACCTCTGGCAGTATTATAATGAAGTATTTTGTGGAGAATGTATGTGTGAGCCTTGATTTGTGGTGTCCTCTGAGCAGAGAGGCAAGCAGAGGGAGCTGCACTGCCCTACAGCTGGGAATGTGGGGTGTCCGTGGACACCAGACCTCCTACTTCCCTCCCTATGTGGCCTCATTATAACCTTTCATATGTGGCTAGCGTTGCCACCTGGCTGGTATTTTTTCTATTACTTCCTGGCCACTGGCCTGGCGGTGCCAGTATTTGTTTTTTACTGGTAATTGTAATTGCAGGTATACTTTTCCCTTCCTCAATTACCAGTAAAAAAAAACAAATACCGGCACCACTGAGCTAGTGGCCAAGTAAGGTAAAAAAAGAAAGAGCCAGGTGGCAACCCTACATGTGACCCTGGGAAACACTTATGTACTCCCCTTCTCCGGGTGATTGTTAGACCTTAGCATCATAGTTGCTTTCATACTAAGTTGAGCTTCTCATGATCAGTTAAGATAGTCTTTTACTCTTTGCTCGTACTGATCTGCGGTATGAAAATGCTGTGGTTGCCCTCCATTGTGCTGATTAGCTGTAGTTGGGAGTCCTGCTTAGACTTTACATACAGTTGTAGTTATATACAGTAGTTTAAATAGGAAAGCTCACAGTCAGTGTGAAATGAAGGACCGTGACAGTTATTTCTAGTTAATAACAGTTATGGGAACCCCTAGCCCAGCAGTTCCTGTAGTCAGTTAAAAAACGTGTCTGTTTCCTCAATTAGACAGAAACTGTGATTGTACAGTGTGCAAGCTGGGAGGGACCAGAACATATTTAAATTGGGATCTGGCTAAAATTAGTTGATTTTGTTAAGCCAGACTTAAAGCGGACCTTCACTCTGAATAAGAGTCTATCTTATATGTTTCCCCCACACTGTACATACAGATTGCTCACATTAAAAATCATCCTACCTGCATCTACTGCATGTTATAAGCCTTTAAACATCCAAGATGGCGGCTTATGGAAGCCGCCATTTTATCAGGCAGCCTGCAAACAGGAAGTGCCTGCAAACAGGAAGTGACTGTGCTGCTCTGCATTCTGGGACTGCTGACCTTTCCCTGACCCCAGCTCTGCTCTGTCTGAGCAAAGCACAGCTATAACCTGCCCCCCTGTACCTTATCCCACTCTCCTCTCCTCAGTAAGTGTGATGCTTCTGAATCAAGATGGCGGCGCCCGTATCCTAAATTCCTGAACAGAGTTGCAGCTCAGTGGGGGAAAGAATAATAAGTTAGTGACTAAAAATGTTAAATATATTAATTTTAGATGCTGGGGAATCGTTTTTTAAGAGTTTGGGCTTTTCATTAAATCATGGTGAAGGTCCGGTTTAAGGCGGCAAGCAGGATGTGCAGTGCAAAAGAGAGCAGCAGCCAAGGACCTGAAAACTCTTGGAGCTCTAACTAAGCCAGACATCTGCCCCTAAAGACCCGTGAAGGAAGCCAAGGTCCAGGTACATGTGAGGACAAAACTGTGCATAACCAGACAGGGACTTGGTGCTGCAGTGGGAAGAGTGTGCTCCATGTGTGTATTTGAAATTGAGTATTGTTAAGGTTTTCTGGAAGTTGCAGTTGAGGCTGAAACAGTGAAAAAGTACTAGTAAGAATAATGATTACATATCTTTCCAAAGATAAATTGTGAAAATATTAAATTGTGATTAGGGATGAGCGAATCGATCCGGACGAACCCGGATTCGATCCGAATTTCATGAAAAATTTGATTCGTATCGAATCCGAATTTCCCCGTGCTTCGATCCCTCGAAGTTTTCCTTTAACATCCATTCATTTACATTACAGGCATTCTAAGATGGCGGACGGGACATGTCCAGACATCTACCCCGCACCAGTGCAAGCTGGGGCAGTCACATGCAGCCTATCAGCAGCCAGCAAGCCCGGTGACGTCACAGCACTATTTAAGGCGGCGGACATCTTGCTTTTCCTCATTTCTCTATTGCATTCGTGAGAGACAGGACGCTGCTGTAGTCAGGGAGAGACAGAGAGCCAGGGACAGACAGGGACAGGCAGGAGACAGGCAGGAGACAGGCAGGAAGTCAGCGAGAAGCAGGGAAAGTTAGGAAAAATCGGAGGCAGTCACAGGGAGATTTTTTTTTTTTTCATCCAGCCTGAGTGTTACTGGCTGGCTGACTGGCTTTGTTAGCGTTTTCAGGCTGCTTATACACTTACTGTGCATATATACTGAACTGATCTCAAGTCTGCTGTGAGGCATCCCATTCTGTGACTACACCAGCCTCTATTTACTATAACCCTTTGCACTTATTCTAAAAGTAATTTGGCCTGATAAAGACACTTTTGCTGTGCATAGTACTGCTCCCAGATGCACTCTGGTTGGGGCATCCCATTCTGTGACTACACCAGCCTCTATTTACTATAACCCTTTGCACTTATTCTAAAAGTAATTTGGCCTGATAAAGACACTTTTGCTGTGCATAGTACTGCTCCCAGGTGCACTCTGGTTGGGGCATCCCATTCTGTAACATACCATTAGCCTCTGTCTTTACTCTTAGCTGCACACTTATGTCAAGTAATTTGGCCTGTATGAGGCTGCTTACACACTGTTGCTGTGTGCATATATTACTGATCTCAAGTCTGGTTGGGGCATCCCATTCTGTAACATACCATTAGCCTCTGTCTTTACTCTAAGCTGCACAGTTATTTCAAGTGATTTGGCCTGTTTCAGCCTGCTTACACACTGTTGCTGGGTGTGATTCATCCAATTTTTGGGCTCCTGAAGCCAACCCCAGTGTCTCTTTAAAGTAATGTGTGGGCTCCTGCTGCTGCTGCTGCCAACTCCAGGGTGTGATTCATCCAATTTTTGGGCTCCTGAAGCCAACCCCAGTGTCTCTTTAAAGTAATGTTTGGGCTCCTGCTGCTGCTGCTGCTGCCAACTCCAGGGTGTGATTCATCCAATTTTTGGGCTCCTGAAGCCAACTCCAGTGTCTCTTTAAAGTAATATTTGGGCTCCTGCTGCTGCTGCTGCCAACTCCAGGGTGTGATTCATCCAATTTTTGGGCTCCTGAAGCCAACCCCAGTGTCTCTTTAAAGTAATGTTTGGGCTCCTGCTGCTGCTGCTGCCAACTCCAGGGTGTGATTCATCCAATCTTTGGGCTCCTGCTGCCAACTCCAGTGTCTCTTTAAAGTAATGTTTGGGCTCCTGCTGCTGCTGCTGCCAACTCCAGGGTGTGAATCATCCAATTTTTGGGCTCCTGAAGCCAACTCCAGTGTCTCTTTAAAGTAATGTTTGGGCTCCTGCTGCTGCTGCCAACTCCAGGGTGTGATTCATCCAATTTTGGGCTCCTGCTGCCAAATCCAGTGTCTCTTTAAAGTAATATTTGGGCTCCTGCTGCTGCTGCTTGCAACTGCAGGGTGTGATTCATCCAATCTTTGGGCTCCTGCAGCCAACTCCAGTGTCTCTTTCAAGCTATGTTTGGGCTCCTGCTGCTGCTGCTGCTGCTTGAAACTCCAGGGTGTGTCAGTCAATTTTTGGGCTCCTGCTGCTGCCAACTCCAGTGTCTCTTTCAGCCAATGTTTGGGCTCCTGCTGCTGCTTGCAACTCCAGGGTGTGATTCATCCAATTTTTGGGCTCCTGCTGCTGCCAACTCCAGTGTCTCTTTAAAGCAATGTTTGGGCTCCTGCCCCTCATAGTGATGCCACTTCAATTCTCTGCAATTGTGCCGCTCTGCTCTGCTCTATTAGCGATGCCTCTGATCTGCATGTGATATTTATTTACAGTATTATTTAACTAACCCAGCACGCATCCTATGCGTATTACAGCAAGGCAGAATGGTTTACAACCCTATTGAGGCTCTAGGAGGCTCAGAAATAGCCGTTTTTAATAGCGATTCGTCGCGAATAAATTCGGGTCGAAACGATTTTTGTCGGAAAATTCGGCGAATCAGTCGAATCGAATTTTTCAAAAGTTCGCTCATCTCTAATTGTGATTGCTCGATGTGCCAGAACGTATATTCCAAATAAAGTCCCCAACATGATAAACATCCAAACAAATACACAGAGCGAGGCATAGGATTATGGTTGCAAAAAAGGTTTTCATCAAGTTCAATTAATACATGTTATCATGGTGCAGCAAGCCGATCAAGTGCCTGTCTCCAGCTTAGAGACTCTTACCAGAACTTCTGGATAACACAAGCCAAATACGACAGCAAGGCATAGGATTTTGGTTGCAAAAATGTTTTTCATCTAGTTCAGTTAATATATAATTATAGCAATTATTATAATGATTACATTTCTTTCACAATTTCTTTCTCACATTTCTTTTTCAGCAATCACAATCTTAAATTGTGATTGCTCAATGTGCCAAAACTTATATTCCAAATAAAGTCCCCAGTTCTCATGGTGCAGCGATCCAATCAAGTGCCTGCCACCATCTTAGAGACTCTTACCAGAACTTTTGGATAACACAAGCTAAATTTGATCAATCTTGTTATAAAGAGCCAACGCGGTCCTCTAAATAATTTCTTCAAAATCCTGTTCTTAATTACACAGGTAGCGAGGACCATCCATCTCACTCTGTTAAAGTGCAGATTGTTTCCAATGGCCAAAAACTTAATGCAGAACATAGCCAGTCCAGAACGAACTATATTTGGTCCATCAAGACATGCAAACAAATTGAGATAGGACATTGGAGGCACAGAGAAGAATCAGTGATCATGAAGATGCCATTAATCCAGTTACTTCAGTTTAGAGAAGACAGATGGAAAGACAGATAGGCAAGCAGTCACGTGGAGGCCGACTTGATAAATATTAATTTTTAATATCAACTCGGCCTTCACGTGACTGCTTGTCTATCTGTCCTTCCCTCTGTCTTCACTATACTGAAGAAACTGGATTAATGGCATCTTCATGATCACCGATTCTTCTCTCCGCCTCCAGTGTCCTATCTCGAAGAGTTTGCATGTCTTGACAAATCAAAGATACAGAGTTCTGGACTGACTATGTTCTGCGTTAAGTCTTGGCCTATTAAAAACTATCTGCACTTTAACTGAGTGAGATGGATGGTCCTCGCTTCCTGTGTATTTAAGAACAGGATCTTGAGGAAATTATTTGGAAGACCGTGTTAGCTCTTTATTACAAGGTTGATCATATTTGGCTTGTGTTATCCAGAAGTTCTGGTAAGAGTCTCTAAGCTGGAGGCGGGCACTTGATTGGATCGCTGCACCATGAGAACAAAAATTAATTGAACTAGATGAAAAACGTTCTTTGCAACCAATCCTATGCATTGCTCTGGGTATTTGGATGTTTATCACATTGGGGACTTTCTTTGGAATATAAGTCCTGACACATTGAGCAATCACAATTTAAGATTTTCACAATTCATCTTTGGAAATAAATGTAATCATTGTATTAATGAATATAATTATATATTAATTAAACTGGATGAAAAACTTTTTTTGCAACCCAAATCCTATGCATTGCTCTGTGTATTTGTTTGGATGCAGTTGAAGTTGACTATCTCAGCACTGCCTGTACTTCTGTTTGGGTAATGGAGACTGACACTGACCCCCAACCCACACTTGCACCTACAGTACACCTCATGGTCCCTTAAGAATCTACAATGCGAAGAGAGAGGCAGCAGAGCAACTTTTAATAGTCCCAATTTGTATTTACAAGAGCACTACTACATCGTTGCCTCCTCTGTGGAAATTGCCCAATTTTTTTAGCTCTTTTTGTGTGTTAGTAATAAGGCTCACTCAAATGCAGGTTTTAAATCACACCCTAACGCACATTGTCAGTGAACCTTGCTTTGCCAAACTATTAGCATGACGCCCTATGTAACTAACCAGTGACCGAAAATAAATCCTGTGATCAGAGCGAGGTGAGTAAAGTCGCCTTTTGTGTGCCTGATACTCTATTGAATGTTTTCATCTGCGGTTATGCTGAATTAACAGTTTGTAGATAATTAGCACAGTGGATCTTCTCTCATCTCCTTCCTGATGACTTAGAGTGTCTCTTTTTTATTTTCCCAAAGACCCCGGTGTCTCCCTTCATCTTCTCGTTCCCATCTAATAGCTCCTTGAGGGTGTGCCCTCACACTTTCAGATACATCTTAATGATAAATCCCCCCCATTACCTCCTCCAGCCAGGGAGAGAGTTCACTTGAAATATGGCCCTTTTTACAGTGGTAATTGTTACGAGGCTAACGAAGGTGCTGAAATTAAAGCAAGCCGCTGCTCTTAGGTAGAAGAGGAGGTGAAAGAGATACTTTACAAGAAATGGAGTTCAAGGCAGAAGGTGAAAGCGCATCATCATCATCATCACATGTTCCAAGAAGAGATTCCTTTATTCTTTTTTAGCTTCTTATTTAGGGACAATCATAAAATTATGAAAACTTAGCCAGTGATGTAACCAATAGTGATGGGCTTCGGATTTAAAGTGGACCAAAACCCAGGATTTTGACGATATTGAGTTTTGGTCCTTGCCCCCTGCATGCATGCACGGCCGCTTGTCCAATCAGTGTGCTCGTATCTGAGTGCGCTGGTGACTGCATTCCCCCGCTACCCTCTAACAGAGAGCGTGCCCACGTCAGCCATTTACAAATGCCTGCCGCGGGCACACGCCCTGCAAAAGGGATAGTGGGGATGTGGCCACTGCTCGCGCATGCGCCATTGGACCTGGGGGGCTTCACACCAATCGGGGTGCCTCAGGGGGGCGTGAGCATGCCTGTCCTGGAGTTTCCTAGACTCCAGGGTGGGTTTTGCTTCTCTTTAAAGGGTAAGTCAACTTTCACAATAAATGAAGATATGGCATATGTATAATTGTGGTGCTCCACATAGGGAGGGAGGTGTGGTTTCCATGTCCACTCCAAATAGAGTTGTGGTAAGTCAACTTTCAATGAAATTTTTCAAAGTGTATATTTTTTTGTGCCAAAAGGATGTGCTTAAGGTGCTGAGGTCATCTAGTCTTTTTTTATTTGTGCCTATGTTAACGAATGTGTGTTTTATGGATGCAGTTTTCACTATCTGAAATCGGTGGCTATTGGCAACCGTACACCAAAAAGAGAGAAGTGAGCCCTGTACACACAGAACACGGCTTCTATGGCCACTTCTGAGGTGAGGGAGCTTACTCAACCTTACACATGCCCAGCAGCAAATGTGTGTAATCTGTTGCTATTGGCAACATACACAAATATGCACTTGGTGTATATCGCCAATTGCAACAGATGAAAACTGCTCCCATAAAACATACCTTTGCTAACATTAAAAAAATTAAAATCTGCTAGATCAGCTCAGCACCACACAAAAATATACACTTTCAAAAATTAAATCGAAAGTGGACCCTTTAAGCCGAAGCTAAATCCAAACCAGATGTTACAGTTGCTATCAGGTATGCCCCATCACGGATACAGGCAAGATGTTGGCCAGAGCTACATTTGGACTGCTATAAGAGTCCCTTGGAAAAAAAAAACACAAATAAAAAAAGAACCCACTGGACAGCCTCCTCTCTTCAGGTCCATCAGGTCGGGGGCTTCCCCCTGGTCTGGTGACTGTCATTTTCCTTCATGTTGGGGACTGGCAATTGCAGCCAATACACCGGCTTTTGTAGTAAGTCCCTCTCCTCCTTCCTCGGCAGCCCACCAAGCTACTGCTGGACCCACCTTAGAAGGAACCTTTTATACCTTAACCCCCTTGGCGGCGATCCCGAGCATGACTCGGGGTCAATTTGCGCTGTAAGTGGCGGTGACCCCGAGTCACGCTCGGGATCGATTTGGGAGCAAGATCGGGCGGCGCAGCCTCCTTACCTTCTCCCTGCGATCCAGCGATGTCTCCGCCGCGATCGCAGGTGAGAGCCGGGGCTGCGGCGTCCCTCTCCGCTTCCGGGTTCCGTCTCTGTGAGCCGCAGAGGCTCATGGGGGCGGAGCCGTGCGTGAGAGACAAATGCAATGGCAACGCTTTCGTTGCCATTGCATTTGACTATATCGCAACGCCAGGAAGTTTAAACCGGACCAACACCCGTTTTTACCTAAACAGGTGTTGGTCCCGCTGTATAGGGATTGTAAGAAGCGAGGGGGGGGGGGCATCCACAATGCTGGAGCCCCCCTCGCAGCAAAACACATAAATAACTTGTTTAACTCACCTGAATTCCGAGCCAGCGGCGAGAACGGAGTCCCGCGATTGGCCGCTGGGGGGTCATGTGGGCAGGTCCTGCCGGTGGCGTCCACGTGACCGCCTGGCGGCCAATCGCGGGACTCCGTTCTCGCCGCTGGCTCAGTATTTAGGTGAGTTAAAGTTATTTATGTGTTTTGCTGCGAGGGGGGCTCCAGCATTGTGGATGCCCCCCCTCGCTTCTTACAATCCCTACACAGTGGGACCAACACCCGTTTAGGTAAAAACGGGTGTTGGTCTGGTTTAATGCCCTTATTCATCAAGCGATAGCGCCAGGTAGTGTCTGACGAGCGCCAGGTCCCGCCAGCTAACGGCGGCTACCGACTCAAGTACGCCCGGCGTCGGCCACAATGACGAATTTATCAAGCTAAATGAGGCTAGCGCCGGCGAGAGCGACAGCTACCGCGGGATTCATCATGTAGCCAACTGCAACGAACAGCGCCGCTGCTAATCCCATCACAGCGCCAGGTATGACCTGTCGCTCCCTGGCGATGTCCAATGCATTTCAATGGAGCAATCTTTAATTAATCATAATTAATTGCTATTAATGTTTTTTTTTTTTTTTTTTTAATGTCAAAAATTCTGTGACCACTTCTGCAATGTTAGGATTTTTTTTTAAGGTAAAAAAAAAAAAATGATTTTGTGCAGAATTGATATTACAGGTCTGATATTAATGTATTCATATTACAAAATGTTTATAAAAAATTGTATAATTTTACAATCAAAAAATATGGTTGTTTGGGGGTTAAAAACTATTTTAAATCCATCGCCGCCAGCGCTCTGGGGTTTAAACAAGGAATTCACAGCGCTAAAAAATTCGGAGCGTGATTTGTTAATGAATCTGCAGCAAGCCGTTCGCTCTGGCCATTCGTTGTCAGGCGCACCCATACAACGCGGAACCTGTGAAACAACGACCCCTAAGCCCGTATTCAACATTACCGCACACCGACTGAGTCGCTGTCAACAAGCAAACCCCGGCCAAGCACAGCGAATACTAGCTGGCGCTGTGAAAATCACGCTACTGGCGCTCATCTGTCGCTACCTGGCGCTATTAATGAATCGGCCTCCCCGTTACCTTTGCTGAAGGGGAGGGTTATGGAGAGAGTTTCCTCAGTAGTTATGAGGCTTCCTGCCAGAATTTTTAAATGTGTATATTTTTTGTGTACCAAAAAGATGTCTTATTTAGTATTGTTTTCATTTTCTGTTATGTTAGTAACCTATCTGTTGTTATTGGCAACCAGAGTCGGATTATGAGGGGGCGCAATGAAGCCTCCACCACTTGCCCTGTAAAAGGGGGCCTCCAACAGTCTTTGGGTTATGGTCTGGTCCAGGAGGCTTTTCAGTCTTTGGTCTGACAGACCGGGGGGCCAGCAACAAAGCTATCAGCGGCAGTGGGGGCCCGGGCCGCGCGGGTGCCTGGACAAGCCTTTTTTTGTTTTTGCAAACCTGCAGTCACAGCCGCCACAGGGCAGGACGGAGAGTCTAGAGCAGCAAAGCCGCCGCCAGCAACGCTACAGTGATGGGTGCGTGCAGAGCTGTCAATCGGCGGACGCTCACTGCACATAAGCCGCCAAGCACAGCCGCTGGCAGCTCAATGCAGGGAACTGTTTTCTGCTGGACCAACTGGGCGACTACACTACCCCCCACCCAGAATGGCAAAGCAGGAGTTCCCAAGCAGCACGCACCCGCACAAGGAACTCAATCTGATGTTTCAGTAAGTGGGCGGGTGCCTTCACTGTATCTGGGGCCTCCACCAGATTTTGTGCACAGGGGCCTCCACCACACTTAATCCGGTCCTGTTGGCAACTATACACCAAGTCTGCACACAAAGATCTACAAGAAGAAAGAAGTGAGCCCTGTACACAAAGAACACTGCTGCTATGGCCGCTGCTGAGGTGAGGGAGCTCACTCAACCTTACACATCAGCAGCAGTATTTCTGTGTGGACGTCTCACTCTCCTCTTCTAGTAGATCTTGGTCTACAGTTGGCAATAGCAACAGATTGCAGGTAGGGAAAACTGCTACACACATTTGCTAACATAAAATAAATTACAATAAAAATACTAAAAATACAGCTCAAAGCCTTAAGGACAACTGAAATCAAAACAGATTTGCTGTAAACTAATTTTAAAGTAAAGCATGTTTAACTTTTAGGAAGTTTCTGGGAAAAAATTAAGTTTACAATGCAGAGAAAACATTCTGTTTTATGGTACTTTCTACATTTTCCAACCAATGTGCTTGTCTTTTATCTGGATGTACTGCCTGTATTAGCATGAGGCTTTCCTTCAGAGTGTAGAGAGGGTATACAAGAAGGGGTAAAAAGGGATTGGTCAGAAGCCAGAAGGGGGAGGAACAGAGGCATACATTCTGAATGGAGAAGAAGTCTGTGGTAGAGGACAATTACCTCGATTGATGGACTATGATGAAAGAGAAGCAGATGGGAGGTTGCCAAACGGAGCCTGGAAAGGAGTGATCCTTGTGACGAAAGTCAAATGAGCAAACACCATGGTTGGCAGCACTACAGGCAGGGGACCTGCATGGTAAGATTTAACCCCTGCCTGGACTATGACTTCAAATTCTATTCATAAACTAAAAATAATCTTACAACTGATTTGGACTAATCAGACCCAAAACAAATCTTGAAATATTTGCTCATCACTAGGAGGAGCTCTAGTGTCTGATCCAGAGGTTGGTGAAGTGCCTGAAAAGGTTACAATAAACTGGTTTAGCAAGGGTAGTTTCTAGGGCAATTGGGGGGACACCTTGGTCCCAGCCATCCTGTGTTCCACAGATAGGTCAGGATCTGAATCGGATTTCTCTAGGAATTTCAGGGAAAAATCAATTCAGCACCAAAAGGTTTTTTCCCTTAAATCCTTAAATAAAAAAACTCACCTGCCCCCTCTCTGTTATTTGGTCCACCAACCTGTCCCATGCTGCTCTCCTCTGAAGACAGCAGGGCGTGGGACATAGATCCTACTCCTCGCACTAGGCTCCTGTCACCTCGCTCCCTACCGAGGAGAGGGGAGTTATATAAAGGCAAGGAGTGAGGTGGCCGACGTGGGTGACTGTGGGTGACAGGGGGTGTGAAGGGCTTTTCTAGCCAGGGCGGGAGCATGGGAGAGTTAAGGACACTGCCCAGTGATGGACAACAAGGAAGGAGGTAAGTATTGGTAAATAATTAAAATATATTAAACGACTTTTGTTCATATCTGTTTTTTTTTGCTGGCAAGCAGTGCAAAGTGGAGCTCATTGGCGCTGGGATAATCAATTGGAAGGCTCTTCTGGCGCTGACATAGGCCGGCCAATACCTAAGTGCAACAATCAAAGCTAATTAGTAGCATTCGAAACAGCGACTGCTAGTACCTTGAGACCCATATACCAGTTCAAAGAGCAGGAGGGGACAGCAAGCCACCTGCCGGCAAGCGAATGACGTATTAAAACTTGATTACCTGCATCCCCACCAGCTAGAGGGGTGCAGAAGAGCCTGGTCACCGCCCGCTAGGGGATCGGGCTCTTGTACACCGCCCTGGCCAGTGGGCATGCAGCTAATCGGGTGGGGTTGGCAAGTTACCCACTTCCTGGCAGGTGGCTTGCTGGCACCTCTGGCCCTTTGAGCTGGTAAAGAAGTCTCAATGACCCCTTACCAATTCACAAAGCGTTAACGCAAAAAAAACACACCACATCAGAAATAAAGTCCTATATTACATTTTTTTCTCACACCAATACTTACCCCCTTCCACCACTTGCCACCACTTTCCTGTGTTGCTCTGCAGTCTTCAGTGGGACAGAGGACACAGATCCTCTGTCCTGCTCCAAGCTTCTGCCGCTCACTCCCGCCTCGGGAGGGGGGGGCATTTGTAGGTGAAGAATGAGCTGGCTGCTCTCATCCTGTGACCAAGATCCCAGTGAGGAACAGAAAATCTGAGTCCTCTGTCCTGCTGAAGACACCGCCGGCGCGTCATAAGATGAGGACTTTGCCCGGCCTGAAGTGTGGACAGAAGTAAACATTAAAATTCGATTTGGACGAACACAAATATCGCTAGAATCACATTTTCAAAAAGTTTGATCTTCTCTAGTCAGTACCACTATTAGCGGTGCTGGCCATATGCCAGGCCCCTTATATTGAGCCCATGGGGAGGGGGCACTGCCTGCTGCTAGGGAAGAGGCACAGCACATACCCGTATGGGACAACAGCAGCACCATAGGATGGGTGAGAAAAAGGCAGAAATGTTCTCTTTAGTCTGGAAACATCCCTGATGTAGTTACCCTCTTGACTTCTCAAGGAACACAGAAAAGATGCTTAACAAATAAAGCCAGACAGGGAAAAGGTTAACGGACTTTTCCCCCAGGCTGAGGTTGAATCACAGAAGCTTGTATCCTATTGAAATGAGTTATGTTGGCGGCTTTTAGAGCTCCCGTGGGGTTTGGACAATGGGATGAAACCCGTCCATCTCTTCGCCTCAGGTTAATGCATGTCATCTTCCCTGTAACCCATATATCTGTTGAACAAGACTTCATCCAACATGTCAGAAGGACAACTAATTAGCCGCCTCCCTTCCGCTAATAAACTCTTTTTAAAGGTTAGGACGCGGGGAAGATTCAGTAGCCAGCCACTGTCAAGGTAGCCCTCTTCAAGGCAGTTACGGTGACGAATTCCATCGTAAATGAGGATCAATGTCCCGTACAACTTCCGAATAGTAATTCCTTAATTCTCATTCCAATGCTGCCGGCGAGATAATATAACTTGATCTGAATTAGCCATGTGATCCTGATGGCACCTCTTTAATGGGCTGCTGGCTTAATTTATGTAATTTTTAAAAATTAAAGAGTCATATTTTAAATCCCCACTCCAGTCCTTCAGATGGAAAGTACACGATGAAAAGTTTTACAGTCTTTAGAAATCAGCTTAGCCAAACTTTTACTTTTTTTTTTACTTGAAATCTATATGTAAAAAAAAAATTATAAATAAAAAAAGAAAAAAGTTTGGCATCATCTTGGCTGGGATTTGTTGCTTATCAGTGGGGAGCTCTGGGAAATGATAGCGTGCAGGCAGCTTAGAAACATCACTAGGCAGACGCTGTGTGGAACAGAGCTCGGATTAACTCCTGCCAAAGCTGTTAAGGAAAACAGGTTTATTGTGGCGCTTGCGGGAGGCGGCCGGGCGTGGTGATGCTGGCGCACGCAGGGAGAGGAGACAATGTCAACTAAAGTATACCGCTCGCAATTGAGGAGACGAGCCCGATGCGACGTAAGGGAGCGATGGTGCCCTCGTGACCCGTGCTGCACACAGCGCTACAAATTCTACCGTGCAAGCTGTAGTTAAAACATGCACTGTGTTTATAACACCCCCTAAACCTGAAATTGTTCCGTCTTAATTCTACCTGCGCGTAATCGCTCCAGATCCCCATCTGGTCTGATTCCTAGGTTTACCCGAGCACTTCCCTCCCACCGACCTAAAAATGTATATGGGGATTTATTTTTTCTCTATAGGGGGTTATTGTTTAATATCTTACTGTGGCCACTAATCTAGCTTATCACATCTACCTATCTACCACATCTATCTATCTATCTATCTATCTATCTATCTATCTATCTCACATTTATCTCACATCGTTTTTTCTCCATCTGTCCCTTTATCTCATTTGTAAACATCCACCCTCCTGGTCATCTGCAGCTCTCTAGCTCATGTTTTGTATTATATTTTATTATCACATATCAAACTAAATATATATATATATATATATATATATATATATATATATATATATATCTCAATCTATCTATTTAATTGTCCATCTATTTAATCTCTTCACTCAGTTTGTTTCAATTAAAATACATATACGCTATATCAGATCAGCTGATTCTATCTATCTATCTATCTATCTATCTATCTATCTATCTATCTATCAGATCTATCCATCCTTCAGATCTATCTATCTATCTATCTATCTATCTATCTATCTATCTATCTATCTCCACCATGTGGAGAGACCAATGTTAGGCCTAATATAGGGGGGATAAAGAGCAGAAAAAGACCCTCTACTCAATGGTAAAAGAAATGAGTTGCTTTCCAAGAAAATAAAGTATTTACATAGCACCCAACACAAGGAACACTAGAATTACCCATCACTCCTTGCAGTGGCTGGATTCATGCAAATCATCTCTTTATGCCTTAGATCTATCTATCTATCTATCTATCTATCTATCTATCTATCTATCCTTCACCTTTCTTTCTCTTTCTTCCCCTCATTTTTATTATTTTATTTATTTTCGCACTCTGCTCCACAAGGAAGTGAAAAAAAAAGTTCTTGAAAGTGAACAACTTCAAACATTTCATATTTTCGAACAAACATTTAGGGCCTTATTTATGATGTGTGCCTTGTAGAATCATTTTTGTGGCTACAGCACCAGCTTCAGAGAGCCTACATTCCCGTCTTATCTGGCGCTGTGCCGTGTAATATATTAGCGCTAGCAGTCACTGCGCCGAACGCTACTAGCTTTGATTGTTGCACTTGGTATTGGCTGGCCTATGTCAGCGCCTGTTGGACCCAACAGGCAGTTATCCTAGCACCAGTGAGCACCACTTTGTACTGCCATTATTCCAGCGCTCAATATCATATTCATGATTTTTTTCCTCCTTGAAATCTTTTACGCTGTATTTTTTCTGCGCTGGTCAGCGTTTTACCATTACAGTTATAAGAAATCACTGCTTGGGATAAAGGAGACAAACTTTGCAGTGTGTTTAGGCTGCATTTTAGTTTTTGGCACCGAAATTACACATTGTTAAGCAAAATAAGCCATTAAAAAAAAGGCAAAGTGGTGCACCACAAATGATAATAGGGTTGTGCTACACTGCAACACTGAGAATACAAAAAGCAATTAGGCACATGGAGTATATCCCCATGAGTCTAAGGACAGGAGCACCAAACAGTATTCAAAATTCATATTATTTATTGATAGAAAATCAAACATACAACATACTCTACAACACACACTATACAAGACAAACAATTTAAAAACACTGCTAAATCCCCCAGAATGACATCCAGTGCTGTAATTACAGCATAAATACCTGGGCAAGCTCCTAATATAAACACGTATACAACCCCTCAGTAAAAATACCTAATGTGCCGGCACAAGTAATCCCTACAGACTACACTGTACAGTATGTTGTATGTTTGATTTTCTATCAATAAATAATATGAATTTTGAATACTGTTTGGTGCTCCTGTCCTTAGACTCATGGGGATATACTCCATGTGCCTAATTGCTTTTTTTCAAAATAAGCCATTAAAATAAATTTTAATAACCCCCCAAAACAAAAAGTACATTTTGGCCCATCTAGGTCCTGCGTTTCAATTATTGACAACTCCCAATGCAAGTTCTGTACAAATAAATGTGTGTGATAATAATTATAAGCATTAAACACTACAATCCAGTTCTGCCTATTGTGCTCTATGGGATCTTGTGCTACAGCACCAGGTTTTATCTGACGCTGCTTCAACCAGAGCGCCTGGCGCTGTGACCTTTCGGACGTTAGTGTTAAATTAGACATTAGCAACCGGCGCTGCCATTTTTTCTTTCTTAAATCCAATGCTGAGTGCCGCTGAGGCCAAAAAGGTGGCACTGACCCTCCTTAATAAGGGTCTTAGATAGCCCCCCTCTCTCTCTCTCTCTCTCTCTCTCTCTCTATATATATATATATATATATATATATATATATATATATATACTGTATTTTTCGCACTATAATACACACTTATTTTTCCCCAAATGTGGGGGAAAAATGTCTGTGCGCCTTATCGGGCGAATGCAAAAAAAAAAAAAAAAACTCACCCGTTCCTGGCGCTCCCCCATTGCCTGTCACACTGCGGGAGCCCAGAGGAGCGGCGGGGGCTCTGTCCCGGCCCCACCGCTTTGATCGCTGTCTTTTACCGGCAGGGTTGACAGCGGCGGGGCCAGAGACAGCGCCCCCGCCGCTCCTCCATCTGCTGCCTCTTCCGCCTGGGGCGCATGCGAGCACCCAGGTGCCACACAGCCTATACTAAGAGGGGGGGTACACTGCCTATATGGGGAATAGGAGGGGGGGAATGCCACACTGCTTATGATAATGGGGTGCACACTGCCTATATGGGAATGGGAGGGGGGAGAATGCCACACTGGGTATATGGAGAATGGGAGGGGGTAAATGCCACACTGCCTATATGGGGAATGGGGAATGCCACACTGGTATATGGGGAATGGGATGGGGGGCATGCTACACTGTCTATGGAATGGGGGCATTCCACACTGCCTATGGTAATGGGATAGGGGGAATGCCACACTGTCTGTAATGGTGCATTTTTGGTTTAAAATATTTTTCTTCTTATTTTCCTCCCCCAAATCCTAGGTGCGTCTTATGGGCAGGTGCGTCTTATATGGCGATATATATATATATATATATATATATATATATATATATATATATATATATCATATTATATTAAACTATTTTATGTTTCTTTCAATTTCTTCAATTTTTTTCCAACTGTTTATCTATCTATCTATTTATCTATCTATCTATCTATCTATCTATCTATCTATCTATCTATCTATCTATCATCTATCTATCTATCTATCTATCTATCTATCATCTATCCATAAATTTTCTCTTTTCCATCTGTCCTTTTTTTCAGATGTATCACAGATCTATCCATATAATAGCTCTCTGCCTCTCTTCATAGATGTGCCATTTGTTGTATATCTGCCATAGAATAGGACCTCTGTCCTTCGAATAACCCCCTCTATGTTTTACACATCAAATAATGTTCTTTCTCTTTCTCAACAAATTCAACCCTTTTATAGCAGGGGTAAATACATTTTATCATTGCCTGAAGTGTTTTTCTTCTGAATAATATATATATATATATATATATATATATATATATATATATATATATATATTATTTAAAACTTTTTCAGCCAGGTGGAGCACAGATTTGGAAAACATTTATTTAGACGGAAATTAACTGGATCCGAAATTCTCTCATGTCTACCATCCACCCATACACGACTTTTGGTAATTTGAAGACTCTTTTGTATATGTTTTTTTTTTTTGTTGTAGCATTATGTTTCTTTTATTTTTTTTATTTTATTTGGGGGGGGGGGCATCTTGTGGTCTTTTTAAAGGTTACTTTTCGCAGCACTCTGTGTTCCTCCTGTAGTGAATCATTGGTCACGTTCCTCTATTAATTTTCTTTGTGTCTGGCCCTCAATCACAGTCTGATGGCCATGTCTGTAGAGATGGGCAAACCTGAGCTGCAAAGTTTGGGTTCGTACCGAGCCCCAACATGGACTTCAGCCAGAAGACTGTGTTGGAGTTTGACGACCAGCCCGAACACAGAAAAGCTGGTTCATGAGCTGCGGAGCAGCACATCAACCT
This sequence comes from Gastrophryne carolinensis, assembly GCA_027917425.1. Classification (NCBI taxonomy): domain Eukaryota; kingdom Metazoa; phylum Chordata; class Amphibia; order Anura; family Microhylidae; genus Gastrophryne; species Gastrophryne carolinensis. Next base: position 457,538,118 of record CM051237.1, read on the forward strand.
GCTTCACCTAGGGGTGCAGCAGCAGGAAGCTGCTGGAACTCACCACAGCACTTCCTCAGCAGTGGTGTTGGCGGTGGAATGAAGGCTGCAGAGCGGCAGAACCCCAGCCAGGGCTACAAAAAGATGGCCGATGGCTTCCATGAGTAAGGACACCTATAGTGCTAACACTGGAGCTGGCACTAGAAGTGTCCTCACTCATGGGAGCCAGCGGACAACTTTTTGTAGCTCCGGCTGAGGCCAAATTCAAACAAACACCACCGCCACTCGGCTGTCACCGCTGCTGAGGAAGAGAATCAGGCTGAGATGAGTTAGAGCAGCACGCTTTCTGCTGTACAGTCCCCACCACAGACACCCCTCCAAAGTTCAGGACCCCGTTGATTTCAATGGGGACTGGGTTTGGGTTTGAGTTCGAGCAATTATTTAAAGTTCGGCCTTCTTGCCGGAGGCAAACTTTGGGGGGGGGGGGGGGGGGGTTCTATGCATGCATTGAAAACCTTCTGGAAAGTTTCCTTCCGTTCGTACGGCAGATCACGAATACGAGGATGTCATTTTCCAGCGTGACTTTTCCGTTTCATTTTCACATGTTACAACGTAGGGTTTCATTTTTGCCCTTTTCCCATCGTATCCTCCAACGAATCCTTTACGTTTCCCGTTCGATTCTGTTTCCCTTTTTCAATAAATATTCATCCAGATGGAAATCCTTACGATCTAGCGCCTGCGCACTACAAACTTAACTCATTAAAGTGCTCGCCTACATATTTGCCACCCTCACTTTTACTACAATGTTTAGCTAAATCACTTAGCACTATCCTCCATCTTCCCTTTTGGACCCTTAAAGCTCACCCAAATCACTTCTCGGTCATGTGAATATTCATCTTTAAATATTTCTGGGCCCATTAGTTTTGTGTTAATGTATTTTGTAAATGAAATTACACTGTAACATTTTTTTTTTGGATTCCTTCATAAAATCTAACATTTTTTACAATTTAGAAAATTTCTAATTTTTACAACAATAAAAAACAAAATACATAGCAATGGCAGGCCACAGAACATTATTCTTCATCTGTGGTCCCCAACGAGTTGCGCAGCTCCTGCATCTCGCCCACCAACTGAAGGACCCTGACACTCAGTTGTGCCACTCTGGCACGTGTGGTCCCTGTAAATTAAAATATTGGTATAACCTTGTTGGGGTCATACTGCAGTGCCCCCCCCGTATGGTCCAAACACCTAAATCTGGACTTCAAAAGCCAGAGGGCCCTCGCCACCACGGTCCGGGTTTTGCATAGTGCCCGATTAGAGAACCCCTGGCACGCATTCTGCAGACAAAGAATGGGCATCAGGAGCAAGGGCAGGAGTGGATATCCAGAATCCCCTGAAAGAATTTACAAATACTAACATAAAATACACATTCTAAGCTACAATATTGTTTAAAATGTCATCAAGGGCTAAAAACAGCAATAGGTTAAGTCATGAGTCATCAACTATATTCATTGCCATACAGTGAAAATGGATTGATGGAATGTGAGCAAATTTACCCAGGAGCCATCTACCAGATAATTCTCCTGACTCAAACTGACGAAATAAGCCGGAGCTCTGCAATATATAAGCATCATGGGACGACCCTGGATGCCCTGCAAGAACACTGAGGAATCGCATAGCTGGACCAAACACTGCTTGTATGTTGTGTGAGTGGCACATCTTGCGGTTCCTGCAACCAAATCTAAAATAATTACACAAAGCAAAGGTAACCGACTAAAACAAGAACTCCTACAACAAATTAAGATTCAAGTTCAACAATCCAAATAAAATTCACAAAGGACATAAGTCTAAAAAAATATAGCAATTAAATGGATGTGTCGGAAAATAAATGTTTACATGCTAAAGACTAATTAAGGTCAGCATTAAAATGCATCTATAAGGCATACATGAAATGTATTGATTCAGGTATGCATTGCTATACAATTTATGGCCTCGGCCATGCTGATACATGCAATGCCTTGGTGCTAAAGGCGCACAGACTCCTCCACATAGCCGCAAAACATGTTCAACAATAGAAATCCGAGCCCTCAAAGGTCCCGTAAGTGGATCGGAAATGAAACGGATTTATAGGGTGGTGGTCCGTCGGAAATCAGCTCTCTGAATCAGACGGAAACCCATCCCAACAACGGAAGTTATCTGAACGAACGAAAAATTTCCGATTTTGTTTGGAAAATGATCCGAACTAACGGAAATGATCCGATTTGCTTCCGTTCATCAAAAGCGCATTCCCGAATGTTCGTACGAATAAAAAATGAACGAAAAAAAGCAAAAAAATGACAAACACCCACCAAAACTTTCACAGACAACTACGGAAGACCAGACGAATGTGTCTCTGAATCGAGCCTTATGTACAAAGAAAAAGATGGTTGCTGACTGCTCCCCAAGGCCTAAATAGGAATGTGAGTTAGTGTGTAAGCATCAGAAAGCTTGCAATGTGTGCCTAGACTTTACACAAGTTACCTACCTATTAGGCAAATTGAAAGTGGTAGCGCAACATACATGTGAAAGATTTTTGTTTTCCATGGAAAATGATGGAAAGCTTTCCTAGAACAGAAAGTATTTGCACAGTACCCAATCCAAGGACAGAAAGCATTACCCAGCTATCCTTAAAGCAAGCAGAGCTATGCAAATCATCCATTTATGTCTCCATCCAAAGCCATTAGAAACACTAAGGGTGCAATGCCAAGGATTATCTTCAAATTTACACATCCAACAGCAGACACATGTTTTGAGCTTTAGGCTCTCATCAGCACTAGGGCAGATGTTTCTGGCTGTATGGGGATTGAGACTTGGTGACTACCAAAACAGAGTCGCAAGCCAGTATGTGGAGAGACCCATGTTAGGCTTAAACCGGGCCAACAGCCTGGCACAGTTGGAAAAGAAAGGTAGCGGCCATTTTGGAGGTTCCTCTCCCAACTGAACATAACTGACAGCACTTCCTGTTTGCAGGTGGCCTGCAAATGCATGAGCCGCCATCTTGTTTTTAAAATTTACCTCAGCAAGTGTTAGAAAAGGGTAAATGGATTTTTATGAGCAGCAATCTAAATTTCCCTGGGGAGGGATGTGTATGAGCACTGTTTGTTGTATTGGTCTGGATTTAGTCATTTTTGACTGTTGGTCCGGTTTAATATAGGAGACAGAGAAACAGAGAGGAGACAGAGAGACAGAGAAACAAAGTTTTTGTGTACCTTGCAATGCCACTTCCCGTCCCCTCAGGCACCAGGGAGCAGAGTCATGACACTGGCAGGGAGACTAAGCACTACATCACCGATCAAGTAAAAGGGGGCAGCTGTCAGGACAGGGGTCCGGAAATCTGGGACCGAGGTCATAGTGCATAGCCACTTGAAAGCTGTATGCCTGGATTCCTGGGCTTCGGTAAGGGATCATAGGTGAGAATGTGCGGCTCACAGGGGTTGCAGGGGGGGTTATTTTCGTAGGCCAGTATTAGTAAGTCCATGTCCAGGCAGAAAAACAAACAAACATGAAAGAGCAACAGCACACAGGAATTTCACTTTCCCGCATGTTGTTCCTCCGTCTGGTGGCATCCCGAATTGGGATGCCCCCTTGTGTGTATCCCCCCAGGTCGCCCGATCAACTCACCTTCCAGTCGCTCCCATGGCGCAGGCTCGAGCTGAAAGTGAGCATGCTGATTGGCTGAGCCAATCAGCGTTATTGCTGTCACTTAGCTCCCTTTAGCACCGCTGACGGCTAAGCACCCAAACGGTACCAAAGGGAGCCGAGACGTGCCTGTGCCGCTCATTCACAAAGACCAAGCGCGCACACGTCTATAGACACATCGAGGGCTCGGAGAAGGTGAGTTGATCAGGCGACCTGGGGGAATACACACAGCAGGGCAACCCAATTTGGGAAGCCCCAAGGACAGGAACTCAGATAGCCCGAGAGTCTTTTAGACTCTAGGGCCTCCAAAGTTCCTTTTATATACTAAACTTTTGTCTCCCACAGCTGACCTGTCCTAGTACTGCTGAAATGAGATGAGCGAACCGAACTTATAGGACCGGAGTTTACTCGGGGAAAAATCAATTTGGCACGAATCAGGATATCTTTTTATTTGTGATAACTGAATCTTTCCCTGAAATCCTTAAATAAAAGCTGTCCTCTGGTCTGTCCAGTCTCTGCTGTACCGCTCTGTTATCCGCAGAATCCAGACGCCTCGGCTGGGCTCCCTCTTTCTGTTGCAGGAAGGAGCTTTTATACAGCCGAGTGTGCTGATGTCTGTGTATAAAAGGCCCCTCCCTGCAGAGGGGAGTGGGATGTAAGAAATGTCTGCTGATCTCTCTGGCTGTCAGAAGCATTGGCAGACATCGTAGGACACCAGCAAGAGTTAGGTGGAGGGGTGGGGAATAAAATATTATTTTCTTGCTCTGTGTGTTTTTAGGGTTAAACCCTTAAGAGCTGCTCTGCCCCCAGCTTCCGCAATCTCTCTGGCTTCTGCCATCTCGCTCCCCGCTGCATGAAGGGGCCTCTCTGCTGGTATGAATAGCCCCTCCCTGCAGAGGGGAGTGAGATGCCCAGTTCTGTCTCATACCTGACCAGAAATAGTTTTTAGGAGTAGGTCCATTGGAGGACACACAGTCGTTTTTTCCCTTGGGGGGGCATTATGCTGTCTTGCATGCGTCACTTTCCAACATAAGGCCAACCCTGGCAGGAGACCCTCCTGGAGTCGCCAACAGCTAAAAGAGCACAGAATCGGTTCTAATCTTCCCCCGCGCTATCAAAAATGGTATATATAAAAAAGAAATGTTATACTGCAATCAAATGGAGTAGGTGCAGAACATTTCATAGGAAAAAGCACGGCTACACAATGCGTCGCGTGAAATGAGCAGGTCCACAATCATAATTTCACTGGCGGGTCAGATCGCTTTGCTGTAAGAACATCCAGCTTTTCCCAACAGTGAGTGAGGGAATGGAAAGCCAGAAATAGATGTGCGATCGATAGATCGGACCAAGAAAGCGTCTGCGTCCTCAGGGGGGCAGATCATTGTGTTTCTAAGTGGCTGAGAGATCTGATCCCCGGCCACTGTGAATGGAATGGAAACTGGATGCCATCAGAGGGAGCCGCGTGTGCTGCTGAGGTTAGGTCATGCACTAAAGAATAGAACAGTGAAAGCTACAGAATTTGCAGCCCAGGATTCTTCACCGCAGCCGGAATGTTCTCACGCTCAGGAAACACAAGGGGGAACTGCAGGCAGCACTCAAGTGGGCTTGTCTGCCAGGGCACGTAAAGGGGTAGCTAAGCTAGCTCTACGTAGCGCAAGTATCGGGCCGGGGCGCCTGAGGCCCGCCAGGAGGACTGCTTCTGGGGGCCCGCCCTACAGTTACATGCAAATATTTTAACCTATATTATATACGCACCTTACTTTAGTATCCAGAGATTATATACTATGTTACAAACTCACCTTATTCTTGGAAAGGGGTTCCCAACTAGTGGTACTAGTACCACTGGTGATACTCAACATCCCATCTGGTGGTACTCAAGGCCACTGGAGGTGAAATAATGGGGACATGAAGCACTGCAGACAAGCTACTGCTTCAACTTAATGTGCCTAAAGCATAACGCAAGCCTACATAATGCAAGTGTCGGACTGGGGTGTCTGAGACCCGCCAGTAGGACTGCTTCTGGGGGCCCACCCTACAGTTACATGCAAATATTATAACCTATATTATATACTCACCTTACTTTCGTTTCCAGATATTATATACTATGTTACATACTCACCTTATTCTTGGAAAGGGGTTTCATGATTAAGAGCCTTGCTCGAAACGCGTAGACGCGGGGTTTGCTCTCTATATGCGTATCATATTTAACCTGCTGTCATGGCTTTTTTACCACGATTCTCAATAAAGGATGGATGATTTTACTAACCAAACCATGTGGCTGGCGCTCTTTCACTATGGACATTGATCATATCAGGAGGTGAGCTCTCTTTGCCTGGTGCCTATTGTTTGGACTCTGTTGTATATTTATGTGGTCGGAGGCTGGCAATCAACAGATTTTCTATATTATATACTCACCTTACTTTCGTTTCCAGATATTATATACTATGTTACATACTCACCTTATTCTTGGAAAGGGGTTTCCAACAAGTGGTACTAGTGCGACTGGTGGTACTCAACCTCTCATCTAGTGGTACTCAGCCTCCCATCTGGTGGTACTCAAGGCCACTGGAGGTGAAAAAGTGAGGACATGAAACACCACAGACAAGCTACTGCTTTAATTTCATGTGCGTAAAGCAATATGCAAGTCTACATATTGCAAGTGTCGGACTGGGGTGTCTGAGACCCGCCAGTAGGACTGATTCTGGGGGCCAACCCTACAGTTACATGCAGATAGTATAACCTATATTATATACTCACCTTACTTTAGTCTCCAGATATTATATACTATGTTACACACTCTCCTTATTCTTGGCAAAGGGTTTCCAACCAGGGGTACTCAACCTCCCATCTGGTGGTCCTCAAGGCCACTAAGGGTGAAATAGTGGGGACATGAAACACCGCAGACAAGCTACTTCTTAAATATCATGTGCCTAACGCATAAGGCAAGTCTACATAATGCAAGTGTCGGGCTGGGGTGTCTGATGCCTGCCAGGACGACTGCTTCTGGGGGCCCACCCTACAATTACATGCAAATATTATAACCTATATAATATACTCACCTTAATTTAGTTTCCGAAAATTATATACTATGCTATATACTTACCTTATTCTTGGAAAGGAGTTCCCAACTAATGGTACTAGTACCACTGGTGATACTCAACCTCCCATCTGGTGGTACTCAAGGCCACTGGGGGTGAAATAGTGGGGACATGAAACACCACAGACAATCTACTGCTTAAATATCATGTGCCTAACGCATAACGCAAGTCTACATAATGCAATTGTCGGGCTGGGGTGTCTGAGACCCTCCAGGAGGACTGCTTCTGGGGGCCCACCCTACAGTTGCTGCAAAAATTATAACCTACATTATATACTCACCTTACTTTAGTTTCAAGATATTATATACTATGTTACACACTCACCTTATTCTTGGAAAGGGGTTCCCAACCAGTGGTAGTAGTACCACTGGTGATATTCAACCCCCCATCTGGTGGTATCCAGCCTCCCATCTGGTGGAACTCAAGGCCACTGGGGGTGAAATAGTGGGGACATGAAACACTGCAGACAAGCTACTGCTTCAATTTCATGTGCCTAACACAAAACCTAACCTATATTATATAATCAGATATTATATACTATGTTACATACTCACCTTATTCCACTGGTGGTATTCAGCCTCCTATCTGGTGGTACTTAAGGCCACTGGGGGTGAAATCGTGGGGACAAGAAACACAACATACAAGCTACTGATATCACTATCAATTCATTCTTCAGTCAAAAAAAAACCAATATACTCACATTTCTTCCCACCACATGCTATAGCTGCTAATCCAGTGCTCACATATTCACCGGATCATGTGATCCAATCCCACACCACAACCTCTGTTCTCCGTGCACCTCACCCCATTCACCACTGGCACGCCCCTCTCTATTGAAGTGAATGCCATGTCAAAGTGCCTGTGACGAATGGCAATGGGTGGTCCATTGTCTACTGCACAGCAAGACGATATGGGGGCAGCGGCGCCAGACTGGATCACACATTCCAGTAAGTGTGTGAGCGGTGGACTAGCAGCGATAGTCTGCAGGGAGAAGAAAGGTAAGAATAGGATTTTTGCTTTTTTGTGGAAGAATGTCTTTAACAAGTGGTGGAATCTCCCAAGTGGTGGAGGCCCCTCCAGGCCCTCCCTTTTAATTCGGCCCTGTTTACTATGGCTTACATTCTATTCTCATGATTCCCTTGTTGCAGCAGCTGGTTTCTGCAATGATACCCAAAAGTGCTGCTGTTCGGATATGGGTAAAAGTTTTTGTCAACCAGAATTTTGCTCAGTTGATTTGGATTGACCAGGAGAGAACATCTTGAAAGATTCAGAAGAACTTAGCCAGGACAAAGTCAAAATTTGTTTTTTTTTTAGATTAAATTTGCTCTACAAATATTCTTTGCTGAAATCGTATGCGATCATTGTAAATATGCCGTCTGTTACCTTTCCCAGTTAAACTAAGCTTCAGATCTCAGCTTTCAAGAAAACAAAGGACCTTGTTTCTTTTTAAGCCGAACCATAAAGCGCCCAAGATGCTGCCGTAAAAGGCAGACAAGCCTTGTCAATGGCAGGTGTGCTGATAAAATTATTGATCTCCGGTGATTGCATGTAAGGATCGCTTTCCGTCCTCTTAAAATTTTACTCCTACTGGTGTAAATCTCTTCGGATTTTACGGTGGAGTTTAACAGCAACTTTCGGACCAATGGGGGGGAGGGGGGGAAATGTCGGCAGTCAAACGTGCTGCACCATCCCTTTGGTAGGCGCATCAATAACGTCGTGTCTGACAGACGTTTTATTTTGGGAAAAGCTGCGCATGAGGGTATAGGAGCCAAAAATATTGATTCACACCTTAAAGCATATGGACGTCCATATGGAAAAACGACATTCGAGGCCAGAAAACCAGAGCTGCAGTTTTTTATTCCTATATGGTGCAATGTGGTCCCTCTGCAGAACAATGCTGCCCGTCTGCAGATTAGAAGAAAACAAGCGCAGGCACATTTCTCAGACCATTGCAATGCTTTGCATTTACAAGAGGCAGAGTGCTCACTTTGTTGAATCCCCCTTAATCCCTCTCATCATTTAATAACTCTGAAAGCCGAGGGTTTTAAGGAAGTAAGTGAAATGCTTAATATAATCAGTTTGTGCTATGGCTTCGCTCTTCAAACTTACTTAGAAGTTGGGGGTTCTCCATCATTTTGGTTAAAGTATCCTGAATTGGGTCTCGGCGTTGGGTACTCAGGCATTTTAAATTAGGTTGTTCCACTTAAAGAGGAACATTTTAGGTATTGGGGGGTAATAAAAACTCCCCAGACTTGGCTTGCTTGCCCCCCTGCCCTCCGGTTTCATATTATAAAACTTTTGACTTACCTGTCTGGTCGCATCACACTCCAGCATTCCTCGGTCCCGGTCCATCTCCATTGGGCAGTGCCATCTTGCCACCCTGGCATGCACTGCGTCACCCCTTAGATCTTGCGCATGCGCAGTGTCACTGCATAGACTTCAATGACACTCGGCACAGAAGAGCTTGAGATCTGGGAAGCAGCGCAGGGCATTTGGAGAGAGGACAGCTAGAGGTAAGTGCCCACTATTTCTACCCAGCCATGGAATAAAGAACTTATCTGAACCTTGGACTGCAGCAGTTTCTTGCCTTCCTCTTCTTGACTAAAGGTAATTGCTTGCAGCAAAACTTTTTAGGGGCTTCTTAGCAAAGGGGAAAATATGCACACAACAAATTTCAGGTTTTTAATTTCTAACATTTTTTAACACAGCCGCAAACCGCCATGTGGAAAGACCCATGTTAGGCTTAATATAGGGGGGTCAACAGACCAAAAGACCCTCTACTCAACGGTAAAATAAAATCACTCCTTTCAATGGGCGGGGCTATGTTGATGAGAGCCAAAAGCTTGAAACACGTCTAACTGGGGATGGCTTTTAGCTGTCTAAATGTAATGCTGATTTTGGCATTGCACACTCAGCAACTTCTACTCTAGGATGGCTCCACGATATAAACAAATGATTTGTATAGCTCTGCCCACTTCAAGGAGTGATGGGTAATTCAATTATTCCTTGTGTTGGGTGCTGTGCAAATACTTTCTATTCTAGGAAATAACCTCTTTTCCTTAAACTGTTATATATATATATATAGCATTTCAGTTCAGCAAATTAGACTATTTTGTGCAAAAACAACACATAGAATTCCGATTAAGCAAGCAGGTAAATACAGGTTGTAATATAAGAAAATAGAAGAAAGCAAAAGGGGGTAAATACTTTTCCAAGCCACTGTATATATGTAATTAAGCAACTATAAAGACTCTGGGGTTAAATCCACTCATAATGATGTATAGAAGAAAATTAAGTTGTAATACAGTAATAATTAAAGTATTAATTGTTGGGTGACAAAATGTGCTTTTACCCTAAAAATATTCTTTATCCCCCAAAAGCTGTAACAAGCACTAGTTCATATTGCTTAAAAACATTATACAGTTCTTATTTTTTTTTTTATCTAGAGATGACTTGGAGGCAGAGAAGTGCCAGCCTGGCACATGTTTGCAGAGACAGTGCGGTCAAGTGGTCAAGAGCCGAACTGATCTTAATTAGCAATGAAATGAGGAATGAACTAGAATTATCCCCCGAAACTAATCAATGGGAAAATCACTTCGAGCAGGCGGCTTAATGAAGTACCATACAGCTGTTTATTTTTAGTCTTTTTAGTTCAGTAACTAACTCCATTAATTAGAAAGAACAAAATAATAAAATAGCCCATTTTTATCCTACAGCACAAAACAGTCCAGTGCTATGCAAGAATATTACATACTGAAATAAGTGTCTAACGTATCTACCCTCAGATACCGACCATTTTTTTGCGGGGCTACCAGAACATGTGAATGCATCAAATTTGCATTTGAATAGAATATGATTGTTGGCCTATTATCAATCTACCCAGCAGGAGGGAGGAGACTAGAGAAGAAAATAATTAATCCTGAAGATGTAACACAATGTTAAATTTAATACAGTTTTATCCTGAAAACAAGTGGGAGCCATCCTTGGTGTGGTGAAAATTGATATGGAGAACACAAATAGGTCAAAAGATCGGCCAAGTTGTGTAATATTTTGTTTCACAATGTCATGCCACGCAAGTAGGATTTCACACGCCAATTGTAAACCTATTTCACTCCCTCCACTAGACTTCTAGACCAGTGATTTTCAACCGGTGTGCCGCGGCACACTCCCGACACATGGTCAGGTGTGCCGCGGGGAAAGTTCCCCAAACTAAGGTGCCCCCTGTTCCCCCTGCAATGCGCAGCGATGCGGCTTCCGCACAAGGAACAGGGCCGTATTTGCCTTAAGGCAATGCCTGCGAGGAAGGCACTGTCACTTACCCGCCAGTGGATTCGGGGGGCGGGGGCACTGAGCGGTCGCACGCTTCCCGCGAGGAAGGCATTTTCCAGCTAGTGGATCCATCTTGCCGGCCTCCTCGCTTCCCCCCGAACAGCTGCTTCGCGGCGCGCGCCCACCTCCATCTCGCTTCCCTTTCCCCCCGATCAGCTGCTCCGGCACCCGCCCGCCTCCATCTCGCCGGCCTCCTCGCTGCCCCGGCACCCGCCCGCCTCCATCTCGCCGGCGTCATCGCTGCCCCCCTCCCAGCTGCTCCGCGGTGCGCGCCCGCCTCCATCTCGTCGGCCTTCTCGCTGCCCCCCTCCCCCGATCAGCTGCTCCGGCACCCGCCCGCCTCCTTCTAGCTGGCCTCCTCGCCACCCATCCCCCCCATCAGCTGCTCCGGTGCCCACACACAACTTGCCGGCCTCCTCGCTACTTGCCCCCCCCCCCCGATCAGCTGCTCCGGTGCCCACCCACGGGGGTCGCTCCGTGCTCCTCACTAACCCCCCCCCCAGTCCAGTACCAGCGCGAGACATGTGAGCGGGATGCCAGGCTCTGGCCACCCGCTGATTCATCACTCCCAGACGCGTGACTGCTGAGGACCCCGGAGGATAAGGTAAGGAACTTTATAATATTTTATATATATAAAAAAAAATAATAAATTATGATTTTGGAGTGTGTGTGTGCTTGCTTGCATGGCAGAGGGCAGCCTTACATGACTGCAGCAAGCAAACAAATCTTTTTTTTTTACAGTTCGGCCATGGGGCTCCCGCGCGTGTGCCCGCAGGAGCGCACATGCCCCGTGAAGTAAATCTGGCCAGCTGGTGTCAGCAACCCCTCTGCCTCAGCGGCTCCAGCGCCCTTCCCCAGGGGAATCCCGATCTGGAATGCCCTGGGCGGAAGGTCAGAGGCCAGCCCCCACAACACCCATAGACACTCACCTTTTCCCGGTCCAATGGTGCATGCGCAAGCTCTGGTCCAGTGAGAGCCGGCCACTGTCACTAGGTAATTCGGCAGGTGGCTTTCATTAGAATCAATAGGGATCCCAGCCTGTTGAATTACGCAGTGACGGTGAGCGGCTTTCATTGGACCAGAGCCCGTGCATGCACCGTTGAAGCCAGGTAAGTGTTAACTGGACTTTCTGGGGGTTATACACAGCAAGGTATTCTAAACTGGTATGCTCCGCTGGGTAACCCCCCCCCCAGAAGCCCCATTTCACTCACCTTGTCCCAGAGCTCTCACCACATATCTGCACAGCGGCCGCATCCCGGCTCACCTCTGCCCGAACCTGCGCTTGGCCTTTCTGAATGGGTGCACCACCCACACGTCCACTGCACATGCAACGGCTGATAGGTGAGCGGGGAATGCGGCTGGATGCGCACTCTGCTCCCTTTGGCTGCTTAGCCTTCAGTGGTGCCAAAGGGAACCAAGTGAAAGGCGCTCAGGCTATCAATCAGTGCGCTCGTTCTGACCCTAGTCTGGGCTGTGGGAGCAACAGGAAGCAGGAAGGTGAGTGAATAGGGCAACCTGGGAGGGTACACACAGTGGGGCATCCCAAATCAAGATGCCCTCACCGAGAGGAACAACACCAAGTGAAACAAGTGAAAATTTTGACTATCCTGGGTTTGGTCCTTTCCAGATCGGGGTGCCCTGCTATGTGTAACCCCCCAGATCGCAAGTTACAACTCACCTCACCCTGCTCCTACGGCGCATGCGCGGGCACTCGTCCAATCAGCGCGCTCTGAGCCGCCGTGGTATGCGCGTCAATGAGACGTCTTACCGCAGCGGCTCCGAGCGCGCTGGCTGCTGCATCTCACGCTTCCCTCTAACAGGGAGCGCGCCCTCGCCGGCCATTCACAAATGTGAATTCACAAATGTGAGCTGGGCTTCTCAAGCTTGACTGCGATAAAAACTAAAAACAGGGAGAGACTGAGAACTGTTGAGGAAGAGCTTCGTGTGTGTCTTTCCACCATTCCTGCCAGGATATCCCTTTTGTGTTCATCGAAACAGGCCCAGGTTTCACACTGAGTGGTAAGAAATACATTTAGAATCTATATTATTAACTATATGTATAGTATGTACTGTTTTAGTGTCATTTTGTGCCATTTTGGTTGGTGGTGTGCCGCAGGATTTTTTAAGTATAAAAAGTGTGCCGCGGCTTAAAAAAGGTTGAAAATCACTGTTCTAGACAATTATATATACTGTACATTGGGTCTCCAATCCAGCTTAACCACTTGGACATCCTGGTGACTTAAACATATCTACGGTAAAAATCAAGACGCTTGGAGACTCCTGGAAGACCCCTGGAAGTCGTACGCCTAAGGGCGGATGCTACAATGAGTCACCTGGCTCAGGGAAAGTGGTCTTCCAGAAGTCTCCAAGTATTTTGCTTTTAACCGTGGATATAAAGGTTATGTTTCAACAGTGGATAGTTCCAGTGCTGGTCTTTCTGCCTTATGATTTGCCTTCAGTGGAAATCCAGAACCCATCTCACTACTGCCCAAGGTGTAGAGGTGAGCTGTAAAAATCTTCTTGTTTTCTTCACTGAACTTAATGCCAGGAGTGGAGATCGATCCACTAGACCTTAAGTCCAACAATCTGATGACCTAGATGGCCAAGTGGTTAGGGCTGTCTCTGGAGCACTTATGCTTTCAGTATGTTCCTTAGACCTCACATAATTCTCATATGCTACTCTGATGAATCAGGGTTCCGGCTCCTTGAAAAGCCCTGCGAATCCCTGACATCCCTATAGGGCTGGCACAGTCTTGTAATGTCCTATAGTAGTGCTGTGCTGACCAGAGCAGGGCAGCACTACTTCGAGGGCAGTTTGGTATTAATGTCAGATGATTGCAAATAGCCTTTCTCTGAATAACCTTGTTCATTAGCTAAAGCTGGGCTGACACTGACCTTGGGTCCTGATTGGCTTAAGACCACTTAAAACCTACCCTATATCAGAATGTCTTGCCCTAGCATTCTGGCATTAGAATGTGCTTTGTCCTCTTTGATTCATTTTGTCTTCCCTGCTTTGCCCTTCTGTACCGAAAACCTCTGGCTATTAGATCTCTGACCTTTGGCCTTACCCCAGATACACTTTTGCCCTGCTCATGATCAGTGGAGATCGATTGAGTGGAGATCGATCCACTGGACTTCAAGTCGAACAACCTGATGACCTACATGACCAAGTAGTTAGGCTTAAGACTTAAGCCTTTAGACCAGGATTGGACTCAAGTTTCCAGAACACCTGCATTCTTTCCCTAGTCTCTGTAGCACCCATGCTTTCAGTATGTTCCTTAGACCTAACATGATTTTTCATATGCTACTGTGATGAATGAGGCTCCAGACTCCTTGGAAAGCCCTGCACATCCTTGGCACCCCTGTAGGGCTGGCACAGTCTTGTAATGTCCTATGGTAGTGCTCTGCTGACCAGAGTGCAGTTTGGTATTAATGTCAGATGGTTGCAATTAGTCTTTCTCGGAATAACCTTGTACATTAACTAAAGCTGGGTTGACACTGACTTTGGGTCCTGATTGGCTAAAGACCACATAAAACCTACCCTATCTCAGAATGTCTTGTCCTAGCATTCTGGCATTAGAGTTTGCTTTGCCCTTCTGTACCGAAAACCTCTGGCTATTAGATCTCTGACCTTTGACCTTACCCCAGATACACTTTTGCCATGCTCATGGTCAGTGGAGATCGATCCACTGGACTTTTAAGTCCAACAACCTGATGGCCTACATGGCCAAGTGGTTAGGCTTTAGACTTAAGCCTTCAGAACAGGATTGAAGTTGGACTCAAGTTTCCAGAACACCTGCATTGTTCCCCTTGTCTCTGTAGCAACCATGCTTTCAGTATGTTCCCTAGACCTAACATAATTCTCATATGCTACTCTGATGAATCAGACTTCAGACTCCTTGAAAAACCCTGGCACCCCTATACACTACACTTTTGCCATGCTGTCAGAAAACAAAAATATATAAACGCACTCTGGAACCTGAGGGTGCAAGACCAAGGGGAGTCCCAAATCCCCAAAATGTAACAGAGAAAAAGGCAAGGGGTCAGCACTCCTAAAAGTCCAATACTTTAATAAAGACACTTTGAAAACATCTCCATATTAAAAAAAAGGCAGCTAAAATACAATATCGGACCCTGGCGAATGTGAAAATGCCATGCAAGCTTACGCGTTTCGGACAGCTAGGGTCCTTAATCATAGAACTTTTGCCATGCTCCCTGACCTCATGGGCTCCAATGTGGTTGCTACCATTTCATCCGCTGTAGTTCCGCCCCTGGATAATGTGTCAGCAAACTAGTGTTATAGACCAGAAAACAGGCAGTAAGTGGTAACATGACAGTAATAAATTAAAAAGAAAGGGACTCAAAAATGCAGAGGTACAAAATGCAGAACATGAGACACAATATACAAAAATAATCACCTTCACACCGTTATGAGTATCTACCATACCAGCACCACTGAACCACCAACGCTATATGAGACATACTGTATGGCAGAAAGAATACAGCAGATATATTTTAAATGTCTTTTTTTGAGCAACCAATAGGCAACTGCAATGTGTACAGTTTATCCCTACCTGCAGGTAGATACAATTGTTTTACAAATTAAATAATTGTAAATTCAATAACCATATGCACCATTTTCTGTCTGCAAGTGACTATGGCCACCATGGACATTTCAATTAAATTCAATGAGTCCTCTGAAAAAAAACCAATTCTCTAGCTAAATGATAACTCAGGCGACATGCTTTGACTGTGAATATTCATCACTGGATACCTATGATTAATAAATGAGGGATATTAAACATTTCAATGCAAGGACGAAAATGACCCGCAGCTAATGCGAAAACAAATATGTTTCACTGCTGTGAAAGGGACAAGAATTCTAAAATATAATTAAAAAAAAGGTCCCTGCTCGTCAGAATCCTTTTTTTTTCTAAAGGTACAATTAAAGAGAATCTATCATCATAGCCAGATAAAACTTATCTTTGTGGTTTGGGGAATAAAAACATTAGCTTTGGAAAAATACTTTTTGACAGATTCTAGAAACAATATCTGGAAACAATCATTATAAATAAAGCTTTATAAAGTATATATGAAAGAGTTAGAGGTAGGTTAGAAATAAAGATGAGAATAGCAGATCAGTTTCATGTCTTCCTTTGTATTTCATGGGAGGTTGTCATCTAGAGACAGGAAACCCACAAAGGCTGCTCCAGACATCGTAAGAAGGTCTGCACATTTGTTTATTATTGAGCCCAGGGCCAGATTTTGTGGAGGGCACAAGGGGCACGCGCCCAACAGCCTCCACCACTTGCCCTTCAAAGGGGGCCTCCACCAACCTTTGGGTTATGGTCTGATTCAGGAGGATTTTTAGTCTTTGCTCTGACAGGCCGTGGGGCCTGCAACAAAGCTTTCAGCGGCAGTGGGGTGTGCAGCCAAAGCCACCACAAGGCAGGATGGAGAGTCTAGAGCAGAAAAGCCACCCTCAGCAACACTTTTTGAGTAGAGAGAACCCCCAAAAGTTTGGTTCTTCAAGTTTGACCGAACTTTGAATACATGTTCAGGTTCAGGGACTTGAACCCAGTCCCCATTGAAATCAATGGGGACCTAAACTTTTCGGGGTGGACATGGGGGGGCTTGCAGAGTGTGCAGTAGAAATGCTGCTGTAACTCACCTGAGCCCCAATATTCTTGTGGCAGCAGCGGCAGAGCGACAGATCCTCGTTGCAAACTGGTCCCAGACAGGGCTGCAGAAAGATGGCCAACAGCTCCCATAAGTCAGGACACTTCTAGTGCTAGCACTAGGACTGTCCTCACTCATGGGCATCTTTTTTTGTAGCCCTGGCAGGGGCCAGTTTGAAACACCTCTCCGCTGACAGAAGAGGATTGGGGAGTTACAGCAGCTGCTGGAACCTTAGGTGAAGTGGGTAGATGGCCTGCTCAGCAGCCCACCAACCAGCTTTTCTGTGTTTGACCCAGACACCGAACTTGAACACAGACTTCTGGCTGAACTTTGTGGTTCGGGTTTGCTCATCCATATTCTTCAGGTGCTGATGATTGCCCAGTGTTCACTGTAATAGAACTTGGGCTGTGAGTATTTAAATTCCTGCTGCTGTCTCTCTTCTCAGGTCGTACAATGTAACAAGCTTGACAGAGCCCCGCTGTTGCTGTCCTGCTCCCTGCTGTGTTACATTATATAGCATCCACAGCAGGGGCGACAATAAGTCAGGGCGAGGATTTATTTGTCTAGTCCCAGGGAGAGAACTATCTGTGAGATCTGGGAGACTGGCTAATTTGTTTTTGCATCACTGGTAGGTTTTGGTCCCCTCTAAGAGTTGTAATATAGGGCTCCTGGGCAGTATAGGTAATCACCAAAGTGCTATAGGTGGGTTTAAGGATGGTATAAAGGGTGTCTTTGGGGGTAATGGGTGATTTGCAAAGTTGCATGGGGTCATTTTCCACTCTAATATAGGGTTGTAATATAGGGCTCTTGGACATTATAGGTAATCCCCAAAGTGCTATAGGTGGGTTTAAGGGTGGTGTAGAGGGGGTCTTTGGGGGTAATGGGTGAAGTTGCATGGGGTCATTTCTTTAATGTTTGAGTAGGTCATAGAGCTGTATTTGGACCAAATGATCCCTGAGTGTTCTCGAGGGAAGCAAAAAGTCTCTTGGAGGGTATAGCTAGGCCTTGCGGAGGTAGACTATACCCCTAGATGGCATAACAGAATATATTGGGCCTGTGGAGAATAAAGTAGAATATAACTGTCAGCATGTCTAAAAACAGGGACAGACATAGGGGAAGGCCAAGTTGGTTAGCAGTATGGGGCCCAGAAACCCCTGTCTTTGTGCATAACCCATTTCTGACCTCTTCTTCAACATTTATTCGAACTAAGCCCTAAAAATTACCAGTAATCGTAGGGCGCGTGTATTCTTTGAAGAAGACATAGACTCTACTCACAAATCATAATTCACAGAAATAGCTAGTCAGGATCAAGGGGCGGATCAATATCAATTACGCCGCATTGAAAATGCAAAATTAATATGTTTAACTTGCCAGCGGTATTGGAATTTTGAGTATTAATTGTGAAGTGATGGATTTAATTACATTTTGATGTTTTTTGGTGCCGATATTGATGGACTGCCTGGTGAAATATGCCTTTGTCACGGGTTGGAACTGAATATTTTACAGCGATCAGATTCCACCACCACCAGGAACACAGAGCCTCGGAATCCGTTTTCCATGACTATGGAACATTACAGTAATTGAAAGTAACTAATAGCTTGCGTTATATGATATAATAAAGGATTTCTCAAAAGAGCCAAGAAGAGGAAAACAGCTGATGAAGAAAAAAAATACCTTCTTAGATAGAGGAAACATTAGCGACTACCATAGGCGAGAAGAAGCTGAATTGACTGTTCCTGTAATATCTGGGGACCAAAAGGTGGGTACGTTAAACTCAAGGATGGATCTGGAATATAATAAGCCGCCACTGTGACACCCAATCCAGGTGCAGCACTGCAAATACTATTATGCTTTTACAACCATTTTATTTTAATATACATATGGGACCTCTGCTGTTAGTCCCAACATTGGCCTAACCTATGGTTCTTCATGGCCAGCCTCAACCATGAGTTTGTGCTTCAACCTTTGACCTTGGTTGCTAGTCCTAAACTTGACATACATTCAGTTACAACCAGTGTCAGACTGGGGTATCTGGGGCCCACCAGTTTAACTGACTCAGGGGAACCATCCCATACTTCAATGAAAGTATCATTGGCTTGTATTTCGGGCCCATGTCAGAAACTTGCCACAGAAAATCCATACATCATTATTATTATATATTATAATATTGTATAAATTATATATAAATACTGTATATATAAATACTATATATATATATATATATATATATATATATTCATATAGCGCCATCATCTTCTGTAACGCTTTGCAAGGTATCTTGAAACCTTGAAACTTGAAAAAGTGGGAGGTTTCCCACGGAATGCGTGGGGAATAGAGGACACCAGGCCGCAGTGGGTATTGCTTCTAGCCTTTCTAATGGTGATATTCTTTCATGCTGTTGCTTATTGAGCACATTTAAATGTTTGTTTTCCTTTTCTGTATAGTGGTTGGGATATTTTGCAGTTAGCACTTTGAGGGCACTGACACTTTGTATTATTAGCTAGCTAGTTAGCATTTGCACTTTATTTAGTACTTTTTTTGATAGCCCCTGATAAACTCTGTCTGTACTTTCTTGGCTGGTAAATCCCCTTTGTGGATTATGAGATTTTAATTATTTGTTGTTAGTGTACTTTTAAAGCAATAAATACATGAATTGAATGTGAGATGATTTTGTGATCTGTTGGGGCATTGGTGCCTGGGGTTTCCTTTATTGTGGTCGTTGGGGCCACATTGTATATAGAAGTTTGTATTTGTATATTGTTGGATAACCTTTCATTGGCACTCTGCACCTGATTGATATCAGGGTGGTGCAGGAGTAATATACTTCTGTGTTGTTTATCATTACAGACAAGATAAAACATATAGTACAGGGACCAATACAAACTAGATGCTACGAGGTTCAAACCAAATGTTGTGAGCACAGGATACAATAGCAAAGAGAGCCCTGCCCCCTTGTGAGCTTACAGTCTAAAGGATGGGGGCGGAGACAAAAGGTAGGAATCTCAAGTGGTAGAGCTTCAGTTTGGCGGCATGTGCCCGGTGAAGGTTATACGAGGAGATGACCAAGAAGGAGGACAGGGACAGAGCGGAGGTTGCGCTTGGGTTGGTATCACTGGATCAGAAATGAAATATAGGGGGCATTGACCCTCAATGTTGCACTGTATGTAATTTAATGCATCATCACTGGAAAGCTGCAGGGGGCGCTGCTGTAAGGCCAAGGAGCCATATGGTGGCCATTCAAACATCCGACTGCATATGGTTTGTGTTTTTATAAATATTAGGCAAAGGCTTTAGTACAAAAAAAAAAACAGGCTATTTTGGGGCACTGGGCGTGGGATAGAAAGCGATAACACTTCCTTTCTGGGTATAGGATCACTTTAAAACAGTCAGGACACAACCACCTGCAGCAAGCATTATTCAGAGAGGGATAATAAATAGAGCTCTCTAGGCTTTGTAGAATTCCTTTGTCACGGGCCGCTTTGTGATCCTTTACACAGCAGACAAGGATCACTTGCCACACCGCCTCGGAACGCTCCGTTATGAGCCCCAAACAATGGGCGCTTTGCTTTCTTGGAATATCTTGTAAGCTCTAATAATAGAAGGAAGTGCACCATGGCCGCTCAGCTGAGATTATCCACATGGCAGCAGTCATCTGCTTCCACACCAGGACCCCGCCATCACTCATCACTCGCCGCTCTGGATTGGCGCGGGGTCTCGCCTGCCAGGAGTGGCCCATGTGTTTTGTGATTGCACAGATCCTGACAAGTCATTTGACGGGCTGGTAATGGATCACGTGGCGTCGGGTGAAATATAGTGGGGTGGATGGGAAGAGTGTACACAGATGTACAGCTTAATGCCTAATCATAAAATTGCCTAATTTATGGTAATGATAAGCGATGCATTTTCTGCGTTATGCTGCTAGTTTATTGTGCAATTAAACGACGCGTCGCAAAATCCGCTCAGCGCTCGGCACCACAGAGGTAAACTCTTCTTGTGGTTAGTGCTTAATGGGTTATATAATGAAATTCAGTGTTGTGAGGCACGCCGGATGAATGCTGTGGGGCATGTTTTATGTATACAATGCCGATGCACATTGGTGTATGCAGGGCTGGATTAAAGTGGACTTTACCCTGATAAGAGTCTAACATGTATGTTTCCCCCATTCTGTACATACAGATAGACCACATTAAAAATCATTCTACCTGCACCTATTGCGTTTTTTGAGCCTTTTAACATCCAAGATGGTGGCAGTTGCGTCTTAGGCTGCCTTCAGACAGGAAGTGTCTTCTGACTGTGCTGCTCTGCATTCTGGGATTGCTGTCTTTTCCTGACCCCAGTCCTGCTCTGTCTGTGCAAAGCACAGCTATAACCTCTCCTCCCTGTAATTTTCACCCCTCTCCTCTCATCAGTATGTTTTGCTTCTAGTGGGGTAAAAGATAATAAATAAACAACTACAAACTTAAAATATATTAATTTTAGATGATGGGGAATCCTTTTTTAAAGATTTGGGCTTTTTATTAAATGATGCCGAAGGTCCGGTTTAAGTGTGGTGGAGGCCCCTGGGCACAAAATCTGGTGGAGGCCCCAGATACAGTATTCCTTTTCCTTTCAAATAATAGTCCAGCCAAGTAACTGATTGGTGGTTGTCTGGCACCCGCCTACTTACTGGAACATCAGATGGAGTCCCTTGTGCCATCCTTGTGCGGGTGTGTGCTGCTCGGGAACTCCTGCTTTGCCATTCTGGGTGGGGGGGGGGGGGGGGTGTAGTCACCCGGCTGGTCCAGCAGAAAACAGTTCCCTGCATTGAGCTGCCAGCGGCTGTGCTTGGTGGCTAATGTGAGCACTCGGCGATTGACAGCTCTGCACGGGGCGGGGGCATCCAGATTGATTTCAACTGGCCCCCTGGCCTAAATGTGACCCCACGACTGGCCACCAATGGTCAGCCTTGACCAGTGGCCAGTAAAGAGATAGTGAATCTGACCCACATGACCGCAGTGGGGCAATCGCGGGCTGCATTTCGCCTGAGGATTGGGGTGAAGATAAGGATTTCGGGGAAAATTAAGCTCCACGATTGGCTGGCGGCAATTAAGTGGACCCCAGGCCTCTTCCAGGTATCTATCTGCTGGTGATTATGTGACCATGTTGGGCAATAGTGGTGCTCCAATTCTCTGGGGGACCAAGGAGGAAGGTAATATTTTTCTTTACTGGGGGTTAATGAACAGGGGGAGGGGCACCAGCAATTAATATTCCGCAGGGAACACCATTCATCTTGTGAAAGATAATTGTAGTTCAGGTCTAAAGTTTTTCCTGAACCTTAGACCTTAGATTTTAATCCGCTTGTATACTACTAGAAAACTTGTGGTATACAACCAAAAAGACACCAGTATTATTTTTTTTTTTTAGGGGGATGTATGAGTTATTGTATTGTACAGACATCCATGCCTTTAGCCCATCCACACAGTGAGCGCACGCACGCCTGGTGAGCAGTTGGGGGCTTATGTGCAGTGGCAGACGGGGGCCAAAAATCAGCCCAGGATTTTAACAGCCCCTGGCCGGCCCAAGACATTCCTGCTGAGGCTACACTCCCCCCCCAGCCATGATGCCAGGGATATAGCATTGGGGCAATGGGGCTCCTTGGCTTGTTGATACAGTGGCGCTGGATACAGGGGGCTTAGAGGAAGGAGAAGGGGGCTGTAATTGAACGTGGGTGTTAAAAGCAGCATCCCAACTGGCCCCAAAGCAGTGCGGCCTACCGGGCATTGTCCCGGGTCTCCCTATGGCCGCTGCTTACGCGCCTTGCTCAGGAGTATTTCAGCCATGTCCCATGGCAGCCACCTTACCACTAGGCCATGACTGCCCATTAAAAAGCCACCTAGATATAAGTAGAGGAGAGTAGTGCCTCTTCTGTAAAGGAGGCCCTAGTGCGGTTGCTACTCCTGCATCCCCTATAGTATTGCCCAGGGCCGGATTATGAGAAAGGCACCTGGGGCCTCCACCAATTGTCCTGCAAAGGGAGCCTCCACCAACCTTATGTTGGTCCGGTCCAGAAGGCTTTCAGTCTTTGGTCTGACAGGCCGCGGGGCCAGCAACAAAGCTATTGGCGGCAGTGGGGGCACCTGGACAAGCCTTCTCTTATGTTTGCAAACCTGCAGCCAAAGCCACCACAGGGCTGGACGGAGAGTCTAGAGCAGCAAAGCCGCCGTCAGCAACGCTACAGTGATGGGTGCAGAGCTGCCAATCGGAATCGGCGGCCGCTCACTGCACATAAGCCACCAAGCACAGCCGCTGGCAGCTCAATGCGCAATATTGTTTTCTGCTGGACCAGCTGGGCGACTACACTACCCCCCACCCAGAATGGCAAAGCAGGAGTTCCTGAACAGCACGCACCCGCACAAGGGTGGTACAAGGGACTCGATCTGACATTCCAGTATGTAGGCGGGTGCCAAACAACCACCAATTAGTTACTTGGCTGGACTATTATTTCAAAGGAAAAAAACACTGTATCTGGGACCTCCAGCAGATTTTGTGCCCAGGGGCCTCCATCACACTTGATCTGGTCCTGGGTAAGCCCGTGATTGTGCCTCAATTAACAAAGACAGCTCCAGACACACAGTGCAGAGTGCGGGTTCCTAGCAAATACGTTGAGGGGACAAGAAGGTTAAGCAATCTCAATAAGGCTCAGACATAACCATAAGCTTATTTTCCCAATGCCTGACCAAAGCTTCTGCAAAACTCCTGTCAAGGTGTTAAAGCAGAATAAAGAAGGCAATGAGCGAAAATACACAATAACTGCAATAAATAGCACTGGCTAGGCGATGGAGAAGGTGGATTATCTTGTCACTCTTTGGAAAGCCCCTGCAGCTGCAACATCTGAAGCACAAAGCGCCCCATGTTGTAAACTGCTCATGCAGCAGGACGGCACTAAGAAAAGGACTGAAAAAAAAGCATCTTAGATATACCAACTGTTCCTGACTCCGGGAAAGTAAAAATACAGCATGGATGCACCTGTTCACCTGATGGTGAAGGAAAGAAAAGCCATTAGCCAAGTGACAGGAGATGGCGAAGGGAGAGAAAAAAAAAAGAAAAACAAAATCCACTTCAGCAAGATATCCGGGCGCATGTGATTAATCTCGCGCTCGTGCAGCCTGATGCACATTAACCAGATAATTAATTATTTCTTCGGGGACACTGTCTGGGTGACGATCACGCTGCATGGAATTAGGATGAAGACGCCAGCTTTCGTGATGGGAGAATTCAGCTAAATACAAAATAAACACAAAGGGGAATCTTCTACAGATTAGGAGCAAGGCAGAAATTGTGCTGCATTTTGGAAAAGGAACGTTGTATTCTCATTTTTGGAATATTCAAACCATGAGGTTATCTTAGGAACTCACGTCACACTCACATAATCACATAATTACAGATGTAGGCAGGGGCAGACTGAGGCCAGAAATCGGCCTAGGATTTTACTGGTCCTGGCCTGTCTACCACCAGACCATGAGAACAGCAAAGAGTTAATGGTCTACCACATAGAGTGCAGGGTCTCAAGCCCAATCAATTCAGCAGAAGGGTAGAGGGTCTGCACTCCTTGAAGTTAAATGTCCTTTAATTTATATTCCCTAAAACCATGTAATGCTAGTGGCAGCAGATATTAGAGGGTCCTCTGACGCGTTTCAGACAACTACTAGTACTTAGCCATAGTCAAGGGGACCCACACCTTATAAATGAGAGGAACTTGTCCATGCCCTAGCCATATCCACGCTGTGCCGCTGGAGCTCTGGAGGCTGCCAGGAAATGGTGACGTGACCTCCATGAAGGAGGCCACGTCACCCAATCTGGAGT
The DNA here is from genome assembly GCA_027917425.1 of Gastrophryne carolinensis. Taxonomy (NCBI): domain Eukaryota; kingdom Metazoa; phylum Chordata; class Amphibia; order Anura; family Microhylidae; genus Gastrophryne; species Gastrophryne carolinensis. Next base: position 457,562,723 of record CM051237.1, read on the forward strand.
CAGCTTGACTCATATAATAAATAATAAACCAGAATAGTTGCTTGGTAACCCGCTGCGTAGGTGGACGCAGATCCACGGCCACCGCCACACCACTGCATGGAGCAACATAAGCACGTTGCTACGCCAACCCCAATCAGCAGGACATCCAAGGTGGAAACGGCTGAGGGCTCCCAATACACCTGAAAGATGTCAAGGAGTCCCACAAGGTAATCAGCAGACCCGCAGAGTCTTGAAAAGCTGGAGCCCTGAAAATGCCGAACAGATCGAGGGCACTGGGTACAATGACAGCTAGAACTGATTCAGTATAGTAAAAATATAGTAAAAATGTTATGTGCAGCAATCTTAATTGCCCTGGGGAAGGATGCATCTCAGCACTGTATCTTGTAAGGGTGTTGTTCTGGTTTAAGTGACATGTCCGTCACCTAATCCCATGCAGCAGAGTGTACTGGTCTGTCACTCAAGTCCAGCTGTCTTTAAAGTCCACGGCTGTCATGCAGAGCCCACCCCATGCTGGCATCATTGGAGGACTTCAGCAATTTAGGTAAGTTGATTTATTTTATTTATTTATTTATTTTAATTACTAAATTAGTTTTAGGGTGGCTGGGGTTACAAAAAAGCTTGGATTCCTCTTTAATGGACCAAGACTAGCTCTGTATTCCAGCACCAGGTAAGATCTTTTTTTTTACATTCAACTCCCCTGACCTTCCTCAGTGCTGGGGGCAGTGGCTGGGGAGGGGGGTTCAAGCAGAGACTATTCTCCAGCCTGAATGGAAAGGCTCCTCAACAATAAAAGCAAAATGAGGAGGACCAAAACCCAGCCCTAGAGTCTTAAAGACTACAGGGCCTAGTGGAACTCTTTCCCAAATGTGGACTCAGGTACAGTATTCTTTCCTTCAGAAAAGTGCAGAGCATTCTGCATTGGCATAGCATCGCTCCTCCCAAAGCCCTAGGCACCACTGGCAGAACAGGCGTGGTAGACTGTCCCACCAGATCCACCAGAAGACAGACTGGTATGTGTGAGCTAACACTGGCTGTAATGAGGAATGCCCCTCACTGGAAGTAATAAGGGATGCTGCACACTGGCTGGCTGTAATGAAGGATGCCCCTCATTGGCTGTAATTGAGGGATGCCACTCATTGGCTGTAATAAGGGATGCTGCACACTGGCTGGTTGTAATGAGCGATGCCCTTCACTGGCTGTAATTGAGGGATGCCACTCACTGGCTGTAATACGGAATGCTGCCCACTGGCTGGCTGTAATGAAGGATGCCCCTTATTGGCTTAAATAGAGGTATGCTGCTCAGGCTGCCTGTAATGGGGTGATTAGGAGGGGGATTTTAGCACACCATTTGGTTCAGAGTATTTGTTGTTTTTTTTTTAACCCTGGGTGCATCTTATGCTCAGGTGCATCTTATGGAGTGAAAAACATGGTCTATGTGTATTTGTGATGTGACATTAGGATACTATACTGGGCCAGAAACAGTACAGCAGGGCCATGGTGCCCCAAAAAGTCCCAGGCTTTTTTCTAACCCCAGTCCGCCACTGGTTGGGGGATTGTCTGCATGTATGGGCGGGGGAGCTTGCCTGCACATATGTTAGTGTGTGGGGGGCTTGTCTGTATTATTAATTAATATTATATAATTCTTAGGTAGTGTTTCCCTTTAAGGGTGTGGCTGGGGGCGTGGATATGCGCAGCACTGCACCTATCCCTCTTTCCTATCCCTCACACAATAGAAAAATATCATTAAAGTGGACCAAAACCCAGGATTATGACTATTCTGGGTTTTGGTCCTTGCCCCCGGGGCACCCCGATCGGGGGTGTCACACTGTGTGAAACCCCCCAGGTGCTGAAACAAACTCACCTCTTCCTGGTCCTACGGTGCATGCACGGCCGCTCGTCCAATCAATGCACTCGGATCCGCTGACATTCCTTCGTCTAAGGCGAGCGGCTCTGAGCGCGCTGAAGGTCACATCCCCCACTACCGTCTAACAGGGTGCGTGCCTGCGCCGGCCATTCACAAATGCATCTGCGGCTCACGCATGCTCCGTTGGACCGGATGAGAAGGTAAGTGTATGGGCGACCTGGGGAGTTTCACACAGCCAAAATTGGGATGCCCCGGGGGGAGGGGGGGGAGAATCGATCAGCCCGGTAATCTTATAGATTGCCGGGCCGACCACCATGGGTTTTGGTCCACTTTAACAATCTGTTGTGCACAAGGCTAGAGCAAGGGCTGGGAGCTTATTTCATATTAGCTCCTAGAAATTCAGCAAAATAGCCAAGAAATGATAATATATATTCATTTGTTGAAATCTAGCTACATTGCTAACATAGATACTGTGCTCATGTACCATAAAAAATGTATTTCGTTTTTTTTTTACTTCCAATGTCACCCAGACAGGCCTGATGCTGATTCTTCCTTGGGGATTACATTCTCTGAAGTACAGGATAGTTCTGCCCACTAGTCACAGTAGTAATCGAGTTACTACAACTTAATCCTTTAATTAGAGGTCACATTTCTCGTTTGATGCTTTCACCCACAGCGTACCGATTTCCATCACATGCATGCAACGAATAAAATACAGAAGCCTTTTTCCTCTTACAATCCTGGAACTGACAAATACTTCTGGGTATAGTAAGCACATTTTATCTTCTGCTGTGACTACGAAACACTGCTTAGCGTGCTGTAGGGACAGGAAGTTGGAGTAAACCTGGTTACGGCCTGTGATGGGCACCTTATCCTCTGCTCTTTAGAGGTGTGAATTGGTAAAAATCTGGCGATACGATAAGTATTGCGATACGCGTATGACAATACTATATATCCCGATATATCCTGATTTATCCTGATTTTGTCTCAAAGACTGTATATTTTGTTTTGCAATTAAATTTTATTTTTAATTAAAAGAAAAATGACATCCCCCTTAAGGTCCCCCTTAACCCTCTTTAACCCTTAAAAATCCCCCCAAAAATTGGTGTGAGGTCCCCCTTACCCAGCATAACCAGCCCGGGCACCAGTTATGGGGACTTGTAGGAACAGGGTGCAGGGGCCAGCTTTGGTGGCAGGGGCCAGCTTCGGTGGCCCCTGGCCCTGCAGGCTACAAGTCAGCATAGCCTAATGGCCCCGGGCCCTTCTCCCCCCCCCCCCCGGCTTTGGGGAGGCAGGTAATGGGGGGGCTCAGGCTTCATGGCAAGTCACCCGCTAGCTGCAGGTGACTTGCCAGACCCAGAGCCTTGTGAACTGGTATAGGGGTCACATAGAGAAAATGTCTTTATTAACTTACCTCCAATTTTCAGCTCTTGTGTCCCTCGCCGATCTGATGACAGATGCCGTGATCGCTGGAGGGAAGAGGGGGGAGGCAGGGGATCAGAGAATCTCCTGCCCCCTCCTCCTCTGGCCGGCGATCATCGCATCTGACAGCTGGACCGCCAGGAGTTGGGATAACACCCGAAGGGGTGGGCTAGTCTTGAAGATGGCGGCGCCCATCAGGAAAGCAGGGGGAGAGGGCCTGTCAGGCTCTCTCCAGAAGAGCCCCGGGGGGGGATCAGAGGCCCCCCGGGTGAAGAAGAGAGCCGGCCCGATCGAACGAGTAAACTGGTTAACTCTTCTTTTACTGCAGCGGGAGGGAGTCAGAATCAATATTAGAAAGAAAGAATTGATTCAAGGATCGTCTAATGAAATATTGCAATACTTGACAGAATCGATTTTTTCTGACACCCCTAGTCTTTTTTTTTTTGGCAACACTTATGTCCTTTGTTATTTATTTTGGGATTGTTGAACTCGAATCTTAATTTGTTGCTGGAGTTAGTGTTTATTTTGGTTACCTTGGCTTGGTGTAATGTTAATTTTTATGGTTTCAGGAAACGCAAGATGGGCCACTCGCTGAACATACAAGCAGTGGTTGGTCCGGACATGCGATTCCTCAGTGTCCTTGCAGGGTATCCAGGGTCATCCCATGATGCCTATATATTGAGGAGCTCCGTCTTATATCATCGTTTTGAGTCTGGCAAATGATCTGGTGGATGGCTCCTGGGTAAGTTTGGACAAATTCCATCATTCCCTTTTCACTGTATGCCTATGAATATAGTTGATGACCCATGTCTTAACCTATGGCTGTTTTTAGCCCTTGATTACATGTTTTTATCAATAATGTAGCTTAGAATGTGTAATTAATGTTATTATTTTGTTATTCTTTCAGGGGATTCTGGATATCCGCTCATGCCCTGGCTCCTGATGCCCGTTCTTCGCCCGCAGAATGCCCAGGAGTCCTATAATCGGGCCCACCGCAAGACCCGGGCCGTAGTGGAGAGGGCCTTCGGCCTGTTGAAGTCCAGGTTTCATTGTTTGGACCATACAGGGGGGACACTGCAGTATGACCCCAACAAGGTTATAAAAATAATATTAGCATGCTGCATGCTCCATAACTTTGCCCTAAGGCTGCATGTCCCCCGTTATGTGGATATGCCCCACTCTCCACCCAGGCAGGAGTCTGATGAGATTTATGATGGCACCCCGAGTGCCTCTGGGCAATCTGTCCGTAGCCATGTTATAGATACTTTTTTTTCTTAAGATTCGTTTAGTTTGTTTATGTTTTTGTCTGATTTGTATATTTGTTGCCTATGTGAAGGCCTTTTTTTTGGTATAAGAATGTTGTAATGACTTAATTAGAAAACATTTTACACCTGATTTGAGCGTAATGCAGTTTATTTTCTCATGTTTGTCATTACAAACCTTCATTAATGTAAAAACCACACAAACATAAATGTATCACTTTAGGCAAGAACAGCTAAAGTCCCATTCCATACATTTTATGGAAATATGTTACATTTTTTGGGAAGGGCACTCGCAGACTCCATTGACATCCATTTTCAAACATAACTATACATTGGGCCAGACTCCTGGCCCATAACAATTGTCCACATCCAGGAGTTCTAAGCTAACTTAACTTACTCCAGGCCAAAGTTTACCCGCCACCAACGTCAAGATCCATAGGGATCATGACTTTCAAGGGGAATAGTCGGGCAGGAATACATAGGGCCACATACACACCCTCTTGCGCCCAAATAGCTCATCATAATGCACTGTTAGCCCACTTGCCAAGGCGAGTGTTTGTGCCTCACCAAAGCGCCGCTGAAGTGGCCTTGCTGCAAGGTTCTGCCTAATGGTTGTTGTTCTGGCTCTTCTCTGGTTGTTGACAATTCAGGGGACATTCTTGGCTGAATGTGTGGGGAAGAATAGGCCGTCATGTCGCTGGAAAAAGAATGGACTGGGTTGGCATTAGGACTGGGGGTCATTGGCTGGCTGGCCACAGAACTTGCAGACGTGGATGTGGCATAGGACTCGCTGGTTTCCACGTGTTCCGCTGGCAAATGTGGGCGAGCAGGAGAGGGTGTGCTTGGGGGGCTAGGGCTTCTCGCCCTCTGCTTTCTTTTCCCCTTGGAAGTCGTGCACCCTTGCTCTTTGGATGTGCTTGGCCGGGGAGCCTTCTTCTTTGAGGAAGTTTCTTTACTTTCCTGGAAGATTTGGATGGGCCAGGAGTGGTGGCCACTTTTGCTCCGCGTTTCCGGCACCTTTGAACTTGATTTGTGGGACCGAGTGCTCGGTCTGGAGGATGTGTCCTCATGCCGCTCCGGCCTTTTTGTTTTGTCCTTGGCTGGTGGTTGTTTGGCGCTACTTTTCTTTGGTGCCATGATGACATTCACAAAGAGAATGAGCTTTACCCTTTAAATACTAATGACTGGGTATGACGCTTACGCGTACGCGTATGCGTGTGTCTGGCCGTGCGCATCCCGGAAACCACTGGGGCACTACCTATCTGCTG